>CM067268.1:3767500-5017500 GCA_033220335.2 Troides aeacus | reverse complement strand
TCGATGATTTTTTGGGGGACAGAAATTATGCTGCAGCCGATTTAAGAGCAATAGAATGGACACCATCGTTCCCCCTACATTGTTTGGGTGACGTCAGAGAACAATTCAGAGTGCGTGGTTTATTAACACTTGGTTCTAACTGCCCGAACGCCAATCGTTCTCTTCTTCTTGTCGGTCCCTCTGGTTCTGGCAAGAGAACGCTTGTTTACGCTTTAGCAACCGAAACTAATGCTTTGTTAATAGATTTGTCACCTTTTAATATATATAATAAATACCCCGGACCAAAAAATTTAAAAAAAATGTTGGGTTATGTTAATAAAATAAGTAGATTGATGCAACCAACGATTATTTTAGTGACTGACGCCGACAAGATATTTTACAAGAAAGTACCACCAGAGGAAAAAATGTTTGAACCAACGCGTCTCCAAAAAGATTTTTTTAAGGAACTTATAAAGCCTATTACTGCAAATGATAAGATTCTAGTAATTGGTACAGCTTCAGAGCCATGGTTAACTAAAGGTGTCCAGCTGGTAAAAGCCTTTTCATCTCTTATAATGTTTCCAATAAGTGATTACGGTAGTATATCATATATTTTAAAGCATACCTTAATGAAATATCACGGCATAAATAGGGAATTCGACGTCCATAGTCTAGCTCAAGTATTACGCGGGTTCGACGTAAATACAATAAAAAGAGCTATTAAAACAGTATTAAATGGAAAGCGAATAGCGCAATTATATTATAAACCGTTAGAACCCTCTGAAATTCTCGTTGCTGCTATGGACGATCCTGAAGGTAACTGCATCGATTCCTATGATTATGAAATGTTCACAAAATGGTACCTCTCCAACTCTCCATGGGGTCCAGAATATTTATACTATATGACAATGTTGGAATCACAACTTCGTTACAGATTGAAAGAGATAAACAAAAAATAATATTTATTCATTAATAGATCATCGAGGGGCCGTTACACAAAGCATTAGTTTGTATAGTTTGTATTTATTTTATCCAACTATAGCACCTGTAGTTGGATTAAAGTAACTTCAGGCTTGTATTATTTTATTTATTGAAAAGCAATAATTTGTATATAAGGTGAGCCATCTTGTGGTAGCAATAAATAAATTATTCTCTATAACATTATCAATGTAATTATTTAGAAACGTCATAAATCATATATATATATGTAATAATCATATATATGTAAGGAGTCCATTTATCTGCGTAAGCTATACCGAGCATATAACTGTATATTGAACGGGATATAAACAATTACTATACATTAAAGCAAGAATACAAAATACGAAAAGGTGTAAAAAAATATATGTGAAATTGGAAAAACACAAACAAATAAATTCACCCATAACACGAACTCAATAAATCAAGAATACACTGATTATACGATATTAATAAAATATTTTACTGGTGGTAGGTCTCTGTTACCGGAGACTGTCTAGGTAGGTACAACCGCAGCGGTTATTTCTGCCACCAGAGTGGCAGTAGTTTATGGTCATCATCATCATTAGGTGTCCTCTTCTGAACTAATGTTTTGTGATCAGGTTGAGAAAACTAAATCGATCCTCAACTATTCTGACATTGTATTCTAACTCAATGGATTTTTTATGTATGCCGTATGAGATGATCAATATCTTGTTTATACTGGCTACGGTGTTTCGCATACGATATCCTATTGGCAGAAAATTCTCCTTGTTTTATTTTTCCCTTTGTACGAGAATATACATGAAAATAAGGATAAAAACATTGCGTTTCAGAAAATAAATGGCCTTTCATTTACTTCTTACAAATATTATAAAAGGCAGCACTGTCGTCCTAAGGCGCATTAGGCATCAACAATATTACCTCTAGCTAGTTCAGCAATGTTACGATAGATGTCGCTGTAAATATAAACCTTTAAAATCTTTGTTACATTAGTTATATAATAGATGGCGCTTTAATTATTTCTTACAACGAGTAACGAAAAAAATCACCAGTATTTTACAAAGCTCTCAAATATCATCCAAAGTATTTCATTGGTCATTTTCATATTGTGAAAACTTTGTGCATTTTCAAATGTGCTAGTACTTAACAGTGTATTAGTTAAAATATTAATTGCAAATCAAAATTATTGTATAAGATTGTTTTGCGTATTAGTAAAATCCGAAGTACGTGCATCAGAATACAATGTAATTTATTATTTCTAATGATGCTTGGGAGTAGTTATTTTAATTTTATTGTTTCGTACGAATTTGTTTTCATTATCTAAATTTATTGCTTTGCGATTTTGAAGTAAACGACGTTGGCTGAAGCGCATCGGTACTATCGTAGTATTCGTAGGTGTTATAATTAAAACCCGGTTCGTGTCGCTGGTAACACCGCAAACAATTCAAGACATCACAATTCGTCAGCCGACCGGGATGGCCAATAATGCTGATACCCGAAACCGGGTCGGTGACGGTGCTCCACGAATAAAGGCCAGACTGGGCTGCACCCACTACCGACTTCGCTTTCCCGGATGCCGCTGTCTCCGCTCCCCGCCGCCATTTCCGCGCGGGTGGGCAAAGTGGGATGGGGCGGGCGCTTCCGTCAAGTCTGCCGTTGGCACTACAATAGATCCTGTATATCTCCCTAGTACTAATTTAGTAGATGATGCTACTGGTTGTGATAATAACATAGTGTTTTTTTTTTCAAATTTAGCTTTTCCAGGGTTTTAGCTTTTACCCTTATCTCCAAAATTATTCAGTTTTAATGAGATGGGCACAGCTGGGTAAGATGATGAGTAGAATAGACATGAATACCAAGTATTAATGTTATATATAATATTATAATTAAAAAAAAAACATTCAATATCGCAATGATCTATAACATTAGTAAATTATTCTAAAAAAAATAATCGAATGTTTTATTTCGCAAGGTTATAGACATCGGGCATTACTCTACCGCTCTGTGGTTTCTATACTATCTGGGCAGTGTATTCATGTGGTAGATTGTACATTCAGCCTTTTCCGGACGCTGAAAATATTACCATTGCAGTATATCTATACACTGGAAATATAATGATAATCTAGTAACGTACATTCCAAATATTTACTTTTCAGAGTAGTATTAAAAATTCATTAGTTATAACCGAGATAGATATAAATGTGTTGTGAAAGTTAATGTTACAATACACCGATGGGAAATTAAGGACGGATCAGTTACGTCTAGATAATTATACTAAACCGTAACTTCTATTAAGATTATCGTGAACAGAGTTCACGCATTTCTTCTACCTTCACCTTCAGCTCAATAATGCCGCTGACAAATGTGCAATTTTTTATAGAATCGATTTAAAAGTTAGCTTCAGTTAGGTGGTTATTTGTATTTCATTTCCAGTAAAATCCATTAGTCTTATCTAAGAGTGAATTTAAATCCTTTGCGTCAATACAACGTATACTGTAACGAATGTTGCTCAGACTTTTGATTTTGAATTGGCACCGACGCGACGCTTTATCCAAAGTTAATTTAAAATTAATACAAGCAGGCGGCGCGCAGGAAATGAGCTTAGAGCCAGCGGTTGTAGGCGGGGAGGGCCGGGCGACGGAGAGGGAACGAAACGGGGATGGAAGCGACGAATTAGCTGAAATGGTCGATATAATTTGATAACTGTCGCCTATAGGCAAGCGTAGAGAGACTCGGCACGCGGCCGTACCCTGCGAAGCCGGATCTAAATTTGTTTTTATCACGATTTTTCCTGTTTACAGATGGTGAGATTACCGCTTATACAAAATATTGGGAAAGGACGCATTTCATTTCATGAAATGGAAAAATAAGCGTTGAATTTACCAGTGTATCTGATAAAATAATAAACAGGCAATCAACTATTAATTAAACTGTCCTATTAAAGCTTCCACTGTCAAATAAACTAAGATTACAATGTGTTTACTACACATTTAAATTTTTGATCGCTAGTCTAATTTGCAAGTACATCTTTGATTGAAAAACGTTGATATCTCATCTCAATATATCCATAATTCATACTAGATAACTCAGTCGTTTAGACAGTTTTATATTAAAAAAAGCAAAGCGTTTAGACGAGGAGAACCTTTTCTTGATGGTAATACGTATACACGCATATAATACGTAATATGTACCCGAACCGTAACCGAACACAATAATGCTTACACACTGATGTTCCCTAGTAAAAATAAATTGTACAAGCCTGGGCTGTTTCTGTCAAAAAACATCTTAAATTCCTTATACTATACTTTATTCTCTTCCATAATATACGATAAATAGGCTAGTAATTAAGGATATATTATAACACATATCAGTTCATAAAATAGAGTGCTGTATACATATATATTTTATAAATAATTTCTTCATGGTTCTGGTATCCTTACCTCTGGTACCTTCAGAGTTTGTACAAAGGATCTCATCTTTTTCTTGGCAAGTTGATAGCTGTTAAATTAAAAAGAGTAGTCTAGTCGTTACGTAAAAAGAAGTAAATATTTTTAATAGGACCTATCTTTACTAGAACTATCTTACTAACATAAAATAATCTATGAAGCATTTTATCTTTGTATTCTATAATATGTAACAAGAACTGCACACAGCACACAGGCTATGGCTTGACAATACAATTCAAGATTAGTGAGAAATGTACGAAAAGATTATCACAGAAGTAGCTAAGAGGTGTGCGGTCCATCTGATGGTAAGCGTTTACTTAGAAACTAAGGTGTTACATGAGTTTCTAAGTAAACGCTTTACATACGAACATAAAACGTAAGCGTTTTATGTTAAACTTACTCCAACAACGTAGCTATGACATTCTCATTGTTTTAACTTCTTTTGTTTAATTTTTTATATAGTGTAATATTAAAAAAAAAACCTTTCTTAATATAAAAATACAGATTTTTTTTCAATTTATACGAATGAATTTCAGGCACTTAGATTTGCTAAAACACCAACTAAACAGTGACGTATGTATGTACTACGTAAGTGTCAGTCCGAAACGACTGGATTTTCGATATCAACGGTACTTTAACTAACATAACTGAAATATAAATAAAAAAAACACTGAGTTAAACAAAAAAAATATTGAATATATCTACTAAAAAGCATTAGAATCTAAAAATATTTTTATTTGATATCAAATTATAAATGTCTATTAATAGAAGATATATTTGGGGAGGTATCTACCTATTTCAGCAGATAAACAGTAGAGTATATATCTATGTAAATTTAACTGTTTTAGTATGACAAGTGTTACTACTAGTGGAATTATCAATATGATAAGAGACAGTGAAATCTTTATTATCCTACCTTCTTCTTCTTCTTAAAGTGCCCCTCCACTAGTGAAGGTTAGCGATCAGCGTGGTACAGTCCTTTCTATCTCTGGTTAATATCCTACCGCCACACTGTACCTATTTAGATCTATCAATAATTTACTATTTTTGACTAGATATAGAAAATATTAATATACGTGGTAGTAGATGGAAGGTTTATTTTGCCAGGACATCTAGGTAGTTACCACCGCAGCTGACAAACAGTAGTGTACAAATATTACGGTGTTTCGGTTTTAAGGGCGCTTTAACTAATGAAATTATTGAAGTAACGAGGCTTAATGTCTTTTGGTTTAAAGTTTAACATCATTACTAGCGCCACGTTGCTATGGGCAGGCGTACCACCCACCATCAGGTGAACGTCACGCTGGTTTCGTCGTTGGATAATAAAAAAAAATTACACAATCCCACTGTACATTCGTTTTGAATCAATCATAAATCCAGTTCAATTTTGGACATCAAAAAAATGTGCTACGACTACTGTATTGAAGGTTGATCTAATATTACCAAATTAAAAAGTCCAAGGCTTTAATCCGCGTCCGCCCGCCCGCCCCAGCGATGTGGCAACGCAGCGACCGGAAGCCAGAAGGACGGCAACCTCGCAATGCCATCGATCACGAGACTCGCACACACTTGCCGCCGGCTGCGCGCCCAGACGTTCACGCACACACACATAAGAAGATTCATGCGCTTTTTTTAATACTCCTAAAATTTTAGATTGCCTAAACCTGCAGTGCATTTGATAGAGATCTGTTTGCGCTGCACATAATTCTCACTGACAATCTGTTTGAATATATTTTCTTTTGATATAACTGCAGTATTTAAATAATATCTAATATTCCATCTAGTAATAAAAGAATATTTAATAAATGTAATTTAGTCAATATCATTACCTAGACTACCTTTTATTAATGTCTAATTGTGTCTAAAATATTTTTTTGAGCTTAGGTAAGTCTAGGTATATTCTAAGTAAAGGTGTACGTACCACGGACGATCCCAAATTCCAACGCAATGTGAATTCTATGACAGATTCTCTGACGCCGTACTCTGAATGCTTTATGTGTCATCGTATTATCATCATTAGCCGGTAGAAGTCCAAAGCTGGACATAGGCCTCTCACAAAGAACCCACATCTATCGGTCCTGCGCTGCCCGCATTCAACGGCTTCCCGTGACCTTCAGTCATTTGTTGAAGTACATATGAGAAGAGTCATCGCATACTGTACTTAAATGTAAATGTTATATTCATAAGATTTAAATCATCTTTGATTTTTTTCGGAAATAAATAAAAAGTTATTTCCATAAAATAAACAGTTACTAGCAAGGAATGGCTTCGATTTATTTTTATAACGAAATAAATCAACACAGGAGATTACAAATCTATCACAAAATCAATAGATGCTGCACAACGGCTACAGAGCAAGCGACGTACAAAGAGGGCATTTCATTAAGGCCGCAGCGTTCCTCAACTTCCTGCGCTCTCTTATTGGTGCCTCCGACGCTTCGAGCGGCTTTTTTATTCTGTTAGAGGCGGCTAAATTGCACCCCCACTAGATCTTTAGATATATATATATAGATTATTTACACGACAACGGTCTATAACGCAATATTTCTCTCCGCGTTAGATCCTTATATCTACGTTACATTACATCCGAGATTATAATACACTTCTCACATAACCTCTGTTTACACTATTCAAAACACTAATTAAAACACTAACTGAAAGGAAAAAAAAATTAAAAAAGGTATTAACCTTTGTTTTATTTTAGTATTATGAGACTAAAAATAAATAGATATATATCTACATATCTCTAAGAATAAAATCTCATCAGTCATATAGTGATGATAGATTTCTTTTCCCAACCATCTAGGTAGGTACCACCGCAGCGTCTATTTCTGCCGGTGAACCGCAGTGTACAAATCTTATAGTGTTGTAGCTAGTGAAATTACTGTAGTAAAGAGATTTCCAGCAATCACTAGTGATAAGCAATCTCTGTTGCTGGATAATCTAGGCTCTAAACAGCAGTGTGCAAACATTACTGTATTCCGGTTTTAAAAGTCCTGCAGCTAGTGAAATTACTGAAGTAACGAGACTCAACATTTAATATCTCAAGACGACGAAAACAATGTGATGCTGTGTATATCACTTTAACTAAGGCCACGGTGTTATACAGACTTTTGTTTATAATTTTTTTTTGCGATAACAGATCGATATAACAGTTTTAACTAGATGTGGCCTCTGCAGGAATTTGATAATCTTTTTAATGTGAGAATATGTATACTTTCTTCTCATCATCTACTCTTTACAATATCATAGAATATTAATTGAAATACAAATATCGTTACTTGAATTGGTTGTGAGTGGGGACTAGTACGTTATATATAACTTTTCATATATAAATTGAACTGTAATATTGTTTTATTAAAGTATTTACGATAAAATTGGTAAATAGATGACGCCGCGAACAATACGTATTGTCTAACATGTTTCCGTATTATCGCTATATATCAATGCGTCCCCCCACAAAGTAACGTGTTCGGATAGTGTTGCAATCCCAGCAGTTGGCCATTTCCTGTGCGTTTTCGCACCAGTTTTATGAACAGCGATATAATAATAACTCTGTAAGTTAAGTTGATATCTATAGTTAGAGAGAAAGGAAAATTGAGTTTGGATATTGATTACTCACTGATACCTTCCAAGGCGAGGATGTCTGACTGCAGTTAGAGCCACCGTGGTGCTCGTCAATGAGTACCAGCAGATTACAAACACTTGTAATGTTTGCACACTACTGTTTGACGGCAGAAATAAGCGTTGGTAACTACTTAGACGATATCCGGCAACAGACACCAACCAACAGTCTTCTCAGACTACTGAACAAATATTAATGAAATCACATTTAGTCCTTCGAAATATATTTATAGCTAATTTAAAACGAATCCCGTAGACAATGGCGAGCACCTGGCAAAGGTTGAGCACAATACGTCTAAATTTCGGCCAATTATATGGACAATCATCAAAATGGGGTGCGCGACGGCGGGGCTGCAATTTATAAAAATAAATAAAATTCCGCCACCATACAATCGGACAGCGCTCTTTGTTTCCGAAATACGGAATGAGAGTATTAAAATAAAAACAATGTGCTCTTGACAAACGGCTGTAGCGATGAATTGTTACTTTATATTATTTACTGACAGTAGAAATCTAATCTATTGTACAATTGTAATTTTTTTTAATTGTAGACTTCGGTTAAAATAAAGAAATTCAAGCCAATTGGCCGTGTACTATCTTTTGCAAAGAGTTCGTGCACGAATGCATGGAATTCTATTCTCCGCTCTCGTTTAACTTACATAGTGGGAAAAAAACCGAGCGAGGTGGCACAAAGGATTTTCAATTTTCGCCAAACCATCGGCGGATAAGCCTCTCGCTAACAGGCTGTCGCGACCCACAAAGCTTGCTGATTACCGGCGCCTAGCGCCTCCTCATTATCTCCCGCCCGCCCTGTTTATTTTTCTCAGATAAAGATTAGCTAAAGTGCGGTGCCATTGGCGGGGTGCACCATGGGGTTGCGTGTGGGAGGAGCTTCGGCTCGCCCCTGCCCTTAGCGCCGACCGTGGCCCGCGAGTCTGTGGCCGACGTCATGGCTATCGCACGTCTAAACAGTATGCGAAAGCTCACGGCTTGATCCCGCGCCATGCTCGATATTAAAGGCTCTGCCGACTACCTCAGTCGGTCCGGCACCTTTACCAACTTCTCTATGCTGTTCGCTGGTGAATATATTATATATAACGTGCCATTTCATTCGTATAACGTGTCGTGGTATAACATGTGTGGTGTGATGTGTGTTAAGGTTTACATCATTCCGTGGAATCGGAATCACGTTAGCCTGCACGCTTTTAATTTCTACTTTATTTTATGCATTTTTTACTTTAAAATAATTTTTTTATCACACATTCATCACAGTAAGTAAAATTGTATGTCATAAGCTTTAACAACAAAGTTGATACTTTAACAAACTACTTCTTCTGAAATAGTAATTCCACTTGTACATACTATAATCTGTGTATGTATTCACTCAACTTACTTATTTTAAACTGGGTTTAGGAAGAGCGACAAGCTCATATCAATACAAATTATATTAACATTTTCTTTTCATATATTTTCACTTGGTATTAATACCAGAACTTTATTCCGCTACATAAAAAATTATACAGTTTTCATTCTGAAATATTAGAAAGTATTATTCTAAATGTATTCTTACTAATTGCCTTCTTTACTGTCTTATCAATAATATTCTCTAGATACTAAGAATCATAGAAAGAATACATATTATTCTTTAGTTTTTTTCTATATATATATTTTGCTGAAAGCTTTTTCAATATTTGAGTTAGCTTTGATTTTTAAATATTACTGGTTAACACATGGTAGGTAATGTAGTAGCTATGTTCTCTGGGTATTCAGAAAACATTATTTAAAATTAGACATTACTATTATTTACATCTAAGCACTAACTATATTTTATAATTTTTTCAGTACTTGAAGTCTATATATGAAATATAAACGTTAAACATTCCAGTAGCACATAATTTTAGTACTTTCAGGGAAATATGTTTCTCTGTTTATAAGTCCACATAAAGGTCAAAATTGGACCTTTTAATAGTAAAGGCGTAGTAATTAAGTATCTGATTTAGAAAATAATGTTAATTAAGCAAGAATTTTATTATATTTGTTAAAATATTTTTATCTTATTATATTAGTAAAGTTTCAGTGAAGATGCCATCAACGCGACTTTACGTTTACGGAAGAGGATATCTAGCTTTACATTAACTCAATACAAACAGTAAAAAAATATATATAACTAAAATAAAACTTTTACCAATAAATACTTTGGAAAGCTTAATAATAATTTCTGATGCAGCACATTTAAAGCATTAATGTCAGCTATCTTCTTCGCGATTAAAAACGTTGTCAATGTTGTGAAACGAAGATGAATGTGCCTCAATCGTCTAAATTTATTCTTATTGATTGTTCAGTAATTAATAAATATTATATTCAATACTAAAAGTCATTTATTGTGTAATTGCTAAAATTCTTAATTAGTATTCTTAATTCTCCTTTGCTTTTCTAAGTTTTTAACAAGCGGTAGATTAAAAATGTATTCGCATTAACTAAAGCGAACGTTGAGAGGGTATTTGATTGATTTAACTAGCTCAGTCGGTTAACTAGTAACTTTCCAAATAAAATTCACACAATTTTACATTTGTAACATCCACTCTTTAATCTTAATAAATATTTAATCTTACTTTTAAACAAGAAATCGACTAGACAGATGGAAAATCCATCTGATAGGAGATACTACTGTTATATATAATAATGTAACGTTAGGATGATACTGCACCATCACTTTAACATGTCAAGTTTTATTTCTCTAGTAATTATATCAGTTTCAAGATTCTATAAATTCTAAGGTAATAATATTTCTACGTTTCCGCTATAAATATGAGATAGGCATTGCGATGTTACCTAATTAGATAACCAATAGAAACATACCACCATAACAGCATCAAATTATTGCTGGTTATATTTTTTTTTTCATATACATAAAACGTGACGCTTTCATAGGGATCTGTATTAAGCAACCACTGGTGACCGCCTATGTATCTACCTGGTGCAAACATTACTGTCTTCCGGTTTGAAAAATGCTGAGACTATTGTAATTACTGGGGTGATGAGATTTAATATCGTATGTCTCAAAGCGACGAGGACTATTTCGTGCTGTGTATATCACACTGAATAGCAGCACTTACGATCAGGTGAACATGCTTCTCCTTTATAAGTTTCGTTGAATGACAGAAAAAAAAAAACTATTAATTAATTCGGAATTCACAATTAATACACCGTTTTAAAAATAAGTAAATTAAGTGAAATTCGTATATGCGTATGAAATTTCTTAACTTTTTCCAAATGTATTACTTTATGTAATGATTAATTCACGTTTTTTTTTTATTGAAGCAAAGCTATGTAATATTTCAACGGGAAAAATATACCATCAAGTGGCAACGATTTCATCGACTTAAAACCCCCCGGCGGTTAGAGCGCCGTCGGAGCAACCTCTCAGACCCTCACGGCTTACGTCGCCTCTACAAAGCTCGTAACAAGCAACGAAGCTCTTCATCTTTTAATTGCTAACTCTTTCACACCTTTCAAAAGTCACCAACTGTCGCCATTTGTATCACATCAATATTTAAGTATCTAACACCAAAGTTTATATTCGAAATATGCTATGATCTCAAACTGATAACACTAATTTGAAGTATTTATATTGTTTTTACTTACTTTAGCAATTTAATTAGATGTTATCAGAACATAATTAAATTACATATGCCATTAATCAGCTCGTTACTGTATGACGGGGATGTTCTGAGGAAGCTTTTATTGTGAATAGGAAATATATTCTATAAATCTATTATATGAATTAGTTTATAATAATTGTCACTTAGGTAAATAGTAGATGTATTATATGACTATATGATTCCCTAATTCATTATATATATATATATATGAGTCTGAGAATTTTGGGTGACTACATTTTATCAATCACAGCTTCGTCATCAGTTAATACCAAGTGATGTTTTTTTTTGATTACTTATTAGTGATGATAAAGTGCGAGGCGTTCGCATGATGGTAACCCATAACAAAATGGCGCTAGTTAGGAAATTGTACATTGCGTTCGTCACCTTGAGGCATAGGATATTAAGACTCATTAAACCAATAATTTCACTAGCTACAGCACACTCCAAACCGGAACACAGTAATGCTTGTACACTACTGTTTAACGGCAGAAATAGGAGCTGCGGTGATGCCTACCCAGACAGTCTCCGGCATGGGAGATCAGTACCGGTTCAGAGACCCAACAGTAGTTATGAAGCCAAGTATCAATCTGTTGTAAAAGACAAAGTTTCTGTTACTACTTTCACGAACGAATACAATTTTTTGTCACTTCTTTTTACACAGCTGTACTATTTTGATAGTTGTTTTTATTGAAAAACATATAATGTTAAGTTACTTCAACAAAATTAAGAAAAAAAATAAGTTATTTTCGATCGATTGTTGTTATTTATAGATCAGTGATAGAAGAAAACCCACCCGTTATAATTTAGACAGAAAATTGTTAATATACAGGGTGTCTGGTGGCAGATTTATGTTTTCAAATTTAAATAAAAAATATTATGTTTGACATATAATTTTACTACAAGTATTAAAAGATAGAGTACAAATGCGGATTCCATTTTTTAAACATAATGTCATCCAAATGTCTTCCATCCTGTTGCACACACTGTTCGAAACGGAGCCTCGTATTCCGTGCCACACGCTGCAGTAAACTTGGTTCAATTGCGCTGATTTCTCGCCGAATATTTTCTTTTAAGTCCACAACAGTTCGCGAATTGTTGGCGTAAACTCTCTCTTTGAGGTAGCCCCACAAAAAAAAAACCATTGGAGTTAGGTCGGGTGACCTCGGTGGCCACGGGATGTCCCCAAAGCGACTAATCAGTTTTTGAGGGAGATTTTCTCGCAACAAATCCATCGAAGCTCTGGCCGTGTGTGCGGTCGCACCTGTACCGCATCCTGTTGAAACCACGTGTGTGATGAGAATGATGAATGAGCTCGCAGGTTCGGCAAAAAGAAATTCGAAATCATGAGCCGATAATTCTCACCATTGACATTCGTCGCTTGGCCCCGTGCATTTTCAAACAAAAATGGTCCGATTATCCCATTCGTGGATAAAGCGCACCAAACAGTTACCCTTGGGCAATGTAATGGTTTTTGGTGCTTCAGTCGAGGATTGCGAGTTCTTAGAGCCCAGTAACTGCAATTTTGTGTGTTGTTCTTGTTTACGTGTCCGTTTAAATGAAAATGAGCCTCGTCGCTCCAAAAAATGGAATTCACAGTGCGAAAACGCTCCAACATGGTTTCACAAAAAAATTTGCGTGACGCAAAGTCATTTTTTTTCAATTCTTGAATTATTTGAATTTTAAAAGGATGAAACTTCATATCTTTTTTCAAAATTTCATGCACAATTGCTCTTGGAAGTCCCAGTGAAGCTGCCCTTTTCCGTATCGAAAGTCGTGCATTTTCACGTAAACTGCGTTCAACCAGTTCAATGTTTTCGGGGGTACTTGACGATCGACTAGGTCCTGGCCGTGGTGTGTTCATAGCCGAAGCAGTTGCGCGGAACCTCTCCACCCACGAACGAAATAAATTCACACTCGGCCCATCGCCTATCCGTCGAATATTGAAATGTGAACAAAACTGTCGGCGAGCGAGTACGTAAGAATCGTTACTCTTGAAAAATGCTGCAATAGCGAACGCGCGATGCTCACCCGACCACTGCGACATCCGCACGATCGGTGATTCTAATGACACCACCTTCCCCCCGCACTGTTTATAACTTATTGAGATATTCGTTTTTTAAAATATAAATCTGCTGCCAGACCCTTTATTAGCAATGATATTTCGTGGATATGTGATTATTGAACGCCTTGATGGTTAAATGCTTTGAATCTCTTTGAATGAGAGCGTAGAGTAACTTTTGCACAGAGAGATTAAAACATAGTAAGTTAATATCAAACGCTGTATAGCTTTACACTACTATACACAGTTCTTATCGATAATATGGTTATCTACAAAATTCGTCTATTTTGCCCTGTAATATGCTGTATGGGGATGACTGGGGGTATTCCTTTTATCTATAACTATTTCTTTTTTTAATTGTTCTCCATTTACTATTCGTCTTTCTTATTTTTGTTTAAGTTTATGTAAATATACTCAACAAAAAGTTTCTTTCGGACATTGCGCTCGAGTAGTGTTACGATGGAAGGCACTTTAAAAAGCCGGGCATTTCCACAGCGACGTCATGGGTCAAATCGCCCCTCTCACGAACAGAGGGGTCGTCCTGACCCAGCTTACCACCGCGGGGTGGAATTAGGGTGTGACTTCTGAATCGTACGAAAATTGTTAAACAATTTAGTGACCGATTACCATTGATCGTCGTAACGATTGCGTTGTCTTTTTGAATGGAATTCAATCGAATGGAATATTTATTATTATTATTATTATAATAATACTAACTTTAGATATAGGAAACGTAACAAAGATCGAGAAAAAGATCACGAAAGAGAGACAAACCTTCTTGTCTGTTTATTATTCAGATTGACAAGTGTTTTCACATTGAGATAACTTAGAATTTTTATATAAAGATTGACCAAATATAACGACATACCATTGGCTTAGATTATTTTTAAGAAAATTTTCTCTTTCGGCACTGGCTCCGATGTCCCCATAACTTTTTTATCGCTTGTACAACGACAACAAACTTATTATCTCTGCATAAAGTCACACATTTACATACCTGTATACAATAAGTAACGGTATCATCAATCCTGTACAGTTAATAAAAGTTGAATGTACTCTGGACCAATAACTGGATAATGGTTAAGTACCATGTTAGAGTTTGAAACAGTTTGATGTAATCTAATGAATCGTGGCTCTCCTATTTGTAAACATATCATTAAAAATACTGCAAGTATTCTTATCAGGTTTAAATTATTAAATGAAACATATGTAAAAAAATATGAATGAAGCAACATAGCAAACATTCACTAGTTCATCATTTCCATTAAAATTTTCCAGCGATATTTCGAAGCAAATTCACGAGTAATGAATGACTCTTCTTTTCAGACGCATCTTACAAGAGTTCTTGGACAACACATGCAACTTCACAGGGTTCACAAGGTAAGAAGCAGTTATATTTTTACCGACTAGCTAATCCATGGCGCTGATCATCATCAGCCGATAGACGTTCACTGCGGGACATAGGCCTCCCGCAAAGATCCCCGCATCGGTCGCTCCTGCGCCGTCCACGTCACCAGGTAACAGGAGCCGTCGTTTGTAGGGGTTAATGTGGAGAGATTTGGGCCATTTCCTTGTCCAATGCAGGTTGGTTGGAGCCAGTGTCTCGTTTGTTGATTAGCAGGATGTACCACGAGCAGGTGAGGTTTGCTTGGATCCCGTGAGTTGCTGTGAGTGAACCCTAGCAGCTCCGTGGAAAGGATGTTGGTTGTAATATATATACGTAGTGTTTATTATATCTGAAGTTACATTGATTTAAAACATGGATGAGAGATCTTTAAAATCCTGAATTATAATTTAAAAATATTCAACTCTCTGCTCTTGCTCCCTCTCCTTGATATTTTGTTTGCAAATTACTGCTCGTAATGCTCGCATTCGGGTTTATGTAACTTTAGAAATCAGCTCAAGGCCTTGCCGCAGTTTTCTAATGCAGTACACTCCCATTCACTATTTATTTTCAGAGATTTTAAAATTCACTTGTATCAATAAGGAAATGAGCCAAGTATAAACTGTCGTATATATCTTACCGCCCTCTGTACCTCCTCTTGTTTGGTAATCTTATAAAATATAGTAGTAAACTATCTGGTGTCAATACTTCTGATTAGGGTGAAAGTGAAAGTAATGATCTTTTTGCTAAATCACCACCGACGGTAAAAACTGCGATATGGCAATAATATGTCCTTCCTTTAGTGGAAACCATTTTCGTACCTCGTGATAACAGGAGGTGGCTCTATTCTACTCTGTCGATACCTTACGGCTGAAAGTAAATATATTAGATAGCAACCAAGCACATCAAGAAAAGATTGATAATTATTATTTATGTTAATTATCAACACTATCATTTACAAATCCTAAAAACTGTTTAAAAGATTCGTTAAACAGAGTTTCTATTAGTGAATACCGCCTGTCAAGTTATTAACGTATACTCTATACACTTAATGCTAAATTAATTATTACAATCCTTTTTATATGATAAATTATGTACTTATTTATGTACATATGTTCTCGATTTTGGACCTCATCTACCACAGTATTGAACCACGTCTTACTAGTTGCGAATGATAATAGAGATTAAGCTGTGACCTTCGTAACCTTGTTGTGTGTTCAAATGAAGCTTTTATGTAAATAAATAGATGAGATATAATTTACACCTTTCATATGTACGTTTTATGCTATGAAATCAAAACAATGGGCTCCTAAAATGGGGCACGCGTCGCGGGGCGGAGGCCTAGCGCGCGACCGCCACGCGCGCCGCCCGTCGCTACAATGCAAACTTAATTCTTTGATTGACAGTTACAATATTTCGGTAAGTGATGCAATATTTTGATGATTATCGTTATATAGCGCAACGACTCCGCGAGGGAGCATTATCGCCTCGCACGCTTCACTGCCGCGTCCCATTGTGACTGATCCCCGTATGCCTAACTTTCCATTTGTCCCAAAAGCGAAAGCGTTGTAATAAATTGTGTTGTTAATTTGTTTAGGGAGAGCATTTGGAAGAAATCGTTATAAAATTTTTAAGATATTTAAGTTTTTTAAATGCAGCCTTATACGGTTACCTTTATAAGACCTCACTTCACAAAACATGATAAACCACTAAAGTCATTTACACGCGTCGCTCACTTCTAATATAACTTATTGAACTTATGCTAACATGCTATCTACATTAGTACGTTATTCCAGCTCTCCTTTTTTTATACGAGAAAAATGTCTTCGCATACATGCCCTCGCGGAAGCAAAGACTGGTTATGGCGGACTTGCACCGACTAAAACCCCCAAGATATTTCACCGTCGTCGCTTTATGGCAGGGCGACAGTAACGCTTTCTCACTCCTCCGCGACCTCACCACCTCCGGAGGAATGACTCTTCTTTCCACCTCTGTAATAGCGCGCAGGAATAGACAAGGCGCCCTCCTCTAGGCCTCTTGTGACATTAGAACCAAGAGAGACAACTCTCCCGACTCTCTCCGAAGCGGAGGACCGGGAAAGCGGCGATAAGACACATCTCTCCCTCCGAGACTTCGCAACGGCTGCAAAGGTCCACGCAAACCTCCCTCCGCAGCTTACCAGCACACATCCGAGTTGAGCTCACGGAGCTCTTCTGAAGAGGCCACTTCGAGCCGACCCTACGCCTCAGACCGGCTGAGTAGGTTCTAATAAGCTTCCTCGTGGGTAACCAAGCCACGGATTGTGTCCCATCGCCACGACAAGGCGGGAACCTATTGGCGGGAGTCCATCCCTTCTACTATAACAGTTCACCTTTTTTTAAACAATATTCTTTTAAATCCTTTCTTCTGTAATATGAATTGGTATTTGTTGTAATGGCACTTAAATTATTTACGTTGGTTGGCGGTAGGGTTTTTTTGAATCAGCATATATTCTCATATAATAAGTCTGTCGTCATGATGGTACTGCTGCGTTCCTGCACCAACATAAGACAACTAAAGTATATCGGGTGAGCTATCCATTCACCATTTACGAACTTAATATTATATTAAATTGCTGTAATCGTTTATGTGTAAAACCATTAAGATGTTAACAGTAACTTATGTTTGAATAAACCGTTGACGGATCGCAGTTGAACATAACGTACGTCAGGATGTCTCCGGGGGTGCGGCGCCACATCAACCCGTGACGGCTTGCCGCCCTCGGACAATGCTTACAAACGTCAGCCCGCACCCTGGGGAACTATTAAAATCACTGCTATTACACCAGTGTTCAATAAACACAAAGGCGTACATGAAAAGCTCTCTTATATCTTACTATGACAATATGGTTAGTTGCCATTACCTGTATCTCTACGTAATGAACACAGTTATAAAATATATATTTAATATTATAAAAGCTGATATCCTATAGCGCAACCTAAAAGCTTTGTGCAAAGGTAAAAAGCCTTCAGAACCAAAAAAACTTTTTCTGTTTTGAGGCTCACAATCATTATCAAATAGTCTCAAAATCTGATAGAGAACGATTTCAACTAGTACGACAATTATCTCGATTTCTATTACTTTAATGAAAGTAATGAGGTCTTTTAATTATTTCGAATACTTTATTAATTATAGCAATTATCAGCGATCCGTATATCGTACTTTTGTTGTAATAATCAAATATACCGGGCCGGCTGCGAACCCTCAGTTTTCTCCCCTTCTAAATGGCCTATAAATAATCAAGCTACAACTTTATTTAAAACTAACGACATTCATTAACTAAGATTTGTTAGGTGACGCCCATACTTCATTTTCTTTTGACCATGGAATTATGGATAACCTTTACTGATACTAAAATATTTATATGAAAAGGAGAAATCGTCGATATGATTTTGTTTACAACATTTAAAACAACGTTTTCTGAATAAATTCTATTGAACTATGTTTTGCCACACATTGCCATCGTCTCCTTGAGACAGGATATTAAGTGTCGTCACCTCAGTAACTTCACTGGCTACAGCATCTTTCAATCCCTGACACAATCGCTTTGTGGTGGGGGAGTTGCAGTGATACCTATGTAGACGATATCCGGTAACAGATACCTAGTACCAGTGGCATTACATTATTGGTGGTAGATCTCTGTTGCCGGACTAGGTACCGACTAGGTAGGTACCACCGCAGCTCCTATTTCTACCGCCAAATGGTAATGAGCAAATATTAATATGTTCCTATTCGAAGGATGCTGTAGCTGGAGAAATTACTGAGATAACGTGAGTGCATACGTTTTGACGCTACATTGTATTATCTTAATTAGTTCGACTCTGTTATAGTCAGATATATGAATTATCGTCAGGAGAACGTCGCTGATCTCCTAAAATATTTTGATAGAATTAAAATATGTGACATATAGTAATGAATATGAGATAAGTATATAAATTATAATAGTTGTTTCATTATAGATAAATAAAAGCGCGTTTTGTTCGCAAAGAACAACGCAATTCAAAAATATACCGATATTTTTAAAGCGAAAACTGAACTCCTTTCAGCGACGAAGCTAGCGGCGGCTTCGAAAATTACCTAAAAGTGGCTTTGGTTGCTGCGCTCTTTGTTCGTACGTGTGTTACAGCAAGTGCGAACGAGATGGATGAGAAGGAAAACCGCTTCAGGCGTTAGGAGAGGTCGTAAGCGCCCCCATTGTTTTCCGTGCTTGGGAGCGTAAACCTATAAGTATAGAGATAGCAAAAGCTGTAATTTGAAATGAAAATCGGGTACGTACATAACGGCGAGGGTTGCTGACGGGTTTTTATTTTCATACAGACCCTTAATTCCCTACAGTGTGTCTCATTCTCATAACCAACCTATGTTCATATTCAAGAAAATTAAAATCGTTTTTCATCAACAAAACTTGTGACCAAATGAAGTATAACTATTTGTTGCATTTAGCGTTTTCCCAATGCGAAAAATAACTGCAATTGTTAGTATTAATAATTTAAGTAATTTATATTTGATTCGCGTACTGGCTAAAACGTGTGACGTCACAGACATCGTATATTTCCCTTTAACGCCAGCGACACGACATATTTAGCCGCAAGCGATCGTCATCAAACCAACGCCCCGACGCCCTGCACAAACAATTTAACACTAGAAGCCTTTGATCTATCACAGCCAGCTCGCTTGCCTCATGCCGAAGGCTAATTTACACGCTTTTCTAACTCCAGTTCAAAACCTTCATAGTCGTCTTGCAACGGAGCGTGTGAACCCTTGTGGTGTTCAAATTAGTTTCCGCGGCCAACTGAATTGATTTAAAACTATTATATAAACTTACTCTCACTTCGTGTTTAGTTTAAAGTTGGTACGAGGTACTATTATAGAATAATCTACAATGTAAATAAAACAACAATAAACATCTATAGTTTATTTCATTCATATTGGTAGTAGTTGTAGTAGTTTTGATACTTAACTTTCCAAATTAGTTACATTTAAAGTAATGATCTCCTTATACCTTACCGAGTGGAAATCTTTGGGGGAGGCCTTTGTCCAGCAGTGACGTCTTCCGGCTGATTGGATTATACCTTACGCGAATTATAAACCAATTTTTAATATCTAAGTTTCAATATGTATGTAAGATCATCTTTAAGTATGTAAGAGACAAATATTTTTAATATTCAAAGTACTTGTCTCTAATTTAGATGTGGATTGAACATATAATATTAGGTGGACCGGAAAGTAATGTCGTTTTCTTACGCTAAATACAAACACATACATTTTTAACGAGTCTTTATTTTTAATCAATGATGTATTCCCCATCATTGTCAATAACCTTTTGCCATCTAGTGAGTAAATTTTCAATCCCTGATCGATAAAAATTAATTGGTTTTTCGGCAAAATATCTAGAGATGGCATTTTGGATATCATCCAAATTTGCAAATGTTTTGCCACTTAAAAAGTGTTGCAGCGCTCGGAATAAGTGGAAATCCGATGGTGCAACATCGGGCGAATATGGTGGATGAGGCAGCACCTCCCACCCCAATTCATTAATTTTTTCTAGAGTTCGCCTTGCGCAGTGCGGTCTTGCATTGTCATGTTGGAGAATGACGCCTTTTCGGTTGACAATCGCTGGCCACTTTTCAATTAAAGATTGATTGACTCGCTGCAATTGTTCGCTGTAGAGGTCTGCAGTAACAGTTTCTCCAGGTTTCAGTAATTCAAAATGAACAATGCCGCGAATACTCCACCAAACACACAAAAGCGCTTTTTTGGGGTGTAAACCTGGCTTAGCAGTACTCCGAGGGATTTCATTTGGAGAGAGCCACTGCCTTTTGCGTTTTGGGTTATCATACAGGACCCATTTCTCATCTCCTGTGATCAAGCGATCAAAAAACGCTTCTGTGTTGTGTCGTTGAAGCAATAAGTTGCATGTGATTGATCGGTTAGCCTTATTCTGTTCGGACAGATTATGCGGGACCCAAACACCTGCTCTGCTTACTTTTCCAATCTGCTTCAAATGTTCTTGGATGGTCGACCAAGGTTTGTTGAGACTGTTTGACAATTCCTCGATCGTCTGACACGGATTTGCTTCCACTTCCGCCCTTAACACGTCGTTGTCTAACGCTGATGGTCTTCCTGATCGATACGAGTCGGAAAGATCAAAATTACCCGATTTGAACTTGGAAAACCACCTTTGGCATTTACGAATGTCCAGTGCATTTGGATAAACATCGCAAATGTTTTTGGTAGCAACTGTTGCGTTATTTCCCTTGCGAAACTCAAAGAGCATGCAATGCCGGATGTGTACCTTTTCTGGTATTTGGCTGGCCATTTTACCCAAAATTACAAAAAAAAATTGTAATTCAATTGTCTATAAGTAAAGAAATCACTATAACCTCACAATGTCTTTGGTACGCCTCTGAACAAAACAATGAGCTGACAAATGACAATCAAGTATTGGCATGCGCAGAAACGACATTACTTTCCGGTCCCCTTATTACAAAAGTATTATGATGTGATGTGAACTATCTTCCAACTATTCACTAAGTTAAGTACATAAGTTACAGTGGTTAAAATAATAATATGTGGATATATCGCAGTGCTATTATAGTGAATCTTAGTTTAGTCCATAATGCGATAGCCGAGAAAAGTATCATGTTTCATATGATTGATGCTGTATTGGAATAGTGGGTATAGTGTAGGGGACACCAACATACGAATTATGTGTCGCTGTACTTGTCGAATTTCGAAATTATAACTTAGTACATAAAAGATCCAGCGTTTAAAACAACACTAGCTGCTTCCGACCGCTTCGCTTGCTCTAATGATAAATTAGATTTGAAATTTGTCTGAAATATGCTTGGAAAGCAACCGCATGAATAATACGAAATGAAAATGTTTATAAAAGTTAATCAGGAATAAAATAATGAAGGATATATGATATTCAAAAATAACTAGCCTTTAATCATTTACATATCATTCCACGTCGTACTGTCATGTTCCGATGTCGATACGTCCACTCGTTTCCACGTGATTGGCGTTGAAGAGAAACCCATTTTCATTAAGTATAAAGATTAATTTTTAAAGCAATGCTACATGTGATTAACACTTGATCCCTATAATTTGAAATTCATCCAAACATGTTTTCAAGCTCATATTGGTTATTTAACAGATTGTATTTTAAGGACACTAAATAATTATTATATGAAAAGAAACAAGAAAAAAAAATAGATTTACTGGTGGTAGGTCTCTGTTGTCAGAATCCGTCTAGGTAGGTAACACCGCACCGCCTGTTTCTAGGAACAAAGTAGTGTGTAAACATATCTATGTTCCGGTTTAACCGGCGCTGTAACTAGTGAAATTGCTGGTGTAACATCTGAAGTAGGCCACGAGCGCAATATGGTGATGTATATATCATCTTAACAGCATCACGTCATAGTGAATCATTTACCATCAGGTGAATGTTCCGCTCGTCTCATCGCTCAATAAAATTGTATGTATCAGTATCGTTTTCCGATAGCAAATCCTGTATTTTATCGCCATTTAGATTAGGTATTATAATAGGTTTTTTATTATTAACGATTCTATACGCTCTTTGAATATCTTCAGTAACATAACTTTTTTAAGTGTCCAATTTTATTTACGCTTTGCAAGGGCTTTCTAATAATAAACAATGGATAGTATTATATTTTCGAGGTGTACTATAAGAAATTCCGTTACAAACTGCACCCCGGCCACCCTAAAAGTAAAAGAAGCGTGGGACATAGAATCAAAAATACACCCAAAATCAAAAGAACTTTCCAGAATGTTGCTCTAACACTAACAACGCGTGAAATCTTATTGAGAGCTTCAAAGAGATCTAATCCACTATGTGAAAATCGCAATCAAAAATACACCATAAAGCTGAGATAAGGAGATTTGTTATTCCATCGGAATGCAATCCCCCATCTTCGCCCGCGGTATTGTTCGCCCCCTAAAGATGCGGCCAATATAATCTGCTGCTATTTGAAAGCTCCAGGCGGCCTGATGAGGTTGTAGTGTTAATTATGAGGGAATCTGACCTCGGTTGTTCATAGAAATTGAATACCAGATAATACCTTCGCTATTTATTTTAGAACAATTTTTTGCCGTAACTTATTGACTACGTATTTTTGCTGTCTTATGGTAATTCGTTAAAAAAAAAGATAATTTTTCAAAACTCCTTTACTTTTACAGATTGATCTATGTATGAGCAATTATTATTAAATAAAATATCACTTTCTTTCATAATATAAAGGATATCGTTGTTATCTTTGGAGCATACAATATTTTATTATTTCTATTTAGACTTTTGACGGCTCTCCTTCTTTCTATATTCTTTGTAAAATGTGTGTGTCTGTGTTTGAAAAATAAATCTTCGGGTACCGATGACATGGTTGGTCTTGTTCTTAATATTGTGGATAAAATAAACGCAATAAGGTATATTGTGATAGTTGAAAACTTAGCAATCGACATTCTTGACGAATGCGTGATCCTGTCACATTACCATACTGTCTAATTAGGTAGATCTAAATTCGAGAATGAGGTAAATCGCCCAAAACCAACAGTCTAAAATCCATCAGTGCCTGAAGACCAAGCTCTTCGAACAATATGTTTAGTCCTACTGCTTCAAAACTAGGCCGATAACTGTGGACCTCATAAAAAGACTCATACAGCTAGCGATGTAGAAGGTGATATTTGGAATATCTCTGCGTGACCAAATCAGGCATGAAGAAATCCGCAGAAGAATCAGGTTCACCGACATTGTCCTACAAGTCGTGAAGTTGAAGTGGCAATGGGCAGGGCATAATTCATAGAACCGTCGGGCATTAGGGTAATACCGGTATGTTCACTATGGAGGACAGACCACGAAGTGGACAGACGACATTAAAAGAATCACTGGACTCAAACAACACAAGACTGCGTTTTGTGGAATACATTACAAAAAACCTATGTTCAACAATGGACGTGTCCGTCTGTTGAGTTGATGAAAATATATTACAAGTTTAACTCATGTTGTATGTTCCTATTACAGGCTATGGCAGCAACTCGTTGTCAGCGATGTCGAAATCGACACTGGATGCGCACACACATCTGCGTCAGCCGGGTAAGTGAATGCATTTATTACATCTTTTACTTAACCTTTAACTTTATATCACCTGTTTGCTTCAAAGACGTAGATCTTTAAGGAGAAAAAATGTGGTTAAATGACAGAACATAGAAATTCTTTTATGACAGCATATAATAAAAATAGATCAGACTTAAACTGGATTTGAAGATGATTAGAAGAAGAAAATGTGTGTTATTGTTATAAAATAAAATCGCTAAGGTGCTGTTAAACGAACTATAAATCTTCTAAGGTTATTTGCACATCCGGGACAACCGGCGTATGTTTGTTGACTACGGTCAGTTACCCATCGCACATAAGCTCTGTTTGTCTCCCAGTCCCCATTGTAACCGGACACATTCCCGGAATATCCGTGTGGCGACCCGTGCGACATTCAAACGAAAATATTATAAAATATCGTAGCATTATACTTTTTATTATAATTTATACCATATTTCATAAATAAAATATTATAGGGAATGCGGTCAAGCTCTGTTTGTAACGTAATGCAGAAACATGGTGAATGAAACTGAAAGACCCTTAATGTAATAGTTATTGTGTAGTTTTTAGGGTAGTGCAATATTACACTATATAACAGTACGATGGGATTGATATGCCCCTTAGGAGCAAAAATCCCAAATTAAAATAAATAGAAAAGAACAGCTATTGTAGAAATTATCATCCACCAATACGCACTTGACCAATGTGGTGAAGTAGACTTCTAATAATGGTAGGTTTTTCCCGCCTTAGGCTGTCTAGGTATGTATCACCTCAGTTCCTATTTTATACTACCATACAGTAGTGTGCAAACATTACTGTATTCCCGTTTGAAGTGGGCTGTATATGGTGAAGTTATTGAGGCAACTAGACTTAACATCTTATATCTCAAGGCGATAAGGACAACGTGATATGATGATCAATATATTGTTTGCACACCATCTACTGCATCGGCTATAATTCATGATTGATCTTTATTATTTTTAGTATAACTAATATTAAATATAAGACAATGATTAAATAAAAAATGTCTTAATATTTCTCTATGTAGTAATATACTTTTGTCTAGTTGAGTATGGTATGGTAGATTTTACGAAGACCCAGGCTTATACAAGCTCAAGCTTTACTTCCTTCCAATCCAATCCAATCAGCCGGAAGACGTCCACTTCTGGACAAAGGCCTCCCCCAAAGATTTCCACTTAGACCGGTCCTGGGCCACCCGCATCCAATGGTTGCCAGCGACCTTGACCAGGTCGTCGGTCCACCTTATGTGTTACTTCCTTGAATATATACAAATATTTCAGTACTTATTTGCTATATCCCAATTCATTAGAATATTTTAAGTTTGATAAACATTTTTAGTAAATATTAGTCTAAAAATAAACCACCCTTAAGTGCTGACTTATAGAAATGTATGTAGACATATCGTACTAGAAATATTTGAATGTCAATATCAAAAATTAAATTATAAGCAAAGGTATTAAAATACAAGTTTACTTATTAAAACACGATGCTTAATATCAAGACGCCTAAGTGATACAATTCAGCTAATGGCCAAAAAACAAATGTGAAAAATCAACGTCTCCCCTTTTTTTTTTTTTCCGTTGCCCCGGTCATTTAATCAGAGATGTGCTAATACACTTGAACAGTAGTTACTCTTTTGTGTCTCACCCGGTTTTCCCTAACGGCTAATGAAGAGATTTTCATTAAGAGGCGGCCCCTGACGGTCGGCGAGTTAAGTTCACCCCACTTGCCCGACAACGTGACTAATTTAACCAATGGATAGTGTGAAATAAAAATGGAGACTATACTTTTGTAAATCGTTAGATTTTTAGCACCTCACCATAAGATGTATGCGTTTATATCTGTCGTAAAAAATTCTATGGCGCCGTAAAATCTAGTAGTACTTTTGAAAATTCCTGAATTTAATTATATTAGGATTTGCTACGTGCAGTGTTTTATTTACGCTATATTAGGTAAAAAGTCTTAAAACTATGGATGAACCATGTATGATAAACTATAGAGTAATGAAAGAATTTTTAAAAGAATAATAAACAACGAAAAATTATTTATTTCTACAAGATATTCATAGTAGCTCGCTAGCCTAATGGTTAGAGCGTGCGAAAGTCGCGGGTTCGAATCTCTGTATGTACCGATGACTTTAATATTTAAGTTATGTACATTTGTGAACTTTAGTAACCGCGAAATATAAACGGTGAAGGAAAACATCTTGAGGAAACCTGCACATGAATTATAATTTATTCTAAGGTGTGTGTGAAGTCACCAATCCACATGAGGACCGCGAGGTGACTATGGCCCCATCGTCCTCATATTGAAGGTAGGCCTGTGCCCCAGCAGAGGGGACGTAAATTGGCTGTAATAGTATTCATAGGAATGTTTTGTAGAAGTAAATAACTTATTTGTCTATACAAAGTATATAAGTACGCACTCCCTGTCCCACGCGTGCGCCTTTTCTATGCATGTAATATACTTCAAGCACTTTGATAAGCTAGTACTCATATTGATGGTAGGTCTCTGCTACAAGAGACCAACTAGTTAGGTACCTCTGCAGAGACTATTTCTGCCGCAAAACAGTAATGTGCAAACATTATTGGTTCCGGTTTAAAAGGCACTGTAGCCAGTGTTATTACTCGGATAGAGAGATTTAAGTTATGATAAGATAAGATAATGTGTTGCTGTGTGAACTAGCGCCATGTTATAATAAAAGAACCTGCAAATCAATGAAGTTGTTTTTTTGCATGATATTGAATAAATTATATCAAACAGCCGCAAAAGTTTAAAAAAAGTAGCGAATTGAACCATATCGCAACAGCTAAATTGCCGTGACAGGAATCGAAGCGAATGACAGGCCGGTTTCTCCATTTCATTAGACTGCGTCGAAGGCATGTTTGCACTCGTGTCAGCCGCGTGCCGCCCGGCTCCGGGTTTGAATTACATCGAGGGCAAGCATATCCAACAGATTCTTATAACAGACGAATTCCCCTTGCAACCGTCTACGTAGCCTGTACTCTTAGAAAACCGAAATATCGAGATCAATTAAAAACAACAGAATACTCTTACATTCCAAATCAATGACCTTACGGGATATTCTCTCAAGAGAAACATCTGTCTACATTCCTTCAGAATACTTTAATAATATCAAAACCGTAATAAATCTTACCTTCAAACAAAAATAAGGATATCTTCCTCGTTGAAATCTATAAAACCCTAATCATATATTTCGCATTGATACATAACTTTTGGATAATTTCTTACTATTTATTCAATGATTATAAAATTTTATTTTGTAACCACTGATTTCTTCCTCACCGAGAGTCTGATATCAAGAAGTGATTGACATTTTTTAATACTGCAATTTTCGTGGTCACACGTTGTTTGCCAATCGGCAGTTGACTAGCTTATTAGCTAATGACCTACAGTATCACCTTATAATACTGTAGGGGACTACTGGGAAGCAGAAGGATCACAACTTAATCATTTGTGAGAATCATAAAAAAAACCTTGATATGCACACCATGATAGTAAGGCGTAATTTCAATCTTCTACATTCTCTATAGAGTGTATGGTGTATATGTACTATAAATTACACGAATAACATGTAAGCACCACTAGATCCAAGTACTATCGCTACTGAAGCAGCTCGAAGCACATTCTCCATTAAACGTAACACACGCAGTTGCATGCCGCGGGTCTATTCAACGCCGGGTGTACCCCCATGGAGTATTTTGAGGCGCCTCGCCTTGACTCACGAGGCACGAGTTTCACTGCCACCACTTAGGCACGGAAGCTGCCATGTTTATGACCCTGTTAAATTAACCATTTGCCCATACTAAACTATCCCCGCACTAGAATGTGATAGTCTGTTATATGTGCATCTGTTTATAAAGTATACATTCAAACATTAAAGATTTTTATCTATTCTTCTTTGTAAATATGAATATTGTGTCAAATACAATATACATTGTCTGATGTTGTGATAAAGGTTTCCAAAGATTTTCACATTTCTCTAGATGGTTTACCGAGACCATTCCTGGCCTGCTACTTCTTCCATATAATCTTCTCTTCACGTTTCATATATTTATTATAAACAATTCTTGCTCTAATTTACTTAATGTTGAGTTCTGTTATTGCTCTACTATTTATGTTATCTATCCTATATTACAAGGTTGCCTGGAAGAGATTGTTTATAAGAATCAGGCTACTTTTTCGCACATTAAGATTATATGTTTAGTTTTGGTCAATTAATTGTACTTTAATGTGAGCAATAATGTCCATCTATTGAATCTTATAATAGAATTCATATCTCTTATATATAAAATTCGTTCCGGACAACAAACTTATTTTAGGTCGAAAAAACGCACGAATGTCAAAGGTTTAAACATACATGAATGCCGTTGGGCGTGTCGATCCCTCCCACGTGGCCCGCGATTAAATGAAGGCACTTAAGCAATAAGGTCGCCCAGCGACACATCAGTATCGAAGATTGACAGCGATATAATTGCTGCCGTGTTGCGGCCCCATAAAATAATGTTATCCGCGGCCGCCCGCGTTTGATCGCAGCGCCACAGAACAGTTCAAACATGCTAAAACAAACAGGGGTGGACGAAAAAACACTGTGATTTTGTGACGCCGTGACAGCGAAAAGATTCCTTATATCAATATCTTTTTTGCTCTTATTATTATTTCCTCTTTATTCTAAAAGGTTATAAAGAGATAAACAATAGACTGGCTTAAAGCTTGTAAGCATTCTCTAAAAGCCAAATTTCGGTGAGGTGAGATGTTATGGTTGACAGTAATTGAACTGGTAATATAAATATAAGTAATAATAACAACATATACATGTATGTCTCTAATTTATTATATAATACTTATTGTTTTCAACGCACACTACATTATGAGTACTTTATCTCTATACATTATGACATTGTTCCAGGGTTTTTATTAATTCAATTCTAAAATGTAGAGGCACAAAATAAATTATAGTTCACAAAATATTGCTTCATACCTGAGACTTTAGAGAGTTCGTTTTAAAGACAGCTTTAATAAATTTCTAGTTAAAAAGTTTGTTTTTAAATATTAATAAGAACTTTTTAAATAAAACTACAAAACTTTTTTTAAAAAATAACATGTTATTAAAGAGATACTAGTAAAACCAAAGATAATATGAAATTGTTTATTTTATTTTATTATTTATTAATTTTTTGCTTGCTTACTTCGTAAACGCTTTTTGCAACTTGATAGGGATGATAATCGACTGATAGGTGAATATCGATAAAATAAATGTATAAAAATTGCGTTATTATGAAATGTATAAATGATGAAATATAAAATATTTTCACTACAGATTCATATTTTTTTAGTCTAGGAATACCTACTGCTTTGGCATGCAGCGAATAAGCAGGCGCCATCTTTTTTGAATCAGTACGTGTACAAGTACGTGTCCGTGTACGTGAATGCAGACACGACGCCTTGTATACGCTACCGATATATGATTAATATTGTTTTGCTGTTACTTAGTTAAGTTTTGTTTGTTATCTTTTCTTATTTGTTTTTTTTTTTGCACCATAGTGCCGAAAAGAACAAAAAAAAACTGTTTTTAATAGTGATAGTCACGGACTTGTGATCCGTTTGTGCGAATATTTTGAGCGCGAGAATCAAAATAGCGGACTCCTACTACCATTAGAGCAATTGCGCAATAAAGTTGCTGATGCTCTTGGTGGCGGATGAGCTACACTGTTTCGAATTGGTAAATAAGAGTATGAAGAATCATCAACAGAAATGGCGCGCGACGATGTAAGAAATAAAATATTATTGACTCCTAATAAAAAAAGAGAGTTTCGTTTCGCCTTTCACCGAAATTGACGATTTAGACGTAGTTACAATTCGAAACTGCATTTACGCGTATTACGCACATAGTGAATTTCCCATGTTAAAAGAAATTAGCCGTATCGCTTAAAGACTCGGATTCATGCAAAGGCAGTCCACCATTGCTATCCAAGATTTTGAAAAAAAACCGGCTATGCTTTTAAAAAAAGCTTTAAAAAAAATGATTTTAATGGTGCGAAAAGACATTGCTTTTGCCCGGATGAAATATGGCTTAACGCAGACCACAATGTTTCAAGATCGTGGACAGATGATAAAGCGGAGTCTACCACCAAAGTGTCCGAAAGCAAAGGGAAAAAATAAATAATTTCTCATGCGGGGAATTCGTTAGGTTTTGTGCCTAATTGTTTACTGGCATTTAAATTTGTAAAAACACCAGAGTATCACGAAGAAATGGATTTTACAAAACTTAAGAAGTAGTTAGTAATTCTTTTAAATAATTTGAGTGAACCACATTTTATTCTGATGGACAACGCTCCGTACCATTCATTAGAAAAAGATAAGGCGCCTACGACAAGAAATCCTAAAATAGAAATTATTAATTGGCTGCAAAACAAAGGAATAGAAGCCAATAATAGCATGCTTAAGAAAGATTTGCTAAGATTAGTTAGCATTCGTAAGCCCTAAACTCTAAAATATATTTTAGACGAAAATGCAAAGGAAATGGGCCACACCGTCATCCGTTTATCGCCATATCATTGCTATTACATTGCAATAGAACGAATCTGGGCTCATGTCAAAGTTTCGTATAATCTAATACAATATAAAAGGTTACAAAGAATGTAAACTTGTAGGTTTTTTTGTTTGATCAAATACCTTTTTTTCTAGGTTATACTGACAGATAATATAGCACCGCCTTTCACAGCAAACAAAATGTTGACATTACTACATGAAACTTGTGTACACGTAAAGGCCGATGATTGGAAAAAGGTAATTGAGGGGATAAAAATGTGAATCAAAGAGAATGGGAGCACGATCTTCAGTTTGACAGCATATGCGATCTAGAATTAATTAATAATCTACAGTACTGCTCCAGTGATGAGTCTGAATTTGATTTCGACGTTGATCTCGGCAGTATACCTTCCAACAATTAAATTTTTAAATACCTTCCAATTCATCTATTGTTTTTAATCTTCTTTCTTTTATGGTAGTTAAAATGTTTATTTTTTTAAATAAACTCATTACTATATGAATGTCAATAAAATACCAAACAAGTCACATACCTATCAAATGTCATTCTGACAAAAGTTTCAGGTATCAAGCAATATTTTATGAACTGTAGTGGCTTTTCTAAAAATCAGTATTGTAAACACACACCCACATTTATACAAAGGTAAAGCTCAGCATCTCGATCATCTTTCATGAAGAATCAATTTAGTAGACTAAGATGATATACACTTGGCGTAGGACCATACATTTGTATTATTGGTGTTTTATACAATGATCAACGTTACAATCCTTCAAATTAATTCGCGTCAAAATAAAGCAATTTTATGACTATAATTCTTTTTCCTAATGAAGAGCAGTGCCAAAACGTATCTGTGGGGGTTAATATTATTGAATCCTTGTGAGGGGGACCTCTTGTAAATTCAAGGGTTGTCCGTATCTAATAAGAAATAAGTAACTATAAGATAAAATTTAATAATTGGCATATAAAGATATCAATAAAGTTATACCTTGAAAACTTTAAATCTCTGCTCCTTGGTCCTTTTCTATGGTTTTAAAGTATTTACTCATTTTCATTACAATACATACCTCGTAATCGTAAGAGTTATGTTTTAGTATCATTTCTTCTTGTCCTTTAAGTCTTTCGGACTTACATTTAAATTTGTATCTAATAAATAATACCTTAAGGCATATATGTAATTAAGTAGTATAACTAATAATTCATATATATATATATATAACTAGAAAATGTCTAAGTCAATACCAGCGCAACTCTTATTTCTGCCGTCAAACAAAAGTGCGCTAAACGTACTACATTTTCTGTTTAAAATGCATTTTAGCTAGTAATATTACTATGGTAACAAGAATTAACAACTTATGTCACAAAGCGACGAGCCCGGTACGGCGGTATAATGTTTATCACCATTACTAAGGATAGTTTATTATAAACATCATGAAGTGAACATTCTGTCACAACAATACAATCTCATAGAGAAAATATTGGCACTGACTGTCATCCATAAGATGAATAGACGACCAGTGGGAGCATGAACACTAATCACTGAGCCGCCACCCTCCCGCCACTGGTAATGCACCGAAATCTATTAATTGTCCCTTTATTATTATTTTATTGCCGATGCGTACTGCGGCCCATTGTTCTTCCGTCTCATTCTTCACTATGTGCCGAAGGAAATGATTTCTTCGCTTGGTATACATTACAGCACCTCATAATATTTTAATAAGCACATCGACAAAATCTAAAGCGAATCACTTATTTTTTACACATCCAAGTCGGGCTATTTAGAAAAATCTAGACAAGCGGAAGCACTACAAAAATCTAAACGCTTACGCTTATTTCAATAGATATCTTTGCGTAACCATTAAGCATTTTTTTTTTAACTTAGATTATGTCCTTGTAAATCGTGGTATAAAAAATTTTGAATTGCACGATATGTTGTCAAATATCTCCCTTCCGCTTTTTTGCTCTTTATTCAATGCTTTATAAAAAGTGTTACAGTGATCGGATTTAGTTCAAATATGCGCCGTTTTGTTCGATAATCTGTTTCCATCTAGACGGCAACTTCATAATACCTCCCTCGTAGAAGCCCCCCTCCTTATTTGCGAAGAACTCGGACAGCCACTTTTCACAAGCCTCTTTTGAGTTCAACTTTACACCACCAAGGGCGTTCACCATGGACAGGAACAGGTGGTAATCACTTGGCGCTATGTCCGGGCTATATGGTGGATGCGATAAAACCTCCCATCCGAGCTCCCGTAGCTTCTGACGAGTCATCAACGAAGTGTGTGGTCTGACGTTGTCCTGGTGGAACACTACACCCTTCCTGTTGGCCAATTCTGGACGCTTCTGGTCGATCGCCTGCTTCAAGCGGTCCAGTTGTTCGCAGTAGATGGTAGAATTAAGCGTCTGGCCATATGGGAGCAGCTCATAGTGGATGATTCCCTTCCAATCCCACCAAACACACAGCAAAACCTTCCTGGCCGTCAATCCCGGCTTGGCCACTGTTTGGGACGATTCACCGGCCTTCGACCACGACCGTTTTCGCTTGATATTGTCGTATGTAATCCATTTTTCGTCGCCAGTCACCATCCGCTTCAAGAATGGGTCGAGTTCGTTCCGTTTCAGCAGCATATCGCAGACGTTGATTCGGTCCAGAAGGTTTTTTTGCGTCAAATCATGCGGCACCCAAACATCAAGCTTTTTTTGTATTCAGCCTTCTGCAGATGGCTTAAAATGGTTTGGTGACTAACTCCCATCTCCTGGGCGATGTCACGAGATGCCACATGCCGGTCTAACTCGATGTAGTCCATGATTTGATCGGTATTTGTCGTCACAGATTCCTCCGCGGTTCGAAGTGATAGAGTACCATCCCCCAAAACACCATTAATCTCACGGAACGTTTCTCTAGCGGATTTGCCTTTAACGAAGGAAAACTTTAAAATAGCGCGAATTTCGGCGTTAGTGAACTATATGTTTACACGTCTATAACTGTTGATATGCATAGCGTCGTTTTGTAGGTTATGTCAAGACCTTTCAAATTATGTATAGTATTGCCAGATACGAGCTCTGTAGCGCTTCGTACATAGCCGCGAAATTCAAAAGACAAAAAGGCGGAAGGGAGATATTTGACAACCCTATATTAAAAAAAAATATATATATATAAAAAACTTTATTTCCGACGTAATTAACAAATTATGCAACTTTATCGAGAGCTGCCCTATCGATCACCTTAACCAGTGGCTCTCAAACTCTTTTGTCTTATGGCCCCTTTTTCCAAAAAAATTTACTTACGGAGGTATATATACCTATTTTTTAATTTTGGTAGTAATTAATAGGAAATACGTACATATTAATGTTTTTATTGTTAAATTACAAATGTCCTGTACGTTACAAAAAAAAATTAAGCGTTAGATGCGAAATACATAAATATCTTCTTCTAAATCTCTTTTTTCTGTACTACATCACCTCATTACAATTATTCATTACTCTTTAAATACACTAGTGGCCATCATTGTCTCCCTGAATCTCTGCAGCACACACCGGAAATCAATGGCTCCTTCTGCCGGAATCATCAATCTCAACTATCGGAAGATCGAGGCAATGGAAAAAAACGTTTATATCCTCTTGCTTGTAGGATACCGGATAGAGTAGTTAAACGATGCTTGGGAAAGTTCGATTAAAATCGAATCCTACTCCTTAAATCGTATTCCTGTAAGTGTCATCACCATTTTCCCTAAGATTTACTACTTACTACTCAGAGAGAAACGTAGACGGTAGAGTCTACCTTCGAAAATGTACGATATGGTCTTAAAACCTCAATTTGGACTTTTTAAACATCGGCGTCGTTCTTCGTCGTATGGCTTGTAGATTATATCGCATATATATAAATATAAGACCAAAGTAGACAAGCAAAATGGAGTCGTGCATTGTACAATTGCAGGATGTGTTGACCGGAATCGCTATTAGAGATGCACGTCCGCTAGTCCCAATAAGCGACATCTTCACGTTGATAGGAGTTAACTGCAGATGTCTGTTACAAAACACATCGTAGAGAATGGGATATAAACAAATAACTCGGAAGAAAACTGGACTATTTTACCTACAAATAAATTGTTTGTGCCTAATAAATTCGTTTTGCATAATATTTAAAGTATGAAGCTCACAACAGCGGTAATAAAATTTTATAATTCTTTTACTGCTGATGGTTCAGTCCTTTCATACGGTTTTATTAAGCAGTTAAACTTACCATTCTGCTTAATTTTAAAAACCACACGTACATACATATATTATCAGCCGAAAGACGTCCACTGCTGGACATTGGCCCCTCCCAAAGATCCCCACACCGATCGATTTAAAAACTATAATTAGTGTAAAAATGGTAACAAATAGTTGGTAGATTTAAAGCCATAGTAGGCAATATTTACTAATCAACTTTGGATGTATCTTCAATAGTTCCTGTATTTTAGCAATGCAAACGAAAACATAAAAAATTTACGTGTATATATAAAAAGACTCAAATAAATCCTTAAATGTAATTTTTATCGTTTTTATTATAAATCATCCATATAGTTCCGTATTAGTCCAATGTTCACAGGCCTCCATACATAAGCGCCATCCAATGCGGCGTTGCCTACGCTTGCTCGGTTCTTATCAGCTACCTATTTCACTTAAATGTCACTCCATCTAGTATGAATGCGTACTAAACTTCATCTTCTATTCTGCAACTAACGTATACAGATTTTCCGATAACTGCCTTGACAGTAACAACCGCGACACCTATTTCAATAACTGAACAGAAGTTTGCAAACATTGCTTTGTTTGTTGTTTCATGTCCATTAGTGTGGCATATCATTATCATAAGTGGGTATCTCGCTCGACTCTGCATCAAAAAATGTTTTGCTCTGATCGCCACTAAATATTACAGAATCGACAGCTAAGGAAAATATTGAATGTCTTATAAGTTCATTGAAATTGGTCAACAAGGAATTTACACACAGACTTTTTCTTTGATGTATATAATAGGTCTTCACCTATGAAATTGCCGTTCTGCAGTACCGGACATTTCAAATCGAAATAATATTTGATTGGCTAAGAATTATAATTTCAAATTAATTTTATTTTAAAAACATGGAATCCTTTTTCCAAAAGTAGTCACTTGTTTATTGATTAGTGTTACATTTTCATCGCATTTCAATCTTTTTCGTCATCATGGATACGTTAAAAATTCGAGTAATTATGGAATGTGAGTACCGTCGTGGCAGCAACGCGGCACAAGCGGCACGAGCGGCACGCAACATCAACGACGTTTACGGAGCTAACACTACAAACCAACGCACCACTTGTTATTGGTATGCTCGCTTCCGTTCTGGAAATTTCGACCTGAAAAATTAACCTCGCGGTCGTCCGAAGACTTTGGTCGAAAATGACGAATTAAAGGCGATTGTGGAAGCTGATGATACACAATTTACGGCTGAATTAGCAGCAGATTTCAACGTTAGCGTCAAAACAATATTGGTCCATTTGTGTCAAATTGGCAAGGTAAAAAAGCTTGACAAATGGGTGCCCCACAAAGTCAACGATCGCCAGCGCGAAGTACGCGTCGAGATGTGCCTTGCACTGCTCAACAGACAAATGAAGGAATTTTGAAACGCATTGTTACCTGCGACGAAAAGTGGATTCTGTTTGATTACCGCAAGCGCTAAGCAAGTTGGTTGGATCCTGGTTCAGCACCTAAACAATGCCCTAATCGAAAACTTACCCCTAAAAAGTCACTGTTTGGTGGTCTAGCGCCGGTGTGATTCATCACAGCTTCTTACCAAACGGGGTGAGCATTACTGCAGATGTGTACTGTGAAGAACTGAACACAATGATAGAGAAGCTGGCACATCTCCAACCAGCTTTGGTCAATCGCTCGTCTCCGCTGCTCCTACGCGACAACGCGCGACCGCCTCATACTGCACAACAGACGGTCTCCAAGTTGCAAGAACTGGGGTTAGAAGCTCTCCGTCATCCGCCCTACTCACCAGACCTTGCGCCTACAGACTACTACTTTTTCCAGAATTTGGATAACTTCTTGGCAGGAAAAAAATTCAATACCGAAGAGGCAGAGTACAAAATGCCTTTGAAGAATTTGATGCCTCCCGTACAGCTGATTTCTTTAAGAAAGATATCAATAAACTGCCACCGCGTTGGGAAAGATGCATTGATTGCATGGGTGATTACTTCGAATAATACATGAAAAAAGATCGTTTAAATTTTATCATACAAAACGGCAATTTCATAGGTAAAGACCTAATATAACAAATCAACAATATCTATTTGCTCAATTTTATAAACCTTCGGGTGTCTGTATGTTACATCGACGTCATAATTGGAATACAAAATTGTACTTTGACGCCGTGGCCGCACGTATAAGGGTCCTGCCGTGATTTGGCCTTTTGTGCGTCACGCATTAACTCCTTCAAGCCTCCAGCTACACTTTACCCTACGCTCCTATCTGCATACTAAACTAGACCTTAACGGAGTTGATACAATTGACAAAACTGCTCGACATCACGCATGATTAGCGATTTTCGAATCACAGCTAACGTAATAAGAACTGTTTTACTTACATAAAAATCTCATCAACTCGACTTTCTCACCTCCAGCTCTTTGAATATTAAACTCTATTCTAATAGCGAAAGATTTATTTTCGAATCAGTACTTTTTCGCTGTGCAATAAAGATTAGTGCTGGTAATGGGAGCGTAATTACAGTAGAAAGGTGGACATTACGAGGTTCATTTGATGTGCACCAATCGCCTGAAGGGGTTCGGAGTACGAGGGATATATTCCTACGTTGATTTCATTTAGCAGCAAACATTGTTCTACGCGAACAACTAATTTTAACACAATCCTTATGATGAAGCAAAATACAAAATGAAAAAACATAGGCATTGTAACAGAACTTTGAATGTACTTATTAGTACAGACGAGTGAAATGATTGCAGCATTCATTAATAGAGAAATAAATAGTAGTATTCTTAAAATGGGTTTAAGAAAACCCTTTCACCAATCAAACTATAATATGTATCTTCTAATTCTCCCCAGGAACATTTTCAATACTCACCTCCGTACTAATATACTTAGCCACATCGAGGGAGATAAAATAAAATAATTCACATTACTTAAAAATGTCATTCTAGCAACTATAATGTTTTTAAGATCTAAAAGATATTCGTAAATAAATAAGTGCTATCCGCATAGCCAATTCAAGGTTCAATTCCGCCAATAAGTCGGCACAATAAATTTCATGCGAGGGCGTCGTGTTTGCAGTGCCAATGTGTTGACCCAGACGGCCGCAGGGGAACCGGTCCAGCGTCGCCAACACGATATCGAAATATCCTTTCTCAAAAACATAAATAAACTCATACAATTGCATAGAAAAAAAAATTTATACATATTATAAATTATAACAGATTATAATCCAAAATTATTTTGGTTTATAGAGCATAACTAAAACTACGACCATTCTTTAGTTAAACATCGAACATTTTGCTATAATTTTTTTTTTAATTTTTAACTAAAATCAAGTGATTCCACACCTTCGTAATAATAGATCAGATGGATATACATCAGTGTAAGTACTTTATTTTTCAAATTTAGTTTTCATTTATTTATTATAATATATATCCACCAACCCGCAATTGACAGCGTGGTGAATAAAAGAGAAGACCCTGAGTTTCAGACGCGGGTCTAATTAGCTTGCTCGTTATAACAATCTTTTCTCCTGCCCTTATCCCAGTTATGTGCGGTCGGCACAGTATGTACTTCTCTTCCATATCCCTCTATCAGCCGTCATATCTGAATTCACACTCTTGCACATATCGTCTTTCACACAATCCATCCACACTTTCTTAGGTTTTTCTTTAGTCTTATAACCGTCCCTTGCTAGTTATAACAATATTAGAAAATAAATAATAGAATAGATATTGTTTTCTAGCTGTTAGTTTTGGACTAGTAAACTGTTAGTTTTTGGACTAGTAAACTGTGATATGTCCATGGAATATCGGATGGAGAAGACAGTGGATGGTTAATCATTTTACTACCGAATGAACTCTCCTTCTTAGAATCGCCGTGGTCTTCAAACATACCGACTACTACTATACCATGTTGTTTTTTGTATTTAAATTTTGGGAGAATTTAATGAAAGTTTTAATTGTGAAATATCAATCAGACTTGATCTGATTAAAAGTATAAACATGTACTTCTATATAAAGTAATAGAATAAACGTACGAAACAAATTGGTTTATTTCAACATAAACGTAGATACGTCGCAGAGTACAAGTAATTACAAAGCCCCTAAAAAAAATCATAAAACCTTTTATAGAATCGAAATCAAATGATGTCCCCTGGAATGGCAGAAAACAATCAAATCGTCTGCCTTATAACTGAGAACAGAAGTCGCTCCGCGGCCATCCCACCAATTCCGTTCGCAAATGGGAAACGTAATGGCTTTCGACAATTCTATTTGGCGACTACGCGAAATATAACTTCGTTTGGACGATCACAGGTGATGGGAGAGATTTATCCAATCGGCGGAGACCTGAATAGCAATTCAATCTGTAAATAAATAAAACGTAATCATTTTTAACTAATTCATACGTTTCTGTACGAGATGTAACCATTTCGATTTAGTTTTAGTTTACTATCCACATTTTTTTAACTTAAATAGGTTAACATAGATAGTGTGGCCTTAGCTGTATATATACCAAGTATGCAGCAAATTTATAATATTAGAGTGGACACTAGCCTACCAATTAAAACTTGCAACATATCTTAGAATCAAACTAAGGACCTTAGCCATTGTGTACTAGAAGCAATTAAGACGTCTTTGTATTTATTTCATATTATATATATGAGTAAATCGTTAACTATTAATAATTATATGGAAATCTGTTTCCCTGTACTCTTTGCTGGCCATAATACCTCCCTTAAAATTTTGTAACATTCGTACCTATCTGACCTGTACTCGAAAAAGGAGTATTCCTTTAAAATTTCAAATTTATAGACTATAAAACCTAGGATATGCGGGGGCTTAAACCGTAAGGTTCTAGAGTATTGTGATGAGTCTCTACCTAGGTGGAATTCTCTTATATAATATATAAGGTATTATACTTAAAAAACATTTGGATTATCTGCTACTTTGCGTATAGGTACTATCGACTGCAATTTATTTATATTACTCTCACCAATGCGAGCGTGGTGGAAAATGGCCCAAATCCCCCTTTATGAATCCCTACCCGATCGATGTGGGAATGTTTAGGGGAGGCCTACGTCCAACGGTGGACGTCTATCGGTTGATGATGATTGCGTATAGGACGGCCTTATGAAAACGTTATTACACGTAACAGGTTTCTTAAATTGCTTCCATAGTACAACCTTTAAACGCTTGCTTTGTTATATGTCGGTTCCTGGTTCGATTCGTGGTAGACACAGAGTGAAGTTTAAATGGTTATAGTGCTTAATTTATGCTGCCTTAACAGCATGTTTGTAGTTTGTCAACTTATGAAAGCTTCGTTTAAAATGAGCATGCTTCACTATTTTCGGCCACAATGCCATCAAAATCATATGCCTTTCATTTCGTAATAATAAAAACTAAACATTAAATTTTCATTAACCACTCTTACTAAGCATATATTAGATGTATTATGATAAGAGTCGAGTGGCGTATTTGAATCCAAGACCCGTACACGGAGTTCGTACCCGCTACTCGGCTTTCCGCCTCCGCTTGCCGCCGGTACTTCCACCCCACGAAACACAAACGGTGATTTATCATAATCATCTCGATTAGATCGCGCCTCGCCCCTTCGAGTCGAGGCCATTTAACCACCCTCGATTTAACAGTTATTTTAGTTTTTTTTTTTTTTCACTAGAAACGTGTCTTTTCTTGTCTCGCTTAGTCATTGCAGTGACTTGATGTTTTAACTGAGATTGATCTTTTTAAATGATGCTTTGACAGTCTAACAAGTTTCATTAGTTAGTACACATCATTACCTATAAAAATTAATCATAATCTTGTTCACGATAGTATTTTATTCCTTTTTCATTGTTGAATGACAACAATAGATTTAAGGCTTTAAACAATATACCTAGTAAACATATTAAACAGAAAATCTAAATGTTTCTTTACAATATTTATTTTACTTTAATGTTCATTTGCGTGTTATAGTTAAAAGGCTCCAAAAATATTATCCTCGTAGTCATGGTTCAAAGGCATTTCGGAGGTTATTGATCTTAACTTGAAACGTTTTTTTTTTCATATACTTTTTGATGTTTTTTCGTATAAAAGTAGCCCAAACTCCTATATCGATTTCGATAAAGACATGTCTTTGCAACAAACTTGAACCGAAGTCCATGAAATTCTGTAATTATTAATCCACAGTATTTATACCCATAAAAGTTCAACTCGTTGGATCATAAACAGTTGCATTTTTCTTAATATTAGGGGAATACATGAAATACTTCCAGATTTTTTATTAATAATGATATCAATATGCTAAGTAACATAATAACTACTGGCATTTATGGCCCGTTTTCCCGAACAGCCGTTGTGGAAAATTAACGTTTTAAAAATTCCATACGAGCTAAATGTGGCGAAAGTAAAACCTTAATAACAAGACCATGCATTCATTTGCAATAAGATAATAGAAAATTATTTGGTAATAAAGGCAAATCTTATTTCTTTATTAAATTATTATTAACAGTCAGAGTCAAAGGACTTGTAGAGAAATAACCTTGTGCAAAGAAGTTATGTAGAAAAAATTGGCTGTAGGAGAGAGGTGTTCTGATCTCCTATCCACATGTATGGAGCCGTCGGAGTCTGGGCTACGCCATCGGACTTACGGCAGTGATCGAAATCACTCCCGTAACCTCGACTAAAAGGGATAGGGCGTAGGTTTTTTTCCTGTAAACGTCTGACATAACATTTTCGAAACTCCTGCAGCAGAAAAGCATCCAAATGCAGGATATCCACATAATCGAAAAAAGAATTATGATAGAGATATTAAAGCCGAAACAACAGTACAAGTATGCTTTGATTAAACATCGTTCTTACGAAATATTATATATTTAAACTCATTGGGTGAGATATACTCATAAAATTATTTTTTACCATTAACCTGGGAGGGGCTGTGGTAGTGTTATATGCAACATAAGGTCAAAGTCATATAACGGGAGATGGAAAGAGTGACGCTTCGAGTATCTCTGCGTAATCAACTCAGAAATAAAGAATCAGGCCTCGGTGGACCTAGAGCTGTAAGAGTAGATGTGACTTTCAATCGCTTAACATCATCAGAAAATAGAAGAAATGAAGCGATCTGTAGAACAATCAGGGTTACTGACATAGCTTTATGAGTCGCAAGTTAGCTTTTAGAACCGACGTTGGATGGCGACCCTGCACCGGAAAACGACTCTTCACTAAGTTGACAGAGGACATGAAAAGAATCGCTGGGGACCACTAAGTTCAAACAGCGGAAAACCGTGTTTTGTAATACAAGATAGAGATGTCCAGCAGTAGACGTCCATCGGTTGAAATGACGTTGAAACTTAAAAGGATCCGGAATAACCGTGATCTCAAGTTGCATGAACGATGAAATGAGCGTGTGGGTACATATTAGGTATGTTACCTTGACAAATAAATAATATAAATTCATTCAGTGATATTTAAATTTTGATCTAAAACCAAATTCGATCATTAGATTAATCATTTTTAAATCAAAAGTGGCGTTGATACATTGGGAAGTCATTAAAAAGTTATAATATTCGACACAGTACTTCATGTCAGCTGGCTACGGTTGCGGCCATGTTCTCCATCGTGAAGGGGCGATTCGACACAACGACCGCGCTTTATAACCCGGCGGATAACTTAAGTGTCTTTAAAAAAATTACTATTCTGGTATAATAGCAACAATAGCCGCGCCACTCTTGTTAGGGGACATCTATTGTTTCAATTTACAACCTAATACTGTGACCATTTCGCCCCTCGATAAGGGAGAGCTATAACATTCATCCTTACAACAGTACATTATGAACTAAAATCACACGGCCGCGTAGCTTGTTAATAAAATAATTGTAATAATATGCATTACTATTGCTAAATCTACATGAAGTGAAATGTTTCAAGGGGTGGAATTCATATGCTTTAAATTACTTGTCACTCTATTAAAATCAAATACAACATTATAACGCAACGACAGAAGTTTTTCATATTTATCACATTTAACTTAGACTTGCAACAAATATTATACATTTATTACTGGTGGTAGGTCTCTGTTGCCGAAGACCTTTTAGTTAGGTATCACCACAAACCGACGTCTCGATGCCAACACTGTGGTGAGTACCAAGATTCCGTGCAGCATACGCTCCTAAAATGTTCTGTTTGGGAGTCCGAAGGTCAACAAGATCCGATACGAGCTTGCTCTGCCAGTAGCAGTAGCAGTTTCGATGAAGAACAAAAGTGCATAGGCAGCGTTGGTCTCCTTCTCTAAAGCCGAAATGGTGCAAAAGGAGACCACCGAACGGAATCGAGAGAGAGTTGATTCCGGTCAGAGAAAAACAAGTCGGGGCGATGATAATAGACGCACCAAACCATCAATTCATAGACGCACCAACCCATCAACTCATAGACGCACCTACCCATCAGCTCTGTAGTCTCGGGCTGGTAAGAATAGGCCTAAGACAGGCCCTGTCTTTGTAGAAGTTTCGCGAGCCTTGGGAGTGGGAGCTCTTATTGCTCAACAACCGAACCTGCGTAGAACAAGGTATGGCTCAGCGATGGTGCCTAAGAGGGTTAGGCTCCTCCTCAGAGACGTTTTAACACAAAGTGTAGATGTGCACTGGTGCGTTTTATAAGAGATCCCGGAGCCTCTCTGAATGCTCTGATGCAGACCACCGAGAGGGTTTTAGTGAGTAAGAATCTCATCACATAACCCTGACTTCTCTCCAGGAGCAGGATATCTTTCAAAGATTTTTTCCCAGTAACCAAAAAAAGGTAGGTATCACAGCAGCTCACATTGCTGCCGATAGACAGTATTGTGCAAACATTGAAGGGCGCTGTAGCTAGTGCAAATACTAGTGTAACGAGAGTTAACATCCTAAGTCTTAAGACGACGAGCGCCATGGTGTATACAATCCTCATAAGCTTCACGATGTTATGATCAGGTGTATATATCGTATCTGACCATCAGATGAACATCTAGCTCGTCACGTTGCTATTGTAAAAAAAAAAACAGGACGTTCATTCAATCTGTATTAACTCTTATATGGTTTAAACCCTAACCGTGCGGTATGCACATACTTTTTTATTAAATAATGGTCTATCAAGTGAGTTTCCATCAAGACACGCGGCTGGCTCATGATCTGGGTTACGCTATTGTCCTATCAAGATATAAATAGACAACCCTCCAGTAATTTTACGGCAAGGCGCGAGCTGTACATCCACGTGTCCACGTATAGTTATATACCTCTTCTATCTATGCTAATGCCACGGTTGCAGGTTGCCGCTCATTAAAGCCATTTCAAATGCAATCTATGCACGGTATCTTGCTTTTTTGGACCACTCTGTTGTCGGTTGCGTTGCCATGGTATCCGCCTATCTAGAGATTAAGTTACTTTCATTTTAACCGTAGAATATTCGGCGAATGGGACCTTGACATTTTCACTCGATCATCTTTATTTTTGCGAGCGTAATCTGTATTAAGATTCACTTGGATAAGTATCCTAAGTTGTAATAATTTTTTTAACAATTTAACGTAATGATAAAGAATAAACCTTTATTTTGAAACTGAATATATTTGTTACATATTACTAAAGGTGTGTTTATTAGTGGTATGTCTCTGTTAATCTAGACCGTCTAGGTAGGTATAACCGCAGCACGCAAACAGTACTGTGCGGTCGTTACTGACTTCCAGTTTGTAACTAGTAAAATTACTGGTGGTAACGGATCTTAACACTTTATGTCTCGCAGTGATGGGCACAGTGCGATGCAATTTATATCCTAACTATTGCTATGTTGTTTTCATCAGGTGAACGTCTGAAATGTCTCGTGGGTTTATAGATTAAATAAAAATGTAACATATATTGTATATAAAATAGATTCATGTGATTCAAATTGTAATTTTTTTTCAGATCCATATCAGATGTTCGGACCGACGAGCAGTCGTCTAGCTAATTCAGGTATACTAAATTATGTTTATAAATATGTTAGAATGTAGTACGATAGTTAAATTAAAAATTATTAATCATACTTGTAATATTTTAATATTTAGGTGTAAGCTTACTTTGCAATTAGCTATTTTACAAATAGTGCTTTATTTTCTCATAAAGCTTTCACAATTCTTTGTCATGCGGTAAAAGTTTAAAAAGCATCTCAATGAACGCCTTTAATAGACCCAAGGTTGCTTAAAAAACTTAAAAATAAAGTCTAGATTAAACCTTTTGTTTTTTAAAAACAAACATCAATAGTTGTTTGTGCATCATGAATATATAATATATAATACTTTGCTGATACTTTGGCTTTATTTCTTTATGTCTAGTCAACATTGCCATTGCTTTGAATTAATCAGTAGGTTAGACTTTAGAAACTGGAACAAGTTCAAAGGATTTAAAAACTTTTATTTAACATTTTTACTAAAACCTAATGCATATTACATTAACTTTTGTAAAATATAACGAGATAAAATTTTACATAACAAACATAATTATCACCTAATTACGCTAACCTGTCCGGGGAGCTTTTGTAGCGTCTGCTTAAAAGGAATGAATCAAAGAACATACAAAATACCACTATGTGTGGGTATGTTATACCGTCGTGGAGCAATCGCTATGTCAAAGAGTAAAACACCACTATAACCAAATGAGTCACAGCCATGACCATCAGAACCTAGCTTTTCTATTCTCCATATGATAAAAAATATTATTTTGTAAATGTTTAAAAGTGTTTGATTCTAATCAACATATATAAAACAAGTCAAGAGGATATTAACCAGAGACCGGAATGTCAAAGTCTCGTCACATGCAATGCTAGATTACGCTGATATAGTGTACACTTCATGTGGGAACACGGCAGTGACAATTATCTGTTTGATCGGCCCCTGAAGTCGAAATGTTAATGGGCTAACGGAGCCGCCGTTGGGGGTCACGCCACCCACTTATCACAGCACCTTCCCTCAGTCCCACGCAAAATTTTAGGGTGAATATAACAGCTTTTAACTAAAACAATTATAAAAAAAAACTTTTCCCTTACTTTGTCATATGTAGTGCTTATAATACAGTGAAACAAAGATCTGGTGGTAGCTCTCTGTTGCCGAAGACCGTCTAGGTAGGTACCACTGCAGCGCCTATTTCTACCGACAAACAGTACTGTTCGAACATTACTGTGTTCCGGTTTAAAGAGCGTTGAGCATCGTTAGCTAGTGACATTACTGAGGTAACGAGATTTTACAACTCATGTCATAGCGACGAGCACAATATGGTGCAGTGTATACCATCTTAACTGGTGTCACGTTGTCATGGGCAGTTGTATCACTTACTATCAGGTGAACGTCTAGCTCGTCTCGTTGCTTCGTAGAGTAAAAAAAAACAAAAAGTATAAATATGACAGATAACATTAAAGTTTTTAAAAATGTCTGATATAGATAGTTGCGTATAGATATGTCTTCATTTATTAATTAATATTAATTAAGTAAAATACACTAAAGAAGATATATATATATATTATTTTTATTTTATTTATTAATACAAACTTTTACAAACATGTTCAAACACGTGATATATCTCGGGTCCAACTAAGCACAGCTTGTATCTCAGGATCCTAACTTGTGAAGGTATTTAGTCCCGTAGTAGTAAGTTATATATTTATTTATATATATATATAAATAAATATAAGAAGCGTTGATAGCTGAATTTGTAATTCTTGCTATATCTCGAGGTGGTGCAAGTTTGATCCGAGCTGACCTTGCCCTTCCGGTGAAGGAAACCATGATGATTGACCTACACCAACCTGCATTTGGTCTACGTGGTGGATAAATTATACTTGCTCGATATGATAGAAGACTTTAGCAGTGGGAACATTGAGAAGGCTGTTTATTTATTTATGCACACCGTACGACCAGAGATTTTTAAGGAACTTATTATTAGTTTTAAATAGCGTTGCTTCGGAGCTAGTTGCTAGAGACATATTATTTAAGGTATTCATTATAATTTGTATTATTTGTGGCCCCCACACCTAAGCTAATTTTAGCAGCCAAACTTTTAGAGTCAAAGCATATAATTTGTATACTATTAAGGTCACGCCAACGTTTCGTGCCAAAACAATTAAGGGCACGTGCCAACTCTGATCCCTAATCGTGTACTACTGTTCCCACGCTCGTGGTTTGACTCAACTCACCTGTATAGTCCGCGGACCCTACCTTAGTTTACATTATTCTATATATTCGAACTATAAATTTTGATTATTCAACACACCACTCTTTAATCGAAGAAAACGCAATGACGAGAGCAACATGTTTCAAGAACAGCAGCTTTAATGACATCCGCCAGTGCACGTGACCAGTGTGGTGAATGTGCGTGGTGGAAAACTCCATGTGAGAGAAGGCCCTCAGTTCCATGGGTACAATAATCGATTAATAAGTTATATATTGTTACGCGCTGGGTATGACTTGATCCATCGGAATATTTTAAGTTCACAACGACAGCGAACATCTGTATATATTCATCTGCCTTCCACTACAATTTTCCAGAAAATACCATTGAAGAAATTACTACAGAGTTCCTTTTTCTGGTGCAATACAGATCAAGGGTGAGGTTGTGCTCTCAATACGTCAAAAGTAATTTTCTGGTCTTAAACTGCCTCTACCACAACCAATTGCTACTCATACGATTATGTAGTAAGATTTAAAAAAAAAAACCTGAATCTTCCTGAAAGTTCATTAAAAAACTATATTTTTTTGCTCTTTACAAAAAACTGAGTTTTCTCGTGGACGTTCGGATTCTTTTTTTTTGCAGTTGATAGATATCTTTCGAAAAAACAGATGTATGTAGAACGAGTTTTGTTTATCGATTGATTGATTGTTCTATTATAATCAGAATAACATTAATTAGTTACCTAGTTCACAACAATAGTCTAGTACCAGTAGTTTATTAATATAATGTTTATTATGAAAAAAAAACGTTATTTAAACTTTTACTATAACAACATTTATTTTATTTCTCTCACATGAAAACGATGGCGCCTAAGATTATTTCTGATTTTTTTTCTTTTAAAAATCACATTTGTGGTATGAGGCTTGCACTTTTTGGTTTTTGACCATATCATACAGGCCGACACTAACTTCTATTATTTCTCTTGCGAATACTAGTCTAAGAAAAATTAACGTTTCGTATGTATATTTGAAGTAAATATGTTTCACGTCAACTATCTCGCCATTACAGAAGTTGCATTATATTAAGTCTTGCGAGATGGCCAAATCGCAATCTGTTCATTGTGGTGATGAACTCACGACCAGTTGTATCCCGTTACCCTAGGATCTTCTCGGTTAATTCCATTGGATACTTCCATTCCATTTTCCTTCACGTTTTTGATCATCTTTCCGGTCTAGTCGGGTTCCGTTAATAATAAATTTTATCGCATTTCCGAATTCAGACTCGCTTTCTTCAGACAAATCTACAAAACTTAAAAAGTCACATGTCAATGAATAACTTTCCGAAAGACGAATTAATATCCCCATCAATGCGTAACGCGCACATAATATCTTTGGGGGTGTAACGGTACACGAGCGTTGAGTTTTGACTGGGATATATCCTATCAGTGTATAAATCCTGCGATGCTACGCTCGTGTGGACTGGCTTAGTGATGCAGGCAACTGTAACGTTCACAAAAAAAGCCAACATTGGTATCCTCTTTCTTAATCTATATCCTCGAGTTTTTGCAATAGAAACATTTTTTTATATATATTATCACGCCTTTTTCCCAGTAGGGGTAGGCAGAGGTGAATAAACACCCACATTTCGCCAGATGTGGTCAGATTAGGTCCCATGTCCATGTCCCTGTTGCCACTTTATTGGGGCCACCACACACACACACAAAGATGATTTTAGTGTGCGGGTTTCCTCGCGATGTTTTACTTCATCATTTATATCTCGCTGTTGTAAGGTTTTAAGGTAACAAGAAGTTAAAAACGAATTTATGTATCCAAAATTATGTCGTTGTACCACTCTTTAATGACACATTATTTTTTTTACACATATGTATAAGGGTCACAGCTAACTATAATTTATTATCGTAAATACAATATCTCATTCTCACATTCTCGCCGTTCGGAGACGAATATTCTCTCATTTTATAAAAAATCAAGATCTTATTTCATCGCGATGGTCAAGTGCAGGTTAGTAGGTGCAATATGCTTTTAAAGTTGTTTTTTAATGAACATAAACCGTAGTTCTCCTCCACCAGAAAGTCAAGCTCAACTGGAACCAAACACGCGATTATACTAAATAAAGTTTCATTAAATACACAACTTAAACAAACATAATTACTGAAAAATAAAAGAAATATAGTTAAACATTAAAAAAAGTGTGTGATCACATGCTGTAATAGTTAAACTTTGTTTTTTGTTTATGTGTAATAGAAAATATAAAATATATAGAATTAGGTTAATATGCTATAGAGGTAGTAACAAGAGACAAAGAGTAATTGATCGACCATTGTTTTATTCCTCCAGAGAAGAAGAGTGAGGTTAATTATTCAGAAATGAGTTCTATCTAATAAGAGAATGCTCTAGCTGCCTTAATCATATTTATAGTTGTCTCTTTTTCGTTTTTATTTAATATAATCCAATTCAGGCCATCCCAAAAAGGCGTATTATTCATCATCATTACTATCAGTCGATAAACGTCCACCGCTGGACATGTATCCACAAAGATCTTCGCATCGTCGAGTACCAGACATCGTTTATAGGGCTTCATGTGGAGGAGATTTGGGTCTTTTACCATCACGATGGCCCAAGGCGGATTGTGCAGGGTATCACTACAAAAATTAAATTTGTTCTAAAAAATAAAATGTTTACTTACATGTTATTTGCTGTCGTTACACCGTTACGCTCGGGTGGCATAGCGGACCAGTCGTGCGTTGAAAACATGCCCGCCCAATATCGCGCGGCGGTTCGACCCCGGCTATTACAGACTTACAACGCACGCCTGTACGACCGGAGCACATTTATATGCCGTATGCGATTTTCCTTTTCACAAGAAACATCCAATGTCTCGCTTACACCGCATCACATCATGTTTCAATGCAAAAACTTCGTTGGTTTCGAGTGCTACTGTTAAACACACTCACATTTGAAACATCCACGATCATTAAGACATCGACTTTCGATATAATAACAATCTATGCATATACATATAATAACAATCGGTTTTCTTCATTCGCCAATCACGTGAAATCTAGTGAATTTATTGATATGGGAATGTGACCATTCGACACAAAATGATTTGTTGATAATCATAAGCTATTTATTTTTTACTTCTTTCATCATTTAATTTCTAATTAACTGCTATAAACATTTGCATTTCGTATTATTTACGCGATTGCTATAGTAATGGGTGCTATAGAAAGTCATATAAGGTTGCGGTTGCTCTCAAGGAATATTCAAGACTAATTTTACATATATATGTATTATAAATAAACGCCTTAATAATATTATTATATTAATTTGTAAACATTACAAAATATACTTTGATTAGTTTTATTTTTACCTCCTCTGTTACTTTACGCCGTTTTATTTAATATTCATATATTAGCAGACTATCGCTACGTAATAGAGCTATGTAACGGCGTATTTCTCATTCTGCACGGACACCCCTGTTGCAGAGCGCAATTTATTCTTTTGTAGCGCTTCAAGTGTCCTTCCCTACCATTTTCTCCATTCGATTGTGAGCGAAAATTAGCATGGAGACCGGTAAAATGGCGGGCGTTGAAATAATGGCGAGATAATCGCGCCGGGAGCGTCGTACTGAGCTCCCTTATATCACAAACACCTTCATAACGACACACTTGCAAAGAAATAATTATCTATTCAGTAATTAGTTTTAATACAATAACATATAATAAAATAAAAAATGTGAGTTTGATAAGTGTTTAAATTAGTTTAAATATAACTTACTCATTTTCTTCCTTTATAATTGAAGAGTTCTTCCTTTCTATTCTAACCTACGTACATAATGTTAGGTATTAATTTTAGAACATTTCCTAATGTAAAGGATTTACTTCTGTCCTCACTTAGATCTTTTTCGAAAGATTTTTACTATATAAGTTATTATATTGTACCAAATATTACTAATATTAACAATACTATTTTTAACATTCTAGATACTTTTGAACATTAACATTTTATGTACGACAATCACCGAACTGAAAAACACAAAATTTTATAGATTTGTGATTGTTATAAAGAAAAATATCATCCGCAGGTTCAGGACAGATCCAACTGTGGCAGTTCCTACTCGAACTGCTTAGCGACTCTAGTAACGCGGGCTGCATTACGTGGGAGGGAACAAACGGCGAATTCAAGCTGACCGACCCCGACGAGGTGGCCAGGAGGTGGGGCGAGAGGAAGTCAAAGCCGAACATGAACTATGACAAACTCAGTCGCGCTTTGAGGTAAAACAACGATCAGCCAGCGGCAGTGCGAATTCACGGGTACCCCTTATGCTGCGCGATGTGCCGTCTTGCCGCGATACATACATACATACATATATATCGTGCTAACTTAATTATATGCGTTTTTGTTTTTAGGTAAACGTATATTATACTAACATTTATTCTTCACACAGATACTACTATGACAAGAATATAATGACGAAAGTGCATGGAAAACGATACGCGTACAAGTTTGATTTCCAAGGCCTAGCCGCTGCCACTCAGCCGACCGCCAGTGATCCGGCATACAAGTATCAGAGCGATCTCTTCATGAGCTCCTACCATCACTCCGCTAAGCTATCCTCGTTCATGGCACCACACGCGGCTATGCCTACATCTACAGGTAAATATGTTTTAAAATAATGCAAATGCGAATAGGCAATGCTCTTACTTTCTGTCATGCTGAATTTTACAATGATCGTTACTTTAATTTAGATTTTGGTACATTTTACAATTCTCTGCAAACTGTATTAATAAATCGGAGATTGTTTACTTTCAGAAAACTTCAATAACGTTGTAGGATATTGGTACTACAATTTTAGTCTAAGCTCTAGTAGATTTTTCATATGTGTAGTAATGTCAAATTTCGATTTTGGTGTAGAGCTTATTTCAATGTTTTGGATCTCTTTCTCTCTCTCTGTTCTTCTAATGCTGTATTAGGCAATAGACTAGTCGAACGATCATATTCCATGTCTTTTCATGATTCATGCTTATAATGGAATAGAGGACTCTTTGTTTAGTCTTTCGTCTTCACTAAGATATTTCTCGCTTCCTCAACTTTCATGAGCGTCTTCATGCATGCTCGTCGGTTGCGAGTACTCTTGACCCGGCCTTTCTTTACGACATCTTCAATTTGATCGGTAAATGTCCGTCTAGGTTGACCTGCACCGATTTGTTCAATCATTCTAAGATATTTCTAAGATGAAAATATATCAGGTTTTCCCAAGTGATTCCCTGACGATTTTAATTATTTCTTTCTTAACTTTCCCGCGGCCATGGTTCATAGCCTGTATAAGCAAGATGTAAAATTTTCCCTCACTTCTTGAATGGAGAATTAAGGTCGTCTTTGTATTTTAATAATATCCTTAAGACTTTGAAACAGAATTAGATGCGATTAATATTCGCCATAGACACAGTCAGGCGCTTCAGTACTTCGGCATAGCGGTGTTCGACTTGGTGTAAGTATTTCAAAACCGATCATGTCTTTGCGATATATTTATAATAATCCACAAAAAGCATATATCTATTTGCAGGTGGTTCCATTGATTTTTGCATAATCAGCAGGATGGATGATTCCCCACTACTACAATATTTTCTAAACCTATTCCTTTAGCAGGATCACAAAATATTATTAACAAACAACGATTTCGAACGAGCAACATTACAGTCGGTTTAAATAGCATGTCAACGTAACAAGTGCTAATGTAATGCACCCTTCAAATGCAAAGGACTCCTTCCAATCTGCATCTTACTTCTGTACACTGCAAATATTGAAACGGCACTCGAAGTTGGCTGTCATCAGCACGGACCGCCAGCGCACTCCACTTAATGGAATAAACCGATCGCGCGGCGCCAGTTCACACATTCCGAGAAAGCTTCCAAGATAGCTTTTGATCTGCTTCATTACCATTAATCGTAAAGACATATTTCTTTAAAGCACAATTAAAAAAATTATCTACTCACTGTTATCAAACAGGTGCTACCAATAAGGTGTAAATCCTTCGTTTGTTTCCAACAGCATATTTATGACATATGACTTATGAGGATATGATACAAGTAGATCCCGTATTTATTAAAAAAAAAAATCAATATTATGATATATCGAAAAATTACAGAGACTGGTGTTATCCAACATTTAATGCCCCCCTTTATACATGTTCAATATATAGATAGTAGAATTCAGTAAAAATTACTATAGTTTTTATCGAAAGTTTTTCTTTATATGTAAGTAAAATTCAATTTTTATAGTATTCTACCAATTTTAGAAAGTCACTAATTCTTATCTACTTACGAAAATATTACAGATGCAGTGATATGATTTTGCATGTAGTATATATATATTATCTTGTATATTTAGCAGGGGGTTCAAGAATTAATTCCATCGACTCATCGGTTTCGCAGGATTTTATGTATTAGTTACATTCGAAGAGTAATATTATAACCAAAAATCCTGTAACTGTCACTATACTTTTGTATACGTCTTTATAAGCCAATGTTTTTTTATTTCTCTATATTCAATACATTTTAAACATGTACGCTGTAAGCGAATATTAGCGATAACAAAGAGACAATTCATTCCCGCTCAGTGTTTAATTTGATTGAAATATTATACAATATTTTTTATGTAGTTTTGAAAGCATCATGTTAACTTAGGTTAGCAAATTGTTGTTTCAGCGTCGATATTCCCATCAGCATCGTGGAGCAATTGGGGCGGTGGAGGGAGTAACCTGTACTCCCCCCACTCGATGGCGCCACCGCACGTGACGTCACATCTTGGCTCCTACCCACATTACGCATGACCGTCCTTCTAGGACCAGGACGTTGTAACGAGAATTTACAAAGGCTATTAATCACGACACGACACTATGATATCATGATCATCAACCCTCGGCAGTCCACTGCTGGACATCGGCCTCTCCTAGGAAAGCCTATCAGACGAACATAAATCATTATTTCGATGTTATTATATCAATCATAGTGAAATACTATCGGATATTTCATTAAAAAAAAAAAAATGTTACTGATTCTCTAAACTAGTTCAAATATTTTAATACTTCTTTGCTTTGTTTCAATGTAATGATAATAATAATGTAAGTGATACTATTTTAATTTATCTAGGAAAAGTTCATTTTAGTTATCGCTATTTAGAAGAGGTTTTAGTTTAAATACTCTTTAAACGTAACAATCTTTGTGTAAAATGTTATTTATAGGCCTGAAAATAATTTTAAATTAAACACATATAAAAATTGTATAATTACAGCGGGAGACATTAATAATTAAAAAAGAGGATAAACGCGGATATAACTTTTTTTTCTCATCAGATTTCATTGTCACTATACCTAAAGGCGCATGATGATACGTATGTTACCGCTGAAGGAAAATTATTTATTTGTTGTTAATAATAATAATTAATATTATTGGTTAATATCTATCTTCCTTCTTAATCAATTTAGCTGATGATCAAATACATGAATAGCGATACTAGTCTTTTATCAAAGAATCTTGTAAATAATAGATACTCATTGACTAAGTAGAAATATGATTTATATAAGATATATCAAATAATAAAATTTATTCGTGTAATGATATCTGTGTAAATTGTATTGAGCAATTTATGGATCTGTAATTAATACGGACGTTTCTAATGTATGATAATTATTAATAAATATGTAGTTTTGCGTAATGGCAAGTTGAAAATTTATCAACGATAATACTATATAGTATGTATTAATTAATTTCATTGCAGTTAACAAAACAGTTGTAACGCAACTTGACGAAACAAACATTGCTTTAGTTTATTTCACATATTGTTTAAACATTACGTAACTTCAATATCATCATTACGAAATAATTCAAAACAAACCAATATGTATCGTGTATTATACTCAGAAACGAAGTGTACATTTATTATTGGAAATGTTAAAATTTAATAATACGATCAAGAAAAATATTCATACATAAACAGTTTACATCAACGAAATGTTTGACATAAATCATTCAACAGTTGGTTGTATAGAGAGGATGAATAAAAAAATTGATACTTGCGCATGATAACATTTGACGTAATGGAAAACTTTCAAGAAACATATAACTATACACACACAATATGTAACTCTTTAATCCTATATTATAGTATAAACCTAATATAATCAGTGTCTAACAAATTGTATGTAATGTATAAATACATTAGGTGTTATTTGTAAAATGTGCAATTGTACTAGTATTGATTATGATGTAGTTATAATTCCCTACTTGTAATTTGTTGATTCAATTCAACAGATACCACATAATTAACATCATTTTAACCGTTTGAAAACTGCACTAAATTAGTGTAATTATGCCAAATAGAAATTAAACTGTCCGGGTGGATATGCTCAAAGTGGACAGAACGTAATTCATACATAAATAACGGCAAAGTATTGAAGTAATAATAAACAACATTGAAAGGTAAAATTTTACTATTGTTAAAAGAATTTTTTTAAAGCATTTGCTTTTTTTATCATCCCCATCATCGTCAGCTGATGGCGTCAACCACTGGCTTTATTATCGGCGAATATTATTTTATACATTTGTTCTATGGACATTAACTATCCAAGGAACGAACCACCGAATAGATAAACTACGAAGTTTTTTTTTTTTTTTTGTCCTTGTAGTAATAAGTATAAAATGTTAATCGATTTATACGTAAGTATTGTTTTAGGCAATAGATTATGTTTACTGTTTAGTTACCTACTTTTGTGATCCATTTAAATACGAGTCATTATATTGTACGAGATAATAAATTTATTTTTATTTATTTATTAAATATTTATTTTACAAGCGTGGGTCGATTTTACTATCCCTTTAGCAGTAGTGTACCGTTGCATGGATGTTATTGTAACTACTTGAGAAATTAATAAAACAACAGAAATAAATTAATTTTTTTTGTGAATAATGAAAAATACTCGAAACCATATCCTCACTTCCTGCGTCCCGCGTTGCTCGATTCCATTCACCCAAAAAAAAAAAAACTTTGTATGCTGTTTTATAGTATTTCGGATTGGAATTATGATAAAGATTAAAATAAAAAGGTTTATTTATTTATCGATACACCAACAGCATAACATATATACTATCTTACTTTGTAGGTATAGTGTACAATATTAAATATGTATGCCTATTATAAGCGGACACAGCTTTGGCCATAGTTTGTACTAACATTAAAGTGAAAAACGAAATTATAGTCTACAGTTAATTAAAACATAGAATTAAATTTTGAACAAATATCAGTTTTCAAACAATGAACAGGCAGGTATAGTGATATCGCGCAGAAACCATATTCAATAAATAACCATATTGATATATTACTTTGACTCTTAAGAAGAGGAACAGTTTCGCGATTCTCGGATTTATAGTCCAACATCTGATATTATAATAATAACAATTGAAAAAACATTGAAGAGTAATGCATATACTGTTTATTTACTCAATATGAAAACAGAGTAGCTCGCTGGCGTAATGGTTAGAGCGTGCGGCTTTCAGTCCGAAAATCGCGGGTTCGAATCTCGGCATGTAACGATGACTTAATGTTTAAGTTATGTACATTTGTGAACTTTAGTTACAACAGCAAATTACAAACGGTGAAGGAATATATCGTTAGGAAACCCGCACACTGAAATCATCTTTGTGTGTGGTGGTGATCCCAATAAAGTGGCAACAGGCTCGCCCCCTTGTACATGGGACCTAATCTGACCACATCTGGCGAAAAGTATGTGATTATTCGCCTCTGCCTACCCTTACAAAAAAAAAACAGATGTAAAAATTTTTCTCTAAAATTATTACAATATCCTTCCTTCCTCCTGCTCTGTTCTCAGCTATGTGGAGTCGGCACAGTATGTACTTCTCTTCCATATCCCTCTATCAGCCGTCATATCTGAATTCACACTCATCTTACATATGTCATCTTTCACACAATCCATCCACACTTTCTTCGGTCTTCCTCTACCCCTATAACCATCCATGTTCATTCTCATTACTTTCTTCGTTACCTGTCCTTCATCCCTCCGCATAACACGACCGTACCACGCTAACCTCTTGCTCCTCAATTTCTCCGTCGCTGGAACAACTTATAAACTATGACAGCCTACAAATAGTCCTCGTAGAGACATAGTTTAAATAATTTTTACGTTAAATACTGAAAGAAAAATTTCATGACTCTTTTAACATTACAGTGGTCTCTGGGATTTACCTTTAAAGTTATGAGGTCTTATTTTGATATATATATTGACAATAGGTTTTCCTTGTTCGCCAAACACGTGAAAACTAGTGAATGTATCGACATGGGAACATGACCATTCGACGGGAAATTATTTATAGATGGTTATAGGATATTTATTATTTGAATTTCATAAATTTCATTTGAAATTATTTATTAACATTTATAAACATCTTTGGTTTCATGCGGTTGCTATAGAAAGTCATTTATGGTCTAATTTTTTGTTACCGCCAGCAAAGCGTGCTGGGAATAGCTTATATGTACAAATTTACACTGCCCCATTTTTTGCTGGTCGCTTCGAGCCACAAAATGTTGCCTCGATTCTTCAGTAATCTCATTAACCACTCTATACTGGTGGTAAGTCTCTTTTGCCGGAGATCGCATTCATTAATACCACTGCAGTACCTACTTCTGCTACCAAATAGTGTGCAAACATTACTGTGTTCCGGTTTGAACGTTGGAGCTAGTGAAATTACTGGCATAACGACACATAAAATATCCTATATCTGAAGACGAGACGCAATGTGATGTAATGTATACCATTCTAACTAGCGCGACGTTATTATGAGCAGACGTATCACTTACCATCATGTGAACGTCCCACCCGTCTCGTCGCTTTGTTAAATAAAATAAAAATGGTTCTATTCGAAACGGGTGTGGGTGGCAGAAACAAAAGCTTCAATAGTTACTACCTTCACGGTATCCAGAAGTAGTTATATCTCCAGATATATTTTTCTTCAAGATTAATGCGCTATACTAGCCTGACTACATCTCAGCTTACCATCAGATAGGTTTGCGGATATGAACTATTCTGAATTATGTACAATATGCGATTTTAGCCTAGCATGGAATTTTTAGCGACATCTACACCTTTTTAAAAACATCTATAACTATTTAGTTGCTAAAGAAGCTTTTATGAAATATTATAGATGGCGCTGTGACTCACTGTTAACTAAAAAATTTGTATTTAATCATAAAAAATATTTTTATCATAAAGTATATTATCATAAAAATAATTTGAAAGGAAACTAAAAACTTAATACAAAAACATATTATAAAAGTAAACCATACTCTACTAAGTTTTTATATTTACTAATTTCTTCCAAAAAGTATTGTGTTTTTAAAAAGAAATAGACGTCAACGTTGTAACATTGAAGTAATTGTTTCGAATACTTCATTAAGAGCTATAATTTTCAACATGCTGAGTATTATGAATAGAATATTAAAGCTATCCAAAGCAATGAATTTACAAGCTCCAAGGGATATCATCAGTCGTGGTTATCGAATGGAGGGGTCGCCACAACCTTTTGATAATATGCCTTTTTCGGTTCCAAACAGGTATCATTAACATCAATTATTGCCCTCTAATTTCACAGACAACATTAATATTAAACACTATCAGACAGAAGAGAACCCCTGTTGAACATAAGCTTTTTTTCGTAGTGAAATCCTCCATCGGGTATTCCTTCGCTAGGGAGGCACCAGACGAGTTATGCTGGTCTCTTACCCGATAAAAGATCATTGTTTCCCTTTTCAAACTCTAAGTGGATCTACGGAACTCTTACGCATACTTCCGCAGTCCGAACGACATTGGGGATTAGTACTTACCCCCGAGTGGAGTCGGAGCTCACCAGATTTCAGTGTCGCACAAAGGCACCATACAAACCGCCTCCGGGCCTCCTTGATCATACTTCAAGGAGTTCAGTACTTATCGGTACCTCGCCACCATACATTCTTCAGTTTTCCACCGCCATGACCGTAAATATACCGAAATAAAATCTTAATCCTAATAGTACGAATTCTGATTTTTAGATTTGCAGCAACGTTTTTCTTTTCTGTTTTCTTTGGAATTGGACTATGGGCACCATACATAATTGTATGGTACATGATGGCTAAAAGGACTATGTAAAATATATTTCTGAATAAATACAGTTTGCATTACATATTGACGCTGTTTTATTTTATAATTATCAGCCGATAGATGTCCACAGCTGGACATAGGCTTCCCCAAAAAATCTCTACATCGATTGATTCTTTTTTTTTGTTTTAAACGGGGGGAAATGCCTACGCATACGGACCGACGTAACCCGTCCTCGCGGGGGCAAGGACAGGTTATGTCAGATTCGCACCGACTAAAACTTTCGCGATGTTCCCGACTCGTCGCCTGGTGGCAAGGGTCACGTGTACGGCTTGGTGCCTTCGTTCGCGACACTCACCGGCGCTGGCCGCTTGTGCAGCTCCACCTCGGTAGGGAGAGATAAACCCCCCTTGCAGGACGCGCCGGAACATACAGCGCGCCCCCACCTCGGCCTCCATTGTGCGGACGACGGATTCCCCGAACCCGGAACCCAGAGGCCACGGGAGCCCCGGGAGATATCCTCTCCGGGCTTCCCGCGACAGACAGATGTTGGGCCCGCCGCTACCCGTTAGCGACCGCGGAGGATAAAGAGAACGGCGAATCGTAATACCAACACTCCTCTTCCCCCGCGGCCCCACCGCCGCCGCATCGCCGGTGCGACACCAGTTTTTTTTGTTTTATAATTCCTCCTGCGTGTTGTGGGGGTCAGGGCCTTTTAATTCCAATTCACTTAACATACTTATTACATTTATTAAATTTTTTTTAGATACATTTTTACTTTTCATTTTTATTTATCTATTAGGGGGACCGGAAAGTAATGTCGTTTTCTTACGCTAAATACAAACACATACATTTTTAACGAGTCTTTATTTTTAATCAATGATGTATTCCCCATCATTGTCAATAACCTTTTGCCATCTAGTGAGTAAATTTTCAATCCCTGATCGATAAAAATTAATTGGTTTTTCGGCAAAATATCTAGAGATGGCATTTTGGATATCATCCAAATTTGCAAATGTTTTGCCACTTAAAAAGTGTTGCAGCGCTCGGAATAAGTGGAAATCCGATGGTGCAACATCGGGCGAATATGGTGGATGAGGCAGCACCTCCCACCCCAATTCATTAATTTTTTCTAGAGTTCGCCTTGCGCAGTGCGGTCTTGCATTGTCATGTTGGAGAATGACGCCTTTTCGGTTGACAATCGCTGGCCACTTTTCAATTAAAGATTGATTGACTCGCTGCAATTGTTCGCTGTAGAGGTCTGCAGTAACAGTTTCTCCAGGTTTCAGTAATTCAAAATGAACAATGCCGCGAATACTCCACCAAACACACAAAAGCGCTTTTTTGGGGTGTAAACCTGGCTTAGCAGTACTCCGAGGGATTTCATTTGGAGAGAGCCACTGCCTTTTGCGTTTTGGGTTATCATACAGGACCCATTTCTCATCTCCTGTGATCAAGCGATCAAAAAACGCTTCTGTGTTGTGTCGTTGAAGCAATAAGTTGCATGTGATTGATCGGTTAGCCTTATTCTGTTCGGACAGATTATGCGGGACCCAAACACCTGCTCTGCTTACTTTTCCAATCTGCTTCAAATGTTCTTGGATGGTCGACCAAGGTTTGTTGAGACTGTTTGACAATTCCTCGATCGTCTGACACGGATTTGCTTCCACTTCCGCCCTTAACACGTCGTTGTCTAACGCTGATGGTCTTCCTGATCGATACGAGTCGGAAAGATCAAAATTACCCGATTTGAACTTGGAAAACCACCTTTGGCATTTACGAATGTCCAGTGCATTTGGATAAACATCGCAAATGTTTTTGGTAGCAACTGTTGCGTTATTTCCCTTGCGAAACTCAAAGAGCATGCAATGCCGGATGTGTACCTCTTCTGGTATTTGGCTGGCCATTTTACCCAAAATTACAAAAAAAAATTGTAATTCAATTGTCTATAAGTAAAGAAATCACTATAACCTCACAATGTCTTTGGTACGCCTCTGAACAAAACAATGAGCTGACAAATGACAATCAAGTATTGGCATGCGCAGAAACGACATTACTTTCCGGTCCCCCTATTATAACCTTAGGTATCATCTATCATTCTTTCATCTTTCATTCTCTTCATTTCTTTCATTCCGCATACCATTTCTTCTTTCATACCTCTGCTTGTTGTGACGACCTCGTACTCGTTTCGGGGCAAGTTGGAGGGAAGGGGGAGAGCCTGTAAAAAATCATCACCTACAGCACGTTCTCTCCGTCTCTTCTTCTCCTTTTATGTTTTCTTATTTTGTTTTTCTCTTCTACAATTTCACAATTTAAATTTTTCAATTTTATTCTATTTATTTTTCTTATTTATTTATTTCTAATTATTTGTTAATTTTTCTTTTTTTCTATCACTCTCATGACTATTTTCTTGCTGTACCCCAAAAATACTTTCCGACTATCGTCGTCACTCATCAGAGAGGTGCGACACCGGTTGGTCGCGGAGGATACATTCTCCGCAACCCCACCTAGGCTGCAGAGGCGGTATAAAACCGCCCTTGCAGTCGGCCGCAGGGGGCAGCGTAAAGCCGCCCCGGGCTTCCAACCGCACCGGTGAGCTCGTTATCCCAACCGGTGCTCGAACCTGGAGCGACCGCTTCGGCCGGACCTTTGCCGCGGGCCGACCGGTTAGGTTCCGCTTAGCTTAACCGTGCTTATAGCTTAAACAATCTTTATTTTATAATTATATTAAAACAGGTTTGAGACTATTCCAAGGTTTTTAATTTTTTTTTAAATTATTATTTTCTATTTTAAAATTTGGCAATGCTATTGCGCCTCAGAGCCCAGAAAATGATACAAGTTAAATATAGGTCTACCAGGATCGGATGGCAAAAAGGGAAAAAAGAAGTTGACGCTAGCAATACTGGGGAAATTAAAGTAAAACGTTTTGATACTTTTTTTTTCTTATAGCGGCTGATCCTATGTGTGATACATGAAAATATGAAAATTGATCCAATGATCAAGGATAATTTTTGAAAATCTTACTGTGGCAAATGTGGGGTTCGAAATTTAAATAAAAACTCCAATTACTCTATTCACGAGTTTATTAATTAATTATAGACTATCAGAACTTGATAATGGTTCCAAATACTGCACATCCATAAAAAAGTCTTTATCGGACGAGAAAGACGAGGAAGATGAGGAAGACGCAGTATTTATGATAAACCTTTTCTGCTGCATCTCGATTAATCGATCTTGTTCTATGAATTGATTTTCAACTTTTCTTACATATAATACACACGAAAAATGAAATAAACCAAAGTATCAAGACGTGCCATTCCTACTAACCAGTCAACGCTTGCACATGGCTCAATATCGATGATTGTGTTTGTTCTGCATCTTGTTCATGAAGTATTCTTTGATAAACATTGAAAACAATATTTCTTGCTTGCGAGCGAAGAGGTTTCTTCGACACTTTCACCACTTTTTAAAGGAAATTTGAAGCCAAACCAAAAACAATTCCTCGAAATTTCAATCGACAGATGACATTTATTTATTGCCATATGAAAATCGCTATTTTTAAACTTTATTTTAGCCATCAGATCCTGGTAAACATATTATCAACTTTTTCTTTATATTAAGTTAGAATTTCGAATAACTTCATGTACGTATTTTTATAATTAAATATTACTTACTGGTGGTAGCTCTTTACTGTTGGTGACCGTCAAGTGGGTGGTCGGAACGCCTATTTCTACCGTCAATAAGTAGTGTGCAGATATTACCGTGTTCCGGTTTGAAGAGAGCTATAGGTAGTGTAATCGAGTGAAACCATACCCGAATGTGTAACGAGACTCAACATCTTATGGCTCTATGTGGTGCAGAGCATATCATCGTGACTAGCGTCACGTTGTAATGTGCAGGAGTATCATTTATCATCAGGTGAAGGTATCGCTCGTCTCTTCGCTTAATTGGATAAAAAAAAAAATTCTTGTCTATACAGTCACCGAAAACAAAAGATAATTTTAACCTAAAAAATTAGAGTAGGATAACTGTGGTATACAATTTTGATTGTTTCAATGTATATCCACAACTTATAATTTTGTAAGTAATTATTAATTGTGCACAGACCTTGCCATATATCAAAATTTTTATTGTTTTTCTAAATAACACAAGTATTATTCTTAGGCTGATGTGACCTATTACAATATCGAAGCTTATTACTAGGAAACAAACTCAACAGTTCAACAGCATTCTATTAAACTACGTCATCATACTAATAGCCTGCATCAGTCCACTGGTGGACATAATAATCTCCCAATAAAACAACAAATAAACAATATACATTTTTATTAAGTAACATATAACTTGCATTGATACAGTATTATGGAGAAATCAAATAAAACATTCACACCCTTTTTCTTACTGTTTTTTAATTACTTATAAGCATAGAATGATACATACATACATAAATATCACACATCATTCCCAGTGGGATAGACAGAGATTACCTCTCTCCACCTGCTACGATCCTGGCACACCTCTCTCGCTTCCTCCACTTTCATAAGCGTCTTCATGCATGCTTGTCGGTTGCGATTGCTTTTGACCCGGCCTTTCTTTAGGACATCTCCGATTTGGTCGGAATATGTCCGCCTAGGTCGACCTGCACCGATTTTCCCAATCATTCTTATCCTGATACCTCTTTCATTAATCTTCTTTCATCCATTCTTTCGACATGGCTGAACCATCTAATCATTCCTTTCTCTATCCTTGTCACTACATCTTCAACCATGCCGTTGCCACTTCCATATAATGATATGGGATAAAACAAATAAGAAAATTAGTCCCTCTAAATTAATCTGATCTAATCTTTAAAACAAGTTATTTTAAAAGCATTCCATTACATATTATTAATGTTTCCCAAAATAGAAATAATAATGAAAAGCAAAATAACCATCAACTATTTTATTACGAGTCAACCATTATTACAATCAAAAACCGTTGGATCACTAAGGCCATGATGGGGGGTCTCCAGGCTTTACATTTCCTCCATATAGACAGGACTTATCTCTAAAGTTGGTCAATCTTAGTGTTTCCTGATCATCCAGGAACTTGCCAACGAAGAAACCAGTTAATGGAACCACAAAAAATATGTAACGACCTGTTATACCAAAAATGGCCATTTTAATTTTGCTTTAACTGTGCTTTCCACTTTCTTGTATAGTTCCAGTCAAGCCAAATCAAGGTGGCTGTTATTACAGGAAATGATATGCTCACAAGGTTTCTACGAAAAAACTTGCCAACCGCCATATACCTAAAAAAAACAATTCAAGAATAAAGTAGTAGAAATGAACTTTTCCTATATAAACTTTGTAATATCTTAGAAAGTAAAAAGAGGCAGTAAAATATAGTGTGAATGTCTTAGTGATGCACAAATGTTTTAACACTTTTTTGGTACCTAAGCTATTGGTAAACTGTTAATAAGGTTTTCTTATGCGTACCCTCTAAGTACAAAAACGGCACTAATTTCTACCGTCAAACAAAAATTAATGAAAAGGTGCAAACTATAATGATTAATGGATTTATTATTAAAAATAATGTGTATAGATTATTAATTTGGGAATTCTAATGCACTGAAAATTTCAATTGTGTCATTTAAATCTAAACTTGTTACTAGACTCATTTGATACTCCAAAAAAATGGTTTCATTTTTCATTTCATCATATAGTTGCTAAATTTAATCTGCTATCACACTAGCTTTAAAATCATAGACCTTTTTGTCACTTAATAGATGTGAAAAATGTGTTAGTGCATTACAAAAAACAAAAAAGAAACTTGAAACAAAACTGAACACTGATACAAATAATTAGAATATTAACATTGTTCACCAATAAAGATACAAAAATTATTAAATTTAATAAACAGTTAAACTTTCAATTTCCTTATTACCATTGTCTTGTATGTAATAAAGAAATTACTTAACTTTCAATTGTCAATGTCTAGTACTTTAACCATGACTAACAAACATAAGTAAATAATAACATGACTGTAGCAAAACATATCTGATTAATTTAAGGAGAATTATATATGGTATGATTTTTAATGAAATACTCTTTTGAATAAAGTGAATGTGGTAAAAAAGTTAAAATTTAATACGCTTTCGCGGGAAGCCGAACGCGTATCCGACCAATGTGGAAATATTTGAGGGAGACTTATATCTAGCATATAAGTCTATCGGCTGATCATGTATGTATGTAAACGCCTTTCGTATAGTTACATAACGTTAAAATTATTAGATATTTGTTAATAATAATAACAGCGCAAAAATGTGAACATTAGATAATGTAAATTAGATAGAATGATCGTGATAATTATAGACGTACTGCTTATTTGTACTATTTCTTTTATAATTCGAGATAAACACTGTACACGAAGTAAGAGATACAGTTACCGAGAAAAAAACTATAAATCGAGATTTGATTATATTGTATATATGATAAAGTCAATGAAACCATATCAAATTACTTAAACATAAAAATCTTAATATTAAATTAATAGAAGACTAACCTTAAACCTTTAATGGCGAATTCACATCTAATAAAACACTTTTCGCAAGCGAACAAAATAGATTAAAAATACCGTAGTATGGCTACAGATCTGTTATATTAACACTAACCTTTGTATTTTTTTTATTGCATGATGAATTTTTCTTTTTATAATTATATTTGTGCATTTTTTAAGTATTGTAATATATATTAACTTTATTAATAAACCGAATGGTTTAATTTTTCAAACATTTATTTCTGGCAGTCCTTTGCGTGGAAGACTAAAGTAATGCGAAGGCATTTTTATGGTTTAATTTTCCCAACTTTCCACAAAGTTTTTAGGTGAATATTGTTATTAATATTTTCTAAGGTCTAATTTCTGAATTGAATAAAATGGTGTAGTAAGTTTAAGAGGCGTTATCAAAAATTTATAGTAATGAGTAGGTTATTAGAAAGTTATGTTCAAAAATTTTATTTATTTTTCGACCTCGTCACCTAAAAATATATGTACATGGATTCACCTCTTTTTTAAATTTAACTCACTCACGGCTCCGTGAGATGACGTCCAATTTATGTAATCTGTTTTAATTAAATTACAAATATCAGCTAAGTAGTTACTTTTACAAATACTAATAAATAATGCATTAGTTATCATTGTCCAGCACAATTATGAATAAATATCGTCAACAGACGTCCGCTGAACCCTCGTCAGGGGCCGTCGTTTGTACAGAATTTGAGCCATTTTCTCTCACGTAAGCCTGATACGGTTTAAAGGTAGCCATATCCTCATTTGTTGATGCAGTCAGTACCATGAGTAGGTGAAGTTGGCTTGGGTCCCGTGAGTTTTCATGCGGGACTCTACAACCCTCTCAAAATAAATATATATAACGTAAGGCCAATTTTTACTTTATTAATAAATAAATTAAAAATAATATAATTAAAATAATTATAATAATAATTAATATAATAATAATAATTATAATCTTATAATCTCTGTCTACCCCACTGGGAACGAGGCGTGATATATATGTATGTATGTATTAATAAATCCTTATCATAAAATTTATAAAAGAGTCACCATAAACAAATGTTGAGTGTTTATATAATTTTTTTTATAAAATGACAGAAAAATTATTCGCATAGAATCCACTAGATGGCGCTAGGAGCATAAAACGCGGTATCCTTTGCTGCCCGAAATACATTGACTATACGTAAGGAAGAGACTAAATTCACTTATCATACTCGCAAACATAATGCTAATTTTTTGAAAGGACCTTATACGGTATTTAAACGTATTTTAGGTCTTTTATATAGATGTTTCAAATATATCTGAAGTATATCAGTGTAGCGTGTTTCTATAATTATTAAAGCACTACATAAATCGTGATTAGAAGCAAACAAGAAAAATATAAATTCAAGAATTGTGAAATTTAACATTTCTTGACAAAATGTTATGATATTTAACATAGTATAATTTCTGGAATCAGACATTTTTAATAATTTAAAGACTTGCCTGCATTGAACTTTGAATCTTTTCGGAGAAAAAGACACTTGCAAATATTTCCTGATTTAATATTAACTAATGGTTAATAAATGCCGAATTTGTGAAGAGTTTAAAGTCAGTAATTTTTAAAGGAATCATAACTTAATATTGTGTGAAATATTTATAAACAGATTAATTATTAAGATGGAGAAAATTAATAAGCTATTAAGTCACAAGTAATAGTTACTAGTTAGCTTGGGATACATTTAAAAACAGATGCAACAACAATAAATAGATTTCAAACTGCACCTGTAAAAAACTCCGCGAAAACTACTCCACCGCGCAGCGTAAACCAGACTCTGCAATCCATCGGCACACATCCGAGTCGACCTGAAGCAGTTACCTCGGGCTGGTGTTATCTTTCGGGCTGGTCGCGTAATTTCCTGCCAGCTCCACCGTGGGTGACCAAGTCACGGCTACTAAGCCCCACCACCACGACAAGGCGGGACCTTGTTTGGGGGAAACCAACCTCACTTGCTGTGGACTGATCGATGTGGAGATCTTTGAGGGAGGCCTCAGGTTGCGCAGTGGACGTAAATCGGCTGATGACAATGATAATGTTTGAAAGGAATTGTATTTAAAAAAAATGTAAATTCATTACATTAAATTTACAGAACCTGTTCATAACATACAAACTTGTTAATATTGTATATCAAATCATAGTAAAATGTTATGCTAAAGTTTTATTATCAATCGTAAATTTAACTTTTTAACTCGTTATAACGTTTAATGTTATTTTTAGCGTGCTATAAATGTAACGTAACATCCCTTTAGTGCATATTGAAAATTGTTAGTCATTGGGCGTCACGTCGTCTGATCGAGTCTTTATAATGAAACAGTGAACAAAAATTAAATTGATTTAAATTTAGTAAAAAGATAATATTGGTGATGTTTACGTTAAGTTTATTTACATTTTGCATAAAAACTTTTAATGATTTCATATCTACTGTATTAATCAGGCAAAAATCGAGAAAGCTTCATAAATTTGAAGCTTTCGAATTCGCATTAATGGAACTATGAACCTGGACTCTTTAACGTTTAGCTTATTGCAAATCAATAACCTTGTTCTTAATTTGAATAAGAAGAACTTCAAGCAGACGAGTCAAGAGTTAACACAGGTGAGATTTAATAAATTTTTCGGATTTCTTTGTTTCGAGTGCCGGCCGCCATGTTGGACTACATTTGCGATTTAGCCACGTGCATATGATATTAATTTTAGTACCATAGTTAATTTTTTGTTTTCCATAATTACTTAAATCTGAATAATCATAGTTTTGCTATGATTTTGATATTTAAACAGATTGATAAAATCTAGTACGTGCAAAATTTTTATTAGTACAGTTATGAAACGATGCAAAGACTCAATACGTCATCTGCTATATACCGTGTTTTCACTATCCTAAAATAAAATTGTTTAATAATATAATTATCACGAGTGCAATTGTAAACAATGTTTTTGTAATTGTTACGATTTTTGCAAGTATCTTTTGAAACCAAAAATACAAGTTTTTCAATAAAATGTATTAACATTGTTTCTACGTGTATCACTTACAAAAGCGGACTAACATCATCGTAGATAGACTACATTCTAATAAATCGAGTCCATATTGGCCATGTAACAAATTACGAGGTAAACACAAGAGAATATACTGCTGCTCAAAACCGAATTGTTGTGATGGATATGCTATTTATGAAAAAAATCTCCAAATGGTGGAACTTAAAAGGTGACTAAATTCCCGTATTTTAACTAAGGAGTTGACACAAATGTTGATGTTTGTAGTATATGTGAAAACCTTAGCAATTCCATCATATAAGCTGCTAGCTAATACTATCCTTGGTCATACAATACTAATATGAACTAAGAGAAATTTGATGTTGGTCAGAAAGAGTGCAATATTTAATTCAAAGAAAGAAAGTTGCTTTTTGAGTCTGGTAGTCTATTTGATGTATATTAGATAGTGAAAATTACAAAAAAGTTAATATGGATACCAAGGAAGTCATAACAGAGGAGCAAGCCAGTTTTTAGAAAGACGGTTAATGCCATAGTACACTAAAGAAGATTTTAAAAGTCAAAAACGGTATTGATGGAAGACAAGGGATTCCAATAGGTGTAAAGCTGGTATAGGTTCTACTGGAGATTTAATTTACAAAGGCAGGGATTTTATAACAGTTTAGCATCAACATTATCCGCAGTTACTAAATCCAACACCAGCAGTTACATTACTGCCAGTGAGAAAGAAGCTGTTGGCGTTACACATCTAATACACTGGAGCATAACAGTCATACTAAAAAAGATGTTAAACAAAGGAGACTTGATGTAATCAAGTGGAAGCTTGGAAGTGCCTCTATGAACAAGGAATTGCATTGCTGACTTTGTTCTTTAATTGTATTCGAATTCCCAAGGGCAAAGGGAGCAAACACAAACATAACTATTGTGGAATCAAGCCTCTAGATCATACTATGAAACTAAACCAAAGAGTGATTGGATAGACTTGGAATCAGAGTGCTTATTGTCCAAAAATTACAATGGCATGATACTGCATTTTTTTAAATGCTGGACCAATCAGAAATAAAATGTAAATAAATTACATAAATATCAAAATATTCTAGTAGAAATGATGTGTAATGATGTTTTTTTATTATTGAAAATTAATTCCATTAGGTCCATAACAATTGGAGTCTATATAGATATATATATTTCACTTGTATATGGATTTACATACATACATACATATATATCACGCCTTGTTCCCTGTGGGGTAGGCAGAGACCACCTCCCTCCACCTGCTACGATCCTGGCACACCTCTCTTGCTTCTTCCACTTTCATAAGCGTTTTCATGCATGCTCGCCGGTTGCGTGTGCTTTTGATCCGGCCTTTCTTTAGGACATCTCCGATTTGATCGGAATATGTCTGCCTAGGTCGACCTGCACCGATTTTTCCAATCATTCTTACCTTGTAAATTTCTTTCGTTAATCTTCTTTCATCCATTCTTTCGACATGGCCGAACCATCTAAGCATCCCTTTCTCTATCCTTGTCACTACATCTTCAACCACGCCACACCGCTTCCTTATCACACTGTTCCTCACTTTGTCCATCCGTTTCACTCCAGTTATACTTCTCAGGCTTCTCATCTCCACAGCATTAATCCTAGTTTCATGTTTCTTCTGCCATACCCAACATTCACTACCATACATCAGTATGGGGACCAACACGCCTCTATGCACAGCCAGTCGTGCTCTTTGTGAAATGTTCCGGCTATTCATAAAGTTATGAAGTGCCACATTCACTTGATTCCCTTTTAAAACTCTTCTTTCAATATCACCATCACACTTGCCATCTCTTGTAAACTGTGAACCCAGATATACAAATTCTTTCACTTATTCCACTTTTTGTCCCTCAATCATAATGTCACAGTTTGTCATACATTCTTTTTCAAAAACCATAACTTTCGTCTTGCTTACATTCACTTTCATTCCTTTACTTGTTAAAGCTCCATGCACCATGTCGACCATCACTTGCAACTCCCTCTCCGATGATGATAATAAAACTTGATCATCAGCATCAGCGTATAGCAGGCACTTTGACGGTCAACTCATTCATTCTTAGTCCATACTCACTATCTTTCAAATCTTTCAAGCAATTGTCTAAAAATAGGTTAAACAGCCACGGCGAGGCTACACATCCCTGTCTAACATCCTTCTGGCTGCTAAACCAGTCTGAGTAAGCTCTGTTTATCCTGACACAAGCACTAGAACCCTCATAAAGTGATTTCATAGCTCGTATCAGCGTGCTGTTTACCCCATAAGCAGACAATATGGACCACAATTCATTCCTCACCACTCTGGATGTGGACATGGATCTGGATGTGGACCACTATGGATTTAACTTGAATATTTCTATTTTAATAGCATATTTCATTATTCATTAAGGCTTTTCTCCATTTCAACGAGAACACCACATATTATGTACTGATGTTGTGACATCAATATGAAACGAAAGTGCAATAAATTCTGTTGAATGTTTCTGCATTAACTGTTCTCTTTTTGTTGCTTTTATTTGCTGGAGATATCTTTCACTTTAGATCTATAATGTTTACTTAGGATTATATCTCTCCTGATAAATCCCTCAATGGATTTTATTGCTATATTATTGCTCTTAAAAAAATATTAAAGTGTTTGTGCTAAATGCAGATAGTTTAGTGAGTTAAATTCACAATTTATCTTGTATGTGTGCTATTGCATATTGTCTTTTTAAACAAGAGATTGCCGATGGTAATAATTTGTCTGTAACATTTTCAATTCAATTTGTATTGTTGAATTGATAATTTATGTTACACTTGTTCTCATTATTATTTTCGAAATAAAAGATAATTAGGTGACTACATAATACTTTTTTGACAACAATATAAAATCAATAAATATAATAGATATAATGGGAGATAACATAAATTATATTAACAAGCATAAATTAAAGTAAAATTAGCACAAATGCTTAATTTTTTATCATCCAGTTATCCAATTTGCAAGCGCATAAAAATAATGTTTTTATAATTTAATGTGAATTTTCTACAAAGCAAAGCGAACTGTAATGCATGCTATTTTTATGCCTTGCGGCTCTTATGTATTTTTGCTCATGTTTACAGTAGTATCACTTCTATATATTGTACTATCTTTAATTTGGTCACAGCACAATAAATATTCACTAATTTGGATTATGTTTATTTTTTTCGTAATAAATACACATACTGCATAACTTTGTTTGTAGGAATAATTTAATGTTATTTTTTATTAAGTCACAAGTGATAGTTGTAAGTTTCCTTTGGGATACATTTAAAAACAGATCTTCTCTTCTATTTCGTGTACTTCATGACTGAAGGTCGTGCTTGTCTTGAAATGCTCTTAATGACTCTGCTCTCTTAGTATCTCGCATCATTCATGACATATTTCATGGGAAGATAGTGCAGTGGTTTCTCCTTGCCTTCTGCACCGCAATGATGTTATACGTTTAGCATGGGTGCTCTGCTGCGAGCGCCCTGCATCCAGACTGTGATTTTTTTTTGTATCCCGCTGTTGTAACTAAAGTTCACAAATGTACGTAACTTAAATATTAAGTCATTTGTACATACCGAGATACGAACCCACGACGTTCGGAATGAAAGCCGCATGCTCTAACCATTAGGCCAGCGAGCTACAAAACAAATACAACAACAATAAATATATTTCAAACTGCACCTGTAAAAAACTCCGCGAAAACTACTCCACGGCAGCGTAAACCAGTCTCTGCAATCCATCGGCACACATCCGAGTTGAGATCACGGAGCCGACCTGGAGCGGCTACCTCGGGCTGGTGCTATCCTTCGGGCCGGTCGCGTAGTTTCCTGCTAGCTTCACCGTGGTTGACCAAGCCACGGCTACTAAGCCCCACTACCACAACAAGGCGGGAGCGTGTTTGGGGGAAACCAACCTCACTTGCTGTGGACTGATCGATGTGGAGATCGTTGAGCGAGGCCTCAGGTTGCGCAGTGGACATCAATCGGCTGATAACAATGATAATATTTGAAAGGAATTGTATTTAAAAAAAATGTAAATTCATTACATTATATTTACAGAACCTGTTTATAACATAACAAACTTGTTAATATTGTATATCAAATAATAACAAAATGTTATGCTAAAGTTTTGTTATCAATCGTTAATTCAACTTCTTAACTCGTTATAACGTTTAATGTTATTTTTAGCGTGCTATAAATTTAACGTAACTTCCCCTTAGTGCATATTGAAAACTGTGTTAGTTGTTGGGCGTCACGTCGTCAGATCGAGTCCTTAAAATGAAACAGTGAACAAAAATTAAATTGATTTAAATTTAGTACAAAAATAATATTGGTGATGTTTACGTTAAGTTTATTTATATTTTGCATAAAAAATTTTAAGATTTTATATCTACTGTATTAATCGGGCAAAAATTGAGAAAGCTTCATAGATTTGAAGCTTTCGAATTCGCTTTAATGGAACTATGAACCTGGACTCATTAACGTTGAGCTTATTGAAAATCAATAACCTTGTTCGTAATTTGAATAAGAAGAACTTCAAGCAGACGAGTGAAGAGTTAACACAGGTGAGATTTAATAGATTATTCGGATTTTGTTTCGAGTGCCGGCCGCCATGTTGGACTACATTTGCGATTTAGCCACGTGCATATGTTATTAATTTTAGTACCATAATTCATTTTTTGTTTTCTATAATTACTTAAATCTGAATAATCATAGTTTTGCTATGATTTTGATATTTAAACAGATTGATAAAATCTAGTACGTGCAAAATTTTTATTAGTACAGTTATGAAACGATGCAAAGACTCAATACGTCATCTGCTATATACCGTGTTTTCACTATCCTAAAATAAAATTGTTTAATAATATAATTATCACGAGTGCAATTGTAAACAATGTTTTTGTAATTGTTACGATTTTTGCAAGTATCTTTTGAAACCAAAAATACAAGTTTTTCAATAAAATGTATTAACATTGTTTCTACGTGTATCACTTACAAAAGCGGACTAACATCATCGTAGATAGACTACATTCTAATAAATCGAGTCCATATTGGCCATGTAACAAATTACGAGGTAAACACAAGAGAATATACTGTTGCTCAAAACCGAATTGTTGTGATGGATATGCTATTTATGAAAAAAATCTCCAAATGGTGGAACTTAAAAGGTGACTAAATTCCCGTATTACAAACTAAGAAGTTGACAAATGTTGATGTTGGTAGTATATGTGAAAACCTTAGCAATTCTATCATATAAGCTGCTAGCTAATACTATCCTTGGTCATACAATACTAATATGAACTAAGAGAAATGTGATGTTGGTCAGAAAGAGTGCAATATTTAATTCAAAGAAAGAAAGTTACTTTTTGAGTCTGGTAGTCTATTTGATGTATTTAGATAGTGAAAATTACAAAAAAGTAAATATGGATACCAAGGAAGTTATAACAGAGGAGCAAGCCAGTTTTTAGAAAGACGGTTAATGCCATAGTACACTAAAGAAGATTTTAAAAGTCAAAAACAGTATTGATGGAAGACAAGTGATTCCAATAGGTGTAAAGCTGGTATAGGTTCTACTGGAGATTTAATTTACAAAGGCAGGGATTTTATAACAACTTAGCATCAACATTATCAGCAGTTACATAACTGCCAGTGAGAAAGAAGCTGTTGGCGTTACACATCTAATACACTGGAGCATAACAGTCATACTAAAAAAGATGTTAAACAAAGGAGACTTGATGTAATCAAGTGGAAGCTTGGAAGTGCCTCTATGAACAAGGAATTGCATTGCTGACTTTGTTCTTTAATTGTATTCGAATTCCCAAGGGCAAAGGGAGCAAACACAAACATAACAACTATTGTGGAATCAAGCCTCTAGCTCATACTAGGAAAATAAACCAAAGAGTGATTGATAGACTTGGAATCGGAGTGATTATTGTCCAAAAATTACAATGGCATGATACTGCATTTTTTTTAAATGTTAGACCAATCAGAAACTAAAATGTAAATAAATTACATAAATATCAAAATATTCTAGTAGAAATGATGTGTAATGATGTTTTTTTATTATTGAAACTTAATTCCATTAGGTCCATAACAATTGGAGTCTATATAGATATATATGATTCACTTGTATATGGATTTCACTTGAATATTTCTATTTTAATAGCATATTTCATTATTCATTAAGGCTTTTCTGCATTTCAACGAGAACACCACATATTATGTACTGATGTTGTTACATCAATATGAAACGAAAGTGCAATAAATTCTGTTGAATGTTTCTGCATTAACTGTTCTCTTTTTGTTGCTTTTATTTGCTGGAGATATCATTCACTTTAGATCTATAATGTTTACTTAGGATTATATCTCTCCTGATAAATCCCTCAATGGATTTTATTGCTGTATTATTTCTCTTAAAAAAAAATTTAAAGTGTTTGTGCTAAATGCAGATAGTTTAGTGAGTTAAATTCACAATTTATCTGCAATTTATCTTGTATGTGTGCTACTGCATATTGTCTTTTTAAACAAGAGATTGCCGATGGTAATAATTTGTCTGTAACATTTTCAATTCAATTTGTATTGTTGAATTGATAATTTATGTTACACTTGTTCTCATTATTATTTTCGAAATAAAAGATAATTAGGTGACTACCTAATACTTTTTTGACAACAATATAAAATCAATAAATATAATAGATATAATGGGACATAACAAAAATTATATTAACAAGCTTAAATTAAAGTAAAATTAGCATAAATACTTAATTTTTTATCATCCAGTTATCCAATTTGCAAGCGCATAAAAATAATGTTTTTATAATTTAATGTGAATTTTCTACAAAGCAAAGCGAACTGTAATGCATGCTATTTTTATGCCTTGCGGCTCTTATGTATTTTTGCTCATGTTTACAGTAGTATCACTTCTATATATTGTACTATCTTTAATTTGGTCTCAGCACAATGAATATCCACTAATTTGGATTATGTTTATTTTTCTCTTAATAAATACACATACTGCATAACTTTGTTTGTAGGAATAATTTAATGTTATTTTTTATTTTATTTTTCTTCAGTACAGGCTTTTATTCACTTCAGTAATGAAAGCACTTATCATGTTATTAAGTTTTAATATTAATTTTAAAAGTTTTTTTAAAAGAAAATTTATACATCACATAATTTAATGTGATAAAGTGAAATTAGATCAATCGTTTTCAAAAAATTTAGTTTTAAATTGGTACATACACTCGCCTTATAAATAGTTTTCTCAATTTTATTGTGATTAGTATTGAACGGGATAACTAACTATCACTATTTTATTGATTACCAGATTGTCAATTTTTATGGTTTGGAAGCTGAAAATCAGTTGCTGAAATGTTTGCTTGCTGAAGCAGCGAAGAGTTCTTGGGAATCAGATCGCACAACATCATCAGTTAACAGTGTTCATGCTTCACTACTTGCTCAGCACCTCACTTCGTTATTGAACCATCCAGCTAAGGCAACAGTTGTGTGTCGTGCTGTTGATTATCCTAATCGATCTGTGCAGAAGGTGAGTCATTTTTTGATAATCTTTTAGGAATATGGAAAAGTTTTCTTAGAAATAATCAAAAATAAATTAATATTTTTACATTATTATTTATACAATTATAGACAAAACAGAGAACTGACTTTTCATAACGTTTTTAAGTTCTGTTTTTATAAATTACCTTTTAATAATAAAGGTAGAAAATTTTGAGGTGATGTGAGCAGTAGTAGGCATATCTTAGATAAAAAAAATAATTTCTTTTTTCTATGAAAAAACAATTTAAATAATGTGCTTTAAATGATTTATGCATTATTACTCATCTATGACCAATATTTTTTTCAATCATGGTATATCAATTTGATTGGACATTATGTATGAAGTTATCAAATTAAGCATTTTTTGGTGATGTTTATTTCTTTAGGTTGACTGTAGTGTCTTCACATTATCCATTTTGTCCTTATCTTTATTGTTTGTCTTTCCATCTTCTTAGATAACATTCTTTAAAACAGTTTGATGGTTTTATTGTTTATGTTTTCAAAGTTTACATTGCTTCATTAATACAAGTAATCTTTGTATAAATATATTGAATTCATGGTTATGTGATATTTTGTGCGATAAATTTTGTTGACTGCAGCTGGCCAAGGAGGCCATGGAGGTTTTCATAGAATCATCAGACATCGTTATGATATGTAGGTACTAGATTTTATTTGTCAATATTTCAACTTTCATCTGTGATCATTTTTACCAAATTAACGCTTTATGTTAGTAAAATTGAAAAATTTGTGCCTCTCGTGTTAGAAAATGAATATGTGAAGTAATTACATGGACTATTTATGTTTAATGTCGGCGTCATGTACATATAGTGCATGAATCTGTCTCTGAGGAATAGTTGAGTTATTCATTATTCATTTCACACCCATTTATTGAGACTATCCCATATATAGGCCGTGGTTGCATAGACTTATGCATGGAAGGTTATTGTTTCAGATTATTTTAGTAAAACAGGCACTATGGCACTACTCTTCCTTCTGCATGCTACTATCTTTGCAATTACGGCATAAACGTGGTAAAAATTATGAAACAGTTTTTTTTTTTCCAGTCTTTAAAACCTTCTAATACTTTACTCAATCGCCTTTCAAGATTGCTGAAGCTAACAACTGTCGAAGATGTTACATTTTCATTAGTTCTCAGGCAATATTCATCGAAACCTGAGATTGTATCATTAGCTAAACAACACTTGAAGAAAAGATTTTTAGATCTTGTACAGTGTTATTTAGACGCAGGTACGTTTTATGATTAAATTATTTTGTATGCTTATAAGTTAAATATATTTACTTCCCGAATAGTTAAAGTAAAAGTTAAATAATAGAGTTAGTCAATGTTTTTTTTTCTATATTACATTAAATTTAGTTTTCTACTTTCAACATAAAACGTTACGTTAACCCTTTCGATACGATAATTATTTGGAACACTGACGCTAGAAGTGAATTTTTTTATTTTATTATTTACTACGGAAATTACCCAAGTCACAGTTGAATTCACAAAAATAAGGCACTAGGTGTGAAACTCGCGTATCGGATTTTTTTTATTATTGGGACCTAGAATAAGTTCTCGGTGTTTTTTTTTTACATTAAAAGCTTTATTTAAATTATAAGAAACAAAAACTTTTCTTTCAAAGTATTGTCCATCATTAGCGACCACGTTCTCCCATCTTTCACCATTGCCAGTATAGGAAATCTGACTCGGCAAAACGGCATGTCTTTTCAAGCTATCCAAGAATCGATCCTTTTTTCAGCTTCTTCATACGAATGTAAATGCTTATCAGCTAGGCCATGTGCCAACAGACGGAATAGGTGAAAATCAGAAAGGGCTGTCTCAGATGAATACGGCGGGTGGGGTAGAACTTCCCATTGAAGCGTTTCCAGATAGGTTTTCACTGATTTTGCGTGATGCAACTTGTGGCCGAGCGTTGTCATGTTGCAAAATCACCTTGTCGTGTTTCAGTCGTATAGCGGTCGTTTTTCTTTAAAGGCTTGACTTAAATGTATCAATTGAAGTCGATAGAAATCCTCCGTGATAATCTCATTAGGTTTGAGCAGTACATTATAATTTACATCCTCCTGATACAACTATATGCAGAGAAAATGCTTCGAACCATAGATATTTGGTTTTGCGGGCGATGTTGATGCATGGCCGGGCTTACCTCACGATTTTATACGCTTTGGATTATAGTAGTGTATCCACTTTTCATCACCAGTAGCAGAGTAAATCACACGTGAGATAACTCCGACGTTTATCCAATGTCCTTGTTTCTGGATCATTCATAAATCTTTAAAAGGTTTTGACTCATCTACTTGTAATGTTTTTCGAAGTTTATTGCTAGCGTCTGACACCGTTCTTGATCGAGTAATTTCTTCAACTTATCGTCTTAAAATTGTTTGCGGTGCGTTAGATCGACGTTCTTTACCCTCAAGTTCAAAGTCATTATTTTTGAGTCGTCAAAATCAGTTTTTGCATGTCCTATCCGAAAAAGCATTGTCACCATAAGTCTCAACAAGAATTCTATGTGCTTCAGCTGCAGATTTTTGAATAAAGTAGTGCGGTAATTCTCCGCAAATACATTTTATTTGACACAAAAGTATAAATTAATAATATATAATAAAAAAGTAAAAAGAATTTTGTATCGTCAAATGTGAATGAGAATCAACCATCTAATAAAAAATAATCTTTTAAAACTCTTTAACTCTTATTTCGGTTAATTTATATAATACTAAATATCGGAGATATACTTTCAACTAATGTTGCAATCTACCAACTTGTAGAAATTTGGAAGTATGCCGACAGTTAGATGGCGGAGGTTGTCAAAAGTTCTGGGCACAAGCAGAAACGGCGGCTACTTGTCGGAAATGCAATTCTCATTATCACCGAGCATGTGTGTTCTTACCACCAAAAGGTCATTTGACTGCTGGCTGGCGTTGTCCGCAGTGTAAAAGAAATTTTAAAAGAGATAACCTCGTTGATACACCGCTGAGAGGAAGGGAAGATTTCGAAAATAACAGCCCAAGTTCGGATGAGTTGTTGGATACAAGTCCGGGGAATGTCACAGCACAAAATGATCCCCAGGAAGCCCCTTTAAATGTCGCCGCGGAATTAAGGCTAGTTAAAGACGAACTACGTACCGAGATGGGATCTTTGTTTGGTGGATGAATTTCAATAGCTTCGCGCAGAGTTATGCAGTTGAGAGAAACTCAAAAATCATGCCATTACCATTTGGACGATCTTGATATGATTCTCATATTTTTATAGGCTTTTTCAAACCTGAACAAAGAGGAACCGAAGTACAGTATGAGTTAAAACAAGAGATTAAAAACTTGAAACAAGAGTTAAATGATCGAGACCAGGATTTATTCTTAAATGATATTGAAATATCAAATTTTTACGAACAGAGTGGAGAAATTTATTACAAACGATTCAAGTCATCGCCACTAAGTTAAACGTAAAGATCGAGGAGCCAGATCCAGTGAATGTGTACCGCACCGGTCGACGGCTCATCTATGCTTCGAACTCTTCGGGACCCACGGACGGACGTCCTCGGCGTGCCGCGATCTGCGCGATTAACTATATTCTTGATGTAGATCGGGCTGCAAGCCACCGCGGCTCTTACAGCTCATCTGACACTGGGCTCGTGGACCCGGATCCACGGCCTATGGTTTTAGAAATCAAAATGTACTACGCGGGATGTAGCTATCTGGCGGATGATTCTGTTTATTGTGTGTCTGGTTCTTGTGCTCTGCGCGATTATTTACTGCACAACGCGCAAGTTTGCCGCGGCGCAAATACTGCGGATTTTGGAATGACGGGCCCTCCCAAGCTATTTTATACCATTGAACGCCTAACTAAAACAAACCGTCAGTTATTTTGGCAAGCGAAGGACGCTGCGAAGAAACATGGATGAAAGTTTATGTGAACGAAACGCGGAGGCATTTTCGTAACCACAAAAACCTGATGCAGCTATCCGGACATGGGCCGTATTGCCATACAAGGACAGCTTTTAAAAAGCTCTTAAAGTCACATCTTTTAAATGCACAAAGAATAAATTTTTTTTATGTATATAAAATGAGAGCGGTACCTTAGTTATTTATGTATGTATATTCCATTTATAATTATATATTAAATTTTTTTGTTTTTTGCTCAATATTTATATTATTTTACATGCTGTTGTGGGTATAGCAAACATGTAATAATAACTTATCCTATATAATAATACTTATGCTAAGATAAAGATATAATGTAATGCTACTACCATCTTTGAAGAAACAGCGAAAACTTATTCAAGGCTCTAATATATAATTTTCAAATACATTTTTAGGACACTGGTCGTAAAGTAATTATACATTTGTTGGCTGATAGTAGCGCTTGAAATATTTTCACTAACAGTCATATATATTTTCAATTTCGCACACGATGCGCATGCAGTCTTGTACCTTCGAAAATCTTGATCGGGAATGGGTTAAGCCCACACAACTTGCATATCGCCTATTCACACCGCCTAAAGAAAATTATTATCTTAAACCTGCGCTGCATTTATATTCATTCATACTCCTTTATACGTAAAAAAGGCTTTAGATAATGTTTACCTTTTTTGGTACACAGTAACATCAATACCATGTTATGTTTTCTTGGACTTTACAGATTTGTTTAGTTCAAGAAAAATCTTAATTCGACGACTAGTTTACTCAGAATATCTGATAATTGCCCATTACTGTGTTATTAACACGGTGTGCTATCGGTCTCGAATGGGTTAATTGACCAATTTTTACAAGTTTAATTATAAGCAAAAAAAAAATTAATTAAATAAAATTGAACTTAAAATAAAGAAATGCTAAAAGACAAGGAACGCATAAGATTTAATATTTAATAAAAAAAATAAATGTGCTCTTATGATAATAAGAAAAGAAAAATGTTTAATTGAAATGAAAATAATGTGTAAGACAAACACTTAACTGAATAATTCTATATCGGTTTGCCTGCGTAAAAGCACTATATGCGTACGAAAATGTAAATGGAAAAGGTCAACCCTTTTCCTTTCTTGCATAATTTTACTTTCTCGGTAACCAGCGAATAGTTTGAAAATATCGAAGGGTTAAATCAATTTTAACAGTTAGAATATTTTTTTTCTTCTATTTCTTTCCAATATTGTCTGATATTATTATTCGAAGCTATACCTTATCCTATTATTTATAACATATTCACTACTATTGGCTATTTACATGTTTTCTAACATTATTTGTAATTTTTTTACATTGTCTATACTTATGCTATCTAATTATCTAATATTTACAAAAATACACAGAATATTAGTGTATATATGCTAAAGTAACATATACATTTATCATATTTCTATTGTTTACTGTCTTACATATATTTAAGCAATAATTTTTGAACATCTGATTTATATTTTATCATCTCGGGACAATATATTAGTCTTAAGCCTGTTTCCTGCTCAAAATCAAACCTTAAATATCTATGTATCAGACACTCCGTCAGCAAAGGAGGAAAACGGCTAGTATTATTTTCAAAGAAAATGACAATATTTTAATAACTATTTAGTAATTCAAATATATTTACTATTTCGTTATATATATATATTTACAGAACGTGGACATCAAGTGGAGCGTACTGGTCTTCAGGAATGCAGTCCCGAAGTTTTGCAAACGCTCTTAACTAGCCTAGCTTATGAGAGCTTCCGCCTCGCGCCTGTAACTAAATTCTTGTTTCTTAAACGTTTACGCGTTGACTTTCCACGGGAAGTTGTCCCAATAGTATTTGCTCCATTGCTGTATCCTGACGATACACAGACTCCACTGGAGGAAAAAGGCACAGCTGACGACATGGCGGTCGCAATGATGGGAAATCAACTCGTCGAAATCATTCGTGACATTGGTTACAATTTTACGACGTCTGTGGATGAATGCAAAAATAACATGTTGAACTTCGGAGCACGTGAACCCACTGCTATTGATGTTGCGCGAATTATTTCAATGATGGCGCGCTACCATGCTACATTACCTGATGGACCACAAATACAAACCCCGGGAAATTTTTGGATAATCAACGAAACCAAAAAAGAGATCACTCATGGACATGGCGAATCGTGGAATGCAGAGGTCTTTGTGCAGACTCTTAAAGAACTTGCCTCTAATTTGAATTGGAAAGAAGTCATTCTACAACTAGACCACCCAGAGTTTGTTATTCATGATAGACAGGGTTTAACCCTACTGTTTACTATTTTACGCTTGGGGTTGCAAAGTGCGGGTTATCCAAGCAATATTTTTCCTGTTGAATATCTATGCCGTAGGTGGACAAATCTTGAAGGACAAATGAGTTTGATATCTAATATCTTGAAACACCCAGATGTCTTTAGCATTGCTGACTATCCTTTTCATCCTGTTTCGATTGATATATTAAAATCGCCACCAGAAACAGACAATAAAGAAATATCAACTTGGCGCTGCCTCTACTTGGTTGAGTTGTTATTATATGCATCAGAAAGAGGATATTATATGCAGGTTCATGAGCTCTTTAAGTTCCCAGTGCAGAATTGCCCTGATATATTGATGCTGGCCTTGTTGCAAATTAGTCCACCAATTACAGTATTTCGACAAGAACTGCTGTCTATGCTTATACCAATATTCTTGGGAAATCATCCAAACTCTGGTATCATATTACAACATGCATGGCATTCACAGAATCCCAATATAAAACCAATTGTTATGCATGCCATGGCGGAATGGTACATACGTGGTGACAGTGATCAGTCAAAACTTTCCAGAATTTTAGACGTGGCACAAGATCTGAAAGCCCTTTCGTTGCTTTTGAATGTACAATCTTTTCCATTTGTCATTGACTTGGCATGTCTAGCATCGAGAAGAGAATACCTCAAGCTAGATAAATGGCTAACTGACAAAATAAGAGACCATGGTGAAACATTTGTATCAGCTATGGTTAAGTTCCTTCAAAGACGATGTCCACAAGTGATAGGAAAACCTCCTGATGACCAGTTACCAAAAGCTGCGCAATTGCCCCATGAAACCATAGGCACGATGTTGACATGTTTGCAGCTGTGTATACCAAATGTTTTACCGGAATTGCAAGAAGCAATCTATAGCGTGATTGCGAATTGCCAGGCTTTACTGATAAGTAAAACAAGGCCCCCCACGATTACAGGCATTGCCTGTCCTCATGCACGAGTTATTGAAGCACCATTCAATCCTGCTGCTTTAGGCGGACAACTTTTCACTCCACATGTTGACCCCATAGCCAATCTTGCGCCGAATGTTGCAAATATGACGTTGGGAGCTCCACCAAACGCAGCTTTTGCAATGCCCGGGACATTAGGCCCGTTAATTCCTGCCCCTGGATCACCATCGCGATTAATGGGACCGCCAGGACCGAACAGCCCGTTTCCGATGATGGCATTGCCACCCAATGCTAACATTGCTAACATGGGAGCTCTGACTCGTATAGCACATGTTCCTCTAATGGACAAACCTCAATTATCTGATCCTATTCACTTTCCCGAGATAATGCATAATGTTTCGAAAGAAATCGAAGATGAAGCAAATAGTTATTTTCAGCGTATTTATAACCATCCTCCACATCCAACTCTATCCATTGATGAAGTATTGGAAATGCTAAGGAAATTTCAAGATTCTCCTAATAAAAGAGAACAAGAGGTATTTTCATGTATGCTAAGAAACCTATTTGAGGAATATAAATTTTTTCCACAATATCCAGATAAAGAGCTGCACATAACCGCACAATTGTTTGGGGGTATTATAGAGAAAGGCCTTGTTCCTACTTATGTTTTATTGGGCTTGGCGTTGCGATTTGTTCTTGACGCTCTTCGAAAACCAGAGGGCTCTAAAATGTATTATTTTGGAATAGTTGCCCTTGACAGATTCAAATCACGTTTGAAGGATTACCATAAATATTGTGAACATGTGCGTGCTATACCCCATTTTGGCGATTTCCCTCCGCATTTGATTGAATATGTGGAATATGGACTACAGAGTCAAGAGCCACCTACTAAGCCGCAAGGACCTGTGCTACCAGCTACTCTGGCCGCATTATTGGCCCTGAACACTGTTATTACTGTAACAGCATCATTCAGGTACCACTTTTGACTATTTATTATAATTTTCTTTCTAACTTTCTATTATAAAATCCTTTTCAAGGAACTATTTATCTTTCATTTTAATCTTTTTATTTGGAGCTTTTTTATTATGTAGTAAAATAACATTCATTTAGTAATGTTTTCTTAACAGGGTGGTTGGTGCACCAAACCCCATCTCGGTCATTTCCCGAGTTTCCAACTGCATGCCTGGCGGCATAGGAAGCAGGCCGTCAATCGCTAATGCAACTAACATCGATACACTGTTAACAGCCACAGATATAGATGAAAAGATTATTGCGCCGCCTGAAGCCATACAAGACAAAACAGCTTTTATTTTTAATAACTTGAGTCAACTCAATCTTCAGACTAAATGTGAAGAGCTTAAAGAAATCATTACAGAAGAATTTTATCCATGGCTTTCTCAATATCTTGTTATGAAGAGGGCATCCATTGAATTTAATTTCCATGCCTTGTATTCAAACTTCCTTGACGTTCTTAAAGTTAAGGAGGTTTATAATCTTGTGACAAAAGAAACTTATCGAAACATAAAAGTGTTGTTGCGATCTGATAAAGGCATAGCTAATTTTTCTGACCGTTCTTTATTAAAAAATCTCGGTCATTGGTTAGGTATGTTGACATTAGCACGCAGTCAACCTATCCTTCAAATTGATCTCGATCACAAAGCATTATTATTTGAAGCATATCATAAAGGTCAACAAGAACTGCTTTATGTGGTACCCTTTGTAGCTAAGGTTCTAGAATCTTGTGCTAAGAGTACAATTTTCAAACCACCAAATCCTTGGACCATGGCTCTAATGAACGTGTTAGCTGAACTACATCAAGAACCAGACCTGAAGTTAAATTTGAAATTTGAAATAGAAGTGCTTTGTAAAAACCTGAATTTAGATTTAGCCGAATTAAAACCATCTTTATATTTGAAGGACCCTGAAAAGCACAGGTTGATTGAATTCCAACTTTCTCAACCAAAAATGAACAAGGAAGCACAAAATGTGATTCCGGTAAATCCGACGATTGTGCAGGCACCGCAAATACAAATGATGCCACTGCAACCACCTATGATCCCTCCCGAGGAAATGGCCATGATGGCGCAGGCGATGCCACCTGGAATAATTCCCGACCCCATTTTATATGGAGGAATACTTGCGATACCAGAGCCGCGATTTCACTACCTGGACGTGAATGTCTCGTCGACATCCGCTTTTGGGCAGAAAATTTGCTTTAACCCGCACATCATTTTGTTCCAAAACTACCCACATTTAAAACAATTTGTCAAACCAGCAATTGAGAGATCCATACAAGAATGGATTCATCCAGTTGTGGATAGGTCTATCAAGTATGCCTTGACAACGTGTGAACAAATTATACGAAAAGATTTTGCCTTAGATCCTGACGAAGTGCGCATGCGCAATTATGCTCATCATATGATGCGTAATTTGACTGCGGGCATGGCCATGATTACCTGCCGGGAGCAGATTATCAGCACCATCAGTACAAATCTCAAAGCTGCTTTTATCACCGCATTGATGCCTACAACTCCGCAACAGGTATATAATAATTTCAATAAATCTTATTATTCTCTTTATGCATGTTGCAACTAATTGTTAAATATTTTACAAGTCAAGGTGTAATTTAACAATTAACTATGTGGACATGGGAACAGCAATATTGTTTTATCATATTATTATGTTTTACATGTAATCATATAATTAAATAATATTGCTATACATAACATAACAGTAGACACTAATCATTATTTTATTAAATAATATCAGTGTTTAAGTTGTTCTTTTGATTTATTTTTAATACAATTATATGGTACATTAAGTCCTAAAAATTTAAGTTTTTCTGTATTATATAATATTCAGTGCATGTTAATCGCCACCTAATATTATTAATGACAACTGGGTTCTTGGAAGATCCAATAGATAGCACTTACATATAAATGTTGACTTTTGTTTATCAAGTCAAGTTTGACCTCCACAGTATTAGTCTGCAATTTTCTCCTTTCAGCAAAAAAAATCTCTTTTCTTTTCTTCCATTGGAATTGCTGAATCCTTATTTTCATATAATAGTCTCTAATGTACATTTTAGTAGCAAAATAGCCATGGATCGACCAAAAATTGCTAATGGGTTTTATATTTAACAACCACATGTGTGTTATATTTTATAGTGTTGTGTTTATTACTAATATTTTATAATGCTGTGATTATGTAGAGGTAAAAGTCTCCATTTTATTATATTTGCAAGGTTGTTTTTGGAAGGAACCAATTATTTATTTGACAGATTGTTTTCCAGAAGGATATAGTTGAAAGTGCTGCAGCTGTTTTAGCTACAGACAATATGGAGCTTGCCTGCGCTTTCATACAAAAAACTGCTGTTGAAAAGGCTTTGCCAGAACTCGACAAAAGGCTAATGAATGACTATGAGGTTAGAAAGCAGTCGAGACTCGAAAACCGTCGGTATTATGACCCAGTTGTGCTCTCTTATCAAACTGAGACCCTACCTGAGAGAATAAGGCTGAGAATGAGTGGACCCACAGATATGCAATTAACAGTGTATGAAGAATTTGCCTGCAATATTCCAGGCTTCTTGCCTTTACGTGATGCTGGCATGTTTATGACGAAACCTCAGGAGCAGATTCCGCAATTGGCTTTTAATCAAATTGTGAACCCAACACAAATTTATGGCGCTGATGAAATGGGAGCTCTAATTACAGCTGCAGAGTTGTTCCTATCCAATGCGTTATCCGTACAATCTTTTGCAGTTCAAGCCACAAACATGCATACACTACTTGAGTACTTAGTAATAGCTAGAAGAAATCGTGACATAATGTCTGGCTGTAACCTGTTGCAAAGGGTATGTACTATTCATTGTTGTAATATTTTACCATGACATAGCCTTCTGATGTTAAGAGTTTATCATAAAGAATTTATTCATATCTAAACCACCTGTATATTTATAAATTTTATATTACAAATTGTAGTTTGATTATAAACTCATCTTCATTTTATGGATATATTTTGGTTAAGTTTAAGTTTTTAGTTATATTAAAAGTAAAGTCTAGATGTTTTCTTATGCAGGCTGTAGAAGGGCTTCTTGATGGCCACATCGTTCAACCGGGTGCCAGTCCAGAACATATTGATATGATGACAAGATACAGAGACATTCATCTACGAGTTCTTAAGCTTTTAGAAGACGCTAGAGTTTATGGCCACGACTGGACTACGAAGCAGATTACGTGTTGCTTGACTGATTGCAGGGATGAACTTCGATACAATATTGAAGCGGTTGATTGTCTTATTCGCAATCATCTCATCAACATGCCACAAGTACGTACTTAGTTAATTTGTTGTAGTGATGAGTGTAACCAAAAGAGGAGTGTAAATGTATTTACGACGTAGATTTGTTTACCTCAAAGTATATTTTGGTATAATTTTTTTTTGTCTCAAGCACGTTAGTTAAATATTCAAAGTGGAAGAGAAAATTTTAAAAGTAACGGAGACATTTTCGTAATAGCCGAAAAATTTTAGAATTACCGTCTCAAAAATAAGTCAGCAAACAAAGTTTCGCGGCTACTCCTACATTACACGTTATGTTTTTCAGTACGATTTAGCCTTGGCGCATTTAATGGACAACGGTAATAACTATGTTGCTGTAGCTTTCACCATGCAACTCGTCCAATTATATTTGGTTGACGATAGAAACAACATGTTTGTGAATGAGTCTGATTTATACAACACTACAGAGACTTTAATTCGCATTATGTCGCACTCGCGACAGCCCCCCGAAGGGCTCGCTACTTTGATCGAAACATTGCGCATAAATCAAGATCCTAGCGCTTACCTCGGAGAGAGAATGTCACTGGGACCAACATCTCATATACATTCTGGGATAATGCAAGTTCGGGTGAGTAGCTCTGAAGAGAAGAAGAAAAAGAAGTCTTTCTTTTTTTCTAAATGCGTTATATTATAGTGTAGTAATCTTTAGTTAATTATAATTTTTTGCTATAATAATGCTTGATGCATGGACCAGACAACATTTAAATGTCTAGGAATGAAGCTGGGGCAAAAAAAGGATTATGTACAACAGTAGATGTCCATCTGTTGAGATAATAATAATGGAAATAAAACTAAATGCCTTGAAAATAGATACATTACTAGTCGTCATAAAAACTTCTAACATATTTGCCTAATTTCTTAAAGCTATGGTTTGCAATGTATATATAACAACATATCCTATCCATTCCAACATTGCCAATTTCCTGTTATCCATTAGAATCGAAGCCTATTATTACATCAAAATTGTCACCATCACCTCTTTATCAGGAATTCTGTTTCACAATTTTTATCAGTACCTTAAATCTAGTCACTATCATTAATCTGGTATCCTACTATTAACCAGTTATTCAAGATTTTAACTTTCCAAATTTTTTTTTTTAAATTATTTATTATAATTCATCACATTACACATCATTTACCATCACATTGTGATTATTGTAAATAATATAATTTACATTGATGTGTTGTATAGCAGAGATTAATTAGTGAAAATACAAAAATTAGAATAAGAGAGATTAGTCATGTATGTTTTTATCTGTATATTTTTTCTCGTAAGTAAACTTTTTTTTTATCTTATTTAATCATACACCTCCGATCCCAGTTTTGCGGTGTGGTTACCGCAGGAACCTCTCTGTACCTTTTTGTCACAACTGTCTCGTGCAACTAATGGTTACATTGTAACGTTATTGCATCCATCATTTACGTTGTATACATACATGATGCGTCCTTACGACCAACCACAAGTTTTTTTTTTTTTTGTATCCGTGAGATTGGTAATTTTACTACTGAGATGATTATGTGGTTATTTTTGATTATTTGGAAATTAAATGTGATGATTTTAAAAATATATCTCTTCAAATATAGGTCGAAGACATCATGTATTGACGTAAAATGGTCGATTCTATAATGCTTATGCGCTGCACGCTTGTCATATCTAAATATTTTTTTGCTTGGCTTCAGTGGCCTTGACCGCAGTGTATTGGCCTGTGCTGATTTTTATTACTAGTTTCACCTATCCTGTTTGTTTTTATTTTTGTTATTATATATACTAGGGTTAAATACGATATAGAGTTTTTCCAAGTCACACACACAACTTTCTTAACTTACTAATACATATCGTCTTTATAACTAACCTAACATTTTGAGACCTAACTTATGTCATTCTTGAGCAGTTTTACGGTGCATAAATTTTAATAAATTCAAATAATAACAAAAATAATCTTGAGAAATCCGAATTAATGTATGAAGTATCAGGGAACGGTTTTTTGAAACGTCTATATCGAACTTAGCCGTGGTATAGTGACGTAATTAAATAATGTGAAGTATAATCGAATCTGTTTTTGTGCGGTACATTAGTTCGTTTTAATTTGTGTATGATTATTTGGAACGTTTATACATCTGAATAGTTTATCCAATAGTACCAATAGATGTATTGTAATGCCAATAATAAGTTATAATACGATAAACCACAGTTATAACTTGTGTGGTAAGTGTCACTGCCATCGTTTATATGCTTCTAATGGAGATATGATGGGTGGAACAACAGTACCTTTAACAATGATGAGGTATGTGCCAAAGGGCGTGAACCTTATGGTCGGATGATAATAACACCTACTCATTTGAGCTCACACTAGCACACTCACACTTGGTATTTACACTACTGGCACTCTAAATATACATACATACATATATATCACGCCTCGTTCCCAGTGGGGTAGGCAGAGACCAGCTCTCTCCACCTGCTACGATCCTGGTACACCTCTCTCGCTTCCTCCACTTTCATGAGCGTCTTCATGCACGCTCGTCGGTTGCGAGTGCTTTTGACCCGGCCTCTTTTTAGGACATCTCCGATTTGATCGGAATATGTCCGCCTACATCCCCTAAATATACAGTGAGAAGTATATGTGTATTATGTTGATGTTGTTTTTTCTATTAGTGTGTATCTATTGTGCACAGTATAAAAGGCGGTGCTTAGGTTTTGCCGCTGTGTGATTTGTTGTAAACGTAAATGTTTTCTAATTAGCTTTGTAAAAAAAGTTTTTTTTCGAAAATTATATTAGTAAATATCACTAGTTAATAATTTGTAAATATTTAACGTTATTACCAAATTTTAGATTTTTATAGTTAGATTAGCGCAGTAACGTGATATTAAAATGTTATGTAGAGCACAAAAACAGGTTGGAATGTATTAAAGTTGACATTAGTGATAAATAATTTTCTCCTTCTAATGATCGTATTAATTAAAAAAATAGAAAACTGAAAATACCTATTTTCTTTTATTTGCGAATTCCTTGAATCAAAGATTTTTGTCATAGTTCTCGGAATACACGTAATGTTAAAACACCTTCGCTAGTCACATTTGTTTTTTGTTTGGCATTAACTTAACATCAACCTCCTAAGTGCTCCGAACTCGCCTTATAAATTTTGTACTTTCATTGCACTAATTCTTATTTCAACTTCGCATAATTTTGCTGCAAGATTTTTTTTTACCATTTATATAATTGCACATACAATTTAACATGCAAAGCGAATGTAATTTTAAAACTTAAGAAATATTATTTATAGCGAAAAATTCATACAGGCACGCGAGTACGACGACCCACCCGGCTTACAAGAGAAGACAGAGAGTCTACTCCGTGAATGGAGAAATGTGCTTCTCAGTCCCTTGAGAGACATCGAAGTCGGACAAAATTTCAATATATATCTTCATCGTATGACTGCGAATGGAATATTAAAATCGGACGACACAATTACACGATTCTTTCGTATAGCGACACAAATGTGTATCGAAAACATGTACCAGCAGCTTAACGAGGATAGGGTGAACCCTCCACAAGTTCCTCCAAAAAGAGAAAAATACTATACTATGTCTGATTCATTTATAAAACTAGTGTCTTACCTCATTAAAAATGCAGCTGACGGTGGTAATCCGACGCCTAAACTCAATATCTTAAACAAGGTAAATTTCATTAGTGTAAGATACTTTTAAAAATTTAATTTTAATTGGAAAAAGTAAAGATATGAGACGAGTAGGTCGTTTGACTGATGATGAAATGTTTATTCACATAGCGCTCGTCGCTTTTGTTACAATAATAGCTGGTTGATTTACTTTAAAATCAAAACTATTTCACTTTTTTTCCCCTTTAGGTAATTAGTTTAAAAAATTTTTCTAAACTGACAAGCAGTTTGTTGGAGACATTAAACGCACTCTTTCAAATAAACTGTATAACAGTAAATATCATATGTATAATATATATACATACAAACATATGTACACAATGCTAGTGCTATCTGTGCCAGTCACTTCTTCAATTTTTAATTAAAATTTAATTAATCTTATTTTTAATTGTCTTACCCTTAAAACTTTGCATTACTAGAATACTTATTGACATCCTATGAGGCAAAGGGCGTCCACAATAGCTACTCGCTGGGTTCGGTCTTGGGCTTCACCCTTAATTTTATTCCACTTCCCAATCTTTTTGTCTGTTACGGTGCGGCGCTACGCTACGTCTGGAGCGACCAAGACGGTGTGATTTTTCACTCCATATTACATACAGAGATTGCAGGTCTTCCGTGTGTTAATCTTAAGTCCCACAAGGCCTACCTGCCTCACTGCAAAGGTCGTCCAATTTGGATTGCATGTCGCCACGCGTATGACTCAGCAGGCATAGATGGTTTATCTAGCAACTGAGCTCTATACATATTCTATGCCAACAGCAAACGTAGTATTTGCAACTGTATCTGAGGCAGATTTTTCACTGCCCAAGACTTTGACAGAGCATAAATGCAAGTGGTCGTAGAAAATGAACCTAATTTAAAAATTAAATTTTGAATACTTGCAAACACGCATTACATCGTTTAGCATTTGGTGTAAAGGCATTTCCAGAAATTTTTCAAAGTTTAATGACTTCGTTATTAGCAGGAATTCCTGGAGGAGCTGTACTAACCGATGTCGTTATAGTTTGTGGAGGCACTATGGTAGAAATGCAGCGTCTAGATTTAGCATTAGCAAAGATCAAATATGGCAGGTCTTTAAGAAAATAAAATGTCAACTTTCAAAAGAAAAGGTAGAATTTTAAGGTTATGTTATTGATGCGAGAAGAATTCATCGAACGCAAATCAAAGGAATCTATTATAAACTAAAGAACAATCGAGAGCTTCAAGTTTTCTGGGATTGTATAACTTTTATGAGAGATTCATACACTCACACAGCGACGACATTAAAACCATTACATCGCTTATTGAATTCTTTAAAGGTTTAAAGTGATCGTGAACAGAAAGCATTTCATACGGCTAAATATTTACTTGATTTTGATTATTATCCTTAATACAATACGATTTTAATAAACCGCTTATTCTTACGTCTGACGTGACTGCTCAGAATATGAAGTGAGAGCAGTATTGTGCTATGAGATAGAAAAATCAAGAACGTCCAATAGTCATGGTGTCTAAGACATTACACGCACATGAACGACATCATTGACAGTTAGATAAAGAAGCAACTACGATAATGTTCGGAATAAAAAAAATCACAATTATCTTATGGGTCGGCATTTCAAATTATGTACTGACCTAATATGTTTGATGACTATATTTGACCGTAACAAGCCAATGTCTAAGGCGCCCCCCTTGGAGAGGGTTCCTGGGGTGCATATGGTGATGCGTCTCGTATTCCGACGCGTCGCCACGTAGGGATGTTGTTGGTTGCTGCTTCATATTTGCGGAGGAACTGAAATATGTATGTGTGTGCGACCCTCGAGTATGTGGATGAGGCAGGAATACCGTTTGAAGCTTTTTAGTCGGTTGGAGCCCGAAACTACCCCGGTACCGGCCCACTATTGGTCCCGAGGTGTGCGTTCCGTTAGCATTTTGTTACACACGTTAATAAAAAAAAAAGTCTCCGATGTCACTAGTGTCCTAACGTATCACGACTGTGAAATGATTCAGTTATATCAATAGGAAATGCAGACATTTTAAATAGATGACCCCAGCCAGTCCAGAACAACCAGAAAAAGTTATAGAACATCATGCTATTAGCAGAAATGTCGGAAGAGTTCCATTTAAGGTAGACGATAGAGCTGTGAAGACGAAAAGGGATAAAACTTTGTCGGAAGTTGTGTATTACGTGCAACGAGGGTGGATTGCAATACAATGAGACTCAGAGTTACGACTATATTGGTTGCAACGCACTGAATTATTTGTACATGGGGATTGTATACTATTAGGCACCCGTGTAGTTACACCAAAATCAATTCGATATAAGACGTTACAGATTTTACATAAAACAAACTGGTATGGTTCAGACAAAAGTGCTTGCCAAGAGACATCTGTGGTGGTCAAAACTCAATAAAGACATAGAAGGACTAGTGTGGTCCTGTGTAAAATGATTGGAGAATCGAGATGTGCCTATAAAACTTAAGCATGAATGGACCTAAACCTATTAAACCAGGGTCCAGAATTCAAATAGATTTTGTCTGACCATATTAAAATATTTTTTACTTATCTTCGATGCGTATTCTGGCTGTCCCAAAGTATACATGGTGAATAATATTACATCTGCTACAGTTATTCGACTATTAAGGACTTTTTTTTTGTTTTACGTGGGGGAAATGCCTACGCAAGCCCGTTCTCGCAGGGGCAACGACGGGTTATGTCGGGCTCGCACCGACTAAAACCCCCACGTTGTTCCCGACTCCTTGTCTTGTGGCAATAGTCACGGGTACGGCTTGGTACCTTCATCCGCGACCCTCGCTGGTGCTGATCGCTTGCGCAGCTCCAGCGAAGCGAAAGGTTAGCCCACGGTTACTAAGCCCCTCCGCCACGACTAGGTGGGAACCCTTTGCGGAGCGACTGTTAAGGACTGGATTTGCTATCCATAGCTAGTGTGAAATATTAGTACTGATAATGGCATATCCTTTATGTCAAAGGAAAGGATTCAAAGTTTAAAGTTGAGATCCGCCACGTGAGCACTGCTATATGATTCAGCGACAAATGAATTAGCATAACAAATGGTTCAAAAATATACTTTCTAAGATGGAAGATTTGACATGGGAAGTCAAAATTCCAAATTTATTAGGTGTGTATGAGTTACTCCATGTAGTACAACAAATAAGAGTCCAGAGATATTAATGAAGGGACAATTACGTACATTACTTTATACATTATGCTAATAAGCAACAGAAAAGAATAGAAAAGCAGATCATTGAGAATAGTCCGAGAGAGCACAGAGACGTTTTAATACGACAGCTAAATAATGTATCGTAATTATAATTGATACTGGCCTAGACGGCACAATAGTTGACAAGACTAGTCCGTCAAGTTATCAAATAATGGAAACAGATGCAAACAGATAATAGAAAATTCCTTAATCGCCATATGAATAATCTTATAAAGAAAATAGCAATAGGGATACATTTAATGATAGTGAGCATAGTTTACTAGAAGAAGAAGAATTAGGAGACCAAGAGTAAGAAAAAGGAAGGAGAATCAAGACGGTCAGGAAAAGTTAGAGGACTGTGAAGAAATAATTTTAATTCTCGATTCTGATTAATAGGCACAGATATTGGGAATACCACTCACAGCAGTGTATGGGAAAAGGTTACACACAGAATATGCTTGAGTTCTTAAAAGCCATATATGAGACCTATCACTGGCACAGAAAATTTATATTCACACTAGTTTCATTTATCTAATATTTTGATCGAGTATAATGTACTTATTATAATCTTTTATTTTTCTATTTAGAGTAGCTTATATAAGTAGGGATAAATGTTATATTAATGTTATATTTGACTTGTATTTGTTATTGAAAAATAATATAAACTGAGTGGAAACTTGATAAAAATTCAAATAATAGAATTTACCATGCGGCACCCGAAGTCATTGTCAGGCAAACGATATGCTCGATTCTTTGTTCAATTTGTAGTAGATATCTTTTACTACTATCACCAATAAATAATACTACTACTATAGAGAATCTTGTACTGGCGAAAAATATGAACCATCTTACGTCTACAGATATGAGCATAATGTGTTTTTATGCAAATATTCTTAGATATTATTTTATGAGCATACGTATCAGATAAAAATTGCTCATCTAATTGCTTTTCAGTAGAAAAGTAATTAAAATATGGCAGGTAAGTAATTTTATTTAGATTATGACTGTCTGATTGGTATACTATACTCAAGCATTCAGTCATATTTATTAACAATATTTAGATCCTGGGAATAATTGCTGGCTGCCTGCTACACGACCACGACGAGCCCGGTACAAACTTCCAGCAGTTGCCCTACCATCGTCTATTACTCATCCTGTTCCTTGACATGAATATGGCAGAACCTGTGTTGGAATCAATAAATTATCAAGTATTTATTCAAAATTTATTAATAAATTAGTTAAGGTTTTTTTTTTAGAAACGGTGGGCGAACGAGCGAACAGTTCACCTAATGGAAAGTGATCACTAACTCCTATTGACAGTCGCAATACCAAAGCGGTCGCGGCTGCCTTGCCGACCTTAGTTATGTAAATTAGAACTATTAATAAGAAACTAATAGAAATAACTTCAATAGTATTTATTTTGTTTAAAAAAATAATAATTTTGTTATTTGTTTAGTTATGCAACTGTTTAATATTAGATAAGGAATGAATCATTGAGAAGGTGTACAGAGGTAGTAAATCAGCCAATGTAGTGCCACGGGGCCTATGCATTCGATAATTGTTACATCAGGCAATAAAGAAGACACCAGCCAAGTGCTTAAAAGCAAAAATAAGAGATGATGTAGACACAAAAACTAGTGGTATAAGTGTAGATAGGTTGTGCAAAACAAAGGACTAGGTCATTACAGGCTGCTACAACAAAGAAGAGTTGCTAAAGATAAGCAAAAGCCATAAAGCAAAATCTCACAGCCGAAGATGCGAGGAACTAGGGAGGGAAGCAGCTAGCAACCACGGAATTATTGATAAAAGCTGAAAATAGAACAACAGCTCTGGACAGAGCCATAAGCGAGTGCAATGAAATGTATGAAAAACTATAGAGGAACGAGAATCTTTCAAAGCACGAATCATGGAGACGGGTCTGCCAAATCTGCTATCGATATCTTCGATCATGACTTAAACCTCGTACAATACACGAAACTTAAAAAAAAACTATATCGTAGTGATGGGGATCCAGACTAGTGCATAAAAGGTTACTGTAATTTCTTATTACTTCGAACCTGACTATCCTATTGTACTGTACTTAAAGCGGCTCAAGAAAATACATAAAGATCTGAAGATCTGAAGCCTAACCTGTTAATTTTAGGTGGTGATGATAATGTTAAAAACTGTTGGTGTAGTAGCAACTCAATACATAAACAGGGCGAAGATATGTTGTGTTTTTTCGATAAAATGGGTTTACATGTACTAAATGAAGGCAACATTCCTATATTTGATACCATCAGAGGTGATCAACGATTCTCAAATTAAAATAATTTCTTTGTTCTGGCTAAGCCAATATACGACCTGTCATTAATCAAAAGTCAAATCCGTATATACACGTTGGACCTATATTCGTGATGTTGATCGGGCTGCAAGCCAGACTCTTACAGCTCATCTGACAAAGGACTGCATTTGGAACCAATTCACCGATCTGTAGTGCCAAACACAGCTGTTGCTCGTGGATAGAGATGGTAGAGGCGTCCATTCCGTAGATTAGTCAGTGATATCTGACTATCCAAGGAGACCATTGACGGAAAATTGTCCGAATGAGAGGTTAGGAAAGGCCCAATACTGAAGGAATAAGAAGAAGGAAGATCATACTTCCGCATCCGGAATATGCGTGGGTGAAGTGAAACCTTCAAGACTGTCAAGGCGTCGATAGCTCATATCCTTCCAGATGGTGATGCATGGCGTTGAGAACTACGGAAATAAACAACCCTAATGTTACAAAAGTTAAGAGAAAGTGTAACAAAGGTTTGCTCTGCCTTATTTCTCCGTTTACCTCCAGCAGTATTAATTAGTACAGAGCGGAATTTCGTCCTCCCCAGAATACAAGGGCAGATTGAGTATCTGCACACCCGCTGTAGCAATCGCCTAGTGCGCGAACATCCAGTGAGGAATCTCCAACACCATCGATGCTGGTACCCCCCTGGGGTAATCCTGTTATAATTCTTGCAATTCACGATTGCGGCCGGTGCTTCCTTGTGGTGAAGACTTATCTGTATACGTGTCCATGTGTGTGGCGCACACGCGGTTGCGTTTACGGTTGTCATGAAAACAATGTATTATGTTTTGTACCGCAATCATATTTTAATCAATATTTCACGGAACGGAACACATGCTCACCAGACGAAACGCATAAACGCAGAAGCATGCAGTACTTCTAAGGAAAAGGGGGGAGGTGGGTGTCTCTCCCCCTGAAATGGAACTGCGCAGTGCAGCCGTTGACGCTGTGCAAGTCAAGAGTTGACAGAAATGTTTACGTGATTATTGCGATTATTCGTTACGTAACTATTGCATTATCAAAAATGTCAAAGTATATTAATACTAGGATATTTGACTTATAATCCATTTTTAATATATTGTATTGTATAATTTTAATATATCGTGTATATAATATTAACATTGCTCTCACTACACCAAATTATTTTCTCGATTAGGTGTTGACTGCTTTTTGTCATACTTTCCGGATTATTCGGCCCAGTGTGGCACCTGGTTTTTGCTACGCGTGGCTGGAACTGGTCGCTCATAGGGCCTTCATCAACCGTGTGCTCGCTGTCACACCTCAACAGAAAGTAAGTCTTAACTTGATGGTCGAAAAAAGCCCCTTCATACCCAACATCGGTTTATTTACTTTTATTTTGTTAAGTGACTGGAAGTGGTAGTTTTGAATGATCAATTTTAAAATGATTCTTCAATACAGTAAAAGCTTATTCGCACTTCCGCTTTATCGCTGATTAAAAAATTCGACTCACTTATTATATTCGCGGCTTATAATACGGTGTTTATAATTTCTTTATCCGCGGATCTAATAAGTACATACATAATAAAAGGTTTCCAATAAATATTCAACCCAATATCCTATGTAAATGCCGTCAAATGGACTAATAAAAAAAGTATTTTCCATATTCGCGGTTTTTGTATTCGCGGTTTATTTATGGTACATGTACCCCCCCGCTAATATAGAGCTTTTACTGTATAAATAATGGTTAATATTAATTCTCTGAACGAAAAAGTTTTCTTACTTAACGTGTCAATTCGAATTTGTTAAAAGTCGATTTTGTTAAGAGTCGCTTAAAATTATAAAAGATCGATCACTCATCTTGTTTATTTTCACTAATATCAACTTTCATTAATATCATTGTATATTTACTATGTTATACTAACTTTCTTTACATTAGCAGTTTATAGTTCATAAATTGACACAAACATTGCCTTAAAGTTGTATTATTGTCCCATTCAGGGCTGGGGAATGTATTCGACGCTGCTCATAGATTTGTTCAAATTCTTGGACCCGTTTCTAAGGAACACAGAATTAGCGGCCCCGGTCATGACGCTCTACAAGGGTACCCTTAAAGTGCTTCTTGTATTGCTTCATGATTTCCCGGAGTTCTTTTGCGATTACCATTATGGATTTTGCGATGAAATACCTCCAAATTGCATACAAATGAGGAATTTGATACTTTCCGCTTTTCCGCGAAACATGAGGTTGCCAGACCCATTTACACCCAATCTCAAAGTGGACCTACTCCCTGAGATCGCCTTACCACCCCGTGCGGTCATTAACTACGCTAACCTTATACCGTCGACGCAATTCAAGAAGGATCTTGACGCATATTTGAGCTCCAGGGCGCCCGTTACATTCTTGTCAGAATTAAGAAACCACATGCAGGTATGTGTCTTATATCAATTATGTATCAACCTATGCTATTTGACCTGTTTACATTTTAAAGTATTTAGTATTGGCATAGGTAGTAAAAAAAACACCAAAATTAAGTAACGGTAAGTCACCTAGAAATATCAATCAACGTGTAATGATTATTAGTAACTTCTGTGCATGGTTAGTGTGTGGTATATGCATTAGTTAAAATAGGTTATCAAGCTAATTACTTTGTTAAATACTATTAATAATGTGTCCGAGGTAAGTATTTTATCTTAAGGTAAAATTAATATTTTGGGATAAACATGATTATCATAAAAACGAAGGAACACGATGTAAGTATATATTAGTTTGTGTCGAAGCAAGAAATCTGATATAACACGCACTAATTAGAAGTGTTGCGGTAAGATGTTCAGTATCATTTCAGTTACATCTTTTAACTTTACAATTTTCAGTAATGCAATAAATGTACATTACAATTAAGTATTCATTTTGTTATGAATTACAAGTAAATTTATTTTAGTCGACACTAAATTGGTTGACAAGGTCTTCTTTACACGTTGAATACTACGAGGTGTACTAATGGTCGGCATTGAACTTGTATGTGGTGACGCAGGTTTAGTGTAATAATAGTGTCGTTCATTATACAATTAACCCAATCTTTAGAGCTGTTCAAAGTTTACAATCGCCTCTTTCTATAACTTTATATATTATATTTATGTTAATCGCGACCACTTTCGATTTTTATTATGATAAATTGACGATCGACGTAGTATATTTACGTGTAATGTTAATGCTTAAAATATTATTAGGTTGTCAACGAGCCGGGCTGCCGATACAACAGTCAGCTAATGAATGCGGTGGTGCTGTACGTGGGCTCGCAGGCCATCGCGTACATTCTTTCTACAGGACAGACCCCTAACATGACAACGATTGTACACTCCGCCCACATGGACATATTCCAGAACTTCACCGTCGACTTCGACTACGAAGGACGGTAAGTAGTAGTCCATTGCTTATACCTACTTTTCGGCATCCATTACACAAGAGTGATGAAATTTATTTCAGGATTTAACATAGAAGCAAGCCAGAATTTGGAAATTTATTCCGTTTTCTGGAAAGACTAAAGTTGGCAGAAACGTACGGGGTCAGCTCATTATAGCTAACATTGAGTGGGGTATATACAAAATCAGATGATAATGCTGATCACACATGTTTTGGATATGTTTATTTCTACGCTTTTATTTTTATTTGTTTTATAAGCAAATAATTGTTATATTCCAGGTATCTATTCTTTAACGCCATAGCCAACCAGCTCCGTTACCCGAACAGTCACACGCACTACTTTAGCTGCTGTTTGCTGTATCTCTTCTCTGAAGCTAACACGGAAGCTATTCAAGAGCAGATCACCAGGATGCTTCTTGAGAGGCTCATCGTGAACCGTCCTCATCCATGGGGACTCCTTGTCACATTTATTGAATTGATTAAGAACCCAGTCTACAAATTCTGGACGCATGCCTTTGTGCACTGTGCGCCCGAAATTGAAAAGTAAGTGAGATGTTGCTGCAACAGATGTTTTCTTTTGTAAATAAAATCTTTTATAGTATTAATAATAAATATTTTTCTAAACAGATTTGATATTAAACAGAGATTGCCATGGCGTAGTTTCCACTTCTAATGTGTGGCTAGTGGGCGAGGTGTATGGTGTATTGTGGTTGGATGTAATCGATATCCTGCTTGAGTAACTAACCGTTATAACTTCTATTTTATATCACCAAAAAGTGATATTTATTAATTCACCGCCTATCTTACTACTAGAAGAGAATTGTATTTTTTTTAAGGGATCATTTATAACATTTGAAAAGCTCTAATTATGGTGATATTTTTACAGTTCGAAAGAGTTTTGGTCAATATATTATAGTATTTGCTCAAAATAGGTATCATAAATATTTTTTCTTGTTCAACCTTGTAATATCTGTTACAGATCTTTGTTTGGTTGACTTTTAAAAAAATATAATTTGTGCTTCTGCCAGGCTATTCGCATCGGTGGCGAACTCCTGCATTGCTGAGAAGGCAGCTGTTGGCGGGGAGTTGCCCGAGTAGCGGAACGCCCGCTGGGAGTCTATAAGACACCAGCAAGCTTTTGTAGATTTACTCGAACGCGGTGAGAAGTCTCATAATAAGTTTTTTCGCGACTTGCGTTGCATTTTTAAATTTTTTGTAGTAAAATTTTAAAATCGTATCGAATCTCTTCATTAGATTCACACATCTTGACTCGGTACGAAAAGCAAATGAAAATCACACAATTTCCTAATTTGAATTTGGAATTATGTCCTTTAAAATTGAAACTTTCAATGAAACCAAAACCAACAGCAGACACAAATAGTATAGCCAAAGAGATTTTATTACAAGTTCATACATACTACAATGCGAAAAGACTTTTTGCCCAACCTAATACAAAAGTTTAGCGGACATTATTTATAATAACAACCGTTTGGAAACCAAAAAATATGCAAGAAAGAGTAATTGGTGCCGTATCCGCGCCATATTGAATGTATCTACATAATGTGATTGTTGTCCGAGCGACGCGCCATCTGGCAGCCAGCTGTTCGCTCTCTACCTGACACACGTTGCCTGTACTTGTTTTCCTAGCCACGCGCCATCCAGTCTGCTGCTACGCTAGCTACCCGACACACGCCGCTTAGAAGATATCACTAAACTCGAGCATTGTGTTTAAAACTTCTTCCGAGGATCCACGGAATAGTTAGTAAACTGCGAAAGAAATACAAACTATAAATATTTTTGTCATGCAGGTTTCAAAACTTATGCACCACAAGCAGCTGCCGGCACCAGCCAGGCGTCCACCTCGACTGCTGAAGCTGCCGTGCAACCAAAGAAGAATGTGTTGCAATGGAACCAGCTGTTCAAAAAGTAAATCATAAGACTATATAGACCAAGTGTGTATAGTGAATTGTTAGTGATAATGACACAATGACACAATAGTGACATCGTGATAAGAATACATTTCGGATTTGACTCTATTCAGTGTAATTTTTAAAGGCTCGTACAATGACGACGTGCAAAGACTTAATCGAATCAAGCGCCCATTTCCGCGCAGGGTAGCGCATGGTGATATATTCCAACTGATGTAATACTTCGGCTCTGAAGATAAATGGCTAAGGAGAAAAAAAACTGTTTCTCAAGTATGGACTGTTAATATTTTTAAAGTAATATAGATAATCGTTCGCTTAATATGTATTGTGCCGTGGTGACTGCTGACATTGTGTAGTTCAGAACAAACAGTACGGTCTACCAACAGGACTTTCATACTTCAGAGGAAATGAAAAGCTGCATTTCACCGTATGCATTATGCGTAGCACAGCAATATAGTATATGTGAGTAATCTTAGTATGTGACATGGAAATCATAGTTAATACAGAACAAAATTATTTACACTCCGTTTAATTATATATATATCTATTCAGCCAATGAGATTCTAATAAGATAAATTATTGTTATTGTTTTTATTCTAATGATATGATTTTAATGCAATTTAAAACCGATGTCGTTTGATTTTATTATTGGGAATTTTTTTTTAAATATTTTTACACATCCTAATGTTTTTTTTAATCTTTTAACTGCACCACCCCACTAAATATGATTTTATTTATTTATTTTAACATTTTTTGGTACCTGAGCACTGTTATGTGTATTGCTTTAAGAATATTTTACGAATGAGCTATTAATTTTAACATTTTTCATTTTGTTTTAAAAACAAACATGAACAGTAAAAAGTATATATATATGTATATGTATGTATGTATGTGCTTTTTACTGTTGTATTATGTTTTGAATTAATTTCAAATAGTTTTAAGAATGAATTTAATTTTATAATTGCCAGTCATTTTAATGAATTATTATCTTAATGGAATTATTGAAATAAATGATTAATTGTAAGCATCTAAATAGTTTTTAATGTTTTTATTCGTGTATATTTAATAATATATAAGAAGTAGAAGTATGTGTTTATGTAAACGGTATAATGTCACTGTTTCGTTAAGTAATATTGTAAACAGTAAATACTACTAAATAATATTCACGTAGCAAGTTTGGTAATAGTGAAATTGAGACATCTCGCTTACTCGCTCAATTGTACAAGTTGTTGTTACCTAACAATTGAATCGCTTTAGAGTTTTATTGATAGGATCAAATTCATTATGGCGTTAAGGAACTACTTCACAATGTTATAGATTTTTGAATTGACATATGTAGAATTTTTAAAATTTTTCACTTATATATTATTAAGAATCTTTATAAGACACACATGTATTTAGAAAATATTTGCATAATTAATTTACAATGATAACTGATATACCATATACCTGTATTGTTCCCTTAACAAATGTCGACTGTAACAAGTACTCTTGAAAAGTGTTTTTGTTACAGTCGATTTACAACATTAACAAGTGACATTGAAATAATATTAGAAATTTAATCTTATATTAATGTACGTTTTTAATATTAAATAACATGTTTCTTATAATAAAAATCGTAATTAGTATCCATCACTAGTAGATAATTGCTTTTTAATCTTGATGTATTTTAACGTAACAATTGATGTAAATGATAAATGTAACGTCGCAACGTCACTTTAGCCGGGCTAAATTAATAATGTGTTATGTGGAAAATTTTAATGTTTAAATGTACTATGTAGAGTCAATATTATAATTATTAATTAAACGTGTTTCATTCGAAGTGTTGGAGTTTTACTTAGTCTTCATACGAATGACGGAAGCCGGTACAGACGTTTCCGTCATTCGTCGCGTTTATATCCACAAGATCTGAATATCTGAAATAAAATATAAACCCCTAATGTTCTTTTAGAAGGAGGTTGATAAATTTCTAGATTTGTATGCACACATCTTATAGCATTAAATATTTATTTCAAAGAAATTAATTTGTTCTATGGGAATTTTTAATATCAGCCGGGAGATACAGCTGAGTACTGACGGACTACTTTAAAAAAAATGTGAATCGAATATACTTTTGTAAAATCAATTTTGTTAAAAGATTTATAAAAGTAGTAGAAAAACAAACCACTGAACACTATCGGTTGTGAGTACCATAGTTCGGATAGTATGTTTCGCTCATTAGTGTAATAGTGATGATTATCATCATCAGATACTATCTTCATATTGCCGCCTAACTCGGCGGTCAAATTAAGAAAACTAATCCAGTCTTCAGCTATTCATTTCAACTGTTGGTGTTTATACTTCATCATAGACCTCTACTAATTTACATTTTAAATTTATTTATGTTGTAAATGTTTGTATTTTGTTCATTTGTTTTTATTTTTAACACCTATATACAAAATTTGTTTCCTCTGGGTTGACTGGCAACAATTTCTCTGTAGCATTAAGACCAGCTTCACCCTTAGTTTAAGGTGTTACGAAAAAAGAAGAAAATATTTTTTTTAAGTCCATTCGACTCGTTTATATTGTCTTACCATTTTTTTTACGCTATGTATCAAAAGCATCTATTTCGGAAATAGTTATTACCACGCTTTAAATGGCATGTGGTATTTCTAATCTGTAAAACTGCGATCACCGCAGTTTAGATAGCATGTTTCAATTGTCATCTTTAAAACTGTGATTCACCACACTATAAGTGGTATATGTGTATTATCTCATTTAATTTATGTTGATAATTTAAAATTATTTCCGCCGGGGTAGTCCAATTCGTCAATATAATTACTTGCATCCGGCCGGTGGAACTAAGTTGTACGTATTTGTTTTAGCCTCCGTCGAAATATAAAACGGTAGGGTCGGATATTCCTGGTTAACATTTAATAGGATATTTAAAGATAATGTCAATTGGCAAATGATTGTGACAATGGGACCATTCGATAGCATGAGCTTAATCATTATTTGATTTACATGGATCTAAATTCTATCAATAATCTAATCTTTTCAGAGCTCCTGCAGAGTAAACACCTTTGCCGGGCTTCTCTAATATAAAATTGATCATCTCAACTTTATGGTTCTTTATAATACCTTGGTTAATAAATTGTTATTGCTACGTTTATTGATAACGTGCTCTGTCACAGTATGTTGTCAGGTGCTGATCACAGCGACTGATATATAGAATAAGAGTACACAGAAGATTGTACGTCGACATTTGCGAAATTTTTCACAGAAATACTTCGTAGAATATCATGTTTGCATAAGTCGTCTCATACAGATTGTATTACTTTTATCCAAGGTCTTATTTTGGTTTAAACTGTATTTTTCGGCAAATCTATGACAAAACAATATCTTCGTCAAAAAGCTTATGACTCTGTCAGGTATACTGTCTTCTATAACACCAAACATGTAAAAATTATTGCATTTGCTCGTTACGAATCTTCCTAGGTCATGACATATATGTGCAGCATATATACTGCTTCTGATCTAAACATCGGAATGTTTCCTTGGGTATTATTTGAAGTTAGAAACGGTCTTTTTATTTAAAGCTTTATAGTCGACACAAACGATGTACGTTGATATTCTTCTCGACTTATATATATAATATGCGAAGCATAAAAAAGATCATATTTCTGAATTTTAGTCATTTAACAATTCCTTTATGATGTCCCTTACACGAAAATGAAGTTTGCAGTTAAAAGACAATCTATATGGCTAATACTGCAAATATCTTCATATCCGTAACATTTAACGTATTGAATTAAAGTACTATATTTAATAAATAAATATACGGTAATGTACACAATAATGTATGATATATTCATTATATATAACATACGCAGATTAACATGAAATCATTACTCCTCCCGGAACGGTAGTTATCATCAGCATTCACAATTCGTAATCCAAACTTCATATTCCATGAAACACGGAGATCAAACCCGATAAAACGGTCTGATATCGGTGATAAGCACGGTGACTTCGTATGTTACAACTAAGAGTAAACTTAAATGGAGAAGAATAATATCTAATATAAATAAAATACAAGATATCAATAACACGACTTTGGTTTTTATTTATTTTTTACTCTACGAATTTAATACACGAAACATCCATTATGTTTCCACAGCCAAGGGTAGAATATAGCTAGTCAAGATTTTGAACTGAAAATTTTTAGTTCTGAAATAATAACCTACTTGGAATGTTTGTTAAGTTTATCTGTGACGTTAATTATGTTGTTTACATTGGCTTCTATGAATAAATAACACCAAGGACCGTTTTGATTGAAATTTATTTGAAAAAACATATGGACCATTTGTTTTTGATGATTTTCGAGATAATAAGATTATGAGCTGACGATTTCCACTGAATCCGTCTGTTTATAGCAGATTGTTATTACGTTTCCGGTTAATCACTGAAGGAATCACATAAAAACTAAGAAAGCAACAGGAAACTATATCGGAACTATTAAGAAAAGTTTCTTATAATAAATATTAGTTTACAGAACATCATTAAAACCTATAAAGAATGTCATAGAAACTAGTCTTTTTTTAAAATATTATCACGCCTTTTTCCCATTGGGGGTAGGCAGAGGTGAATAAACACCCACTTTTCGCCAGACGTGGTCAGATTAGGTCCCATATAACAGGGGGCGAGCCTGTTGCCACTTTTATAAACTAGTCATGCCAACATAAAAAACTTGTTTTGAGTTCTACTACGAAGACATTGATTAATAGTAATAAATATTGATATTGCTACTTGTTTTTTTTAAATGCACAAAATGTCTGCAAATAAAAACTGATTATTTTGTCGTGAGTATTTACATTAACATTCCAACCTTGAGCATGCACAATAATAAAAATATTTCTTGTAACCTATTTTAAGTAAAGATTTAGATGTAAGAAGATTTTCTTTTATTTGGTGATTTTGTAAATAGTTTGAAATAATGGAAGATTTTTACTGAATAATTGAATTATGTATCTTTAAATTCTGTTCTGTCCCCGAACCTACATGTTTGTAATTGGCTCATCATTTTTAGCGAGAGACTACAGAATTCTCTAGTGCGTCATAGTTTTTATTCTTCTCCCGGAAAATTATGTTTTTTAATCTTCCGGTAACAGATACTCGTCATGAGGTATTAACATACTTGCACGAAAATAAATTAGTTTTCTGATCTGCAACTTAGAATATAAGTGACATATGAATATTTAATTCACCAGTCCGTAAAAAGCAGTCCACCGACTAACATATTTACGAAACGAAAATATTTTTTCTGATCGACTCAAAACGTCTGGCACCAGTGAAAATAAGGTACATTGTTTATACTGTAATATAAATAACTTTATTACGTTTAAATTGAAAAGTTTATAGCTGATTTAAATCTATTTTTATTTACAGAATAGAGTCGAGGGAGAATTAAAAAAAGTTTCAAAACAATTAAACTGTTTGACATTGTATCATTACAATAAATAATTCGTAATAGCGGTTAAACAATTGTGTTTTATTTCACATACCTCTCCACCGGAGATACCCACATCCTATCGCTATATATATTATATTTATATGAATACTGTACACTACAATGTCTTAAAAGAAGACACGATCGTCAGCTTGTCGTCAGACGTTCGGCTGTGCGCTTGTTATTTTATTGTTATCTTAAAAAAAAATCCTGTCTGAATATACCGAGAGTAAGCAAAGTTTCGAGAGAAGACCGTCAAAGTGGAGGGACTTATTTGTGTAGATAAAAAAAAAGGTTTAATCCAAATAAAATAATTAAAAATGAGACTACCACAAAAAGTGCTTCATCGAAAAAAATAAAGCTAAATACCAGTGCAAGTGTAGCAGAAGACGTTGAAAAACATTACAGAACCGTTGATTTTTTGCTTGTTTTTTCAACCATCGCAAGTTTAGTGAAATGTGCTCAGTGTGATGGTTCAGTTGAGTTCAAAAGCTGTAAAAAAGAAGGCCTTTGCTTCCAAATCCAAGTCAAATGTACAAATTGTGATCCACGCTATATACCGTCCAATGAGAAAACTGGTCATCGCTATGAAATAAACACTCGTTTTGCCTTTGTAATGCGTACACTAGGTTTGGGCTTAGCAGGCTGCAATAGCTTTTGTGGGCTCATGGACATAGCAAGTAGTTTTTTATCCAAACCATCTTATTTGGATCTCATGAAATCAATTAGCTGCAGCTTCAAAACGATTCATTTCAAACTTTGTACATATTTTTAACATATAAAATACCGCCCCCAACGTTTAGTAAACAATATTTTTTTTTCATTAAGGGTGTTTTCCACCGACAAAATGGCGGAATTTTTAGTGGAAAATAACAGTTTACACTTTAAATGGTCGCGAAAAATTTTTAAATGCAAAAAACAAATTAGAGAACGTTGGGGCGAAAATTTGATTATAATTTGACTAATTTTTCTTGGTTTCTTCATGTCAGATAATTTCCGGCCGAGTTATAGTGAACACGGCAAATTGTTTTTTTCTCAAGACGTCCTGGGCGAAGCACTGTTACCGGCTTACGCCTCAATATTTCTGCATGAAAAAATTACCTTGTATTGTCCAAAGTGTGCTCAATAATGTACAAAAGGTCCGAATAAAATTACTCAATCTATATTTGAGAAATAAATTCGCAAAAAAAGTCTTTTTTTTTACCTTGAAATCCTAACCCCCCTACCCCCTTACATTTTTGAGATGTTTTAATTTCAAGTGTTCCTACTGAAAGCTCAGACTAGAGTACTGTTGCATGTAAATCGCATTCTCTTAATATACTCATTTTTGATCTCACGCAAAACAAAATATTTCGTTTTTTTTAATATCTTCCTTACTCATAGGTGGATTTCACGTTAAAGAGAAATTCTATGAATTTATATGAATAAACAAGATTATGTCTCTTATTCAGGGAATTTTCTATCAATTATTTTTCAGTTACAGTTACATATCTTGGATGAGTACGGCTAGTCAAGCTTTTTCGTATTAGTTACAACTAATACTCTTATAATTTAATTGTAACGGGTGAATCAAAACAACATACAAATTACGAACTTTTCAGGTATTGCAAGTTTCTAAATATATAATAAATTTAAAGATCTAATAGATTATAAAATAACGCATACTGATTTATTTGTCGTATGAGATGTCTCGTAATAAGCTTTAATTAATATACTGTATTAATTTTCAAAATCATTTCAAAATGGTGCCCGAATCTTACTAACGGTATGTTGCTGGCTGGGAATCTACTGATAGTAATTTTTAATTCCTTTTTGGACACTTAAATAATCCAAATTTAGTTACCAATATTTTCATAAGACTGAAGCTATTTTCTGATGGGTATTCTTTCATAAATGATTTATTATTTAATATATTACTGTTTATGACATAACTCTGATTAAAAAAAAATTAAAAATAATTTACAATGTGAAATTCCCGTAAGAGAAAGTATTGAAAAGTATTCAGAAGTATTAAGAAGAATTTAAATTTAATCATTTCTAATACTTTTCAATTCTTGTTTTTAATCAGGGTAATCAGTTCTAGATATACTCAACTCACGCTGTAAAACTAACCGCGAAACAACACCATTTGTCCTAAATATTTGGCAATGAGGTTGTTATCATCATATTGTGTCACCACTATTTTTAATCTATCCCGTATTCTTTAACGTATGATGTTATTTTCGCTATAAAAAGTTGGTAGCACATCTGATGACGTGGAACTAATTATTTGTCTAATGAAATTTACTCAATTATTTCAACAATAACATATTGAAAGTTATTCGACTGTAATTGTATGCATTATCATAGCAATGAGACTCATTTTTTTTTACTTCAGTAGAGCATACGGATGTTATCTTAGGTTGTCACGGTTCTTTTCATAACTCGTGCGTCTGTAGGTATCTCATAATTAATGAGGAAACCAGTTAGTTGTATATATTTCCTGTAACTTAATTCCTAGTTTTCAGTAAGATAATAGGTAAACTGCTCTTATAATTAAACGGCACAAACAGAAAACAAGTTCCTTTATTGTTTTAATTAAGTAGAACATCTGATATTTATGCTTTACAATTGATGCAGACTAAAGTAATTTCAGTAAATATTATAACAATTTTCAAAACTTTAACAAACCTGATACTAAGCTCTCTTCAGAAGAACTTAACATTTGTATTTTGAGATTTTCAAGTTTACAAAAATAAATTTTGAGCTGAAATAAAATTATAATGACGTACGGAAAGTTATTATGACAATTAGCAAACTACAAAAACAAGTTAATTAGGTATATTTACTTCACTATACGCAACCTTACTTTTCGAGAGGCATAAATACGCTCATCGAACGCGAGTTGCGTCATTCCACACCAGTTATTATTCAGAGAACGTGCGTTAGAAAAAAAAAACTTTAGAACTATAATTTTCTGCTGATTATGATAAAGAAATTACTCAAACCTAAGTTGAAAATATATATTTAATGAGATTTTAGTGAAAACTCGTAGCTTTAAAGGTAAATATTTTTGTTTTATTATTCTTTAACTGCGACGTGTACTGTACTCGTTGCCTATAAGTATATCGACCCACGCGAGGATGACACCAGAGTTTGGTTCGATTATCCAAGCAAGACGCACATCCGATTGACCTCCAGCCAGCTCTCGTTCGCTGCCACGCTAGATATTTTAACCGTCCGTAACAAGGAACAACATAACAGTTGCGCCCTAATCTAGCATCGTTCGAATACGCGGGCTACGAGCTGCCCGCCGCCACCCGCGAGTATCGCTACCCACGCGCGTCGTCACCCGCGCGTCGTCAACCGCGCGCCCCTCGACCCGAGCTCGCCGCGCTGCGTCGCGTCCTATGCGTCATCCTAACCGTCGCCCGTTGACCGTTAGGGTACGCGTCCGCGTCCCTACGCGTTGTTTACCGCGGAATTAATTACAATTCGTTTGCATTCCGCGCATTAAATCAAAGTGATTTATTTTAAGTGCTGCTCAGCCGAGAATTCCCCTGCTGGGTGTGTGCTGTACCCAGGAGCGTACTTTTCTCTCTTTTTAATCTTGTTAGTTTTAACTTGCGCAGGCAACAGCAGAAGTTGCCTGTAAAATTAACTGACCCCCTGCTCCCCACCGCGTGGTGGGAAGCTAAGTGAATTACGATGGCTGAGTCCATAGTGGCTATGTTCATCGAGTTTGTCAAGGTGGCTTGTCCCGAGTTATGGGACAATTTCGAGGTCCATCAGGCCTCACTGAGGGCGAAGCTGGCTGCATAAGACAGCCCAGCGTCCCCTTCGTCCGCATCCTGCGCGTCACCAAAGGCTCGAGCGAGCACCCCTAAGAGGCTCGCCGAGTCATCAGCCGCTGCTTGCTCACGTGACTCAACGCCGTGCAGCATGGAGCCTATGTCCGACGGTGAGGGCACCATCTCCGACATGGAGGTGCATCGAGCCCTCAACCCTCCGCAATCAGACGACGAAGGATTCGTCGTCTATACAGGTAAGCGGAAGTGTACCTCAGCCCGCAACTCCCCGACTAGCGAATCGCCCTCTGCCACTCCGGCGAGGAAAACAATTCGCGCTTCGCGTCCCGCGCCCCCTGCGAAAGCGGACGAGCGCGAGGTTCCCAGGGCCAAGCTGCCCCACCTGTCATCCTCCAGGATAAAGCCGCCTGAAAGGATCTGTCCGGCTCTTGGACAATAAGATCTCGTGCCCCAAGGCACAAAACATTGCGTAAGGTATCCGCCTGCGCTTAACGTCAACCGACGACTTTCGTCGCGCGACGAAACATATGCGTGAGCTGAATCTCAGCTTCCACACCTATGCTCCTGAGCAGGATAAATTCCTCAGAGTCGTCATCCGGGGCATACCCCTAGAAACGACGGTCACCGAGGTCATCGATGACCTTAAAACCCAAGGCCTCCCCGTGGTAGACGCACGGCGGATGTCAAGCCAACGGACTCAAAAGGAGATCCCGTTAATATTGGTTACTCTTCCGCTCTCTCCTGAGGGGAAGAAAATAAACAATGTAAATAAATTATGTGGCCTCACCAACATCACAGTTGAGCCACCACATAAGCGCGGCATCATTGGCTAATGCCACAGATGCCAGTTATATGGCCACTCGGCCAGAAACTGCTTCGCCCGACCCCGATGCGTGAAATGCACCGGAAATCACGGCACAAAGGAGTGCATGCGCATACCCAAGTCCGCGGACCCGCCAAGCTGCTGCTTGTGCAAGTCCGAGGGCCACCCGGCGAATTACCGCGGGTGCTCCAAAGCCCCGCGCAGGAGTGTAGTAGCACCCGCCAAACGAAATCTCAGCACCTCGACGAGATACCTAAAACCATCATTTCGCCCGAAGTGGAAATTCGGGTGGTCGATTCACTCTCTAAACATATCTCATCAGCCGTCGAAGACTCCACGAGGACGATACTCGAATTGGAACCTCAACATGGACCTCACCTGGACATTCGACGCCTGATCAGATTAAAAAACGTCGTTTTGAGACTGTATGACAGGTACCGCTCCGAGGTGAATAGAGTAAATGCGCGCCGCCTTCAGAGGGCCGTAAAAGAGCGCGTCAGAGAACACAGAGCCGACAGATGGGATTCACTACTCAGCGACCTCCAGCCTTCCAAGAACGCTTTCTGGCGTCTAGCTCGGGGTCTCAAGTTAGAGAACCCTGGACTCATGCCACCCCTAGTCAGGGACGTCGACGCGTCGTCGTTGGCCTTTGAGGACGAAGAAAAGGCCGAGTGCTTAGCCGACGGTCTGGAAATCCAGTGCACACTTTCATCTTCTCCAGCCGACCCCACTCACCTAAAACTGGTGGAGGACTAGATCGAACGCAGATCCTCAATCCCATGGTAGTTCCACCCCTAACTCCGATCTCAGAAGACGAGGTCACAGTCACTATCAGAGGACTAAAAGTAAAGTCTGCTCCGGGCCTTGATGGCATCTCGAACAGAGTCCTGAAGTCCCTCCCCGCTCCTATGATCATATTGCTCACGACAATCTTCAACGTGCTTCTTTCCAGCTGCTCCTTTCCGGACGCCTGGAAAGAGGCCGAAGTTGTGGGAATTCCTAAGCCAAACAAGCCTAGGAACATTCCCTCCAACTACAGACCGATAAGCCTCCTCTGCAGCATGGGTAAGGTTTATGAGCGTCTAATCCTTTAGCCTCTCTCCGATTTCGTGTCGGAGAACAAACTTCTGCCCGACGAACAGTTCGGGTTCAGAAGAGACCACTCCTGTGTCCACCAAGTACACAGATTGGTGGAGTACGTCCTCAAAGGTTTCACGCGCAAAGGATCGCATGACACCGTAGCCTTATTCTTCGATATAGCCAAGGCGTTCGATAAAGTCTGGCACGATGGCTTGATTTACAAGTGCCGGACAGGCTCGTCACCATCATCAGAGCCTTCTTATCGAACCGCACCTTTCGCTACCGAGCGGGAAGCGCTCACTCCACATCCCGTCACATCAGAGCGGGTGTTCCGCAGGGCTCCTGCTTATCCCGTCTCCTCTTCTCGCTGTACACCAGCGACATCCCCAGAGATCTCGGGGTGAACCTGGCTCTATTCGCAGATGACACTGCGCTCTACCTTTCGGGCTCGATTTTGCCGCGGCTGACAAATCGGCTTCAGTCCGCAACCAAACGCCTAGGCGACATTTCTCGAGAAAAGTAAAACCACGAATCCCCAGTCGCGCTTGGCGCTCCACTCCCAAGCCAATATATATCTTCGACCGACCTGTCCCTTGGAGAGACTCGGTCAAATACCTTGGGGTTAATCTGGACCGAAGGCTAAATTTCAGGAGCCGCATTTGCAGAGTGAGGAACAAGGCTGCCTATCTATGTAATGGGCAGACTTCATCCCTTGCTTTGTAAATCGAGTAAATTGGCCATTAAAAACAAGGTGCACTTGTACAAGGCCTGCATAAGACCTATTATGACTTATGCGTGCGTTGTATTTGCGCACTCCTCCCCTACCACCTTTAAACCCATACAGGTCATCCAAAACCGCTTTACCCGGAAGGTCACGGGTGCGGAATGGTACCAACGTAATATCGACCTGCACAGCGACCTCAAACTTCCTTCGGTAGCACAATTTATGCAAGATTGTGCTATCTACCACTTTGCTAAGGCCACACACCACTCGAACCCACTAATAGGTCAAACGGTGAAGTACGTCCCGATCTCCGATGCCACCAGTAAGAATCGACGTCCTCGGAACGTGCTTCCGCTCCACATCGATGCAGAGGGTCGGCCGGACAGGCACGGCACTCCCACCAACGACACAAACACACACAACACGGCACCCAATCGCAAGGACACCAAACACGTGTTCACCACATTTCGGACGCGCCGCTGGTTGCGGCGCCCGTCAGGCTCGCACACCGCGCACACAAGTCACACCCGGCTGACCGGGCGGTACACACCGCCTTCGTCTCGTGTCACAGGCGAAGGTGATCGGAGGACGGGCTCGAGCCCCCTCATAGGATTGCCGCCATCCGACGCGCACCGTGCGCGTCTTAAATTCATATATATATTTATCTATGTATATATTTAAGTACACCCCTTTGTCTTCCCTCATAGCACTGTCCAACTCTTCAACCTTTCCACATCCAATATCTTCTCAACTTTCTACTCCCTCTCATACATACTATCTACATATATATGTACATATTTAATTTTTATTGTTTTAGCTCGCGGATACCGAATCCGCGAGCCCTGAGTCCGATGAAGCCGCTATGGTTGTGAAAACTGCGACGAGAACATCTCCATAAAAATAAAATCACGACACCAATTATAAAATTTAAACTAAGTTTCACGCTATGGGTTTAACATAATAGATTTTTGTTTAATTTCAGATGACTACCATTAATAAAAATAATTATTACGTGGTTCAATTCAAGGATTTGCCTTATGATAATATTGGAAAATATATTATTGTACCATACTTTTGGATATGGGCACGTAGATCATCAGGAACTATTCAAGTGGCATTCCCAAAAGAAGACCCAAAAAAAAACTAGAGAACGTGTGAAAAAAAAATGAAAAATACCGACAAAATTGGCAGCTTTATGAAGCGATCGTTAAATTTGATAGCAGTAAGTTACAATTATTTTTTATTATTTCTTTTTTGGTTTTTTGAAATGAAACTTCTATACAATCTTTGTGATTTAAGGGGACCCGGTAGTCTAGAATTTTAGAAAAATCTATTTTTTTTAATATTTTGAAAGTATATATTTTAAAAATATACTGTTAAAATTTGGTGACGAAATTCCGATTGTTTCTGTATTTATAACCCATTACAAGGTCAGGTGGGTTGGACTTTATTGATCGTTAGTCGCAGCTGCCCGGTTTCGTAATTCGATGTAACGAAAAAGCGTGACGCTTGAGACACTAACACATAAATGTACAGGATTCAGCCGGCGAGAGAATGAGATAGAATACATTACACGTTCTCGGTCTCCTCTTTGTGCAGTGCTTCGTAGGTCCCCACTATCGTCTACTAAGCATTGTCCGTATGTATGCGCCTTTTGTGTAGAGGGATAGTCAGTATATCTATATCTGCATTTTACTTCAGGTCCGTTTGCTTTCTATGTTTATGTTAGTATGTGTTTAATACATGAATTTACACCTGTGCTTAGAAAGCTTTAAGGGGACCCGGTGGTCTAGCGCCCTAAAATTTAAACTATTTAAAAAAAAAATTTATATGAAAGTAATAACTAATGCTATCAAATTTTTTTTACACTTATTTTATTACTTATTATCTATACAAAAATGAAAATTAAAACAATATATTTTTTTTAAATTAATACAATGGTGCTGAAGTTCCCCTCTCCAAAGAAATGGACCTCACTGATGAAGCTTGTATTATCTTTCCCTCTGATCTGAAATAAAAAAATAAGACGGATTTTTAATTAGTATAAGTATAGTTATAGCGGAAAGTAGAATAAAAAAAAAATTGACAAAATGGCGCGTACTTTAAAGTACGAGTCGGAAAACGACTCGTTTTTTTCAATGTTTTCTTAATAAAAAAAATAGAAATACTTTACAGAAACTATTTCTTTTATTTCTAGCCCGAGTCAGTACTGTTCAGAATGACCTATTAAAATTTCAAATAAATCGGTCGAGTAGTTTTTTTTTTTCGCTTCATTAGACGAAGAAAAGTAGTTTCGAGATAAACGCGTTTAAAGTTTCAAGTATATTCTCAAGAAATTGTATTGAAATATGTACTTACCATTAATCTATGAAATTATTACACTCGATGTTACTATCGCTTAGGAACACGTTCAACTAACTAAACAACTCTTAAAACTAAAATATTTCCCCTTAAATTTATACAATAGTCTAAGTCAGGTACACCAACCAGGGCAGCTGCGACTAACGAACAATGAAGCCCAACCCACCGATCTTCTACCTACCTGACCTTGTAATGGGTTATAAATACAGAAATACTCGGAAATTAGTCACCAAATTTTCACAGTATATATTTTAAATACTATACTTTCAAAATATATACAAAAAAAATTGATTTTTCGAAAATTCTAAACCACCGGGTCCCCTTAATATAAAGCAAGCGTGTTGATTGTGTTGCTGCATTTTTATTTTGTGAATATTTTTATCTCCTTAATAAATGAATTATACAATTATACCTAAAATTAGTGTTGAAAGGATTCGCAAATATCGGGGGAAAAAAAAAAGTAAAAAACAATTAAAACCTTAATATATTTTACCATTATAAGAATACATTTTGAACCTAAATAAAATTAATACCGAAAACCTAACGTGTCATTATTTCAATGTGAAAACATAGAGACGGAATACTATGTAATATAGGTAATATAATTGTTTACATTAAAATACTAAAATTTTTTAAGCTTGGTGAAAAGTAATAAGCCTTACATTCATCCTAATACTTCTGATACTCTATATCCATCTCAATCTCTCGCAGCCTACCGCTGTTTAAAAATACTCGTTGAAAAGTATTGATTATTATGAAATTTGAATTGTTTTCAATAATCCTAATTCTTTTTTTATGTATTTATAAATACACAGTTTACATGAAACGACTGTTTATTTTTTCAATACTTTTCAATGAGTATTTTTAATCAGGGACTTTTCAGAAGTTTTACTTCTACCGTGTGTGACTTGCACAATCACACACACCGGTTTTTTTTTTATAGAGAAAGTTTAACCGAATATTTCTTTCTATTTGTAGGTAGCTTTAAAGATGCTAATATTTGGATTTCTACAACGAAAAATGGACAGCCTGAAATCGAACGTTTTGTGATAGAAGCGAGAAAAAAAATAGTGAGTAATTATTTTTTTTTTTACTTAATTTATTTTTCTTGTAAAATTAATTTATAACTTTCTTTTTTCTTTCTACAGCCTCTTCGGATGATTCAAAACATGATGCAGTGGCAGCTAATAATAATGCTTTGACTACAAATAAAGATGCAACGAAAGAAGTTAAAAAATACATTTTACAATTGCCTAAAAAAGGTATAGAAATATCGATGTGGAAAATCTTTCTCAACTTCTGAAGTGAACATACCTGAGATGAAAATAAAGTCTTTGAAATCTGATAAAACTGAATTAATAAAAAATTCACTTAAGCGAAAAATGGAATTAGATTCTAGAATAGAATTTATGGAAAAAAAGGCAAATATTGCCAAGTGTAGAATCTGCAGACGATTGCTTAAGTTGCCTAATTACATCGTCTGAAAAACTAACTGATAATAAAGTTTCATCCAACGCTGAATGTTCAGATAAAGAACTACACCCACAAAATATGGTAGTTAATCTAGGTACTACAAAGAATACAAAAAGTGATGACGCCAAATTTTTTTATGACACCTGAGAATTTAAGTCAACTGCAGGGACCAGTTGATCCTGCAAATATTTTTCTTCGAAATCATGAAAACGCTTATTCTGAAAAGCGTATAGATAGCTCAGTTGCTATGGGAGCTGTGCGAATGTTCAAGCTACAGATTTCTTCACGATAAAACCATCATTCAAGTGAAAGCAAGTCTCCAATAGTAAATGATGACTATTCACATGGAGAACCACATAGATTGTCCCCACCAAGTATTAATAACCCACAATTTATTGTACAAAAGGTTCCAGTCCTAATGAACCAACATGATCAAGTATCTGAACAGTCAAGTGAAAAATTATATCCAAAAACTTTTGATGGCCAACAGCAACAACAACGACATTCGCCTACCCGAATCCCATTCTCTCAAAGTGTTCAAAGTATCAAAAAATCCCTCAGGTCTGGCGAAGATCACATAGAAAATCCAAGAAGTACAACATCTCCTGTGCAATGTTATGCAAAAATTGAAGATCAAACCAGCCCCCGGTCACCTGAACTTCGAACAGTTTTACCAAATTATTTACATGAAGTTCCGCGTTCACTAAGTTGTTTATCTGGAAAATCGTCTGAGAGAATTCCCTTTAATAAAGTTAGCAAAAATACACCACCACCTGTGCAGGACTTACCAAACCAATCGAAAACGTCTCCTAATTGCAAACCAATTGTTAGAGGTTTTTTTACTACAAGATCCAATGACAGGAATAATATTTCTCAGAAAATCAAACAATTTCTCTTTTCCAAAAAAAGTAGCCGTACAAGATACTACAGTGAATTCATCATCTACTGAGCAAAATCTTCCACCTTCGGAATGCAAATGTGCATCATGTTATACGGACTATATATTACCAAAGAGAGGTGTGGAAAAATATTTTCTCAGAGTCTACCATCACGGATACTCCTGTAAGTACCTCACAGAACATTCTATCTCGTCAAACAAATCCAATAACTCATTGTAAGTATGTCGTCGAAAAACGGACGTCATCTTCAACACCAAACCAATCTTGCGAACCTGTATCAAAGAAACAATTCGCAGACGCTTTGGACAATTCTTCAGGTCAAGAGACGTTTAAGAAAGAATTACCTGTCGAAAAATTGAATTACCCAAATCACGATAAAAGTAGTAATGGTTCTGAACGCAATCCACGTTGTGTATTAATAAAGGAAAACAATTTTCCAATTACCACCAAAATGTCAATTGATTCTAAAGAAATGGCAGAAAAAATGTTGATGAATGAATTTAATACTATCTTAAAAATAGATATAATTTTAGATAATAGAGATGAAGCGCCTTTTACTGTACGCAACGCGTTAGATGAGTATGTTCGAACATTCCAAAATGTAATAACGGATGTTAATAATTATTGCGAGTTTAGAATTAAAGAGCTAATATCAATCAAAGATCCACAGACAACGCCAGCCGTTTCATCTTCACTTGAAGATACGACAGTTACAAGAGGTAATAATCAACAGTACGGTAATAACGATAACTATGATGAAGAAGCTACTGAAACTTTGAAAAAGCCACGTTCGTTTATTCTACCTCCGGACTATGATCCAATGAAGAATATGGAATCAAAAATCGTTGGTGTGTGTTTGATACACAATCTATTTTGAATAGTATATGTTGTAAAATTCAAGACATCAGATCAAAGCATGGTTCCAGAGTTCAATAATAAACATTAATATTTTATTTTTTTTTGCTATCTTTATGAACTAAAATAATTATTGATTACGATTGTTAACCTTTCTTTGCATGATTTTTTCTATTTTTTTTTAAATAAATCAGGGTGATGTAGTTAATGCTCTAGATTAAAGGAAAAATATTTAAAAAAATCCTAGTGTAAATAAAAATATGTATTATGTAAAAAACAATATGATGGAAATTTACATCATCATGCATTGTCACATATTTAGCTCAGTACTAAATAAAAAAAAAAAATCGTTTCCTCAATCTTCTTTATTCTTTATGATAATTTAAAAAACAATTATTATTTTTATTTAAGCACAAATTTACGCCACATTTATTACACGAAATTGTGTAATAGCCTTTACATTTGGGAAATTTGCACCAGAGTGACCCACCTACTTTTGGCCAATGTTCAGCACCATCTTTTCTTATGTCTTTTGGAGGTGGTGGAGCTGGAGAACCTTTTCTTTTTTTTTATTGTAATTCTTCTTCTAGTACACTGGTACTAGGACACCATCTTTTAGCTTCTTTGGTGGTTCCTCTGTTGCATAGCACAAAGGCCAATTCATTTCTGAATTGGCTCACTGTAAGCACTCTTTTTGGGTTCACCTCTTTCTTGAGCATTTTTTTTATGAACAATCCAAGAGTTTATAATAGCTAGATCAAATAGATGACAGAAAATACGCAAATACCACTTTTTAGACCTAATTTTTATATTATAAACATATAATTTGAAGCCCCATTTATAGAGCTTCTTGGGCAGATACTGTTTTAAAAAATGCCCTATTTTGGTAGAATACATCTATCTGTTCATCCACAGTAAGTCTTTGATTCATTGGTACTGTGGCAAACCTCTCATTGAGATGCTTGATAACAAGACAGATTTTATAAAGCCTATCATGTTCTGGATGACCTATAGGTTTGTGAAGATCATTATTAGTAGTAATAGTAGTAATAACAGCCCATTTACATCCCCACTGCTGGGGCACAGGCCTACCCTCAATATGAGGGCGATTGGGCCATAGTCACCACGCTGGCCCAATGGGGGTTGGTGACTTCACCCATACCTTAGAATAAATCTAAGTCATGTGCGGGTTTCCTCACAATGTTTTCTTTCACCATTTGTATCTCGCTGTTGTAACTAAAGTCCACAAATGTACATAACTTAAATATTAAAGTCATTGGTACATACCGAGATGCGAACCCGCGACCTTCGGAATGAAAGCCACTTGCTCTAACCATTAGGCCAGCGAGCTACTACATTGTTATTAAAATGTAATGATAACTTTATTTTCTCAAACTTGTTCAGTGGCATTGTTGAAGAAATGGGCTCATATCCAAACTTTGGCGACCAGTATGATCTTGTGCTAGGAAATTTGACTACTGACATGTATAATATACCAAAGAACTTATACAAATCATATTCTGTAAATGTTATAGATGAACTGGGATTACTCTGTATTATATATAAATTTGTCTCCTCTACTAATGTTTTGATAAAATCTTCAGTGATAAATGGTTAAAACATTGATATGGAGTTTCTAGGTGTGATAGACCACCTGAAGCAGTAGAACTCCTCTAGAAAGTAATTTTATCTGTGTCACAAACCAGATTCCTTTTTTTCCAAATCAAACTTCTTTTGTCAAATGAAAAACTGGATGGAGACAGCAAATTGGATGAAGATGATGGGTGAGAGGGTTCTTGATCTTCTGGTTCTATAAGAGGAGGATCAATGTCAGCAGTTTTATCCACATTATCATCATCATCATCATTCTCCTCCTGCAACACTCTTATCATACTAACTTAACTTCATCAGCGTCGGGGTTTTCATCATCAGAATCTTGGTCATCGAGGCCATCTTCTGAGAGCCAACCATCTTGTTACTTACTAAGATAATCTTCAATATGTCTCTCATTCAAGTTTCCCTAAAAAACAACATAAAATAAACATTTACTTAAAAAAATTTTTGCCATACATTACAAGTGAAGTTACTGCACAGTGATGTAAATTTCCATCACATAGTTTTGAGAAATTTGTTCACAGTATTTTGATATAAATTGTACATAAAATAATAAAAACATGAAAACAAACCTTTTTTCCACTCATTTTCACTTTTATTGTATTATATATCTCCGTTTATTTCCATAAAACAATTTAAAATCTCGCTCCTTTCTTCCAGTCAACAAACAGCGGAATGACAAGTTTTAGGCCTGGTGATTCACAGTGACGTTTGCTATTTTTTGACAACTGCGTTTTGTTGTACGCAATAGTCGCCTAAAAAGTTGCCAGCAACAACAAATTTACAGTACAAGGGTTTTGAGTACCTTTTTTTGTTGACTAAATATTATGATTGAAATTTCCATCATCGTGCTAAGAAGGGTTAAAGGACTTTATAATCATTGATGTTATTCCTACAATTACAAAGACATAAATTTAGCAACTTAAAAAATTGTTTATAGACTATTTTTGATATTTAGTTAACAGCCATAAGTTTTAAAAATATTCCGTCTTTAAAATTAGTATCAAAATGATTATGTATAAAACATTATTGGCTTTAATTTAAGTTTGTTAACTGAAAAAACATTATGAAAATTAGCATAGGAATATTAAATATTATATTTAGTCAATTCGAAAGTATCAATGATTCATTTTTGTAGAACGATAGATATGTAATTATACTTTGACATTAATAGAAGAATTTAATTATAAGTTAGTTATTTTTAGTCTTTCAAAATGTTTTAAATGCTACGTCTTATAGATGTTAAACGTTTGAAACCATTTTTAACGCTCTTGACGTTAGAATTATAAATGAAATGGAGACTTGTTATTTTGTGTTCCTAATACACGCGGGTAATTTTACTTTTATGACAAATTAGATTAAGTCTTAGTTGTGAATTATAACTTACAAATTTATTTATAAATGTATTGTAACATGATATGGCTTTTATTTTTCATAATTTTATGAATATCTATAGTACTGCTCACTTCGGACCTGTTGAACGATATGAAATAAATTATACAGAAAGTTTTAAATTAATATTGAAGTTAAGAAGAAATTTTAGAATATATATGAGGATGAGCGAAGTTTCATAGCAAATTACCTAGACTATCCTGCACAAAAAAAAGTTAACTTGACTCATGAGTTAAATTCTTGAACCAAGAATACTAAAACGAAAACAATCAATTTTCTTTAGTCAAGAGAAAATGGATTGGTTTCCCTATTGTAAACATTTTTTTCTTGAGTTAAGGTAGTAGTCTCGTAACTTATGCCTATTTTCATGACTTCTTTGGAAGGTGGTTTTTTATAGGAAAATAAAAATGAATTATCTTGAATATTCAGAGTGTTTTTATTTACATATTGAAAATATAGAAAAAAATTAATGGTTTATTACTGTTATTATTGTCACTCGAAGTTGAAACCAAATCAATCATCAAATCAAATGCACGTGGGTGGCCCGAGTGATTTTGGCTCTTGATGTTATCGAAATCAAATATTCTTGATTATTCTTAATCTATAGACATATCATTCTGGTCGGAACTACTGAAGTTAAATTTCAAGGGTAAATAACAAAATGGCGGAATTTGAAAAAAAAAGTCCTTTTATTTTAGCAAAGAAAGGGTTGTAAAATAAAAATTAGCGGTGAAAAAAATTCTCGTTAGTACCGACGAGAACTATAAGTGTGTAGAACAGCCTGTTAAAATTTGAAAGCAATCGGTTCAGTAGAGAAAAGGTTAAGTCCCGGGCCGACCAGAAAAACAATGTTTTGAGAAAAACGCGTTTAAAGTTCAACAACAAATTTTCATAAGTAAATTTATACTTACGTCAATCGTCAATGCCTGGAGCGTATAATATGCCTACATCTTCTTCATAGGCTTCATTTTCCGCAACTTTGTCCGCTCTTCGACTCTTTCGGGCTTCTTTCGATAACATTGCTCTGGCATTTTCCGCTTTTGCAATCCGAGATTTATTGTAGGATTTTGCAAACGCGACAGCGCACGAGCCGAGCGTAACGTCCATGACTTCCAATATTTTTAGTACTGGGAAAAATCCTTCGTTAAATATACATGCTGCAGTGAGTGCAGCAATTTCTAACGTTTCATTGGCCTACAAAAATATGTTTTGGTGCAAAACTCCAAACACAATGATTAAAAGCCTCGTTATTATTCTGTGTTTTTTCCTAAATATCTTTCCAAAAGATCATCTGATGACTGATCTTCGTAAATTGGTTCCAAAAGATTTGCAGTGTCTTTATCGAAAGCAGGATGATGAACAAACGTATCTTCATGACCTTCAGATGTCAATTTTTGATACTTGCACCAGGAATCGGGACCCTCTGGGCAATAAGAATGATGGGGCTCTTCATTAGTTGATATCAAATGATAATAAGTTGCCCATATAGCTTTTCTCATATTTTCAAGAGAGTCTTCATTTCTCATAATAGCTAAGCCATAATAAGTACTAAGTTTGATCATTAATTTATTAGTTAGTGTCAGACTTTTGGAAGCTTTGGTGCTCTCGGTATTTTCACTTTCTAAACCACTGAACAATAATCAGAACACTTTCTAAAGCGCAGAATAATAAAGTAAAACCTAAAAGAGCGTACTTTGAGCTCTCATCAATGGTTACTTCAATATCTTCTTAATTTTTTATTTTTCAGCAGACTTGCTCACAAATGTTACATATTTTTCAGCAGTGTATCTATTACCGTAAAATTTTCGCTTAATGCTTGGATCTCCAGGACTTTTCGTACCACGTTTTTTTCCTTTCCTATCCATCTTAGATACTTACGTGTCAACGTTCGATCAAATACTAACAGAGCACTGTGAATTTTAACTTAAATATACTTTAAAATAAATATTTATAATATATACATAAATATATATATATATATAAATATATATAATAGAATAACAGATTCAACCCAGGTATAAAAAATGTGCGCAAACAATAGAAGGATCCAAGCGGTTGCAGCTGCCGGTCGACCTTAAAGGTTGGACTTCGAGGCGCTCTAGGAAACTCGTAACTCCCGAAATGTTTCCAATTTCTGTCTGAAATTTTCACAAGTATATTCCCAAGACATTGTACTTTCAAATTAAGCAAAAAAAAAAATATTTTCGATGTTTTGAACTCAAGTTACCAAACTACTACCTTAAATAAACAACCAAAAATATTAAATAAAATTTTATTGTAATTTTATATGAAATAAAAACAAAGTTGTTTGCAACGTTCATTTAATAAAAAATGGCTTACATCTACATATATTTACAATTTTTTTTCCCGAACATTGATATTACTCATAATTTAGACGTCAACTGAAAAATAATAGTATGGCCATTGTAACGCACAAAACTTATTACTAAATTTTCAAGATGGACAACATACCAAGGAGATATAAGATATAAAATATTACACTAAATGAAATTTATTTATTATGAAAACCCTGTACTTTATAAATTATTTGAGCATATTTCACAGTACAATTCAGTAATAAAGTCGTTACAAATCCACCTCATTTTATATACTGTGACAAGAACTTAACGCTTTAAAGGAAATCTCCAGCTCTCTTTAATCAGCACATAGACTGCCATAAAGTTGGGATCATGATTGCACATTAATTATCTTGAATTATATTTTTATATGGACGTCAAATTGCTAAGTTAACAAAACAAACTTGGTATGTTACAAAGAATACTTTAACAATGTCTGTTTTTTTTTAATAAGGTTTGAACTGTTCGTTTTTGATGGTTTTTAAAGCTTCAACGAACTCAAGGCTTCCGAATCTTCGAGCTAAATATAATGCCTGCAATAGGATAAAGTCATCTAACTAAAAGAGTTTGTTTAGCAAACAGTAACATTGTTGTTTTATTGTTTTACAGCATTTTTTTTTTTTATATTGATTCGCTTTCTTGTATCCATAAAAATTAATCCATATAGCAAAATCGGAAGCATAGCAATGCTTTAATGAAATGTCTTTATAGTTAAGATTCTAGTTTGTTCATTATAGTAGTAGTCTATATAGTATTAAAAAAAAAATCCAAATTCTACTTAAGCGTAATATCCACAGTTGTCTTAATGTTCCTGTTGCTGAATTACCAGGAGACATTCAAGATCACCATCTCCCACTCTGATCAAACGTGGGTTCGTGGAGTCGAAAGTCCTCGGAAGCTGTAGTTTTGGGAACATGCTTGCTTCTCGATGTGTTCCTTGTGATTTAAGCGCTGTAGTGATCGAACTTATGTCTTTACATATCCTCTATAGCACAGCTCTATCGCACTGATAATCTGAACTTAAACTAATAGAAATAGTATAGTAATGAACATATATACAGTAAATAAAGTACAATATAAATTCTTCATAATTGTGATATCTATAACAATCAAATTAACTTACGTAGATAATAACAAGCAAGATATTTATTCTGATGTAATCAAAGCGTTGAGCTCGTGTATACACAATATATTATGTGTGGTGATGTGGTGGGCACTGGGCGTCGATATACTTGTCACGGTCCGGTACAAAAGTTTAATCCTTCGCTACAAAAGGACGTTGCGACGGTAGAGGGGCGTCGCGTTGCGTCCGGCCGCCGCCCTGCGCCGCGGCGCTGCCGTCGCCGCTGTCACCTGCGCCGACGCCGCTGACCCGTTATTCCAGCCAGACTGCCGACGCAGGACTAAACCGCACTCACTATAAAAAGTGCTCGTGAAACGAAACTACAACAAACAGCGTTCCGGAAGTAAATACGGTGAGTACATGAATATTCTAATACCGTACTGGAATAATACCATACATTGTTTACCGTGCGATACTATGCGCACGAGGATTTGACAGTTGCACCAACGGCTTGTTTACGTTTTATTTTCGATGTTTTCATTGTGCGTCGCGAATTTTTCTAGTTTCTATTTAATAATATAGTATATGCGTGCGATAATAATATAACGTTATAGCTTTATTTATTTAAATTGAGGTTTTTAAAAGGAGTTATATGCGAATTCATAACGTATTTTAAAATTTTATACGAAGTCGCCAAGGCTCGATGTCCGGCATGTGTGAGCCAAAAAAAAGTTCCGTCTAAATTATAGGAATGTGGGCTTATTGCTTTTAGGATAAGGATGATATTGAAGTGTGAGAGGCTGTAGCCTTGAGCGAAAGGGACGCGGGCGCCGCGCCGCCGCCGCGCCGCCTCCCAGGTAGACATCGTCGCGCTACAGATTATTTAGACCAGACTGGACACTAGATTGTACCGGCGGCTAAATTTGCAAGCAGCTTTTTAAATTTGAAAAGGTTAATGCTTGACTGATATCCCATCTGATGTTAAGTGGTGATACAATTGCACAATGCACTGAAACTTTTAATGTAATATAATTTAATCAACGATAATCTAAATCAGCGTTATATATAAATACTAGCTGTTCCCAATCTGCTTTGCTGGCCGTAATCTAAAATTAGACCTCAGATGACTTTCTATAGCAACTGCATAAATAATATGAAATGAATTTTTTTATAAAAGTTTATTATAAATCAAATTATAAAGCATCTATGAAATTACAAAAATAAATAGCCTATAATAGCCATCTACAAATCATTCTGCGTAGTATGCTCGTATTTCCATGTAGATACGTTCACTAGTTTTCAGGTGATTGGCGATCAAAACATAACCTATTTTCTTTATATATATATAGATGTCGTACAAATTTAGAATTTATATTATATTTATATTATATCTTTAACCTGTTTCTGTTACCATGCACTTTTTAATCGCATAAGTTTTTGTATCTTATTTATGATTCCGTTTTATTATCTATTTAATATTGTAGCCTCTCATTCCTGCCGTTATAATGAAAGTTAGTCTATTTGAAACTAAATGAACGAAATGGTAAAAGACATACAAATATATCTGTAAAGTTACTTTCATAACATAAAAATAACTTTTTAACTAATAGTTAATAAATCAAAAATGCCATAGGAGATGATTTTGAACATATTTCGTGTTCCGACTAATGACTAAATTCATATTTGTTTCTGTTGGCGAATAGCTAATAATATGAAGAATATGCATGTTGTTATAATTGATTAATTAATATATCATGTTCATGTAGTTAACACCAGATAATCAGTTTCTCAATATTTAGGTGGATAGGTGAAATGTTCAGGTTCGATTTTATATAAAATTGTTGCATATTAACAATATTCAATGTTGGTACGTACGTGGATATTTCTATTTAGTTACAATTAAAGTTTTTGTATCCATAAATATAGTATGAAATTTCATTTTGTATTAAATATATTCATACAAATGAAATTACATTATAATTGTTATTTCCAAGTTGTGCGTTCGTAAAGCTTTTAGAGTCAGTCAAAAGATGGCGCTGTTAACACTGTAAAACATTTCAGCGCTGATAAACTTTAATCAGAATAATCCTACTAATTGCTAGTAGATTAATAATGAAAAAAAAATCTATCAACGTACATCATTAGTCGTGGCATATATTTTATAGAAACGTTTTTTATTTTTCTACCAAGCGATGATCGGGACGTTCACCTATGATAAGTGGTACGCACGCTCATAACAACGTGGCGCTAGTTAGAATGATATACTCAAAATCAATTTGTACTTGCCGCCTTGAGGACTAAAATGTAAAGTCTCGTTACCCCAGTAATTTCTAATTTAAACTCCTTTCAATCCGAAACACCGTAATGTTTGCACAGTACTGTTTGGCGGCAGGTATAGGAGCTACGGTGGTACCTAGACAGTCTCCGGCAACAGACATACCACCGGTGAATCTATTCCAGGCATAAACTTAAGCTCTTATTGGTTGAAATCATCTTAATAATCCACTTCTTACTGACAGGTAGAATTCCTATTTTAGTCGTTAAGGTAATATAAACGGTTAGAGGTAAGATGGAGGCTCATTTTTATGTCTATGCTTTGTGACGGGATGTCAGTCTGACTTTTCAAGTTACAACACAAGTCTGTATTTAACAAAGAGAATAAATAAATACGTTATCAATAAAGAGGAACTCGGTTTCATTATAAAAGTCCTGTCCTGACGTTATAATATATGCATTCGCGGATAATAAGATAAAAATTACACGTTGCATCCTATCGTCTGGTACAATAAATTCCACTCGACACAGTAATTATATTGTATGTTTATAAATACTGAATTTTAATAATAGACATCGGGGAGAAAATGTCTGGACGAAGGGATATTGATGTTCGCTAAATGTATTGCACTCAAACATTCCCGTTTCAACTTGAACACTTGTAATTGTTTCAAAGTGATTTTAAAACATAACTTAAAGGTGTATATTGTATCTTTAAAATGGCTAATACTTGGAGAGCAATGAAAAAATTGGATGCTGTAATCAAATGCGATCGGAAAACATTTCATAATCAATCAATTAAGTATATATATATTTTATATTATCACGCCTTTTTCCCTGTAGGGGCAGAGGCGAATAGACCCCCACTTTTCGCCAGATGTGGTCATATTAGGTCCCATGTAACAGAGGCTGAGCCTGTAGCCACTTTATTGGGGCCACCACACACAAACAAATAGGATTTCAGTGTGCAGGATTCCTCACGATGTTTTCCTTCACCGTTTGTATCTCGCTGTTGTAACTAAAGTTCACAAATGTACATAATTTATTATAAATATTAAGTCATCGGTACATGCCGAGATTCGAACCCGCGACCTTCGCATTGAAAGCCGCGCGCTCTAACCATTATGCCAGCGAGCTACTACTACTACTACTACTACTACTACTACTACTACTACTACTACTACATAAAATATCGGTATAATTTAATAACGCTCCTATTATTTTGAAGATGTATATTTACTGTTAAGTTATATATTAACATACACTTTTGTTACTTATTTGTCTTTATTTAATTTCCTATCTTGATTAGTGATAGGTTTGTTATTTTTTTCGCCAACTGGTGATAGGTCTCTGTTGGCGGAGACCGTCTAAGTGGGTATCACCACTGCGCCTACTACTACCGCTAATCTACTGTGCAAACATGACTGTGTTCCGAATTGAAAAGGGTTGTATATGGTGAAATTACTGGGGTAACGAGACTTTACATCCTAGCTCTCAAGACGACGATCACAATGTGGTGCTGTGTATATCATCCTAACTAGCGCCACATTGTTATAAGCAGGCGTAAAACTAACTATAGGTGAAGGTCCCGCTCGTCGCTTAGTCGCACATTATAGTTTGAAGGGCGCTGTAGCTTGTGGCATTTTTGGGGTGAAAAGATTTAACACCCTATGTCTCAAAGCAACGTGGTACTATGTCGTGCTGTGCATGTTATCCTAACTAGCGCTACATTGTTATGGGCAAGCGTATCACTAGGTGAATGACCCGTTCGTCTAGTCGCTTTGTATAATAAATAACAAAGTAAACAAAATTTATCGTATCTCTTCCGTCTATTTCATTTCTGTTACTACTATTATAATAATATGAATATTTAAACATTATCAGTAGACAGTAGTGTTTGTTAATTAATAATTTTATTAATAAATAGTCGCTACTTCTATAGTCAATTATTTTTTTTTGTAAATAGTTCTCCTGCGTGCGTTAGGTCAGGGCCTTTATTTTTACTGTTTCACATTTGTTTTTGTCTTTACTCATACTCATCTTTCATCCTTTTCCTCTTTCATACTCTGCTCTTATTTCATACTTCTCTTCTCTATCATTCTCCCTTCTATTTCCTTCTTCCATTCCTCCTCTCTGCGTGAAGTGATGACCTCCTCGTAGTCAATCATATTTCACGCTGGTTTGATTTAAAAATGGTCGTTTGTTATTTCTAAAATGAAACTGTACAATTGCAATCAGTTCGCGACGGGCGGCGGTAAATGATTTTATGTGCGTTTAATGTTTTTAGGGCATATTAGGGGTCCGCGGGGCCCACCCTGCGGTCTGTAGGGAGGTGCCGAGTGTGTCTACCGCTCAAATTCATCCGCGAAGCCGCGGGGTTCCGTAGTTAATTTGTACTGGATTTAGTTTTGCGCGGTTGTAGGGAGCGGTGGGCACGAGGGCTTCTTGAGAGTACAAATTGTATTAGAGGGTGGCCACCTAAAGAGATATTCAATACTCAAATAATATACTAACAATCTTTAAAATTGGTATATTCATATTTTGGTGATATAATATATTTTACTAGTTCAAAATATGATTAAAGTTTTTAAAATAAAAAACATATATATTGTACTAATAAATTTAAACATCTCTACTTTTACCATACACATCTCTACTGATTTGGACTTAACAGATGGACGTCTAGAAAAGTACCACAACAGGTCCGTCTGCCGCAAAACAGTAGTGCAAACGTTATTGTGTTCCGGTTTGAAAGCCGTTGTACCTACAGAAATTACTGTGGTATTAAGATTTTATATATTATATCTCTAAACGACGGGCACGATATGGTACTATGTGTTATCACGAGCGCCATGTTGTTATGAGTAGCCGTATCACTTACGATCAGGTGATCGTCTCATTATGTCACTTCGTTAAATATCATGCAAAGTTATGTAACGAATTTTAGATCCGTTTTATATTAGAGATGTAAAATTCAATAATTAATATGACGAGCTTGTTAAACGTGAGAAAAGCTTTAAAGCTTTTATTATACAGTAAAATCTAAAATGTTAGGTGACAGCATAAAATTTGAATATAAGCTTGTATTTTAGGTATTAAATGTATGTGAACTTTATATAAATCTAGGAGAGTGTTTAAAACAAATTTTCACCAGTGCAATTCGTTGAAACTCGTGCGGAGCTTTAACAAAACTTTTCACACGGCAACAAATAAGTCTTCTCCGGGTTAGTTCTATGGTTTATGTCCGTATGACACAAAGTACTTAATGCACAAATGAAAATTTAAATTTAACAACAATGTTGTAATTTTTTTTATTCGTCCAAGCGACGGGACTATCGAGGCGTTCACCTGTTCGTAAGTGATAACCTTGTAATACCAATGCGCCGCTATATAGGACGATAGCAGCATCATATTAGGCGCTTTAAGACATAAGATGTTCAATCCCGTTACTACATTAACGTCATTAGCTACAACGCCCTTCAAACCGATACGGTAATACAGTTTGAGAGTAGAAATGAGACTTGGTTATATTTAAAGACTGTCTCCGGCAATAGAAACCTAGCATTAGATATATGAGATATAAGAGGTAATTTTCACACTGTGCCTACAAGTAACCGAAAGGCGGATTTGTAGACAGCCAATCATTGCGAAGCAAAATCGATCTTCGATTTCTAATTAACAATCGGACAATACTTCTTATTTTCGGCTTCGTTAACTCCTTTCAGGGTCTGCGTCAAGCGGAGTTTTGTGATTGAAATCCGGCAAAGTTTTGTTTTGTTCATTGTCAAACGTCGATGTCGCAGTGCCGAGCCTGATTACCTATAACTCTTCATTACAACGTTATTCTTTTTCACCGCTATCCTTTAAAAATGAGATGCTTTTTTTGATTACAAGCAACGTGAAGGAACGTTTTATTTTTTTTTTATCAACGTAATATGATTGAATGTACATCCCTCTAAATGTACCTTCCGATAATCGAATGAGCGGAGACTGACTAGGTAGGTACTACCGCAGCTCATTTTTTGTAGCCAAGGAGTACTTCGCAAACATTAATGTGTTCCGGTTTGAACGGAGTTGTAGCTAGAGAAATTACCGGGGTATTAAGATTTAATATCTTGTATCTTCAGGCTATGGCCACAAGCTGATGTTGTTTACACCTGTCTGATGCTACGTGGTGTACAGGTAAATGTTGCGTGTTCGTCCGGTCGTTTCATTGAATATAAAAAATTCGAGTTTTTCCCTCACAGGAAGAAAGTCAAGGTCATAAAGCCACTGCGCTAGCCAAATGCGAGTTGGTGGTTGTAATTTATCCATAAAAGCTGTTGTTCACATAATTAAAATTTCATTTACTGAAAGCTCAAGTTAACTGGGATCAAACCTGTCTCTTCGAGACATAGCGCGATCGGCCGCCTTACAAAGAGAGCTTTTGCAGATTTATATTTGGACTAAGTAATTTAACTAAATATTCTGTAACATACTATCATACAATTTATTTCTTTATTTGGTCATTTATTTATAACTTATAAACAATAGTAACATGAATAGAGTTTTTCATCATCATCAGCCGATAGACGTCCACTGCTGGACACAGGCCTCCCTCAAAGATCTCCATTTCGATCGGTCCCACGTTGCTCGCATCCAATGGATTCCCGCGGTTCTCACCAGATCCTCGGTTCGCCTTGTCGGAGGCCTCCCAACACTACGTCTACCGGCGCCACTCAAGGAGGAGGAGGAGAGCGAGATGCAGAGATTTTATTCAATTGATATCACTAGTAGTTATTTGGTTTTTTTCTATTGCGATTTTCTTAATAGTACGAATCCAAATAGTTCATAAGTTAAGGTGTCAGTTATCACAACGGTGTGGAGCAAATTGGTTAAATATTAACCTCTTTCGCATAAGTTCGTTGTAAGCGTTTTTGTAGTGAAATGCAACAGCAGATCTTCATGATACTTCGTATAACTTTGCTTATTTACTTATAACTCGATGGCGTAGGTTTATTCCGCAAATGAGTATACCTTAAATTAGAAAATCGTATTCTCATCATATACTGATTGATTTAGTGCGTTAACTGTCAATTATGCTAGGCAGAGAGTCACAACCTAATTAGAGCGATAATTAAAAACCACTTGGGGCTATCAGTTCGGTTCTGTAAATTCGTGATATAATCCAAACTCGGAATTAATAGAACTACTTCTACGCACCACAATGGTAGCCTTATTCATCAATATTTTCATAATTACACATGAATTATTCATGAAAATCTAAACCTTATATAATTCAAACGGTTATTTCATTAATGTATATCTCATCCTAAAAAGGAAATGTGTCTTACAAGCAATATCTTTAACGCGAATTATGTAGTAGGATATCATCATCATCAGCCGATAGAGGTATATAGGTAAGATATGTTAATATAGTGAGAACCCACTGGATGGGATCGATCTTGAGATCTGTGGAGGAGGCCTATGTCCAGCAGTGGACGTCTATCGGCTGATGATGATGGTAATGTAATATTTATTTCACACGAGGTCTAATTTAAAATTTGTTAAGGAGTTGTGGCACCCATTAAGTGTCGATCAGGTATAGTGGGTTATTACAAGGGCATAAATATTAAAGTTATTTTCGCGTTATTTACAATAAGTTACATCGTGCTTAGTGCATAGCGCAAGTTAAACCGCTATAATGTTACAACTTGACATCAATCGCGGTCCGATCGCGCCTGGATATGCATTATTTGTGGCTGAAATTTATGAGTTAGAATTATACGTTCCTCGGCACCGAATGCACGCATTTCGTGTCTGATGATATGTATGCGAGCATATATTTAATTATATCTATGTATATGCGAGAAATTCAGACGGCGAATCCTTTGTTTGTCTCGTTAAAGAAGTTCAATCGCACCCTTCGACTTTAGAAACGAATATTATTTTTTCCATTCCCCGCGTCTGCTTTTAATAATGTTCGCGATAGTTAGTATCATCATCAGCCGATATAAGTCTACTCTTGTAAGGGTTCATATGGGGGGATTTGGATCATTTCCCTCCACGCTCAGTGCGGGTAATTGGAAGCCAAATCCTCGTATGTTGAATAATAGGGTGCACCACGAGCAGGTAAGGTTGCCTTGAGTGTGTTGTGCGCGACCCCTTACATCCCTTACAGTTAGTATGACATACACTATGTATTGAGCTGGCGTTTAGTGCGTTAACCCTCGTTACTTCAGTAATATCATTAGGTACGACACCATACAAACTGGAATCGAGTAATATTTGCAGAATACCGTTCATTGGCAGAAATAACAAATGCTGTGGTTCATCTATGTCAACAGACTATAGTGATGGTAGGTATAGTTGCTAGAGACTGTGCAAATATTACTGTATTCCGGTTCGAAGGGTGTTGTAGCGCTAGTGTAATTACTGCGGTAACAAGTCTTAACATCTTAACTCTCAGGCGACGACCACAATGTGGTGCTGTGTGTACTATCTTAATTAGCGCCTGGTTGTTATAGGCAGGCTTATCACTCACTATCAGGTGAATGTCCCGCTCGTCTCACTGAACCCGAACCCCTACAAACGACGGCCTCTAGTATCCAGCTGTACCGAAGAGAAGCTGCTGGATGCGAGGAAGGACCGATCAATGTGGAGATCTTTGGGAGAGGCCTATGTCCAGCAATGGACGTGTATCGGCTGATGATAAGATATATGTTAGTGATGAAAATATATAATTATAGAGGTTTTGTAACGGAAACTAATTCGAAGTTTATTGGTCTCTAATAAATTTCCTTTCGTTTATATTTTTAATTTGTAACGGAAGGCAAACATGGCGACAGTACTCGGTACCTTAGATCATATTCCTTTTGAATTCTGTATAGGAAACGTATGACTTCAAATAATGGTCGTTCAGGAGCTTCGATATGAGTTTCATAAAAGACAATCAAGTTTTTCAAATATCTGTCTTGCATCACGACAAACCCATCATTCCGTTGCAAATATGACATCAGAGGAATGAGTGGAAAAATTACAAAATTCTATGAAAGAAAACAACTAAGATTTTCTTTGAAGTTTAAAATTTACATACATATACTGAATGAACACATATTGAGCAGGGTCTCCATAAGAGAATTCGGGTTTACTCTGTAGCCACGTCAGATACATGCGCAAAACGATCCAATTTCCTACAAGAGAATTAAGCTTGAATGCATTTCTGATAGACTACCTGCCTACAGCCGTGTTGTAATTACATTTTGTGCTATATTTCCATATATACTATATCTGCTGTCTGCAAGTCCTCAAGTTTATACCTGTTTCAATTCCGCGGAAATATTAAAATACGTAGACGTTAGAGATCAAGAAACCGTGGTGATTTGTTTCATATGTTGTATGTTGTATTATAGTTATAATAATAAATAAGAATATCGTGTATTAAAGACTCTTTATCATTCCTTCGTATTTATTGTTTATATTATCATTTGAACAATGTTTTAGGATATATACCCTATAATTTACTTACGCGAATAACGTAAATTTGTTGACCATTTGAGTGTGAATTTGCAAAGTTTACCGAAATAGCTTTACACGTGGGAATAACTGCGATAATGTAATAATCTCCACAGTTCACTTAGACCTGTATTTTGAATTATATGGAAATATTAGGATCAGCCGAAGTGATTATGATACGAACCTTTGATCTTAGACTAATGGGTCCTCTAACTTCTCTTTTCTACTATACCAATAAAAAGCTAGCAAACAACTTAGATGTTATATATATATGTTTAATCCAAAACATATGTTTTTTTCGCGGCATTGATGTAAGAATGAAATATCGTGGTTTAACTACATACAGTGAATAACTTTATTGTTGAAATATTACCAATCGAGTGATAAGACAAAGTCGAATTAAAATGATACTAAATTGATTAGAAAGGAAGTATTTTTTTTATCTGTATTAAAGTATACAAAAAACCGTCATCCCTACACTAATGAGTTAAAAGAGATGATTCTTTAGTATGTAATACAACTACTGTTAAGTACTTGTAATTATTTGATTGAAATTTAAACTACAGATATCTATATATAATAGTTTGGCAAATATCTCCCTTCCGCCTTTTTGTCTTTTGAATTTCGCGGCTATGTACAAAGCGCTACAGATCTCGTATCTGGCAATACTATACATAATTTGAAAGGTCTTGACATAACCTACAAAACGACGCTATGCATAATTAGTTTGGATATTGCGTTCAACAGTTATAGACGTGTAAACATATAGTTCACTAACGCTGAAATTCGCGCTATTTTAAAGTTTTCCTTCGTTAAAGGCAAATCCGCTAGAGAAACGTTCCGTGAGATTAATCGTGTTTTGGGGGATGGTACTCTATCACTTCGAACCGCGGAGGAATGGTTTCGACGATTCAGAGCCGGTGAAAACGACACCATGGATAAGCCAGCCGGCGGAAGACCTGTGACGACAAATACCGATCAAATCATGGACTACATCGAGTTAGACCGGCATGTGGCAGCTCGTGACATCGCCCAGGAGATGGGAGTTAGTCACCAAACCATTTTAAACCATCCGCAGAAGGCTGGATACAAAAAAAAGCTTGATGTTTGGGTGCCGCATGATTTGACGCAAAAAAACCTTCTGGACCGAATCAACGCCTGCGATATGCTGCTGAAACGAAACGAACTCGACCCATTCTTGAAGCGGATGGTGACTGGCGACCAAAAATGGATCACATACGACAATATCAAGCGAAAACGGCCGTGGTCGAAGGCCGGTGAATCGTCCCAAACAGTGGCCAAGCCGGGATTGACGGCCAGGAAGGTTTTGCTGTGTGTTTGGTGGGATTGGAAGGGAATCATCCACTATGAGCTGCTCCCATATGGCCAGACGCTTAATTCTACCATCTACTGCGAACAACTGGACCGCTTGAACCAGGCGATCGACCAGAAGCGTCCAGAATTGGCCAACAGGAAGGGTGTAGTGTTCCACCAGGACAACGCCAGACCACTCACTTCGTTGATGACTCGTCAGAAGCTACGGGAGCTCGGATGGGAGGTTTTATCGCATCCACCATATAGCCCGGACATAGCGCCAAGTGATTACCACCTGTTCCTGTCCATGGTGAACGCCCTTGGTGGTGTAAAGTTGAATTCAAAAGAGGCTTGTGAAAAGTGGCTGTCCGAGTTCTTCGCAAATAAGGAGGGGGGCTTCTACGAGGGAGGTATTATGAAGTTGCTGTCTAGATGGAAACAGATTATCGAACAAAACGGCGCATATTTGAACTAAATCCGATCACTGTAACACTTTTTATAAAGCATTGAATAAAGAGCAAAAAAGCGGAAGGGAGATATTTGCCAAACTTATATATATATGAGATTTCCATTTCTCTTTTCCACGTAGAGACTTATCAAGTTATTTCAGGAATCATAAGGCTTCGAGACACGATAATTAGTAGAAATATTCCTTTTACCAAGTATACAGCAGCTATGAATAGATTTTGCAAAATACCTTCTTCAAAGGGATTTGCGGGGTTGTTGCAAGAAAAATCGAGAGGGGAACTTTTAAGGATACAATATGAGAATGATTTTTATTATAACGATTCACAGAAATGGCAAGTCACTTTAATATGATATTCTCTATTTTATTGCCTTCGTATTTTTTTTATGAAGTATTCCAGGTAGTAAAATGTTTATTGTGATGGAAAGAAAATTTTTAGCTGACCCAACATACATCTCTATATATAATGGATTAACAATTTTGTATTATATATTTATATATTTACATTATTTCACTTATATAAATGCCGAATATACTAAAATATGAGTGCTAACCAAGTGTTGCTGGAGGGAAAGGAAAGTCTGTTAATATCGATTGGTTCAGTTTTAGTCTTGGAATTTAGGGACTATTCGACAGATGTGTGCTTTTTGTATGGTTATGTATATTAGGTACAAAATATTGAGGTTATTCAAGAGATATTTTAGTATTACACCAGGGCTGGGATCACCAATGTATGCATTCTGATTCTCATAGTCTAGATTGTAATAGTCTCCTAATTTAATACTCATATTATTAATATTTTGGGTAATATTGCAGTTAGTTATAAATGCACTAATACATTGAAACAGTTCTTGCAGTTTATAAAGATTTTTTAAACAAAATGTAGGGCTATAGTATTTACGGGTGTTACGTTCAGTAGCATCCCCCCAAGCGAGCTTACTTGCTTATTAGGAATTATGAAATATAATATATAAGTGCGGGTGTAAGGTTGCATCGGCTACTGATCGTGCAAATTATGTTTCGAGGAATGTCGGGTTGTGTTCATCTTGATGAAGCGGAGCGGGCTGCATAATAACCAAACTGAAAAATTAAACCGGAAATTATTATTGTATACTACATTATTATTAACTTATATATCTATATATGTAGTCTCATCTCTTCTTTCTTCTAATTTAAAAAAAGACGAGGCGAGCGGGACTTTCGTCTTATGTTAAGTGATACCATAATATCGAGCCTCTACTTAGGATGCTTTTTGTACTGTACGACATTGCGCTTGTAGCCTGAGACATACGATGTTCAGTCTCGTTACCCCAGTAATTACTTTAGCTACCGCACCCTTCAATTCGGAATACAGTAATATTTGCAGACTGTTTAAGTAGATACCACCGCAGCGATTTATTCTACAGCCAAACATTATTGTGCAAACTTAATTATGTACCGGTATGAAGGGCGTTGTAGTTAGTGAAATTATTAGGACGTTACATCCTATGTAGCCGACGAGCATAAGGTGCTATGTTTATCATCCTAACTAGCGTCACATTGTTATGAGTGAGCGTATCACTTACCACCAGTGATCTTGTACGTATCGTCGCTTCGTCCAATAAAATTTTTTTTTTTCCCTTATAAACTATTAATAATACGTGTATATATAGTTTTGTATTGGTTTATTTTATCACATTTAAAAATGTATTACCATGATAACACATGTAATATATTGTTAATATCACTAGTAAATGCTGTCTGAAGTCATTGACATCACAACGTTTTCATGGCGAATAGATTTTTTTTAATAAATGTACAAACTGTATTCATAGTGAATTTTAACAGATACGAATCACATTAATTTAAAACATACGGCGTTTGCTTAAAGAGTACCGTGAGCTTAAATTAGAAAGGTACACATCCATTTGTGTGTATAAACTAGACAATAAGAACTGAGTTGTTGGCCGATTGTTAGTTACGCTATTGAAAATTATATTAAGGCGCATTGTCCACATATAATAATGGAGGCGGATAGTCTCCCCCATGTTAATAATCCAATGCGAACGTTGAAAGCGCATGAATCTATTTACAATTACGAATAATTCACTATAATATGATAAAACTGACGAAATTGCGCGCGAGTTGCGAATTCGAAACGATGCGGAACGCCGCTGCGAATGCACGTCTAATAAAAATGATACGCACACACACACACACACACTCACTCACTCACTAACACATGCCATCGACCAGTGAACATGTGTGCGCGCGTTTACGTTTATGGGGTAATTTATCCATCAAACTGTTTATTGTTTATTACAGTATTTAAATGGGGTAAAAGAAATCATGACATTATTTTCTTATACTGTTCCGAATGGTGCTTATAGCGATATTAGACGTTAAAAAATTAACACTGCCTATTCTATTTTCAAACCTCTAATACTTCACTGTGAGAGCAGAGTAAAAATTCTTATTTTTTTTTTTATTGTACAAATCGATTAGATGAGCGTAACGTTCGTCTGATGGCAAGTTTTACTCTTGCCCATAACGTGCCGCTAGTTAGGATGATACACTCAGCATCATATTGGCTCGTCGCCTTGAGACATATGATGTTGAGTCCCATTACCTCAATCTTGGATTAAAAAATTTCTTAATTATTTTTTTGTATGAAAACGCTATAGTTAAATATACAACATAGTTATTTATTTACAAGACTAAAGTGCAGCAGTGGACGTCGTCTATCTGTTGTGATGATGATAACCTTACATGCATATTCTGTGGATGTATAGCTATTTCATCAATCGGCTGTTGGCTAATATTTAAAAAAAACAAATGTATTTCTCTTCATCGGTAATAATATTACAATTTTTAAATAATACTATGTTAAATTTTTATCAATTCTACGAAGAGCCGAGCGAAACGTTCACCTGATGGTAAGTGATTCCGGTTTGGAGATCTTTAGCGGAAGCCTCTGTCCAGTGGATGTTTATCGATTGATGATATATATGCTGTAACTTTGCATGTTATTATTTACTTTATGATGATTTATAGTAGATGTTATGAAAGTATATATTACAGTAAGATATTAAAACATTTCTTGCTTAATGTACAATGTGAATTATTCACATAATCATCGTTTTTTTACATATTTATAATGACGTCAGATGGCAAGTATTTGCGATGTTTGTTTTGTTAAATTTACGTTTAATAATTTTTCAACATATAAAACAATGATATTTCTATAAATCCGAATGTTAAGTGGTGTTGGAAATAATGTTTCGCAAAACGCCCGTTAGCCCGTCGCTCACTAACCATATGCAAATCTCCTACATATAAAAGCATCTAATTCGTGCCGTTTCAAACAAAACCCATGCTTAATTTTAAGGTGAACCGGCTACCGACTTGCAGTCTCTTATTACACGCTACAATCAAAAGTAATTTCGTAAAACATGCGCCGCGCGCCGCACGCCGCTGTGGTTAGCCATCTTTTATATCCCATCTAATAAACAGTTGAACGTCACGAGAAAGCAGATCGGCCAATGGATTGATGTATTTATCATTACTTTCTCACGATCTTCGAATAGAAGATGCGTTTTTACTGTAGGCCGCGGACCCAGGATCGGCGAGCTTATCTATATGTATACACTAGCTGTTCCGCCCGCTTCGCTGGCCGTATTACAGTATAAGACTTGAAATTTGTTTGAAATATTGTTTGAGAGCAACCTCATAAATAATACGGAAAGAAAATATTAATGAAAGTTAATTATAAATAAAATGATGAAGGATTTATGAAATATTAAAAATAATATCCTATAACCATCTACAAATCATTCTGCGTCGAAGTGCCATGTTCCCATGTCGATGCGTTCACTAGTTTTCACAAGATCGGTAAACAAACAAAACACATTTTCATTATATATACAATAAATTAACTAATTATACGAATGTATATAGGTATACATTAAGTAGATGTTCACCACTGACTTTGCTGGCCGTAATATAAAATTAGACTTGAATTTTGTCTGAAATATTCCTTGAGAGCAACCGCAACCGCTAATGACTTTATATAGAAACCGCGTAAATAATACGAAATGAAAATGTTTATAAAAGTTAATCAGGAATTAAACGATGAAAGATTTATGAAATTCAAAAAATACAAACGTCTAGTACATATATATACAATGAACTTGAGTTTAGTTTGTTCGCTAACCACGTGATAATAAGTTAAAAAATCAACGCGGAATGGTTTTCTAGATACATACATACATGATATATCACGCCACGTTCCCAGTGGGGTAGGCAGACACCACCTCTCTCCACTTGCTACGATTCAGGCACACACGGTTATAGACTATTTATTATTTTTAATTTCATCGATCATTTTTAATCAATTTAATTTTCATTTATTAATATTTAAGCGGTTGCTACAGTAACGGTTGCCATAGAAAGTCATTTGTGGTTGCGGTTACTTTTGTCAATTATTTCAGACAAATTTCAAATCTATTTCTATGTTCCGGCAATCAAAGCTGGTGGGGAGGACAGTTAGTATATATATGTTGATCATTCTTTTATTAGATTTAAACATCATCAGTGAATAGAAACGTTCTTACATTTTTGGAACTGTGCTTCAAACTTATCATTTATAATATAAATACTTTTTAATTAATTAATGTACAAGTAAACCAGCTGTTTCCAATTCGCTTTGCTGGCCGTATTACCCCTATAACTCTCTATTGGGAAAGGATTTTTGTAAAATCAGCTCTTACCCGCTATCTAAATGACAGAAGAAATATCTTTACCAACTTTTGAGTGTCTACGTCTAATAGTTTGAGAGATCTCGTGATGAGTCAATGAATTTCTGAATACCTTCTACATACGAGTATATATATATAATTATACTACCTGTTCTCTGTCCGCTCCGCTGGTCTTAATACTCTCTTTGGGGAAGAAATTTTGTGTAGAAACAAATATGTAAGAAAGAGAAAAGTACGTGAGCAAATTTAATTCAAATTCATGTTAATAACTACATCATTGTCGAATTGCGGATTCAAACTTATGTCTTTTGATTTATATGGAGTTGTTTTAACCATTATGGTAATGGCGCTTCTACCGATAATGAGTGCACGTTTCCCTATAGTTTTGCTTACACGCTTCCACCGCCGCACAGGTCAAGCGTTTCAACATGATATTGTAATTTTCATAAAACCGTTTTATGTGATATCTCTTTGTAACTCAAAGGTGAAATTCGCACTTAAGCTTCATTTAGAATATAGCTGGTGGAATATTAAAAGGTCCCATTGTGTCGTTATCATTGTCTCCGCGGTGACACGGACGGACACTGCAGAAATGTAAAAAATAAAGCAAATCAACGTAAATTTTATGAAATTCATATACAATATAAATTAAGGCTACTTAATTTTTATATTCAGACGTATTTTATTAGGTTTAATATAATACAAACCATTTAAAGACCGTTTTAAGGTTTCGTATTATTTATTGTCTGACAAGTGAAGCTGTACAAGATGTCTTTGATTTTGCTCTCGGTTCTGCATTATTCAAATCAATTTTTGTTGAATGAATAGACCTTGGATCGATAGACGTTTTCGTAAAGTAAAATTTCATTTTACAGTTTACTACTTGATAGAATATTGAATAAACTTATACAGATATGTGTAGAGCTATGCATAAGTGATGCCAGTTTCTTAGTGTCATTCGATATGTTCCTCAGATTCTTGAAAATGTCAGTGGCACATAGGCTTTTTCAATATTGTGCGAACAAATCGCAATAATCTTTTGAGAACTTCTCTAATATATTTACAAAAATAATTGTTAAGCGTATTTATGTTCATATGTATTTTATATAGATACAAGATCGTATCGATTTCTGATTTGAAAGTATTATTCCTTTATGTATAAACGCTTTAGTTTTCATATTGTGAATATCATATTAGAAATATTATACAAACTTATACAAGTTCCTTACACATATATTAATAACAAACTCTGAATATAGGTCTTTCCAAAAACGTGGCATCTCTCACAGTTGTCTGTGTAGTTAGTTATTTCAGATAGTTTTCTATTGTACCTTTCTTGGCATAGTTCTTTCCATAGTCAAAGACACGGTTAGTATAAGGTGCGTATTCTATCCTGTTTTCCACAAGGGATGGTTCATTAATTACAATAATGTAACATTACACACGACAATAAAACTGATGTTACCTTACAGCTTAGTTCCGAAACTCGTTAGATATAACATACAAACGGATTCACGTTTCGCATGTTGAAAACCGTCTGTCACATGACATTATTAATCAGTTAGATAAACTGGCCAATGAGGGAAGTATAAACAGCATTTATATTTTGTGCGACAAAATACCCGACTGTTTGATCCGGACGTAAAAACTAAAGCGGCCCGGGAGTAGTGATGGACTGATCTACGGACGTTATACGAATTGTCGGATAATAATTATCAATGAGAGTTAAATTTACGAATTTTAATTCGTTTATTAAATCATTTATTACTCTGACATAATGATTGCTATACATGACCCCTGGTCACAGGAGAATTGAGGTTATATCACGGAGTACCTACTGTTATTTAATAATTATTTACAACCCGATCTATCCAGAATGAGCTCTCTGTATAATAATGGGACACCATGTCTGTTATATTACCACACAATCTTTACCGAAATCACGATGTTTTTTAATTTCAATAGCCTTGTTTCTTTAAGAATTGATGTAATCTTTGGAACGTGTTTACCTTTAACCAAAAGTATAATAATAGGGGGACCGGAAAGTAATGTCGTTTCTGCGCATGCCAATACTTGATTGTCATTTGTCAGCTCATTGTTTTGTTCAGAGGCGTACCAAAGACATTGTGAGGTTATAGTGATTTCTTTACTTATAGACAATTGAATTACAATTTTTTTTTGTAATTTTGGGTAAAATGGCCAGCCAAATACCAGAAGAGGTACACATCCGGCATTGCATGCTCTTTGAGTTTCGCAAGGGAAATAACGCAACAGTTGCTACCAAAAACATTTGCGATGTTTATCCAAATGCACTGGACATTCGTAAATGCCAAAGGTGGTTTTCCAAGTTCAAATCGGGTAATTTTGATCTTTCCGACTCGTATCGATCAGGAAGACCATCAGCGTTAGACAACGACGTGTTAAGGGCGGAAGTGGAAGCAAATCCGTGTCAGACGATCGAGGAATTGTCAAACAGTCTCAACAAACCTTGGTCGACCATCCAAGAACATTTGAAGCAGATTGGAAAAGTAAGCAGAGCAGGTGTTTGGGTCCCGCATAATCTGTCCGAACAGAATAAGGCTAACCGATCAATCACATGCAACTTATTGCTTCAACGACACAACACAGAAGCGTTTTTTGATCGCTTGATCACAGGAGATGAGAAATGGGTCCTGTATGATAACCCAAAACGCAAAAGGCAGTGGCTCTCTCCAAATGAAATCCCTCGGAGTACTGCTAAGCCAGGTTTACACCCCAAAAAAGCGCTTTTGTGTGTTTGGTGGAGTATTCGCGGCATTGTTCATTTTGAATTACTGAAACCTGGAGAAACTGTTACTGCAGACCTCTACAGCGAACAATTGCAGCGAGTCAATCAATCTTTAATTGAAAAGTGGCCAGCGATTGTCAACCGAAAAGGCGTCATTCTCCAACATGACAATGCAAGACCGCACTGCGCAAGGCGAACTCTAGAAAAAATTAATGAATTGGGGTGGGAGGTGCTGCCTCATCCACCATATTCGCCCGATGTTGCACCATCGGATTTCCACTTATTCCGAGCGCTGCAACACTTTTTAAGTGGCAAAACATTTGCAAATTTGGATGATATCCAAAATGCCATCTCTAGATATTTTGCCGAAAAACCAATTAATTTTTATCGATCAGGGATTGAAAATTTACTCACTAGATGGCAAAAGGTTATTGACAATGATGGGGAATACATCATTGATTAAAAATAAAGACTCGTTAAAAATGTGTGTTTGTATTTAGCGTAAGAAAACGACATTACTTTCCGGTCCCCCTAATATAATAAACAAAACATGCAACACGTTATAAATCAGTACATAAACGCCATAATTGTTTTTATCTCAATTTCCTTATAGAATTGGAAAAATATTTGAATATGGCACTAAATGATGATGATGATGACGGATAAATGTTTAAGGATATATGTCTTCTATGCAGATGTCTTTATAGTAATCTACGGATCTGTGTAGGGAGATTTATTTCAGCTATCAGCTAATAAACGTCCACCGCTAGAGAGAGGTTTCTCTCAAACATCTGTATATTTTTTGGTTCTTCGTCGGTTGTTCAGCGGTTTCCCGCGACCTTCATCAGGTTGTCGATTCAGTTTACAAGTGGGCTATTGGTTGATAACGTCGGTTAGTAAGTAGTATCTGTTTATTGGTGTAAATGTTATTATATAATCTGTTTATCGATATCGATGGTAAGGCAGACGTAGCAAGTCACATTGGAGCCTTTAGCGCTGCCGCTTATCGGCGACGTTTTACATTTTTATTGCGAGCGGATACGGGCCGTGTTGTGCCGACTTTATTATTTCTGCCTCGCAATTATTGTTTAGAGGAGTCCGGCGATTGGTCGCCAGACTAGTCCACGGACCGGGCCTCGCCTGATTAACTACTGCCGGTTTTAATTCCCTTGTCGTATTTAACATAATAACGGTACAAAAAATTGATGTTTCGTTATGAAAGTTCCTATGTACGGTGTTCGCTAAAGTGTTGCAGATAAACTTTTATTTCTATTGCTTTTACACGTTTATACGACCGTAGAATTTTCACAATGAATTGAAATCCGTGTTTGGGTATCTTTTTTCAAGTTATAACTTCTGTAGTTTGTGCAAACTGAGGCTAATAGTAGTCATTTTGAATTGTATCTATTGAAATTTCTGATAATATGCGTTCACGTTAATTAGTAAAAGTTTTATACTAATAGATACATTATTATAAAATTTAGTGATTGTTATTGTACTGTAACTGAATCATTTTGATTGCAATCAGCCGATAGCCTGACCTTACTGTTTTCTTATTTCTCGAATTTGTAGATGGTATGATTTAAAAAAAAAAAACATCATTATAATTAATAATGGTACTTCATTTATTTAAACTTCTCGATACATCAACTCAAATCGAGTTTATTGTATATAATTGTGAAGGGGACTGAATTTCTATCTTCGAAGGGCCGGGTGCAGGCGTACACGGGCCGCCTCCGAAGGCTTGTGTAATATCCGTGCGGAAGCCTCACAGACCGCCCCTTGCCGTTGTCAAAGACCCGTCACCACAGTCTAACTCCAATATTGAAACGAAAATTATCTTCCATTTTATAATTTTCATTCGCAAATGAATCTATAGTGCTTGTACTCTCTCTGTTTTATAATCTCAATAGTGGCAAGGATGTGAGAACTGTATCTAGATCTACACACCGTATACCTTAATATAGGAATACTTATCCCCCTATATAGTTTTATATATTTACAACGTAGAGCAAGTTATTATTAATGTACTTTTTTATTATTTCATTAGTGAATAGAATTGGCCCCAACTCGATATAAATGTTTACCCGGCCAACCGTTCAAAAAAACCATCTACTATTCTTGTTCTCTGTACTACTCTCTCTGTACTCTGTACTTGTCTCTTAACCAATCTTGTTGTAAAATTTTTACAAACCTTTGCAAATAACTATAGATTGGAAGTTGTAGTTAATTTTCTACAAAACTTTCTTTGTAATGTTACACAATTTTAACATTTGTAACAAAGATTTGAATATTCGTTCTATAAAATAAGTAACTAAGACTGATCTGTCGTCATTTTCTCTTTCTTATTTTAAAAGTTCTTCTCCATTACTATAGATTATCAGGTTCCAAATACCTTGAGATCTGCTGTAAAATCTTTTCAAAAATATATTGTTACTTTTGCTTTTAACTGTGAATGGTTATAACTTAACTACAAATTTAACTTCGTCTTTGCAATGAAGGCGGCGACATCTACAACTACATGTTCAAATTACGTCCCCCGATACATAAATGAATGTATCTCCAGACGAGGACAAATTGAATAATCTTCCCCGCGGTAATAAATTGCTATAAGGTGAGAAGCTTACGACCCGATAATATTTTAGATTATATCCAGTTATGAACAGCCAATGGGAGTAAAGCCGACGGGAAGAGGCACCCGCTCGCCAATCTCTACGGCGTATTTAAATTTGATTCTTTATGATTTCTAAAACGTCATACGCACATCGCCACGGGGCAAATGTAATCGGGGAAAGCCTGCATTCAGCATTTCATTCGTATTTGCCTACGAACGTCTATCAACTTTTTACAGGAAGCTGGTATTCAATCAATACAGCTCATAGATAATAAAGAGATACGTATTACTTTAAAAATATATTAGGATGATAAACACTACAACACATTAAGCTCCGTTGTAAGATAAAAAATATTAAGTCACATTACATCAGTAATTTCAATACTACAGTCCCTTTCAAATGGGAACACAGTATTACTTAGTATAAATTAGCGGAAGTAATACGAATGGCTAATGGTATTTATTTAGTCGATCTCCGGCGACAAAAACCTTCCGGTTTTGATTTAGGTATATACACAAATGTATCGCAAAGTTCATGCAGCTGTGCGCGATATGAGTTAAAACGGTAAAATAATAAACAATGATATAAGTTCAATGAAACACTTAAGTAATAATGAAATTATAACTTAATAGGAGAGACAGGCCATCATTGTGTATATGTTTTGTTGTTTATTAACATAAATATTTCATTAATATAACTTTTCACTGCTGTTTCGTTTCGTATAAACTAGTGTAATGGACGGCTGGCACGCCTATGACGCACACGCGGACAAACATTCTATAAAGTATTACTTTATTATCGTTAGGTCGCACAATCAATGGGCTTCGTCAAACACTGACTGGGATAGGTCCACCTAACGATTATTTACTCATGGCGATATGAGTCAATAGCACAAAGCTCTTTCACTCGACTTTTTACGGTTCCTCACTTCTAACCGCATTCGTTTCGACCAATCAGTTATGTAGTAGTACATTTGTATGTGTGACTTTCATCGTCAAGGCTTACTGTTCAAACAATGTTACAGGTTGTAACCCGTAGCTATGTTAGTTTTCTAGGTATCATATATAACAAATTCATAAATGTGTTTGACGTAAAGCGGTTACGATGATCTTACGGGCCCATAATAACACACTGAGGGCGACGAGGGAGGGTTGCTAGGCAGAAATTTCGTTTATTTCTTAACCGTAATTTCCCTACAGAAGCGACGTAACTTTCAATATCGTTCTACGGATACAAAAAATAAAACCTGTATTTTTTTTTTAATAAACGAAGCGACGAGACAAGAGCGACGAACATCTGATATTAAGCGGTATGCCGGTCCATAACAATCTGGAGCTAGTAAGGATGTTACACAGCACCAAATTGTGTACGTCGTCTTGAGATGTAAGATCTTGAGTCTCGTTACCCCAGTAATTATGCTAGCTGCAGCGCCACTGAAACCGGAACACAGTAGTGTTTGCACAATACTGTTTGTTGCTGGGGTGGTACCTACCTAGACGGTATCCGGCACCAGAGATCTACAACCAGTAATCTATATGTGCTGTGTTGTTTCTATTTATCTTGAATCAATTTTTCTCTACCCTGAACTCATAGTGTATTAAGTATTGAAATTAATTAGTTATACATATTTCCAATATTTTAATGATGGGGAAAAATTGTAAGAGATATCTTTTGTATGCCTGTTTGTGTGGGTTGCCCTCTTCCTGTGCATTTATCATACAATTGCCCGTTAATTGATCCCACTGTTTAAAGATAATTGATAGAAGCCGTGCAGTTTTTAATTTAAACATGACAAGATTATTTATACGCGTCCGCATGGTTAATTGAGATACTGTATGAATTTTTAAAGGTTATTAAAATCATATCACAACGTAAATAATAATTTTTTTTTTTTTTTTTTTTAAATCGTTTTTAAGCGCAAAACATTCCCTTTTTTCAAAGGTATAAATATGTAGGATCTAGTAGATGTTTCCCTATTCACGAAAGAATAATACGTTGTCTAATTCTTGATATAGTTGTACTATGTTGTTATTAATACTGATAAGTGAAGAAAATTGTTCAATTCTTACTGAAAATGTATTTCATAATAAATTTCGCTATGCAAAAGTGAAATTATTGAGATCTTTGTTATATTTCTCATAATGTTCGAAGTTTAATGCGGTTATGTTTTGTACGTATTTCTGTAATAACTTCCGCGTACGCAACGATAGGGGTGAGAAGAGGGAGCTGAGGAATGAATACCCCGTGTACATAGTTTACTGTAAAACAATGTTAAAAGAAGAAACAATTCCGATACGTACTTTCTGAGGATACTGCTCCTGATTTAGACTTGGGCTTCGCAGCCAACTGTTATAAGACCGCGCAATTTTGTTGCAATACTGGTTTTAACGGCCTTTGCCATTCTTCTCTTTACATTACATATCATTTAAAAACATACAATAACATTATGAATAATCTCTATATCGATGTTTTATAACCGTTGATCGGGATTAGGGTGAGAAGTAATTTTCTAGGTAGGGTGAGAATAATCATAGAAGACTAAAGTTTTTAACTCGCACGTGGTACTATTGATTGATTTGTTGATTTAAGGAACCGATACGTGGTCCACTTACAATGGACCTTAAAAAAGACTCCAAGTAACCCAAAGAACAATAGAGAGAGCTATGCTCGAAGTTTCTCTGCGCGATATAATTAAGGTCTAAACAACTAAGCAGAACTAAGGTCACCGACATAGCTAAAGACAAAAGATTACTAAACTTAAATGACAATGGGCAGGGCATAATGCTCGTAGTTTCAGCAGTACACTGGTAGATGTAGTGTTTGAAGACCCCCCAGAAGGCGGAACGATAATTTGGTGAAGGTTACGGGTAGCAGGTAGATGCGGTCAGCACGGAACCAATCGTTGTGGAGATATTTGGTTGAGCCATGTCCAGCAGTGGGCGTTTATCGGCCCATGTGGTCCAACATTAATCTTCGAATCCATCGAAAAGTCTTGAAATTTCTATTACGACTACATCATTACGTAGCTTCAAAATCTCTTCTAAGTTGTTCTTCGGTGTCTAAGCGACGTATCTATAAAGAAGTATGAGCCAGATGTAGCAATGTAGAGTTGGGTTTGGTTGGTTGTCGCAATAATTGGTTTACTTTTAAAGCTGTACTTTTCAGTATTAGAAATAATGAAAATTATACTTTTATATTATTTTTACCAATATAACGTCTTTTAATGAAGAATATTTAATAAGTTTTTCTTCTATTATAAATACGAATGCAAATATAAATAGATTTAGCAATGGCTAGATTGACAGCGACGGGCATAAGGACGCTCCTGTGCGTCTTCGTGCCTTGGACAAGGGAATTCGATTAGCCGGCCAATAATTGGGATGGCCAACTTCCGCCTAGTCAATTTAAACCCGACCACTAACTAACCTGCGTATATGTGATCTTGATCTGCATTTATACAGTACGGTTACGTTCCGATTGCGATAAGTAACAATGATTCGTATTTATATATTTTTTTATTTGGTTAGGCTGTTTATTATTTGATACTACATAAAACATTGAATCAGATATGTAGATCTATAAATTTATAGCATGTTTATTTCCCTGTAATAAATAAAATAAAATACCTGTTTGTGCCCATGTTGTTGTTAATTGGGAGCCCTAAAGCGTGGGAAGCCAACATTATGTTATTTACCCGTATAAAGGCTTCGCACACACTGTACTTTTTAGTTAATATACGTATAATTCTGATTTTTGTTTTTTCTTTTCATTTGAAAATAAATATGCTCAATATTTAATATTATTTCTAGCTCTAACAACAATTATTAGTGGTCGCTAATCTTTCCAGTAAAGCAGCGGAGAAGCGTGGGGATTGGTGTAGCAGCGTGGCAGCGGCAGCGCAGCGGAGCGGTGTAGCAGTGGTGCAGTGAAGCGGCGCAGCAGTGGTGCGGCGGCAGCGTAGCGGGGCGGCGGCAGTTGCAGCGCAGCGAAGCGGCGTAGCAGTGGTGCAGCGGCAGCGTAGCGGGGCGGCGGCAGTTGCAGCGCAGCGAAGCGGCGTAGCAGTGGTGCAGCGAAGCGGCGCGGGAGCAGAGCAAAGGAGAGTCGTAGCGGCGTAGCAGCGCAACATCGTTGCAGCGCCGTGGCGGGACGTTCGAGAAGAACCACGGCAACTCCTTGGAAGCCTAATTATCTACCGAGAGACCTTTCTTTTTTCAGGTACGTTTAATTATTTTATACTATTTTACTTCATTTATAGCATCGTTTTAATGCAATCATATAAATATAAAAACATATTATTTATCTTTGGACAAGAAATGATGGATTTTAACTTCATGCGTGTATATTCGTTCAATACGTTTACACGGGAAGATGCGAATGCCGTGGGCCGGCTAAAACGGATCTACCTCATTGCAAATTGATGCACTTCACGAATATGCGCTTTAGATATATTATTTAAAGCTTTCTCGGTAGTTCCAACAAGTAATTTGTTACTTGTTTTGCTGTGATCGGGACCACGCCCGGGATTAATAAATAAGCTTGTGTCGATTGAAGCGGTGTTAGTATGAACTGACGAATGATATTAAATATTATTGAAGCATCATAAATATACACGCTTGCTGTTCTGCGGTCGGTCTTTGTGCATATTTTACATTAAAGCTGTTGCCTACCTCAATAATACTTTTTATATTCAATGCACAATTTTTTTTCCTAATTTGTTGGGAAATTATCTTACGAAAATCTGTACTAAAACTTTAAGTTTCTTATGTACATTTGTTAATTATTAACATTAAGAGGATTGTGATGTAGTTTGTTATTGGATAATTTGATCTGGATATAAAACTTCGTGTTCCAAACTTCCATTTGGTTCTAGTATATATTGATTTATTACGGTATTACAAAAATAATTAAGATTTAAGTTTACTTTGGGAAGAGTTTAGCTTACCATCTACAAATTTGTTTCATATGAGAATGTCGATATTGTGCAGTGGTAGAAACGGACTAGCGGATGAGCGGCGGTCTCTGTGCGTTGCGAGAAAGCGATCCCTTATTACATTACATCTGATAGTGACGTCCGGCGAGATAGAAGCCTGTAGCCTGTACCCCGTATATCGTAGCCAGTGATTGGGCGGACGTTGGCCCGTTCAAATATTACACAGGCTGCGTTCGGCATTATTAATTCTAACCCGGTCCAGTAGCCGCCACTCGCATTTGAATGAGAGATTTCAGATGGTCCGTCAATCGTGGCCTCTCATAATTGATCGTATTAATTTTCGAAACGCTCCGCTCTACTCCCTTTTGATTACACACTAATTCCTTATGCATCATTTAAAACATATTACCTTGAGCCATCAATATTAATGTTTGTCCACTAAAATCATTAAAAATTTAATATTATTCTAATAGCTGAATGTTGAGCACTTGAACACTCCTCCCAACGGTTGTGTTAATTTATTACTTGTGATATAACGACGTCAACAAAATCACGATTTGCTAATTTGGTATATTATCATACAGATTATATATTCTAGTGATAAAAACTATAAAACATATATTAAAAAGCTGTTCAAAGTACTCGCATAGTGCTAATATGATTAGTTTCATTTTATGTAACTTTAGAGGTTGTATTTGTTAAATTACAGTAAGTATAGTAAAGAAATGTACAATATTTTACTATATAACTTTGTACATTTTACATTTCTTAGTGACAATTGGCTAATAATTGGGTTTAATTTCATTTAACAATATGACCAAATCTGTGCTAAAGATTGCTCGAAATACTCTGGCTGCCATATATTGGTAGAGTTATAGAAAATATGGCTATTTCAACAAATTAACGTTTTTAGGACAGACGTTTATTCGAATTCTAATATAGTGGCACCATTCAAAATTCAAACCACATGGGCTCGGAATCGAACAAGAGACTTCATTAGAAGACAAGGCTTGCATTGTCACATGAGTCATAAGGCAAAGATGACTGACAGCAAATTCCATTACCGGTAATTTCATCGTGATATTATTTCAATTACCATTTTAGATTTAGTTATAAAACCTGATGGTTGATTGGCGACTTAATAATACTCTAGTTGGCTTAGTTACATTTGCCCTCTCATTGACAATATGCTGGAATAGTCCGCTGCTTGAAATTTTTATTAATAAACCAGTTAATACCGATTAACTCGATCCCATATTCCTTTTGTGAAGCAACTTTGCAATAATAATCAATATACTCATTTTCCCATACACAAATCTATCTATGTTACGTTTTACCGCAAACGCTGCTCACGGGTCTAATAAAAACTTTAGTTTCTTTTTCTATTAAATTGTCTATCATATAGTAAAGATCTTCTACTAATTTGTTATCCTAAAGATTTATTAAAATAGATAATTATTTACTGTCAATGCTGCCACTTGCGACCACTTAGGACATTATCTGTAGACTGCAGTGAGTATTTCCTTTATAAAACAATTTTTCTTCATAATCCAACTATGAACATATAAAAAGCTCAATATGTAAATGGGTTAGTTATATTTATTAATGGTATGAGACAATTTTCAAAATTTTGGGCAGTAAAGATAGGCAAACATTTAAGTTACTGTATAGAACTTAAATGTTCAGAAGATTTACATTATAAAGATTACATACGAGCTAAGTAACTCACAGAAGCCATATTATTAGCTTTACTCTAATCATTATCTATTGCCAGTTGTAATAGTAAAACGAAATTATTGAATAAGTCTCTGAAGGCTATTGTAGTTTTGCTAGAACTAAAATTTATATATACGTAATCGTCGTGCACAGGTTTATTTATCTCGAATGTTCTCTTCTACGCATTGTTTATTGATCAGTACGGTTATAATGAAACAGATATACGTTATGACGTCTACGAGCATATATTCTGATATGGTAATTGACATAGATGCAAACTAAGCAGCTATCGTAAATAATTGTGCGCGAGCTAAATTAACGCGTTGTGTAAACGCGCCCTTAGTTCGCCTAGCCATCAATGTCGCATAAAGCAAGCGGGGAACACTAAGATACTGCCCACGGCGTGACGTTAAACACAATGCGAACTGCTAAAGAGAAATTACAAGCCCACGTGACGCGAGTACGCGTTATGTTTAATTACAGCGAGCGCCATTATTAATAACATGTCGTGATTGTGCGACGGACGACGGTACAGACGAGCTGGTTATCGCTTATAATTAAATTGTAAGTGATAACCGCTGTATTATGTTTAAGAAAAACATTCACAAGCTGAAATGTTAGTAAATGTTATTCGTAAACAATGCTTGCTTAGGACAGGGTACATTAATGCTGACTGACAGCCGAGGGGATATTAAGGTAACAGTCCCAATGGCTGTCGGATATTTACACCGCCGCAGTTCCTGTTCCTGCCGCCAAACAGTATTGTGCAACGACAGCTGTGTTTCATTTTAGAAGGCGCTGTAGCTAGTGAAATTACTGGGTTAACGAGACTCGAGATATGGTGTTGAGTATATCGTCTTTATTCGCGACGTGTTTTTATGGGCAGGCGCGTCACTTACCATCAGCTAAACGTCTCTTCCGTCGCTTAGTAGAATAAAAGAAAAGATTCTAGATTGGCAGCTGTAATGGTACATGTACTCTGCCTACCAAGCGCTGTAGAAACTGGAGCTTGAGCCTGTTCTTCAGGTGCCGTGGTGAATACCTAAGCAGGTCCAGGTGGGAGGAGAACCCAGCAAGCCTATATTATGTGAAAAGAAGAAATCGTACTATATACCGACAGAGCCTGATTTATATAAATGTGAAAAGAGGCCTAGAAATAGAGATATTTAGAAGCAGAAGTTATTATAAGTAAGACAAATGGTTGATTGTAAGAAGAAAAATTAGAAGAATAAATAAAAAATATATATATTAATAGCAAATAATACATAAAAAAGACTTGAAAATAGACAAGTTGGTAAATGTATTGTTGTATGTATTGGTTGGTAATCTATTAAAAAAAATATTGTTAAGAAAATCTTTTTAAAGACATTAACAAAGTTATCATGTAGAATAAAGAGGGACCTAAAGAGAACCTTGAGCTCTGGTGTCGTAATAAATAAAAAAAAAATGGTGACGGAAATAGGTAGTGCCTGAAAGTCTCCACACGGTGTACTTGCGATGTGATGATCACTCAGCATTATATAACAGTCAGTACATACTCGCGTTGAGTTAGGTACTTTCAATAAGAGAGATATAACAAAAACAACATACATTTTTTTATATCCTTTCAATGCTATATAATAATTACACCATACTATCATGTTTCCGATGGCCGTTTTTTTTTTAACTAATTTAAACAAATGTTTTATGATATTGGTGGATGATTCCGACAACTAGTAGAGTTCAGACATTATCGTTGTAGCTATTGAAATTACTGTGGTAACTTAACATTTTGTTGCACAATGGCGATTCAATGCGACGAGCACAAAGCAGTGTTGTGTACACTCACTTTCAGGTGAACGTTCTATCTAAAATGTATTAGTAAACTACAGTATGCCCGGACGTGTACTTAAGAACTTTGGTGTTTAAACATAATATTGATGTTTTTATTTATAAAGAAAACATTGTTTAGGTAGTAATTTAATTGAAGAAAAGGCTTATAAATGATATTTAAGTTATATTTAAATACATCATTGTCTCCATCAGTATATTTATTAGTTACGGGTGAGCCTATTGAAAAACAAATCTAGATCACATAAAATAGATTAAACTATAAACGATTGTATGTAAAGTTAAAATAAAGGATCCAATGGTGGGGTACCTTTCCTGTCACCAATTACTCATATTTCTCTATAATCCACTGTATGGTTCTTTGCTCATTCTAAGACCGGTGTCGGAGTTCAAATTACTTTGTGCATTCAATGGAAATAACTGCACATTTAAGATCTTAAAGACTCTATTTAGTTAGTGCGTAGGTAAGTATTATTTGGTGACAACTTAAGTGATACTACAAACCAAATAAACGACATTATTACATGTGATCAACAACAAAATAGGGTACTTATCTAAATTGATCGTCACATGTAATGGCTCAGTTATTATTGTATGCAGTATAATGGACAAATTACACGTCCGCATATAACTATCTCTTTAAACATGTCCTTGGATGTTTTACTTCGTTCGTCGTACATTCGTTACCTATAGAACTGTAGTTATTTTCCTCTCTTACTACTTTCTATACTTTTCAAAGTTTGCTTTGACAACTTTTGTATCTTCTGTACTTGATATAACTGTTAAGATGTGTGAGATGTATCTGCAATATAAAGTACGCATGTATATATTACGTATTAGTTATATTTTTTAATTTAACTTTCCACCAGGTGTACTGTTCGCTCGTTTGCCCAACCTTCCTATAAAGAAATATTTTATATATCTACTATTCCTTTTATAACTATTATTTGCTCAACGTTATGTAAATGCGTTTCTTACACTACTCGTTTTTATTAACTTTAGGGACCTTATTAAAGTACTATGAAAATAATATTTTGGCTTCACAAATAAGTATCGCGGTTGTCACATCCAAAAGGTTATATCACCTATTTATTAACGGTAACAAAGCTCTCACAGTTTGTATAAGGAAGCCCTTGAAGCTTACTGTCGTTTCATAAAGCTCCAAATTGCAATTGACAATTGACTCGTCTGCTCTGAGCACTTGTGATATTTAGAATAGGATTGAGTGCCTCTGCCCGTTGTGATAGCCGACTAAAGGAATGGGATTTGCAGGTGGGAGGTCTCATTGTTGATTAAGCGAGACTGAGCGGTCTGGTGTGCTAGGTCTATTTCCTCTTAGGTCGTGATTGAGCTTAGTGCAAAGGGGACCGGTGTTTCGAGTGTTTTAGTCATTACGATTTTCATGTAACTATACTCTTTGTCTCTAGAAGCAGATTATCATCTTGAAAAACTTGTCCTAATTTTTTCGGTTTCTGGAGGAAAATCATCGAAAGATACTCTGCTACTGGGGGAAGTCAGGTTTATGTGGGATTTTTACTTACTAAAACTCCCTCGGTGCTTTGCATCAGTGCATTGGGAGAGGCTTCGGAATCTCTTACAGAACGCACCGGTGCCTCTCTAAACTTTCTTTGAACACGTCTCCGAGGAGGGGCTTATCCCTCCTAGACTGTCCTACACAGGTTCGCTTGTTGAGCCATAACGCCTGTGAAACTCCTAGACCCTTTTAGTCGCCTTCTACGACAGGCAAGGCTTACCTTAGTCCTATTCTTACTAGCCCGAGACTACAGGGCTGAGGAGCTGGTGCTTGAAGATGGGTCTTTAATGAAACAGTAAGTAAATGGTTTCCGCGTAGTATTTATGTTGCAATTATTTTAAGTTTAAACTTTTAAAAAGTGTAATCTTTTACGGATGTGATGCAGTGAACGTGTGAACTGTACCTTCATGATCATTTAATAAAGCTATGAACGATGTTAAGACAATTGTTTAAAAAAGGGGTGTGGTTTTCAACCCGTCACCGCAACGCAAAATAGCGGTCCGGCCATTTGCATAACAGCCGTGAATAATATTTAGTATTTGTAACGTTATATTTTGTATGAGGTTTAAAAATATGAAACCTTAACTATTAGTTTCGCACGGTGTGTGACCTCAACTCGTTTGTCAGGAGTAAAATTTGGTGAAGCTAGAAAACTTGTTCTAAATTTTTTTTTCACATATAAAACGAATCAAGCAAATCAGGGTACAGGAAGTTAGTGTTGAAGGTAGGAGGGATAAATATCAAGATCTCGTACGTTTTTCTATTATTTTGTGCAGCGACGAGACGTTTCGAACTTTCACCTGATGGTAAGTTATACTCCTGCCCTATTTAGCGCTTGTAACGATGGTGTACATTACGTATACATTGTACCTCAATTCGCTCGTCGTTGAGAAACATAAGATATTAAGCCTCGTTACAGCAGTAATTTCACTAATTACAGCGTCCTGCAAACCGGAACACAATGATATTTGCGTATTACTGCAACAGAGACTTGCCACCGGTAAAAGCTTTTCTATGTACCTATATTTTTTCAGAGATCTTGGGTCCTGATATTGATTAACAACGAAATTTAATTATAACAAAATATTATGTAGCACCAACACTTTGGCGTGTAAAGGTCCGGCAGAACAGCTCGAGCTGGTTGTGGTACAACCAGCTAATCAACAAATGAGGCTCTGGTTCTCATCAACCAGCATTGGACCAGAGTGGTGGGAACTGGGTTAGATCCCTATTAATGAATCCTTACAAACGACGCTCCCTGATGCCAGCCAGCCCGAACCAGTCAATGTTTTCTAACTTTCTTCTTGTTTAATAATTAACAGTGTCATATCCCGGACAATGGGAAAGCTAATGAAATGTTTTTAAAAACCAATTATAATATCACGGAGCGACTTTAACCGAGCTCTAAGTGCAAATTACCGATAATTAAGTCCTTCGCTAAATTGGAAAAATGATGGTTTGGACGTCGTTCCTCTACTTAAAAGCCTACGACGTGATTAGACTAATTGTAAATGTGGACCGACGAAACAATAGACCCCTTGGTTGCACTCGGCCGTACCGGACCGTGGAAATTACGCACGGACGGACAAACCAGAATTGTAACCGCTAAGTACGGACACGGCATAAAACAATAATTAAATTTCATTTTGCAATTTTTTTTCTATTCAACGAAGCGACTGACATTTAGCTAATTATAAGATAGACGTTAGACTTTGTCGGCACCAATGAGTGTTCGCGGTAATTGCTATGGATGTTGACGGCAAGCTTTACAACACGCCGCCATTCTTCTCTGATGGCCGCTTTCTTCGCTCATTCGTTTAGTGACAATGATGATGGGCCATTTAATGCTGGCTTTGATCTGATCAGTCAACCCCGTAGGCGATCTTCATCGTGAGCTGGTACCCTCAACCTTTCCCTGGACCACAAATCGCTCAGTTATCTCCTCGCAGCGGTATACGTGATGGTATAAACTGCACCGCTTTGCGGTCGTCGTCTTAGGCTATATATATATATATACACATATATAAATGTTGTCTCGTTACCCCAGTAATTTCACTGGAAACAGAATACTGAGTACATATTTTCGCTTCGATCGGGAACACTGGATCTTTAAGACAGCTTCTACTGGAGAATGATCTTCTTTGTAGAGTGACATAGAATTCCACCACACGCTATATATACTACAATCTCGTAGTTTTGTTAGTGTGAAAAGCGATGGATGTAGAAATTATGTCATGCTGTGTAAAAATCCCAACTAGCTTTTCCCCAATCTCATTCTTCTTATTACTCTTATGACGTAAATTTCATTTTAACATTTTAGATAGTTTTGAAACTACAGTAATAAATGCTATTAATATGAAGTACAACTACATTTTCCCCCGTCCGCTTTGCTGGCAATAATATGGACTTGAAATTTGTCAGAAATGTTCCTGCCCGGCGGTAATCCCCTGCTCTCACTGCCCTTTGGCGTTATTAACACCCCCTCGACTTTATATGGGGATGGAATATTACAAAATCCTTTCGTAGCTGACGTTTAAATCGCTAAAACAATAACTGTACCAAATGTTAAATCTACGACTAATGGTATTGGAGATCTCGCGATGAGTCAATAAATATCTGTATACATATATATATCTTCTATGAATATATAGATACCTTTTTAATATATATTATTAATATAAACATTTCCCTTTGTATTGGCATCTTTCAATAAACATTTGCATGCATTGTCATGCATCAGTCAGAGAGTTAATTTCATTAAAGTTGTGTTACCCCACCACGCTCCCTTAGCGATGCGAACTTACGACATTAAATACTGCGACAAATTCTCGTTTTTTTTTTTACACGATTGGTTTAACTTAATTAAGTTGATTAACAGCTTCATCCGCGTGATCCCCGGGTGTTAATATTAGTAATTGCGTATTTTAAGCATCGGCGTGGAGAGCATCCGCTCGAACAATTTTTTCGCCTGTCTTTAAAGGAATGACAGATTTGTATAGTATTCGGTATTCGCATTTGAAAATACATTATTAAGATTTTATACACAATTATTAAACTATTATTATTTTCATAAACACGTCTCCATGTAAACAGACATCTCTGGTCTCCGTCGCTCGAGACCGTCTTGGTACTACTGCGGAACTCGTATCTTCACTTGACTGCAATAGAGTCATACTACAACATTTAACAGCTGGAACACAACTATGATGACAACTGGCAAGTTCGTAAAAATCCTGCCACTTATCAAACTCCTCGTGTGTCCACGGAATCGAACGAGGGATCTCTGTGTTATACAGCAAGAGGTCGTCAAAAAAGCGTGCATACATCACTTTTTTTGAAAGCTGTAGCTTGTGAAATAATTGAGATAATAAGATTTAACTTACGTGTTAAGGCGAGGAGTTATGTGGTGCAGTGTATGGCATCCTAATTTATTTTGGGCAGATGAACATCCTTGACATGGTGTCATTGTGTGAGATAAAATTACCATTTTTTAATACTATAAAGAGACGAGACGAGCGCGATGTTCACCTGATGGTAAGTGATACGCCCGCTCATAACAACGTGGGGCTAGTTAGGATGATATACGCAGCACACTGTGCTCACCGCTTTGAGATATAAGATTTTGAGACTCGTTACCCCAGTAATTATATACATGTAATACCAGCTAAGGCGTTCTTCAAACCGGAAGATGGTAATGTTTGCACACTAACATCATTTTCTCATATAATATAACATTTCCATTGATAATAGAGCTCTGTTACCGGAGACCGTCTAAGTAAGAACCACCGCAGCTCATGCTCTGCCACCAAACATAGTATTAACTGTGTTCCGGTTTGAAAGGTGTTGCATTTGTAAAGGTGTTAATCTTAACATCTTAAGTGAAATATCTTACTTTATATATGTATATATGAACCATATCTATGAAATAATCAAGCAAATGTATTAGTAAACCTAATAGTTAATTAATGGGCGGACATTAACTACTATTGTTTTTTATCGGTGCAATAATTAAAGATGGCGCCAGGGCGCCGCTTACGCTCCATCCCTTACAGATAATAAAAGTTTAATTACTATGTTTAATTTCACGCAACTCCCGATGCTATTACAATTAAGATCTTCAGTTTAACAATAAACATTGCCAATGATAGTACATAAGTTAAATTTTTAATTTACCAATCGTACTAGAACAGGGGTCGGCAACATGCGGCTCGCGAGCCTCATGTGGCGCTTTGGATGGGGACCTGCAGGTCTTTATTTCGACACGTACATGTTATTTACTAAAAAAAAATAATTAAGAAATTGTTTTGATCGATCAACGAGGTTTAGGTACCATTTTTACCCTTCGGCCATTGTACTCGCTTTTCGACATACCCTACACACGTGACACGCGTCGTCCTCGTCGTTAATATCATATATATTATCTCAGGGGTGTAAGGGGTCCCGCACAACAATGACGGGATGAAGTCAACCTTACCTGTCCGATGTGCATCATTGCTAATCAAAAAACGGGGCTCGCTCCCACCAACCCTCATTCAGTCAGCGTGATGGGAAATAGCTCAAATCACCCCATATGAATCCGTACACGATCGACGTGGAAATATTTGGGGGAGGCCTAAGTCTAGAAATGTACTTCTATCGGCTGATGCACATATGCTATCTCCTTTGTTGTGAAAACACAAAGAAATAGATATTTTTCTTATGAATAAATAGATTACGTTTTTTCGATCAAAAAACTTTATTTACTCAAGTACTGTTTATTGTTGGCAAGAAAAAACATGTGGCGCTTTAAAAATCTTTGAAATTTTATGTTGTTACTTTTTAACTTGTCCGACTCAAAAGGTTGCTGATCCCTGATCTACATTGATTTAGCATTCTTAGTAGCAGTGGTAATGATTTGATACTTTATGGATACTTGACAACCTAAGCAGAAATACTTGGCTGTGTTTCTACTTTACGAGAATAGAATTCGTTACATAGATCTGTTTGTTGTATATCTTGGTTATGGTATCGTAATAGTAACTCTTAACGTTATTCATCACATATAAGAATAGCTTTAATCGTTTCCGTTTCGTTATTATATTTTATTGTTTACCTTTTTGGGTACCAGTGGATATTTTATTGGACTGTCTCCCGGAGAACTTTGGATCTCGTCCAAAAAGAAATAATAACGGCTCAGTGTAAAGCTAACTCTGGTCAACAGCTTTCCGAGTTACTAACTTCCACTGGCTAATTGCTTCGGAACTCGTAAATATTACGTTGGTCCTTTTTACGTCACTGATTTCCTTTCATACTGCTGATGACACTATCTTCAGTTGAAACTTATCACTAAACAAAAAAAATATAACAGTGTATATGATGCATACGTGAGGGTTTTTAATGGGTCTCGTACGACATCTGACGCAATCCAAGCTAACCTCATCTGCTTATGGTGCATCTATCTCATCAATAAACGAGGTTCTGGGTCCCACCTACCCGCATTGGGCCAGCGTGGTGAGAAATACCTTAAATTTCCCATATGAACCCCTATAAAAGACGGCCCCTGATGCCTGGCATTGCGGTCAGCACAGGACCGATCGCTGTGGGGATCTGTAGGGAGGCCTATGTCTAGCAGTGGATGTCTATCAGCTGATGATGATATGATGCATACAAACACTACTATTATGAAGCTTTAAACAATGGCTGATATTCATAGTATTGCACCGACTTTGTATGACATTAATATATTTATGATTAAGGGATATTGTGGTTCATGAGGGAGAACATGTTTAGGGCTAGTCTTTTATCCAATAGCAGATATTTTCTATATAGAGATAATTTGACCTAACTACTATAAATATTATGGTAATTTTAATAGTCCGCTGTCTACACGTTTATCTTTTATAGAAACTACAATGTAGTCAATTTGCCTATAAAAAATATCTCAACGAGACCTTTCAATGAATATGCTTACAAGAATTTCAAATGTTCGCTTTTAAAATTTTTAATTGTTTTGCCCTTAGGAATACATATGTGAGATGATAGCTGAACATAATATATATTGTGTATGTATATAACAGATTATTTCGTTATAAAACTATGAAAAGTAATATGTAGTTATAACTTAAAAGTTCCATACTGCCGTCTCCATTGTTTCTATCAAGTAATCAATATGCTTCTTCTACTCTACGTTTATTATAAGATTCACCATCAAAACTACATCGCTTCTTACCATCATTGCTTTTACTTCTATTTTAGGGTCGGCCATAATTGTCCATGTGATAAATAAAAGGTATAAAAATTGCGATGAAATTTAAAGTTGCTTAAATTCTTGCGTTGTATTGAAATACAATCCTTAAAACACGAGCGGTGTGTTTCTCCCCGATAATTATACCGCGGGAGCGGCGCTTGGGGGTGGGGGGTGGCATTGCGAAGTGAAAGCGAAGCAATAGTGGTAGGTGGCGCCCTCAGCGATTTATTGTTTTTAATAATAACGTGCACCCGTCACAAAGAGAACAAAAGTCGACGGCGTAGTGAACCTGGAATTGCTAACGAACAAGCAGACCCAAAATATTTCGATGCGGTATTAACGTGTAATAACTACCCATTGTGACATTTAAATGTGTTATTAGGTCCTTAAAATGCTACTCAAGACTTAGATATTTATATACATGAAATAAAAGTATTTCTAAGTATTAATAATAACTTAAAAAGCAATTCAATAACTTCCGTACTCCCAACTGCAATACACAATCAGATATTGAAGACAATGTAGTAACATTGCCAGGTATAATTTTTAAAAAGAGCTAAAGTTATGAATACTACATATTTAATAATACAATTTGAAATTTATACAAATTTCAAGTCTAAATTTCAAATCTAATTCTATATTACAACCAGAAAAGCGGACGGAGACCAGTCACTATCTATGTGTATATAGGAGATATCCAGAGATTCATTAACTCATCACGAGATCTCTGAAACTATTAGATGTATACAATGAAAATTTGGTAGAGACATTGCTTCTGCCATTTAGAGGTCAGCTAAGAATGGTTTTACAAAATTCCTACCCCACATGGAGTTGGGGAGGTGTTGTGGCGAGGAAAGTGGACGACGAACAGCAGTGTCATATAACAGAACAAACATGCAACAAGAATTTTCTATATTCAGTTTAATATCCTTTATAAAATAATAGTACATTATTTGAAATCTAAGTCCTGAATTATTTTACATTACCTAATTTTTTCTTATACCCTTTCCAATAGCGATAAAACAAAAATTTTATACTTATTGCAGCTGGGATATTATTTACTGGTGATAGGTCTCCGTTGCCGCAGATCGTCTAGATAGGTACAACTGTAGCGTCTATTTCTGCCGCAAACCAGTAGTATGCAAACATTACTGCGCTTCCGGTTTGAAGAGCGCTGTATTTTGTGAAATTAATGAGGTAACGATACTTAACACCTTGTCTCAAAGCGACGAGCACAACGTGGAGCTGTGTATATCATCCTTACTATCAGATGAACGTTTTCTTCATCTCGTTGCTTCGGCGAATAAAAGAAAAAAATCTTCGTAGCAGTACCGATATTGTACCCCTATAACAGCCAATTTACGTCTCTACTGCTGGGGCACAGGCCTACCCTCAATAGGACAGCGATGGGGCCATAGTCACCACGCTGGCCCAATGCGGGTTGGTGACTTCACACACACCTTAGAATAAATTCTAATTCATGTGCAGGTTTCCTCACAATGTTTTCCTTCAACGTTTGTATCTCGCTGTTGTGACTAAAGTTCACAAATGTACATAACTTAAATATTAAGTCATCGGTACATGCCGAGATTCGAACCCGCGACCTTCGGAATGAAGGCCGCACGTTCTAACCATTAGGCCAGCGAGTTTAGTAAAAGTTTCTCACGTGTTCAAAAAAGTATATTTATGTGGTTGCCTTCTCCAATGTATGTCGGATGTGCGGGTTCTCGGCTCGAAGTCCCACTGGAGCGGTCGGCGGCAGCGATATTAACATTTGTACACAGCGCCACTGCAGTTATCGTCTGTCAAAAGCGCACCAGCGGCCTCTGTCGAGTAACGTGGCCGCAAAAACTGCACCAATCCGCACCTTGGCGTACGTCGAGCTGCTCATTAATACCCTTCCACCAGTTATTCTCTGCCCTACTCAACTGTCGTGATACTTATGAATAAATACTTTAAAAAATAAGTTAAGCTTTCAACAATGTCTATCAATAATTTATTATTATTAGGTCTTGCCTAACACTGCTAGTAGGTCTTTGTTGCCTGAGATCTAGATAGGCACCTCCGCAGCGCCTATTCCCGCCGCCAAACAGAACTGTGCAAACATAACCGTGTTCCGGTTTGAAGAGCGTTATAGCTTGGGTAATTACTGGGGTAACGAGACTCAACATACGTTTCGAGGCGAAGAGCATGTGGTGCAGCGTATGTGATCTTAAGTAGCGGCGCGTTGTTATGAGCAGGCGTGTAAGTGATAACTCTCATCAAGTGAACGTTCCGCTCGTCTCATCGCTTCGTAGAATAAAAAAAAAACTTGTCTTCATTTTAACACGGTGTTAAGTGACAATAAGATTATGGACACATCAATGTATTCTTCCCGGAAACTCTAGCACAGATATGACTACATTCAGAACAGAGCAATGCTGTTATTGCAGCAGAGTTACAATATGAGAGTAGTAGTTAGACAGAACGAGAATATAACTTACGATCTAGACGTATGGTCACGGAATCGAACCAGAGACCACCGTGCTGTAGGCATCGTGTCAGAGACAAATAAACCCGGCTTAGAAGTGTATTGACGGAAGTTTTATAATATAGCTTTCTAGGGCGAAAATTCATTTGTAAGAATCACTTTTGCTTTATAATGTCCTATTAAATATCCTTTCTATGATATTACCTTTTGGGGTTAATATGGTTCCGTATATAAATTTATCTCATAAAAACAATGTACTTTAATGTAAATGTTGTAAATTAATAACTTAAATATTAAGTATACTTGAACTTGTACTTAGAACAATTGTTGTTATTAAAAGCTTTTACATGAGATTTCGATCTTTTGACTCATCACGATGTATCAGTCTAAATTTGGTAGGAACGTTTCTTTTACCGATTATAGGTCACCTAGGAGCGGATTTTGCAATTTCTGTCCCCACATGGAGTTGCGAGGGTGTTATAGATAACAAAGCGGGCGGCGAACAGCTTGTCATCTCATAAATGTATTGGAACATATCTGACAATTATAAAAAGGTTTACGATCGTCTATTTTTTTAAGTTTATATATTTGGACAATAATGACTCCTAGATTGTATTTTTTTTATAATAGCGTAGATTTGTTCTAGTAGCAGACAGGATATTTTAAAATAAAATAACGATAATAATCTTTATACAGAATTTTCACAATTGCTAATGTATGTAAAAAGTGTTAAATATTATTAACAGATCAGGAAATGCTATGTTAACAATATTTCCTTCCTCCTGATGATGCTTAAGCGGTATCAAGAGGAAATTCACAACAAATTGTATGACAAAAGCTTTCCTTTAAAATAAGACTCATCAGTTATGGTCTTGCAAATAGCATTTCCAAACTATTTTCACTTTTATATATCTATTCATCATCCTTATCAGCTGACGACTTCCACCGCTGGACATAGGCCTACTCCAAAGATCACATCGTTTCTTGGAGTTCCTTCAGGGGAGTTGGGCCGTAACCTACCACGCTAGCCCAGTGCTGGTTGGTGGGTGGTCAGACTCTTGTCTGTTATTCAGCAGGGTGCACTGGGTGCAGGTGAGGTTAACTCGGGATCCGTAAGATGTTGGGCTAATCGCCTTAAACCCAAACATATCTATTTAGATTTTATTTATTACTATGAAATTATTTCTATATTTAACAATTATATGTGTGAGTTCAATGTAGAAGGTATTTATCAATTGAACCGTCGGCAAGTGACGTTCATGGTCTGAAATTAATTTCTAAATGGACTCGAGAATGGCAGCCTATTGTTGAATGTGTTTATTAAATTGCAGTTCGTCCTTTGTCCTCCATTTCGCTCTGCTGATAATATCGAACGATTGGTATAAATATATATGAGAACATGCTTTATTCCTCTTGAAATTTTTTTGTACAGTTATATATCTCCTCTTTAATTTATCTGGTTTCATATGTATTAAAGGAAAACTATGCTAAATTCAACAGAGAAAATATTTCGCTGCTGCCAGTGGCTTGAAATCCATTATTAATAAAATGTAATCAAACATCGAGTTTATCTACTGGAAGACTAACACACAGTTAGGCTTTTAAAGATTATAATTGAAAAGTTCCAATGTCCACGATGACAATGACGTCAGGACATCTCTCATCACCCGTGATCATAAATTATATAAAACACTCGAAAAGGTGGGATAGTCAATAAGTAAATATACACGATAATATCTATAAAATTCAGTACTATTAACAAATGTGTAATATTCTCATTGATACTCGTATAAGAAATAGTATTTTAAATGATTACTTGCAGACAAGTAAACTTTCAAAAAGCTCTAGTTCTCGGCAACTTTGGATTGTTTATGTATTTTAGCCCTTTTTTTGGGTAATATTTTTATCATTTTCTTGTAGAAACGTTCCCTAATATTTAATGCAATACGGTAAAGGTGCAAAACAAATAATTAAGACAATATTTCGTTTATCTTGTGGCTGATATAAAGAAACAAAATGAACAGAAAGACTCTTATGTTATCACTGCATTCTATCTAGACATTGTACGAATGGTAACTTATTAAACGTTTGATAAATTTGTACATTCACTGTTTTGAATATAGTCAACGATAAAATAAACGGCTTTAGAACAGATCGTACATTATCCATTATAATTACTAAGTGAATGTCTGGCAACAAAAATTAATAGTAAGACTTAACCCATTTAGCAAATGAGTCGTTGAAATGTGATTATGGCACTTTTTTGCCATTTCTCAAGGAAACAACACTGTTTTCTTTTTCAATTGAAAAGAAAAAGGAGCTCCCGTAGCCTTCTCGTGCCATCCTATAATTGAATTATACCATCGATTTTCCATTAAAATGCTTTATGGAATGAAATTGTTAAGTCTAGGTGGGGCGGTGCACTGTAGCGCGGTTGAGACGACATTGTATTTTGTTTAACGTTTTTCTTTGTAAAACGAATGCATTCTCCTATTACTTATTTACAATATTACAAAATGATCTAAATATATATATATATATATACATATATATATATAAATGTTTTAAATGTAACATGTACTTAATTAGTTTTACTAACCGTCAGCCAATTGTATGTAGATAACAAGGTATATGATGACCGATCAGTCTCCATATTGACGTTTACTAAATAATAAACTACTTTAAGTGTTTTCTATTTAAAATAGTAAATACTAAAATGTTCTTTCACTTCAGATGAGAATACATGTTTTTTTTTTATTAATGAAAATCGAAGAGACGGGTGGAACGTTCATATGATAGTGGGACTGAAAGGTTTTTAATGGTTTTATGAAAATATAAAAAACCGGACTGTTTAAGCTGTGCACTTAGTCTCAGTTGTCTGATGCTGTGAGCAAACCTCTTTGATCCTAAATTTGTATTCCGCAAGCGGTGTTTACATCGCTGACTCGTTTATGCAATGTAGAGAACTCGGACTGTCTAGAAATACAACGGAGACATAGAGTTTGCTGTGGCTGTTTATATTCAATTAAAACTCTTGTGACTGCGGCCGCACCGGAACTATCCATTGAATAGTTAATTGGTCGATTGCAAAAAGAAATATATAAATGTATATATAAGTAATTTATTCGAATTCACGTCCAATTTGTAGTATATGAAAAGTGCCCATTTCTTTCTTAATTCTATTTGTAATTACACCGCTGGCGCTGCCGACGTTCATGGGCAGCCGATAGTGCTCTGTCTGCGCCATTTTGAAATGCTCTCAATACATTTGCGAATGCCGCTGTGGATTTATTGGAAGCTTACGTTAACTTGTATAACAGAACAATTTTTATATCAATATTCATATTATGATATAGTATAGTATATAGTTAGGAAACAAATTCATAAATCTTTTTTTTTTAATTCGACGTAGTGACTAGTCAAGCGGGTCTTTCACTTAATAGTAAGTGATACGCTTACCCATAACAACATGGCGCTTGTACGGATGATATACACATCACCATATAGAGCTCATCGCTTTCACACGTACACGTAATATGTTGTCTTGTTATTTCAGTAATTTCACTAGTTACAACGCACTTCAAACCTGAACACAGTAGCATAATAGACGCTGCGGTGGTACCTAGACGATATCCGGAAACAGAGATCAGACCAGAGACTTTGAATGTAACTTTATGTTGGTTTAATAACGATTTTCTTTACTCGAGTAATTCTATATAAACGATATCGATTTATACTTTGAAGTCTTATCGAAGACTCAGATTCTGGCTACGCATTTGAACTTAACTATAAACGAAGATTAAGTTAAATCGCAGTGTCTTTCTTCAACTTAAAGTATACTTAAAATATACTGTAGTTTGTGTTATGTGAAATTTGATATAGTGGACTGTCTTCCGCATAATCTTTTCTTTTACATAACTATATTTCTGATGGTAGATCGGGTATGTTAGAGATCATCTATGTAGGTGCCACTGCAGCTCCTAATTTTCTCCTAAAGATTAGTATGGAGACTTTCGTGTTATAATGTGCGCTGTAGCTTAGGAAGTAAAGAGGCTCAGTTCCTTATGTTTTAAGTTGAGCGTAATAAGATGCGGTGTATATCATCATAACTATTCCACCATTTTTACGGAAGTGCATAATACTAACCATCAGTTGCCATGCCATTCCATTATGGCACTTTCATTATGCTATTATACGTAATTTTGGAAAGAGTTTATCAAAATTTTATTATTTGTTGCACCCGCTGACTTGTACAGATCACTAGGGGGCGAAGTCATTTCATACATTTTCGGGGTGCTTTTTTTTTTTGGCATGTGCCGATATGACGTGTGGTTAATTGGAAAGGGAGACCAACGTACAAATCGCAGCTTGTCATGTCGAACAAGTAAGTGTTTTTGAAGGATAATAATTTCCGGGCATATCTGCACAGCGCATTAATTGGAATTCAAAGCGATATGTTAAATCAAAGCAAGAATTTAAATTGATTCTTTATAGCATTATCTAGATATTACTTATTTTAACAAGCCGGATATATTTTTTTTTATTTCACGAAAAAAAATTAAGATTCGTAACTGATGGTAATGATTATCCATGACAAAGTGTTAGAATGATTTTCTATATATTTTTATTGCACAAGATTGTGCTTGTAACTTTTTTTTTTTATTCCCTCTACGCGTTTTGGGTCACGGCTTTTTTTACTCAGATACATGTACTGACTGTTTCTTATATATATAATTTTCTCACTCTCATCTTTCATTTTACTCTTCTGTCATACTCGTTTCTTTCTTTCAAACTTCTCATCTCTTCATTCTGAATTCCATTTCCTTCTGTCATTCCTTTCTCTAAATTGTGAAGACTGTCTCATTTTTCGGGAAAGGGTAAGAATCCTGAAACAAATCATCCCCTGTAGCATACTCTTCTTCTGCATCACCTTCTTCTGATTTGCTTCACTTTTTTGTTTTAAATTTTTCTTACAATTACTTAGTGAAATAATATAGTGAGATCACTTAGTAGTAATTAAAATATTTTTCCATATGTATATAGTTATTACACAATAAAGAAATGTGTGGATTTACCAAACGCTATCGGATTTGTCTGCCTCTAATAAAAGCAGATCGATAGGATATTTGCACAGCAACGTATTAAGAAAAAATGTTTCACTATATTATATATTACAAATACATATAAACAAACAAACATTATAATATAAAGCACAGTTAAAATGCGTTAAAATAATTACGTTTTCGTTTTTAATGCTGTATATATGCATGTATGTATGCGATGGTATAAAATGACTGTAGCTCAGCGTAACTATTGCTATGTTGTTATATAATATTACAGTAGTAGTAGTAGTAGTAGTTACATTACTAATGTGTTATTAAACTTCCTCTCTAACATAAGTAATAATTTATAGAAGCTAAATTATAATATTAATTATGATTAAAAGTATTAACGAAACGTTAAGGGTAAGTAGCATTTCCATCTACATTACATCTCCGTTTTCCATTAGGTGGGATCGTAGTCTATGCAATATTAAAAAAAAAGCATTTAATTTCCATTCGTACTCTTGTATAAATAATGAGCATTACGCGAGTGTAATCCTGCGATATCATCATCGGCTTGAGGCAGACAACTGCTGAACATAGAGCTCTCTCAAAGGACGGCACTCAGCCCGATATTAGGTTATACGCATCAAGTTACCCCCCTGTGATAACAATGAAGACTAAATTAATAATTAATTTTTTAATGTTATTGACTAAGTAACGTGACTCATTTATATACAAGAAAACATTATCTGTCCGTGCATCGTTTAATTTATTGCGTTTCCTAGCGTATGCACTTTGCAGTCGTTTACAACTTTGTCACAATAGAGGACGACCAGTATGTGTGTTGTACCGGAGCAGTGTTTTGTATTTCATTTAATTCGACAGGGTTGTTAAAGTGTAAAACTTTTTATTTTCGCCCCCGCAATTACTAAGGTACTTTTACACTATGTGTGTACAAACATTAGTATTTATTATTAATAATAAAGTGACTGAAAGGTTAATTGTAAACTATTATATTTTGTAACGCTTTCTTTAAACTTTGAATTACAGTCGGGATCGTCCAAGAAGATTTTACAGAGGATAATAAACGTGTATATAAAATTAATTATATACAATACCATAATTTTTTTGACGTCTATACTTTCTTCGATATTTGTTAAAAAGCTTAGATAACTTTGTAATATCAATGTTAAAATATCACTAATAGGATTTACTTCATACATACATATCATGCCTCGTTCCCAGTGGGGTAGGTTTCAAAACAATTTAAATACTATATTATTATACTAATATCTTTATAATACTAGTACTAATTAACACATTCAAATCGTTAATAATTTAAGCATTTAATGTAGTTATCTTTTTATGTTCGTTAAGCTTAAATAACATTTATCAAAGAGTAACATACATAGTAGATGATATAACGCATTAAGTTTACTAACAAATCGTTCAATTTTACTTATGTTTATTTCTCTATCCAATCATTTTCCTCTCAGTCAATTGTTTTATTCATGGATATCAGACTGAATTGACGTATTACGTATTGCTCATGCTACGTAAATGGTATTTCTATGACCCTTCACTTCCCACTGGGCCTGCTTAGCCCTTTGCTTGATAGTTAAGTCAATATATTCCGTCTGCACTCAGTGAGAGAGCGTATCTGTGAGGATTAAACACCTTTTGTACTTCAGAACTTAGTTAAACCTTAATAGTATATAAAATATAATCTCTATGATCAATTTATTCATTTTATAACGAAAAGGATAAAATGAGCTTGAGTTAGTTCTATGCGATGCTGCAAATTACTGTGATGGTGTTATTTATTTAGACACTAGGTTACTACTAGACTTTATAATAATAATGCGGACTAGCTGTTTGTTATAATATACATTTTAACGTTACAGGCTATTTATATATATTAAAACCCAACTAATATTTTATAATGTGAAAATGTGTTTTTAGTAAATACTAAAAACCAATCTATACTATATGTATATTGTAAGTATACGGAATCCACTGGATGCGAGCATCGCAAGACCGATCGATATGATCTGATCGGCTGATGGTCTGTGTCAAGCAGTGGGTGTCTATCATGTTTGTATTATTTTTGAATTTATAAAATCTACGTTGAGTACAAAAAACAAAACGGACAGAACTATTCAATAGATATTATTACATGTACGAAAAGATTACTTTAATTTAATGAAAATATCACAGTTTTAACAATGATAACATCGGATGGTAGCTCTTATTTCTGCTGCGAAATAGTACTATGTAAATATTCCTGTGTTTCATTTAGAAAGGTGTCGTAGCTTATTACTCAGGTAACGTGACTTAACATACCTCTGAGTGAGAGGTACAATGTGGTACTGTCTATAAAATAACCCAGGTAGGACATATATATATATATAAACATGTGTACACGTTTCATTTACCATAAGGATAAAGGTATCGGTCATTTCTTCGCTATTTCGGAAAGTATAAAAAAGTATGTTGCTTTAAAAATTAATTTAGTTAATTTATAAAAGCATGGTGTCTTTGTGACCTCTATCAGTGATACACTTCATGTTCCTGTACGGACCCTAATATTTGTCGTGCTTATTTATAAAGAGCTCGACATTTATACGCCGTTTATATTCAAAGTTTCTAAGAATCCGTCGTGTTTGTAGACCTTGTTCTTGTGAACAATGCCTTTTACGACAACGTCAAATAATTAGACAGGTGATTGTTGTCCGTTACTGTCGTGTAAAATTCCACTAATTTGATAATATGATTATTATTTTTAAGGTTAACACTTAACAACAATCTCTTGGTTTTAAATGACAATGAGGCCGATGTATGATAGATAGAGCGTGCTCGTTAAGAATACTTTGGCTCACATATATTAATAACCGGAACTCTGAAAAGCTGTTATGAAGACATATATATTATTTTTTATGATTATTTATGACCACCAACCGAAGACCATACACCCTATTACGCCACTTGATAGTTATAAAGTTATATTATATTTTGTATATATATACATATATCCAGTGGTACTCACCTCTAAGTGATGACTTCAGAACAACGTTAAGAATTTGTTAATTTAATTGTACTTCAAAGCTTTTCGCTTTAAGTTATTTTGATAAGGAAATTTTTATTAACACTTGTTTTATATCAATTCAAAAGTTTAAAATACTTAACATCATATCACAATAGTTAGTTTAATAGTTAATTAACAATAGTTTTACCGCAACTACAGTATTATGTTAATGTTTATTAGAATAACTTGTGTTATTAGTAACTTTCACACCTTTTTTATGATTTCTTATTAAACTAGTAACTGTTATGTGATAATACAAATATGTAATGTGAATGTTCAAAAAGAAATATTACTCATCTTATATGTGAAGGATCTTAACCCAAAATTTAGAGACAACGTACTTGTAATAGTCCAATTCATATAATTAATTTTTAACTTATGCAGCATTATATGGATACGTAGATATATTATCTTCAAGAATCTGAATACTGAAAATATTCACCACATATTAAATTTGAATATTCTGTCTTATACGTAAAGGGATTTGCAGTTGGTATTTATGTTTCCCAATTTACGATCAGTTTCCGGAATACTGTTAGATATTCCTATTGGAGAATATGACGGTGAAGCGGCGTGCCCTGTGTCTAGTTACAAATCAAATCCAATGCAACGGGTTGTTTCAAATTTTCAATTTGATCCTTGGGGCTCTCCGGAATAATTCGCTTCTGCATCCACGTGTATTAAAAAGTTTGAATTATAAATTCAAACTAGCATTTTTACGGCAGACCACCGTGACAGCTTGGCATTGAAGGCATCCGAGTGAGAGTTGTATGGATTTTAGTTCAAATTCAGAGCGCCACGATTGGCGTTTCAGAATTTCTCTTTTTCAGATTTTGTAATACGAAAGGTATACATTAAAATTTTTTGTATCGTCCGTTAAAAATATAGTGCAACTGTTTAACGTGGAATACTTTTCTTTATAATAATTTAAATTCGTTTTCTCTTCATTACTACAAATTAGATGAGTATGGTACGGTTTACCAAACTAACCTGTTTAGCTAATACCTTAATTTTTTGAGATATTGCAACGCTGTGTTCCTATAACATATGCAAGCTAGATTACTCTAGATGAGTTTGCTTCACCATCAACATCCTCATTGTCGCATAACATCATTTGAAATGAAAGTTTGTGGATAAAAGAAATCTAAGCTGCTAATGCAATGCGGAAATAATCTTCTGTAATGGTTCCTGCTATAATCGGGACGGACATAAAACGAAGAAAATTCACACATAGATATTTCATTATCAGATTTTTGTGTACACAGAAGCATGGAGTAGTCCGGTTCGAAAACGTGTACCCTAACGTTAGACTACAAAGCTGATCAAATCTCACTGTCCTAGGTCTTTTGTTAAGAAATTTCAATTAGTTCCAAAAATTTATTAGATGACATGTGCGACAATACTTTGCCTTCATAAATGTGAGAATCACATAATAATATAATATTTATCAAAGTTTGAGGGATGGAATTTCTTTAGAAAAACCGTAATGTATATTTTTTGTCGTTTGCATTGTTGTTGTTGTTGGTTGAAACTAATTATAATAATCCAGCAGGTAATAACTCAAATCGAGTAATTGAACAAATTTCAAGTCTGCAACAAATTGGTAATGGAGCAACGTACAATGATCAAAGAGGAAATAATCCTGAAAAAGAGTAGCAGCTTTCGCTATGATACCAATTTGCACGCGTTTGGGGAGGCTTATGATCATTAGTGAAGATCAAAAAGTAAAATTAATGATGATAACGATGAAGGATTTTTTTTATGCATCGAAGTAACGAGGCAAGCATATCAATGCGTCATTATCTAGGATGAGACACACTACACCACATTGTGCACGTCGTCCTGAGATGTATGTAGTTAAGTCCTGGTAATTATATCATTTTCCCCTACCTACAACGACTTACACAGATCCATAGTATCACATATCAAGGATATTTTATATTATATATATGTTTGTTTTATTTGATTTAACGTTTTAGTGAAAATTGAGATTTGATATGTGTACAGATGAGTCACGGATACGAAGTCTATTATCGAAATTAGAAATGCTTTTCGTTATAATATAACATGTGGCCCGGTAGATGGCACAGTCCATCACCAAATTGACTCCTTCCCACCACCAACGCTCGCTCATAAACATGCTAATTTACGTATGACTATTTTATAACATAATTAATAACTCCGCTCGCCCGCAGCACTATGTTCAGATTAGGATTTAGAACAGTTTATGCGCTACAATTTAATTTGATGGAGTTCGCGTGACCTGGTCGCGACTCCTTGTCGTCACATACTTTTACGACTGATGTAAAATAATGAAAAAATACCGGATGGCCATTTTATGCGACACGTTTGATTTAGAGGTGGAAGTTTTTACGGCAACTGTGTACATGTTATCTGCAATACTATTACATACGTTATATCCGTGTTTGTTGGATTCATTGGAATGATAAGTTGAAACCTTCTCTCAGTTATAGAAAGTGCATTGTTTAATATTTATACATAACAAATTTCGCATTGTATAAGATTTCTAGTTAGAAATGTGTGAATTGTAAAGAGTAGGACTGGTTTAGTACAGAGACGTTAAAATTAAGCAATGTTAACTATCCGCATAATTAATGAATACTGTTATTATATAAAATTGAAAACTTTCAGATCACAATTTTCGACACACGTATAAAACACCAGCTGTTCTCCCCACAAGCAACTCTTCTTGGGAAAGGAATTTTGTAAAACCCGTTCTTAGCTGACCTGTACTCGCTTAAAGGAATATTCTAGGCACTAGACTTTAGGTTTTCAGAGATATCGTGATAGATCTCTACATAGACTTAAAACTCTTATATAGATATAGATAATTCTTGCTGTAACTTGTCTCAAAGACATAATTTTGAAAATAATGTATCAAGTATCAAGAAATATTTTTAAAGATTAATTAGTAAAGGTAATGATGAATATTGTTTCTCTACAATTTATTTCCTTAATAAAACTATTTTCTACTTGGCTACATATAGCAAGAGATGTATGTACATGAACAATTAAATTGCTCTTGGGTTTCGGCATCGTATGAAAGTTGATCCACCAATTGAGCCAGCAACAGCGCTCAATTATCCTTCCTTCATTTCCTTCCTGCATTTATATAACTATTGTTCACGGTAAACAATATACGTAGACGACAGAGAAAATTTTTGTTCAGTTTTGTTGAGTACTTTAACAGGTTTCTATTGAACATATTTCTAAACAATTACGTTCTTTCGGCGATCGAAATAACTTCGGAAAAACCCGTTATGTGACCGCAGCACTTTACAGGAAACTTAAACTTTTTGCGTTTGCGCAAACATTTATATAACGAAAATTTTTTCTGTAACTGTAAAAGGAAACCTTTTATATAAGCAACTCTAAAAAAAGTTAATGATTGTTTCGAAATTTGAGGGGCACCTTTTAAAAGTTAATGACGAAGGTCAAACCAAGTAAAGTACAAATGAAATGTGAACAATAGACTCCTTTGAATGGTTTTAAAGTTGGTTGGAAACCACCAAAACTGTTGGTTTCGCAATCACATATTTCATTTCCTTATTCTTTTCTTCCCTGTATTACTTACAATTTTGTTATACGGAACACTTTTAACTACGACACTAATAAAAGTATTGCTAGAATTTAGTGGCATTTACGGCAAATTTCTCGAAGTGCTGTTGTTAATAAGTAGTACTAAAAATCTAGACTCATGTAACTAACTATAATTACATAGTTCCTCTCACAATATATGTACCAACAGTGTTTGTACATGGAATCACAATAGAAATTTTCTTTTAATAATTAAGTAGCTTGACAACGATTACACCTGATGTTAAGTGATGATGTGGTCTGTGATATTAAAGGACATTAACCTAGTAATACTAACTCTCTTTTCACGGAGATAGCTATCGGATATTTGGAAGGGAATACTGACGCTTTACTTATATTCTCTGAGCATTTCTATAGTAGACAGAAAGTATTTGGTATTAAGTTTGTATTTTTTGTGGTAACGTTTTTAAACGGACAAATAAATTATTGGTAGTCCTAAATCTCGTTCGTTAGTAGCTCGCTGGGGTAATGGTTAGAGCGTGCGGCTTTCATTCCTAAGGTGGCGGGTTCGAACCTCGGCATGTACCGATGACTTAATATTTAAGTTATGTACATTTGTGAACTTTAGTTACAACAGCGAGATAGAAACGGTGAAGGAAAACATCGTGAGGAAACCCCGAACACTGAAATCATCTTTGTGTGTGTGTGTGGTGGTCCCAATAAAGTGGCAACAGGCTCGCCCCCGTTACTTGGGACCTAATCTGACCACATCGTGCGAAATGTGGGTGTTCATTCACCTCTACCTACCCCTACTGGGAAAAAGGCGTGACAATATAAAAAAAAAAAAAAAATCTCGTTACTTTGTTAATCACGACATAAAGTTTCAATTTGTTCTAAAATTCTGTTTTTTTTTTTTCTATGGTCAATGGGTATTATAAGTATTCAGAAGCGTATACTCTGGAGAAACTTTAGACTGTACGTTCATATATATTTTACGTTCGATTCTATCGTTTACAACAGCTCACACGGCTCTCGTTGGTATTTGTTTGCCGTCCGCTGAGGGCCACTGCTGTATATTTTATATTCTGCTGCCTGTACAAACATTGACAACTGGCTTCTTGGAATAACTATCACCGCCACGAGCCATTCCACAAATAGAGTCGTATAGTTTTTGCTGGCTTACTCTTCGTCTATTCCTTATACACTACCTGCGCACGCGGTGTCGTCCGCGTGGAATTAAGGCATTAAGCAGTTAATAGCTCAGAAACGAATGATCTAGTTTTATTATAATTTGGACTGAGCTTAGTAGAAATGTAGGATAGCACAAATTTAGATTTGATCGAGACTTCTATTAAAACAGTAGTATATATTAAAATGTTTAACTCATGAACATTTTCTACAGAAACTATATCTAACTTATATACGTATAGCCATAATATGCTGGATAGCCTAGGAAATATATATTTTTTTATTCGACTGGTCGAATAGGTCGCTAGTAAGGATAATATACACAGTACCATATTCTATTCTTCGACTTCAGACACAAAATGTTGTCTTATTACATCAGTAATTACAATAGCTATGATGTCCTTCAACCAGGAACACGGTAGTATTAGCACATTCCCGTTTTGGTTTACGTTCTGTCAGCTGCGATGGTTCCTACCTAGACGATCTTCAGCAACAGAGACCTATCAACAATATTTTTTTTTTCTAAGATGATCAATTGATAATGTTTATAACGATAAATATCAAGCGGTGGTTATGACTGATTTATTATGTTCATAGATATATTATCTGTTCGTTAGAAAGTGACAAGAACATTAGAATGTATAATAATAATTGCATACCAAAATGCAGTAACATTGTCCTTTACAAGGATTATAAACAAGCAGTTAAAACTCATTCTCCTCTATTTACCGGTAAACAAGAAAAGATAGGAGATTAATTATCATTGTGTCCTATCGTTCCCATTGTAGAATCGCGTTCTCCATTTAGAACAACGTGCACACAATTCCAACAGCTAATCGAGCTAAGTGAGCCCTCCCACCCTTACAAAGGCTGAACGGAACGATGCCCGCTACCACAACTCTCTGAATTGGAAAAAAAATCAGGACTTTATCCCTGTTAAACACAGTTATCAATGGAAGCGAATATTTAATTGAATCATGATGTGTTTGTATTTAGATGAATATTACACATTTAATAGGAGCTTTGATAGAGCGCTTTTACTTGAAAAAGAACATTGATTCCTTCCAAGGATGATTTGCGAAGCCATTGAAAATTTCCTAATTGAAATTTCAATAGAGAATTTGCTCGGGTATATCCACTTGCTAGGGATCCAATTATGAATAGAACTAATAGGATTTCCTAGCATACGGCTGCAGGAGTTTTATAATAACGCAATCTTTTTCATGATTTAACAACATTTTTCATTATATCGCTGAAATATTTCAATTTAACAATCAGTCATTACCAAAAATTAGAATCTCATGATCTAATATATAGGAAGTATTATTTTTTTTTTATTACTAACGTAAAATAGTATATATTCCTATGTTATTCAATAGTTCGATGAATCTTGTTAATGGACAGCTTTAATAGATCTTGTAGATGAGCGTTTGTAGATCCTACATGAAACTATAATAACAGTAACAATCGAAGGGCGTATTCAGTTATACAAGATCAAAGTATAATCATGTGTATGTGAGATATAGTAAGTATGTGTTTAAAACTGATAAATTTGATTGTGATTCTGCCTCAGCTACCACTGAATCTCCCTGTCCTTTTTTTTTTTTTTCTGTGGTGAAATCCTGCATGGATACTTTCTCGTTGCGGGGGCAACGAAAAAGTTATGCCAGACTCTTACTGACTAAAACCCCACGGTTTCCTCGCTGCGCCTTTGGCCGAAACTGTGGGAACGCTTTCGCATACTACCGCAGTTCCGGTAACGTCGGCCTAGTAATAGCCCCAACATACTATAGGGTTTCTTGTAGAAACCCAAGACACACTCCCTGTCCTAGATTAACTGATTTCATGTGTACAATGAAGATTTCTAATAAATAAGATCAAAGTTGGTGATCTTCATTTTCAAGTTAGATTTATGTATGTAATTTATGAAAACTAATGCATAATAAGTTGAATTAAAGCAAAGGCAATATCGGAAATATTTAGATAATGTCTGCTTAACTCTTTATTTTGTCATTGGATGTTGGATTGGGTGGATTTGTTTCTTTTGAGAGGATTTGCTAGAAAAAAAAACTATTTTAAGCGTTAAGTTGGCCGCTGCCCATACATTATCATTCGTTCCAAAATAACTTTGTTGTTTAAAATTGTCGTTTGTTCGTTTAATAATGCTTCAGCGAATAACTTCTATACACGTAGATAAAACGGAAATGCAACTAATCAGCTAGTGGACAAGTTTTAAATATCCACACACGTTAAAGGATGCGCATAGTAGAATATTGGGCTAACTAGCGTACCTTGGGAGAGACCTATGTCTTCCTTTGGATGATGATGAAGATAGGCGTTAACTTTACTTACATATTACTTCATTGTTAAAGAATATTTCGATTATATTCTTAAAGCTTCAAGTAAGTTGAAAATAAGATAAATATTGATAAAGAATCGTATTTTTTATAAGGTTTTATTTATTGCAAATTAGATTAGTTCACCGGAAGTTAGTTTGCTATCTAGTAGTATCCTGAGATTTTTAGTGTATTAAATTATTATTCACATCACACTTATAATATAATATCATATAAAATAATAATAGTTCTTCCCCTTTCATAAAATTTAGTAATATAGATCATTTGTCTGTTTTAAATAATGATCCACGTTTATAATGATTTACTATATATAATACAAAGTGGGTCTCATAAAGATAAAAAACTCAATAACGGTTGTGAAAATAGAAAAGATCTGCGGATCTCCTGTAATGATCAGAAGTCCTGTAATATCCTTAGAGTTTAAAAATTATTTAGCAAACTAGTTAATTTGAAAACGAATTATTAATTATGCTTCGTAAGGACGCCATTTAGCAATGTTTAGTGTGATATTTTACTTCAGCCTTAAAAAGGACAGAGGTCTTATAAATGATGTCTTAGTTAATAAATTGCGCTAGAATATTTCTTTTTTAATGGAATTATTCTAAGTACTATAGTGTCGGTGTTTTTATTCTTTCTATACTTTTTGTAAAAATTAATGTCCTTATGGGAATAAGTAAGAGTTTTACATGATTATTGAATTTACGTACGAACAATAATCGATTTGTTGCAACAAAACAAATTGTTTATTTTTAATCTTTACAATACTGTCAAAATATAAACACTCAGTCAATAAAACGAAGTTCTAATTAAATTTTAGTTTGTTTCTAATGACAAATAAGTTTTTCTCATGTGGTGTAAGAGTCGATTGTACCATGATATTGCTAAACAATTGTTTTTGATGTTGTCAATTGCTGCGGTGAGTTAAGTGCGCGGTGCGGTACGGTTGCGGCATGGTTGCGGCGCGGTCGCGGCACGGTCGCTGCGCGCGTGCCGCACTAAGTCGGCGCGGGACGCGGGTGCGCGCGCGCCGCGGGCGGCGGCGGCTGTCGGCAGGCGGCCGCTCGGCGAGCGCGCGGAAGGCGTGGCGTGAAGGCGGCTCGTGGCGCCATTCGCCGGTGCCGGCGCTCCGCCCCCACGCTGCGTCCCGCGCCGCAGCTCTACCGCAACCGTTCAGTGCTTCGCGAGTCGCTGCCCGCGTAGTACGCGTTACGCATACTCATTCCGGGTTCGTTCGTTGCAGATGCGAGTACGCTATCGCTGAAGCGATGCCCGCCGAGGAAGAACCCGCGGCGATGGACGCTCGCGATGCTGCCGATGGCTCGCCCCAGCAATTTTGCCTACGCTGGAATAATTACCAGAGCAATCTTGCCAATTGTTTTGATCAGCTCCTGCAAACGGAGTCCTTCGTTGATGTCACGCTCGCCTGCGACGGACAGAGTCTCAAGGCGCACAAGGTGGTGCTGTCAGCATGCAGCCCATACTTCCAAACTTTGTTCATGGATAACCCCTGCCGGCACCCGATAATCATCATGCGCGACATCAAATACTGCGACTTGAAAGCGGTTGTGGATTTCATGTACCGCGGCGAGATCAACGTGTCGCAAGATCAGATCACGGCATTGCTCAAGGTAGCAGAGACACTGAAAATCCGCGGGCTGACCGACGTGAGTGGCGAGCAGGCGGTGTTGCGCGCCGGCGTTCCTGAGGCGCGCGGTGCTAAGCGACCGGTAAGCCGCGATCCGGAGTCGCCAGGCAAGGCACGCCGCCGTTCAGGCGACCCGAGCCCCCGCGCTTCGCCCGCTGACCTGCTGCCGCCGGACGTCCCCGCACCGCAGTCCATGCACACCGACGAAGTGGACATCCGCCCAGGCATCGCTGAGATGATTCGCGAGGAGGAACGGGTAAGTAACGTACATGCTCCCAATGCGCGAAAACTTTTCCCGCCGTCACGGCCTCCCTGCCCTCCCGCCCGTACCGCCCCTCGCACCCTCACCAAACTTTCCACCTCGTATCGTGTTTCGTAATTAATTTATTTCGGGCCCGCACTCCGCTTCTAATATGAAAATTACGATGTTCCTCCGCTTCACTTTGTTTTGTGCGATAAATAAAGTTTGCTCTGACTTTGCACAATCTCTACTTACACACAATCCGCACTCGGCCAAACGAAACGCTTTTAATTAAAAACACCCCGGATAATGTATATACATTTATAAATACCATATTGCCTCTGGTCGTTAATTTTTTATTTGCCTATTATTAAAACCTTTATTTGTCATGACAACATAAAAAAATGGTTATACGTTTAAGGAAGATTGAAGATGTAAAACAAAGTAACCATTTCACCCCTGAGGGAGTGGGGGTCACGTCAACATTGTTATTCTCCTCATTACATTGTTTGTTCTCCGTCTGTCTTGCATTACATTTGTAAATAAAAAATGCACTAACATGTGACTTAATTAACGTTTAGACTCAAAATACTTAAAACATCACTTGCATATATTTGCAACACTTAAGTACTGATTTAAAAAAAAATCCGACTCCAAAGAGCGCGTTGGGTGAGAATTTTTTTTATTCGAAACCGACTTTAGGAATCATTTAAAGGAAATGTTTCTTAAATATTAATGTAGTATAAATAAACAATAATTAATTAAACTGATACAAATAATAAATATAAATATTATAAAAATTATCTTGTATAAAATGGCACCTTAAACCATTACAAGCGCGCCGAGCGCCGCTTAATGGTTGTTGCATTTATTTAATGCAGCGATATTTTAACTAAAAAGATAACATTTATATGCAATCGCTTGTTTATGGCTTTATGGCTTTCTTTTCCTACGCGGAGATGATTAAAAAAAAATTAAACAAAAATAAATCAAAACATATTTTTTATGCGATTCCTTTTTAACATTTTGACTTCCATATATCAATTTACTTAAAACATAATTCGTTTTTTTTTTTTTTTTTAATCTAAAAAGCAACGATACCTGTGGGACTTCAACCTGCATTAAAATGTTAGAATAATAGAGTGATGCAGTGATCACCTTACCTTCGTCGTCTTGGGACATAGATGCTTAATCTCACGACTCTTGCAATACTACTTGATGCAGTTTCATTTAAACCGGAAGCCAGTAATATTCGCACACTATTATTTGGCAGCGGAAATAGGCGCTGCGGAACTACCTAGACGGTCTCCGGATGCAGTCTTACAAACGATAAATCAAATTGCAAGTACATATGGAAGGGATAGAAATAGTTTAGAAAAATATAACTACTAATAACTACTTGATTAGTCTTTAAAACGGCTTAGTTGTTAATTAGTTACTATTTATTTTAAGTTTAGATGTAGCTTAGATTAATGTGGACATATATTGATTTATATATGTTATAAATTTTTTATGTTATGACTTTTTTATCATTCAACGACTTGAATAGTGCGCCGTCTGCACGCGGGTGGTCCTTTACGTCTTGTTTCGAAGCGTCTTCATTGTTTACGAAGACGGCGTCGTTTTCCACGGCGTCCGTATCACTTCTGAAGACTTCATACAGCTTTTATAATCATTAATTAAACGTTGATAATTTTTTTTTTAAATAAATAAATTATAAACGAACCTAAACACGTTTTCCTTTCTATTTTATAATTAAAAAAAAAAAAATACTTAATATATTTTAAAGATTTCTGCTTTATTTCGTGCCGCCAGTCCGTCGCCGTCAGCGCAGGCTTTTTGAGTAGGAAGTTGTATCACTACGAATGATAAATTACTATTGTAATAATTTAATTATAATCATCATCATCGTAAACAGATGGATGTCCACTGCTGGACATAGGCACCCCACAAAATATATTAACACATATTTAAGAAAATTAAATTTTTAGAATTTTGTCGCATTTATAACTCCATGATTATAGTATTCACGGAGTACTTAGATTTTTAAATTATTGTCTATGCAGTCCGCGCTACGCAGAATTTCTTCACCGCGTCTAAACCACTAGTCAAGTCCGTCGGGGTAGTTAATAATTAAATGAACGCGATAAAATATGTAAAATTTTGTTTTATTAACAATATTTTCTAAGATATAAAAAAAATATTGTAAAACGCGTATTAAGTTATAATATTTTATTAGGAACTGGATGCGATTCTTTGCAGACCTGTCTGTTTAAGGTTTAATTATGATCATTGGTTTACTTTACTATAAATAATTAAATATTTCTAATAAATACGCGAAGCATGCAGAATAATACTGAAGTTATTTTTGTAACTAATACATATATTTTATTTCTTAAATAATATTTAATTGTATTTTATTCGTATTTTGCCTGATAACACATACAGAATTAAATGGATATCTCCCGCTTTTTCACAAACTAGTCAGTCGCCCCGGGCATCGGCGGAAATAACCCTCGGATTTTCAATTCGTAAATTTGTATCTCTACAATATTTCCCTCCGAAAGTCAAAAGGTCACAGAACTCACATTTAATTTTTATAATAATATATGGCAACACTTTTTAAAAATAATACACGGTTTCAGTTATAGTTAAATTAATTTTGTTTGGGATTCCGGTTAGCTTTTACGTTACTACAACTACTTATTTATTGATGCAGTAAATATTTTAATTATTGTAACTAATTAGTAGGTTACATGAAATAATTAAGGATAGATTTTTCCTTTTTTTTTATTAAACGCGCGATGGATATTTGAAATATTCTGCTTGCAACACCAACAGATGTCAAATTCATAAGACGCCTGATGATTTACGGCGCCATTCTTTTAATATTTCCCGCCTTGCCGTGAACGTTATCGGTCATCGCGAAAAACCGATCTTGCTTTCGCATTTCCATTCTACTCACACGTCGAAAAAATATCCGAATGGTATAAAAGAAAATATGTACCGTTTGAAACTCGCGCGGTCCATTGTTCGCGGTGAGTTGCGGCCGTAATTTAGTATTTTGCGACCAAAACTAGGTCTTTCTAACAAAAGGATATTGTTCCAGTACAATTAGCAATGCAATCGACATAGATAAGTTAATGTTTGCGTTATTGAGTACTTTTATGTTGGGCCCGGGGGCGTTAATATTGCGCTCGCTTAGTGCTCGTTAAGTGGCATTTTATCGCCCAGCTTTAACGCCGTCTTTGTATTGATTGTTATTTTTTAAGGTTCTATTAAACTTAATAAAGTCTTCATTTGGTACGATGGTTTTGGAGATATAAACTATCCTTATTTTCCACACAAACTTACGTACATAGCCTTTAAGGATTTCAAGACTTTTAATTTTTTTTATATCACGGATTGTGGTAATTATGTTTTTTATAAGGATTCGCTATTGACGTCGACTAGTGTCTATTTGAACAAATTGGAAACTTCATAAGTTTTCCTTTTTGATAGACAAATTAAAAAAAAAAAGTTCTATCAAGAATCCACCGTTTCTTTTAGTAATTTAATATGTAACGTTTCCAATTTCGTATAAAGTATTTTGAAATGTTTCATTATTAAGAATTGAGTTGATTTCTTAACACGATTACTTAACAAAATCACATTGCAATGTTATTTTAGCATTTTTATTAGCCTTAAAGACGGCAGTTTAGTAACATTAAAATAACATCTGTAAGTTACCAGATAATACAACTCGCTGTCTCTATCTTCGGAAGATTACGGCAAATGTTTATTCGCTCGTACTGGGCTTATTTGTATCAATGCAACCTCTCGTATTCTTAACATCGTCATCATCGGCCGAAAGATCTCCACAAATTTTTTGAGGGTAATTGGAATTTAGCCCACCAAGCCTGTCCCAGTGTAGGATGGTGGGTATAAAAAAAAATTAAGGGTGTTATTATGAAGCATCGGTGGCGACTGCTGTGCTGTCCGCCGATAACTCAATCACTGTATAAAGAGTAAGTGTTGCGGATGCGATAAAGCCAACGCTATCGCTCTCACTTTTGCCACGTTAAGTTGGTAGAATTAATCGAACAGTGGTTCAGTAAATGCTCTTATCGCCCGACATAAATTAATCTCGTAGCTAATACTATATTTTTTTTTTTACTTACAATTTTTAATTACGCGCGTTAATTGAAATGAGCGTGTCACGTGTTGCAACGGTGGATGCTGTAAACTTGATAAGGAGCCTTCTCTCATTCGTAATGCAATTGTTATTTTCAATATATAACATAAACTCGATCAATATTTCTATTAACATTTAACAGCTACTGGGGGTACTTTACATAAATTTTTCTGATAGCCATTGCAATAGGAACTTATATTAACACCAAAGATTTGATACTTATTGCAGCTGGGATGTTATTCACTGGTGGTGGGTCTCCATTGGCGACGATCATCTAGGTACGTACATCCGCAGCTCCTACTCCTGCCGCTGAACAGTAGTATGCAAACATTACTGTTTTCCTGTTTTAAGGGCGCTTTAGCTAATGTAATTACTAGGGTAACGAGACTGATCATCTTATGTCCTAGGCTACGAGCACAATGTGGTGTAGTGTACACCATTCTAACTGGCGGCACGTTGTTATGGGCAGGCGTATCAATTACCATCAGGTGAAGGTACTGAGAAGGTGAGCTTCCAACAGTGGTTAATAGCTTGTATGGTAACGCGGAGACTCCTGGTTCCATGCTGGTGAGTCAAGTAGAATTGGTTATTTGTAACGTATTTTAATACCAACTACTTACTATTAATTTAGTAGTATTTTAAATCTCAATAAGTATCTCAGAGATAGAGTATGCTGATCGAGAACACTTAACCACTTATAAGTTCACCATCACTACCCATGTGGAACGGGGTTAAATTTTAACCAACCAAGTTAAGCTTTCCTAGATATATAGAAATTGTTTCTAGAATGTACATATATAGTATTATTTTTCAAAGATTTCAATCAGTGAAGATATTATTTTTCGAATGGACGGAACAAGCGGGACTTTCTCCTGATGGTAACTGATACGCCTGGTCATAACAGTGTGGCGTTAATTAGGAGGGTATACACTACAGTGTATACCGCAATATTATACATAATATTGCGGTCGTCGCCTTGATACTTGAGATGTTAAGTCTCGTTACTCCAGTTATTTCATTAGCTACAGCACCCTTTAATCCATAACACAGTAATGTTTGCACATTACTGTTTGGATGTAGAAATAGGCGCTGCGGTGATACCTATCTAGACGGTCTATGACAACAGAGACATACCATCAGTTTAATCTGAATTGTAATAAACGCTTAGTTATTTTCTCGTTTTAATTGAAAACGTTACATTCGGTTTCTAGATAGAAATTTGAACTGATTGTTAGTAAATGCGTCAGGTCATAAATATCGTTAAGTTAGTTTAAAACGTACAGAGCTTTGGTCATTCGGTCTTTGATGAAAAAAAGCTGTGCTATAACTATTCGCGAAAATGAACTTTATTAGTTTTACAACAGAGTTACAAGTTTCAATGTTCGCTTCGTATTATCATCCGAACGTAAAGACCTCAAATATTGGAAACAATCGCCGTTCATTGCTCGTAAAGATAAGGATAATGATATTTGTAATGGTTGTGAATCAGCGCTCGATTCCGCCTCGTTTTCGCGGCCTTTGGTGAATAAGCTCACATGAGCAAGTCCGGTGACGTCACGACGGGCCAAGACCCGAGGAAGCCTTGAATAATTAAAGTATTAAGTGGGTTGTATGTTATCGCTTATAATACATCTCACGAAGAAGGATGGGGTAAGCAAAATTCTAGCATAATTATGTACTCTTGCTTACTTTGATTATTAGCTCGAATGCAGACGTTTATATACAATAGTCATTAAGGGTGGGTTAAGTATGAACCGGTTGCTCGAAGAATTATTTTATAAAACCACGCTTATCTCACTTTTTAAATTTTTTTTTTATACAGGGAGCAAACACTTCATTTTGTATTCATGATATTATTTGTATGATGGTGAAGCGCGCCTGTCCAGGACTCTCGGGAGGGAAACGGAGACAGGCAAGTGGTTAAGAGCTACGGTGGAATACTTATGTAGAATATACGTTATAAATACTTTGCGATATATAGTATCACCCGTGTTTATTGATATATACAGCATAAAAGATATCTTACAAAAAAATCTTTAGAAAGTTTATAAATACTTATACGGCGGATAGCGTCCGTATAAATCGCGCTGAAGTAATATATGTATTAATTAGTAATTAGTTGAGAAAATGCTTTCAAACATATAATTAAATAAGGAAACAAGTTTAACATTAGATTAGAAAACATGTGTTTTAGAAATAATTAATATTTCATTGTATACATGGGGAAGTATTCAACGTGCATATTAAATAGTGATGAATTGGTTCAAAATCGCTTCCGTCGCTTGAAGATACGATTTTAATAGATCTTTTCTTTTACTCATGTATATTGATAGGAAACATTAAAATGAAGTAGTAGTACAACTGTTTTCGGTCTACATATAATTTATAAACATATAAATATTTTTTTTTAAACGACGCGACGTTCAATACATTCACCTGATAGTAAGTGATACACCTGCACATAACAACGTAGCGTTAGATAGAATAGCATACCGCAGCAATGCGTGTATCGCCTTCCACTAGCTACAGCACCCTCCAGTCCGGAAAGTTTGCATGCTATTGTTTGGGGCTTCGATAGACTCTGCGGTGGTAACTACATAGATAGTCTCCAGCAACAGACACCTACCACCATTACAGGTTTTAAACATTGAGTTTATTTATAAAACAATAAGCGTTATTAACTTCTTAGTAGTCCATTCGTTTTTTCCCTCGGTCCCGGCACATGTGGAGAAATGCACAAGGCGAGCCGTAAAATTATTTTATGAATAACAAATTTCTCAAATATAATAAACTCAGTCGAGTTCAGCTGAAAACGTAGCCGATGGTTTTTTTTTTCCTGTCCATCGTATAAACAAACACTTCGCGGTAATATCACTAGGAGAAAGCAAGCGCGCGCCTGGAAATAGCAGTGCTGTATTATCTCGTAAAACATCGCGGTTTCCTAACATTTAATAACGGCCGTAAATTTTATATAAAATATAACTTCTTCACACTTATCGCGGGAATTATAATCGTAATATTTAATATCGCACCGTGTTATGTGCTTTTTTTTTTTTCGTGCAACTGCGCAATTAATATTTATTCGTGCGTGAAATTAAAAATATATAGCACAGAGTATTAAAACTCACGGTGTTTGAGAAAGTAATTTATATTGGACGGACGATTATTCTGTTTAACGGGCTTTTCTTAACACGTGCTTGCTGGCTTTTATGGGCGCCATTTTTATCCTTAACCGACCGCTAGGAGAAGGGTTCTCATTACATATATATCACCTTCGCTGTTCCTTACTTTTACGTCTGTATAGCGTTTTAAAAAATAGTCCGAACACATTTTGTTAATAATTAAACTAGACTTCATTTGTAACATAAATTAGTGATGGTAGGTCTGCAGGATCATTTAGGTAGGTCACACCGCAGCGGCTGTTTACGTCGCCGAACAGTACTGTGCAAACGTTACTTTGTTCCGGTTTGAGGGGCGTTGCAGACAGTGAAATTACTAATGAGATTGAAATGTCAATCTTATATCACAAGCCGAAGAGCACAATATAGTTCTGTCACATCATCCTGACTACCACCATGTTGTTTTAAAACGTGTAACAAATGCACGTGTAGATCATATATAGGTAATTGAAAAACCGCTAATTTTTTTTTCTACCGAACGAGTGAGACGTTCACCTGATTATAAGTGATACGCCCGTCTATAGCAACCTTGCGCCAGTGAGGATGATGTATACAACACCACATTGTGCTTGTTGCCTGGAGATATGATACATTAAGTATCTTTACCCTAGTAATATTATTTTTCAGTTTCTTAATATAGAAGTATTTATATCAATTTTTTTTTCTAGCTTGTTCGCTTTTATAGTTCTTAAATAAATCTAGATAATGTAATAAAGACAATTAGATGAATATTAATGATAGTTGGAAGGTAAAAGGATAAATCATAAAGAATTAAGACTGCTATAGAAATAATATAAGATCATGATCTAAAGGTTGGAATAAAGAGTATCAGAGAAATATCAAGGATAAGGATGTAATGAAGGAGAAAGTTTTACTTTATTTATTTAACAAATTAATACTTGGAGAAATTTATCATCGCCTGATAAAGTGAACCTGGCGCTCTCTAGTGACGGAGGCCAAGGTTTATAGTAGCTGTGCTAGAGGAGCGAGTACGAAACAGACCCGCTCTTTAAGAGCAGCTGTATGTAAGTGAGGAAGTTGTGTAATCTGTTTACCACATCTCATGGTGCATAATTGAACTAGAAATTAATAGCAATTCCTTTAACAATAACTGCCTTTTCCTTGGAACCTCTCTCCAAATAGGAGCCGCAGACGGCGACGTGGTACTTCCAATAAAATTATACTCGATATAGGTATGAAGTATGCGCAATTAACAGACCCATAGGAATGATAGACAGAGTTACGACTGGTCAATGGATACTCACCTGCCCTGTTGTTAGCTTTTTGTGTGATAGCATTCGCCTTTGCCGTTTTTGCGGTGTTAACTTTAAAAATTTATTCGCCGCCCGTTTTACTGGATCGGGGTGTTGGCAGGGGATGACTATGTTGTCAGTTGCCTTATTGGCAAGTAATTTGCACGATTACATACTATTATCATGAATTTTTAAAACTGATGTCATATAAATCAATACGCTGTGTGATGTAATGTACAATGTTCGCTTTCTAAGTTACGAGTATTTTTTATCATATGTCTGTTATATATATACAAATATAAAAGCTACGAAGCTGTCTACACCCTAGAAACAGGTATAGTTTTAAATGCTGCCTACACTTTAGTAACAGGTATAGTGTTGATATTCAAACAGTGTAGTGTGTGATGATTCACTGAATGAAGACAATCAGATATTCAAGCGGTACACGTAGCTACGCTAATCGTGTTAGGCGAATCTATTTCAGAACAGCAAAGTAGATTATTATAGATACTAATATTGTTAATATAATTTTTTATTCGAACAGGGATATTGATTATTAATAAATGTGCTCGTAGCAATTAGAAAAAACATATTTTTCTACTCAATAATATTTCTTTTAGCATGGTGTTGGAGAACATCTAGGTAAGTACAGCACCGCTTTATTTCTGTCGCCAGACAGTACTGTGCAATTAATACTATGTTCCTGTGCCAAGGGCGCTGTAGCTAATGCAGTTACTGAGGTAACGAGGCGATATACGATATTTTGGGGATCATTCGTTCTACGTGACACTCGTCCACCGTTGCAGCGAATTACGTAAAGTATCGGCCGGACATGACAGATTTATCAGGCTACTTTATTGCGTATCGAGTAAACTTTAAAAGGCCGTGAACTTTTTCTCATAAAAAAAAAACTTCTTTTTAAGGTTAAAGTAAGGAAGGTCTCACAGATCCAATGAGTTATTTTTAATTAACTGACGACTTTTGCTTTATGTAAGACACTAACCTTTATTCTATAGTTTCGTGACTCATTGATATAAAGCAATAACCAACGGCTATGTACTCAATATATAAAAAACAATAAAACTTCTTTATTAATAGTGTACATAACTTAATAATGTTTCATTACGTGGGGGAATTCCACATGGATACTCGTCTACGGAAACGACAGAATTGAAGAAGTGCCTTCTTTAAACTGAAGACGGCACCGACAGACGGTTATGTCAGAATCTTGTAAGAGACGACTGCTCTGGGCCTTTCATAAGGCTTTTTAGGTCTTTCATTCACTCGCCTAAGGCTGGAACTTTAGGATAGTTTCTAACGTTCAGGATGGATGTGAGCGATTAGAAGAAAAAAGTTGTTCTCCATTAATTTGAAGGTATTTGCAATGGATGTCTGCAACAAACTGAGCTGGCTGGTATTACGATATGTTGAATGATAACAAAATTCTTGTCTACTTATTTATTAAGAGTAATCTCTGGAACCGGTCTTTAGCTGATAATATATGATTTATTGTAGACCTGTTATGTTTTAAGAGAATTATAACTTCAACATTTATGAAATATTTTAGATTGGGTTTCATGAATTTCAAGAACAAGTTTGTAAAATTGTGTTAAACTCTTATGGTCTCCTTGGGCTTCAATAATAATAGCTTCTTCTTCTTCGTCGCTCCTTCACTGCTAAGGATCGTGACCATGCACAGTCTCGATTGAGTGCGGTCACATACAGAATGGAACGCACGGTGCATGCTGCCACCCACCGCCTTTCTAATAGTTTCAATCCATGTGATAAGGGCTCTTCCTTGAGCACGTCTGTCTTCTAGTCTCTCCAAAATGACTTACCTCTCCAGATAATAGACTTTGGAAAACGCGTGGTGTGTCCGAAATAGTGGAGGATTCTTGGTTGACACGTTGAGGACCGCCTAATCGGTGTTTTAAATTCTTTTAGGAAGGTTTCATTTATAATTTTGGCCGTCTATGGTGTATGGAAAAACCTTCGCCAGCACTACATTTAGGAGGAATCAATCATTTCCCTATTGCGGTTTCTCATAGTCCGTGTCTCGGATCAAGCGCACTTTAGTATCGAATACCTCTATTTCTCCAGATCTTCTCAAGTTTAGTCTTAGCCCTTTCAGTCATACCAGCTCTATGACAAATTTCTTCAGTGCAGCTACCATCACTGGTTATAAATGATCCAAGATTTATAAACTCCTTGACCTTTTCACATCCGTTCAGATCATCGATTGCTGGAAATATCACTGCCGCGTTCCTCACTATTACCACTGGTGTGGCACTTTCTAGCTTAACTTACTTCAGTGAATAACAATATAAAGAAATTAAATCTTCTGACAGAATAATCGACATTGATTTCTGTTGAATATTTAAGCACAAGATTTTGCTATTTTGAAATTCTCTCGGGCTTGACACTCAAACTCATTTCCCCCTATTATTAGCCAACAAAAAAAAAACTCGGTCACCCAAATGAGTTTTGTTTTCGCGGCATTTTAACAAAAGGGGTATTAAAGATTAAAATGGTATACCTCTGTCAATATTACACAATATTAAAAAGACACAACAGTGTTATCACAGCGGCCTTTCTTAATTTGTCTAATACAAACATCGGCCATTCTGTCGTAATTAAGCTGTGCATACACTGCTTATCGCCTTCATAGTTTTTAATTTAAAACAACACAGATAAAACACGAAAGTGCCATTTCATATGAATTAAGGCAAGTTTTTGTTTGCGCCTCGATTCTCGTGACCGCTCAAGTGTCAACAGCTTTATAATGGTCTTTATACACGTACTGTCACCATACCCCGGGTCAAAGAGTACATACACAAAGTGAAAACGTTAAATGTAATAACATTTTTATTCCAATGGAAATTAATCGGCGGCAATAACCCATCGTCGTAAAGAAACCTTTGTTGACAAAGCAAACGAACAGAAAACAGTTTTTAAAATGTTTATGAATACGATAAAATAATTCAATGCAATTGTCGTGAAGGTATTATTAACCGGAATATGGTGCTTTTGTGTTGGTAATCTGATTTTATTTCATTTACTTTTGTCCTGGTGATAAAAAAACTCTTCCTCATAACGCAGCACAACATTAAGCTCGCCTTGAGGCAAGATAATAAATCACATCACGCTACAATACCATTCAATTCAGAACAGTGTAACGTTTGCACACTACTCTCTGACGGCAGAAATAAGAACTGAGGTGGTACCTGGACGGTATCCGGCAAGACAGTCTCGTCACCAGTAAAGACCTATCACTAGTTTATATCATAGTTCACATTCTGTAATAGAATTTTAAAGTGATGTTGGGCGTCGGTTGAAAAATTTAAACATCAGTTGCAAAGAGTAATAGGAAAAAGTTTTACCACAATACGATTTTAAAAAATTTTTTACATAGAGGGATATGGTTGAAAAAACCGTATAGTCTAGAAAGTTCGGGACACACACAAAGTTCACACATTTGCGTCAAAACAAAGTGCACCGCAGCAGGTATTTCGCACGCGCCTATTGTATGGGAGTGCTATTTCACTTATATACCCCCACATAATTTTGAAAAATTTCCCCTACAAATATAACACGTATTCGGGGTATGCACAAAGCTATTTTTCAGGAGACCCTTTTTGTTGTCGACAAAATTCACAGGAGGGTGATTTCGGGTGACTGTAATACAACTTTACGAAATGATGGCTACAAAAAGAAAACGACTGAAACAATTCTGTTTGATTGAACGAAAATATTGTCAATAATTATGTAATACACACCACTGCTATATTTATATGTTAATATATTAACATACAAATGTACGGACGGTGTAGTGTAGTACCATGATTAATTAAATTACTCGTATGTTTGTTTTGGCGTTAACGGCATGTCCGTTTAGGTAATATGGCGGCAATATTAACCCAGTATTCAGATTATCAATGATTAAACACAAGATAATAAGCTTTTTATTGTTTAATCTAATCTAGACCATTTTTCGCGTAAAAAAGCAACGCTCTATCGGTATTATTACGTATATTTTTTTTTTATTCAACGAAGCGACAAGATGATGGGGACGGTTCACTAAATGTTAAGTGCTATACGCCTGCCCATAACAACGTAGCGCTGGTTAGGATGTCATATAATTGACCACGTTGTCTTGAAACATAGGATGTTAAGTGCCGTTACTACAATGATTTCACAAGCTGCAACGGCGTTCAATCCAGAAACGAACAGAAATAGGAGCTGTGGTTATACTTTCTCAGACGATCTCTCTCAAAAGATACCTGCCACCAATAAACAACTGACAGACTTATAACATTGTATAGTTTTTTCTTTTATCGATATGAGAATGACTTATAAACTATGGAGATGATGAATGTGATGTGGTGAGGATGATGATGATGATTAAATGATACATTTTTTTTAATTTATTGAAGCGACGAGATGAGCGGGATGTTCACTTGATGGTAAGTCATACGTCTGCCTATAACAGCTCTAACTAATTAGAATGATACACAGTATCAAATTCCACTCGTCGACTTAAGAGAGCTTGTTAAATCGCATATCTCAGTAATTTCACTAGTTACAAATCACTTCAATCCGGAACACAGTAGTAATGTTTGCACATTACTCTTTGGCTGCGGTGGTACCTACTTAGACGGTCTCCGGCAACAGAGACCTACCACCAGCATTTAGAGAGAATACTTTAGAGTATCCGGTTCCCGCAAAACAACTCACGAGTTCCAAGCCAGCCCCATCTACTGGTGGTGTACCCTGATAATCAACAAACTAGACTCTGGCTTCCACCAACCCGAATTGAGCCAGCGTGGTGGGAAATGGCTCAAATTCCTCTATATGAATTCATTGATAGTGGGAATGCTTATGGTAAGCCTACGTCTTGAAGTTGACATATATCGTCTGATGATAATGATGACTATGATGATGACTTTAGCATAACGTCACTTACGAATAATTACAGCTATAGTTTTCACACGTAATAAATTATTAAACTTGTAAAGCAAATTTCGTGTTGAATAATTCAATGTCATTAAGCGCGAACTAAATTTTGCTAAATGCAATTATTACGAGCAACGGCAATAACGTTCGCGATGAAGATCAAAATTATTATTTTAATCACAACAAAACATATTAAATTCTGTAATTTAAATACAATTAGTGCATATCGAAACGAAAGTTTCAATCGCATTACCGGTAATCCGGTTTGAGTTGATTTAAAATTTTGTCAAACATACCTGCGCTTGTAGTGCGATATTGAAATAGTTCACTACCGCTGGCAGAGCTGATATGGAACGCAGTTCCGTTCTTAATACTTTTTTATCATTTTAAGAGTTATAACCCATTATTATAAATATAAAATACTACTTAATTATAATTTCACTGGTGGTAGGTTACCACCGTTAAACGGTAGTGTGCAAATATTACTGTGTTCGGGATAGAAAGCAGTCTAGGGTAGTGTAATTACAGGGATAGCGAGACTTAACTTCTTATATCTTAAAGCGATGAGCACAGTGTGCTGAGTATATCATCCTAATTAACGCCACGTGGTCATGGGCGGGCGTATATCACTTACTATCAGGTGAACGTGTCGCTCGTCTCGTCGCTACGTTAAATAAAAAAAACACCTATGTGTAACAAGTGGGTATCTTCAAGGAGTGAATAGACTGCTACGAGGTTAATGTGCTTAGCTCCCACATACCACATTACCACTTAAAACCAGGTGCGATCGTGGCCAAACACTAACCTCTATGATAACAAGAAAAAAACGTCTTTGTTCACGCACTTATTTATCTACAATGGCCTAACGGTTCAGTTCATTTCACAGTGTCAACTGACAATGATGCTGTGGATAGGTGTTTTCGCTCAAAATACCTAGGCTCTTATACATTCGATAGTGGCAGCACAGCAATGCTGTTATAACAGCAGGTTAGAAATACAACGATGGTACATAAACAAGTGTGGCAAACACCAAAAGATATGACCTCGGAATGGACCCAACAAACTCGTACAATGCGACTAAGCTGCTGCCACTACACCACCAAACTAAAATATTGTATACTAAGAAAACAATCAGATTAAGCAGCGTCTCTTAACTGACTTTACTGTAGCACGATGATGATGATAATGATGGTGTGGTGTGTATCACTTTGAGGGGATTCCATCTATTTGTTACTTTTTGTAGTTGAAATATATATTTTTCTACAACGCATAGAACAACGCGAGTTTGTATTAGACGTAACATTTTCATATTTTCACTTCAGAAAGGAAAGTGCCACAAAGGGACGTTTTGATCGGCCATTGAAAACGTCGCTTGAAAAATGTTGAATGCAAATTTATAATACTTTGCCGCTCAATTGCAAATTATTTGTAAAAGAGAAGCTCTTCAAGCTCTTCTATAATCCACAAGGGATTGTTTGTAAGCTTCATTTGCTTCAATAGGTTGAGAAAATTTAAAACATTTTAAAGTTTCGCGTTTCGTACCGTAGAAATATTTTATCCGGTCGTACCTTGCGACATCTTTATTGAAATATGAACCGGTTATTATTCAATAATTAATTAACTGTGCTGTCGGAATTCGCTTATGCGTTTGTATTAACAAAACCGCGTCTCGCCTGCTTTTGATTCAATAATGCGTTTAAGTTGCACAAATATGCATCTTTATATATAACAATTTCTATATGTAACAGTGGCATTAACATAATATGTTATTTATTTAACTTTACGTCGAATCAAATTCTATGATTACAGTAATTATCTGTTAGGCTGACAACTTTCTAAAATCCATGATTGTTAGATCGTAGGTGCGTTTCACCACAGGTTTCTTTTTGATTCTGTGTGTACATATGTAGGGAATATAAAACGTCATGAGTGCAGAAACAAAATTGACGAAGAACTTGTCTTGTTTGCAATTAAATTAGTTCAATTACAACTTTGTTACAAAAGAGGGGCAAAGTTATCCCCACGTTGTTTAGTCTGTCGGTCGACTCGTATCAGCCGGCCGCAATCGTAGCCGTGTGAACTACATTAGTTTCGCCCGAAAATATAAACAAACTTCTTTGTGATCTATTTCCAAGCGACGCTACAGGATCTATTACATTCCTTTAAATAATAAATATTAGGGCTGCACCCTTAAAACTTTTATAGTTAAGAAAACAAAGATCATAATTACAAATAGACGCTAGAGTTCTTTTATCATATGTTACATTATTATGATTTTTGAATATTAACCACCTGTAAAGCTTTTTATAACTTTATTAAAAAAAAAATCTCAAAAGATACCACCATTACTGGTTTTCGTTCATCTAAGTACCACCGCGGACCCTATTTCTGCAGCCAGACAGCAGTATACTAACATCACTGTGTAACTGTTTGGAGGGCCTTGTGCTGTGTATATCATCCTAATTGGCATCACATTGTTATGGGCATGCACTTACCATCAGGTGAATGTCTCATTGTCTTCTAACTTGAAGTATTGAACGGATCCTCAATGGACATTAATGGTTCTATAAGGTTTCAATGAAGTACCAGCTTCTTGCATTCTTGAAGTTCGTTCAGATCTGTCGTTACGCTGAAAACTAAGACTTCTCAAGTCGTGATTTCGTTTACCAAATTTATGAATATACAAAAGCGGCGAGACGAGCAGGACGTTCACCTGATAGTGAGCGCTCGTCGCCTTTAGATATAGGACGTTGTCTCCTTACACCAGTAATTTCACTACTTACAACTCCTTTTAATTAGGAACATAGTGATGTTTACACAATACTGTTCCGCGGATGAGACAAGAGCTGCGGTGGTACCTGCCTAGCGATCTCCGGCAACAGAGACCTACCACCAGTAAAAATTGTCTAGCCTTTCTAGATTTGTATATTCTTATGTCTCAGGCGACAAGCGCAATGTGGTGCATATAGTTCTAACTAGCGCCACATTGTTATCGGCATGAGTATTACCATCAGGCGATCGTTGCACTCGTCTCTTCGCTTAAATGTATAAAAGTTTTATTGAATTCAATGAATTAAAATTAAAAAAAAAAAGTATGAATCATGGAAGCTATACTATTTTAGTATCATTAATAGAAAATCTATTACTTATTATAAAGTAATTAAATACCATAGATAAAGTTAAAATTTGAACTTTCGCCTATAAGTTCTATTTCTTTATAATCAATATCAAACAATAAGCTTAAAAATTATTGCAATGTGCGGTAATTAAAAAAAAAAAAACAATTATATAATAATTATACCGTGTTATAATACTGAATTCAGAAATCGACCTCGGTCCAGCGTAAATGAGGTAAAAAAAAAAAAAAAACTTGTGTTTAACCGTGTGAAGGTTGAATTAAAAGGGCACGTGTTTTAACTATAATTTGATTATAATCTATCAAATTATTTGTAATTAAAAAAAAACATTATAATATGTTAACAACAGATTACAATTGTAATTAATGCTTGATTCTTTTCCATTCGTTTATAAGTAAACAGAACGATTTTTGCTGGCGGTAGGTTTCCGTTGTCGGTGTTCGTGTATCTAGTTAGCAGAACGACGAGAGGTGGCCTCGTGCTTGTCGTACCAAAGAGAGAGTTCTGAGGGTTGCGGCACTCCCTTTAGCACCCCTTAGCTGCAGTGCAGAGGCATCGGTATGTGCCGTAAGAGAGCCACAGACAGTAGCAAACAACTAAGAATGACCATCGAGTGGGTTTTAGTAAAGTACCCTCACCAAATGCTGCTAATAGTTCTCTGCTGCCGAAAACCGTTTATGTATGTTATGGTTAAAGTGTAAACTATACTGTGTTCCGGTTTGAAGCGCGTTGTAGTTACAGTAATAACTGGGGAAATAAGACCTTAACAGATCTTATGTCCCAAGGGGACGAGCGCAACGTATTGATGTTTATATTATCCTAAGTAGCATCACTTTGTTATGGGCAAGCGTATCACTTACCATCAGGTGAACGTCTATCCGTCTCGTCGTTTCGTTGAACAGCAAAAAAAAAAAACGTCGCGTTTATTACTAAACGTTACACTTAAAGTTTGTTAGATAAATAATTTCTTCTTGTTTCCTTTGGTCGGGCCCGTCACGGTACGATATAACACAGGCCAAGAGAGTACCGGAAGCGGACAATTTATACGAAACAAATTAATACGTCGACTACCGAGTTTGGACTCGGCAATGCCTCACTCGTGGTCTTAAGTATTACATTGAAGTCTTCGGAAATAGCAATTACATCCATTATGGATGTACTGTCCCTGTTATGAACTATTGTCAAACGAGAAGTAGACTTGTCTTAAGGCAGTAAAGTTACTTTGGAAATTTAAAGGAAGACGCTATATAAAAAAAATATCTACTGTGTGTGCAAACGTTACTGAACTACGGTTTGAATGTCGCTGTAGCTAGTGTAAATACTGGGCTGACACTCAATATCTTATGTCTTAAGTGACGAGCGCAATGTGGTGCAGTGTATACCATTTTAACTAGCGCCACCTTATCGGGCGTATCACTTACTATCAGGTGATCGACCCGCTCGTCTTGACTAATATGACTTAAAAAAAATATAATTTCCTTGGCTTGACCTGTAAAATGTCGGTTCCGTTTCGCTTCGCAGCTAAGTGATCTACTGAGTCTAAATCTTTTGCATTCAAATTGTCTGTCTGTCTATCTCCTTAATTTGTATATATATAATGAAACTAGAAGTTTTTTTGTTCGCCAATCACGCGAAAGCTAGTGAACGTGTCGATATGGGAACATGACCGTTCGTCGCGGAATGATTTGTAGATGGCTATAGGCTATATATTTTTGGAACTCCATTATATCCTTCATCAATTTGTTTCTAATTAACTTTCATAAACATTTTCATTTCGCATTATTTATGCGGTTGCTATAGTAACGGTTGCTGTAGAGTCATTTGCGGTCTAATTTTATACCACGGCCAGCAAAGCGGGTATTATACTGGTGGTAGGTCTCTATTTCCTAATGTTGTGTAAGAAGCACCATCGCAGCTCTTATTTCTGCCGCTGTGCCGGTTACATTATTGTGTTCCGGTTTGAAGGGTGCTGTTTCGAGTGGAATTATTGACATAACGAGACATCATATTACGTGTATGTCTTAAGACGGTGAGCACAATATAATAAAGTGCTGTGTTCCCCTCGTCATATATCTATTACGATAGTGTTAAGAGCGAGTGCCTCACCGTTATTAAAATTTGAGGTCAAGTGTTATCTGATTGTAGATAAAAATACTTAGAAATAGACAATGAATGCAAATTTAAAATCAAACAAATTAAAACATCAACTATTGTAATTAACATCCATAAAGAAAATACGCTGGGACTGTTGAAAGCGGACGCCAAATCTTGTAAGTCAGTGAACCGCCTGAATTTTGTTGTCAAACATTGCACCCCGCTCGGCCCCTTCCTACTGCCACCACACCCTACACCCTGTACCCTTCGTCGTCGTTCACCCCCGAAAACTGTATCGATGTTTTGCGACAGGGAACATTTCGTTCGTAGTTATTTGTAGCTCTAAATCGGAAGCAGTCATTTTGTTTTTATTTGGGAAGTTCGTGTAATTTTGTTTATAACCTAATTTTGCTTTGAGCTTAAAGTTTACTCAATATGCTTATATTGACATAGTATTTTTATTTAAACTACTAAGCGACGAGACGAACATAAAATATAAAATGGTTAGGATGTTTGTACAGCAACTCGTCGAAAGCACTGCGTATCGCAGTTTGTTTGTTTACATAATTGGAGTGTAATATGAGATAAACAAATTAGTCTTCATCTTTTATTTTCTGCAAAATCATCCTGTTCACGTTTACAGATGTTTGAAAGAAATTTAGAGCTTTGTTTCTTCTATTAAAACTACTTGAACTCTATCGAACTATTTATCATCATCATCATCAGCCGATAGACGTCCACTGATCATAGGCCTCCCCCAAAGATCTTCACATCGATCGATCCTGCGCTGCCCGCATCCAACTGCTTCCCGCAGCTTTCACCAGATCGTCGGACCACCTAGTGAGGGGTCTGCCAACACTTTGTCTACCGGTCGCCGATCAAGGACCTTAGTGCCCCATCGGTTGTCAGTCCTTCGAGCTATGTGTCCTGCCCATTGCCACTTGAGGCCAGCAATCTTTTAGACTACATCGGTTACCATATTATTTATATTATAAAAAATTGATAGAAACAAAGATGATTTATATGATTATAATCATTTGAGTTATAATTTCATCATCATCATTTCAGCCTATTGCTGTCATTAGATTTTATTAAACTACTCTCTGGTCGGTAAATGAAAAGACCAAGGGTAAATTATTAATAGGTTATTCCTTATATCCTTATATATGTTATGTTGACTTCTACTAAATAATAAGAAGGCTAATTTATTCGCTTAAAGATATTTTTTTACTTGTTTATATAGACTTTTCCATAGACTAGTTCATTATCTTTGTTTATGGTATATTTGTCCGAGAATATTGCAATTTGTAGACACACTGCGATACTTAATATTCGCATTCCATTACGAATAAATATCTAAGTAGGTACAACGGGTTTTCAAAATATTTTGCATATCATTACTTAATACGTATCTTCGTATTTGAAATGAATATTGTAAATAAAAATTTGTAATGCGAATTGTATGTAAGTTATTAAGTAAGTGCGGTTGACATTTAAACCTTTTTTTTTTTAAACAACGATCATATTTTAACAGTAAAGGCATTAACTACACGCCTTTTGATAAGTTTTAAATCGATTAAGAGTACGAGATATCAACTGTTATTTATATTGCAGTGTATCGACAGATCATTGAAAAATTAATTAAAGATATCCCAAGTTTCATATTTATTAAAATAACACGCAATAATATGCGCGGTTTTTTTTTTTTTTTTTCAATTGTGGCAAAGTTTTTCGGGTTAAGTACTAAGTATCAACGAATCTGTACCTAAATATTGATTTATTTAAAACTTTATTAGACATTTAAAATTAGGTTGCATTAAATTGTCTTAGTGGGTATTTATTTACCAGTCAACCTAATAAGTGGGGGGAGTGCTTTGGGAGGTAAGGAGGTACATTTTCACTATAGACTTGCGATTGGTTAACATTTCAGTGGTTCAATATTGGAATGGTAAAGTACTTGAAAGTACTATGATAAAATTGTTGACATATCGATGATGGTCTAATTAAGTTATCACGTAAGTGTACACGGGCTTTAAGTTACACCTCAAATTAATATTGTACAGGACCTTCTTTGTTAATTTAAATATTTCATATCGGACCCCCTCTTAATTGCAATGTTTATATCCCTATATATTTCGCTGCACCGATGAGCCGCCGCCGGTCCGTGCCCCGTCCGTTGCATTACGCAGCACCAATGCACTGTATTATAATTAAAATATTCCTTTTGAATATTATTATCCGGCTCCGTGTCGCGTGGAGCGGGCATTTCAACTTTTTTAAATGTTTATGAAATTAACATTTTGAAATGTTAACAACGCCCGCGCTTCGCCTCTTGGTGCTTTTCAATTTAATTCGTTATCGGGCGATTGTTGGAATTTATTGAAATTATTTAATATTAAATACCGGTGGGGATGCTCCTGACGCTTGTAGACAGTGCCCGTCGGCCCCGGGGCCGTTGGGGAATTATTTATCACCCCATTCCAGTTTTAATTACCAATTTTTCGCTGATTTTTCGGATACACTGGCACGGAACTACAGACCAGCGAAATTATTTGATAGAGGAACGTCTTTTTTTTATGAAACTACACTGTATACATGTGATATACATACTATTAAACATGTTTTCATTTAATAAAACCATGTTTATTTTTTTACTATTTTATCCTGACGTTTTGACCGCTTTGCAGTGGTTATGTTCACGGGGTGACTGACAGATGCTCCGATGTCATAACTATCACGGGGTGCGGCCGTGATGCGAATGTTAAGATCGATGCGTGGTGTAAAAAGGATGGATAAAGTTAAGAATGAGTGTATTAGAGGAAGTCTGAAAGCTGCTCCAGTGACAGTGAAATTGAGGAGCAAGAGGTTAGCGTACAGGCGTGTTATGCAGAGGGATGAAGGACAGGTAACAAAGAAAGTAATGAGAATGAACGTGGATGGTTAAAAGGGTAGAGGAAGGCCGAAGCAAGTGTGGATGGATTGTGTGAAAGATGACATGTGTAAATAGAGTGTGAATTCAGATATGACGGCTGATAGAGGGATATGGTAGAGAAGTACATACTGTGCCGTTCCCACATCGCTGGAAAAGAGAGCGGGAGGAAGAAGAAGAAGACTATTAAAAAGTTAATTCAGATATTAAATATAGTCTAGTTCAGCAAAACTTATCGCTACTAACTAGTAATATCTAAACATAATACAATACTTTAAAACTTATGTTAGAACTTAATTAATTAAAAAAAAGCCTTGCTAATTAGTCATACTTTTTGACGCAAGCATTGTAGAAAAGATCATGTCCAAATATGGTTTTAAATATCAGAAGCGCGTTGGACCAGTTATGGTGTCGTGTGTTTTTCCATGTTACTTATTTTTATGTCCCATAATTGATCTATAAAGAATAATGAAATTGAGTCCTTAAAATAACTACGTGTATTTAAAGGCACTACTGTATGATGTACTTTTCAATCCTTATTTCATTATCACTATAGAGCTACAAGTGGTTATTACGAATTGAATTCTGCTAATGTGAAGTACTGTGTTAAGGGACTAAATATTACTTGTAAGTGTACAAAGGTACAGTTCAGAGACTTGTCTCACTTAACCTGATGTCTCCTCTAGATATTATTACAGTCGTGAGTTTTATGTTTTCACTTGCTCTATGTCTTTCTGATGTTTATCGCTTCGACTATAACTCTTCGGCGTAAAATCAGAATGTGAAGGAGCTTAGTGTTTTAGCTTTTCTTATTGTATCCATTAGATAATGAATAAACGATAATGATCAACACATGGGAAATTTTTCGGTTCCTGAAGCGGTTGTCGAAGATCTAGAGTTGATGCGTGATGGTTTCGGGGACATTTGAACGTTTCACAGTGTACCGCTGCGGGTCCTAGGTTAAGGTTTTAAAAGAGTCGCTCAAGCCGAGTTTAATGTATGTTCAACTAGCGGAAGGTCTGACAACGTTGCCCTTTTCGGTGCAGGGTTGCCATTCCAGTACTACATCACTAATGTTCAGCGGTTACATATGCCTCTACTTCAGCCTCCGAGCATCCCACTCCATCATCATCCATAACTACTGAGTTTCGGAGGTATAGGTTGTCGTCGGTAACGCGCACTGTACAAAGATTAAGTTTCAGTAAAACCCTATTGTTATTAAAAATATGATGACGACAAAACCGTTTATATGGTGTGTGAATGTGCAAATGAGAGGTGGTGGCATCAAATTGAAAGCGTGTTATCCATACGATATTTGACATGAACATTTGTTAACGACTCATTGCGTCTGCCGCGTATCGCCGGCCGTCCGCAGAGCCCTTAGAAGCCTGTAAGGTAAATTGAGCGGCGCCCGGCTAGCAGGCGCCTTTAACACACGCGACGTTGGTTTTCAATCCGTATTATGTTAATATTCCATCATATGATTGACAACGTTTCGGCGACAAATATACACTTCAATGAGTTCATTGTGTATTTGATGAGTTTATTTATACTGTATATCCAGTGAAAAATAATTACATTAAACCATTCCTGTCACTGTTTATTAAGACTGTTGTAATATCAATTTGTATAAACATTTCTAGGATGAATCGAATTAAACGTGATTATTCTCGCTTCATAAAAACATAAATGAAATTATCGATGTTGTTAGATATAAAAACGTTTCGTGTGAAATGAATAAGCTGAAATGGGTTTTTGCGATGATATTGTAGGATCGTATGGTTATAAAAATAAGTCGTGTCGTCGTCGCACCGTCGTACGTTAAAGGCTACGATCCCGACGGCGATTATCTCGGTAAGGTTTAACCAGTCAGGCGACACTGGGACACGTGTCGGGGCCGGGATTACGAACTCACGCCTTCATATTATCGTTCCAATAGGCTCCCGCTCGGGTCGACGAAAACTTTTTCACTTGAACGCTCCGCTTCCTGTGCTTGTGATTGCGCCTTTACTTTGCATCTGTTTGTTTCCTTTTGATATACCACTAAGGCGGAAAACAGGCATGATGTTCGCTTGACGGTAAGTCACGGTCGCATACAAAACTAACTGCTGGACATAGGAGTTCCTTAAAGATCTTCACACCGATTAGTACTGCGGCTTCCCTGTATATACTTTAGTATATTTACATTTATTAGTAAAAGCTTTTAGTATGTTATTAATGAACCGGATACTTTTTCCACACAATACTCCACGCTTCACAGTCGTCTACAAATTATAAAAGCTCATTGGCATTTAATATGGTGTCCATTTTATACTTGTATTCAATCGTATGAACTTTTGTACGACAGCAACCAATTATTGTGAATAAGCTAATAATGCGATAGAGCGGTCGCAATAGAAAAATGAGCAGCGATGCGTGATTATTAAATGACACAAAATTAAAATAATTAAAGGCTTGCTGTATTGCTGAACATCGAGCACGGCTGATCACGTGATCAGCTACTACACGGTGTTATGGTCACTCATCACTTGTTTGATCCGCCATTAAGTTGAACATCGATAACTTTCGAATATTTTTACTTAGTTTTCATAAAACTCTTTAAATAACCATTATTGAAACGAATTTCATTAGATTATTGATTGCAAATCATTTTATAGATCAAGATGATCCATTAATATAATCGAGGCAAATCACAAATAAATATATATCAAGGTCTATTGTCAGATACAAGGATGTTAATTTATAATCGCAAGTAATTAATGTAGAACGCGAGGCGAACTAGGAAATGTTATTATCGGCATCGGCGGAACAATTAAAGTATTGGAGAGTTACTAGCGAGCGAGGGATGGGGTCGGTGATAGCCACCTGTGGCTTGTGATGTCACAGATCGACGGACGGGTTAGTGCTTAAACGGTTGTCATTCATCTACCCCCATAGTGGTCGCAAAATTACTATATTATACATACAACTCACTGATATTTCTACAAATTTTTAATACGGTTTATTAAGGAAGCATACCTGTAGACCGAGAAATATATGAATACAGTTTAGATTGCCTAAAACTTAATAACTCGTTTGTTAAAACCTTGTACGATATGCCCGAATAAAGTAGCAACAGGCTCGCCCCCTGTTACATGGAGCTTAATCTGACCACATCTGGCGTAAAGTGGGCTTATTCGCCTCTGCCTACTCCTACTGGGAAAAAAGGCGTGATAATAAAAAAATATCTGTACGATATTATAAAATACCAGATCATAACTTGTCAATCTAAAAATTAACAAATAAAAAATGTTACGAACCCTATATACAATAAAGCTTTTTGTGAGCTAAATGGTTATTCAATTGCTACAGGATTATTTTGTATGAAAATGAGAATAGTTTAAAGCTTTTCATTGGGTTTTTGCATAAATATTTAGGGACAGCTTTATTGCGAAATAACACGAACGTTGCAATTTCCCTGGAAGACGTCGAGACCTCGGTTCAAATTTCAGGCCGAATGTGTACGGTTGGTGTAGCTAACTACAATTGTCTGCGTCATCTTCATGTGTTATAACAGCATGAGTGTTCTGAATGTCCACATATGAAAAAATATTCCGTGCGCTTCATCATGCAACGCCTCATTGTCACTCAGATAACCAACTGCCTCCATGTTGCTATATCATCGATTAACCTCAAGGCAACCAGTATTATGTAAGCATATAATGAGCTGTTACTTACATAATGATGATATCCATCACCATATCATCAGCATGAACGTAACAAAACTACTGTTCGAGCATAATGGGTATCTTTATAATGAAGTTTCATCGTTAATTAAATTCTTAATTACATGTAGTAATTTTGTAATAGAAAACAATTTAATAAATTAACTGTACAGTATATAAAAGATTGTTTGATTTTCGAGTAGTTTAAAGTATGCGAGATAACCTTAAACAAAGGTACAAACGTAAGGCTTTATTTTTGACTAAACAATGAGCGCCAACACTTTTGTTTCCACAGCGGCTAACATTTTCGCTAATGATTCAAAACACGATTACGAATCATAAGAAAAAATCCATTAAGTAATTACATAACTGTTTTTTTTTTTTTTGTTATCGCAAAGTAATTTTACTTACAGTATACTTCGTGTATTAACTGAGCAACGTTTTGTGTGTATATGAATAAGTGTATATGAATAAGGCAATGTTTGCGTATCGTAGCATCGACTAGTCCTTTCCTTAACAGCATTAATCTAAGTAGGTCGAAATGAAACTATGGTTTTAATAAGAAAAACCAACAAAATACAATGTGAACAGTGGAAAATATTACTCGCCGCGATGACGTGGTCTCGAGTTACAACGGGGCCGCAGTGCGAGCGTTTTCATTAGAAACTTTTTTTTTTTTTTAAATATTTTCGACTCAACCTTTCCCATCATTATTGGTTGTAGAAGTAAGGCCGAGTGTTTTTGTATTTTGCGGGAGATTTCACATTTGAATGAATTATTAAAATAATAAAGTATAGACACAACTAATCTATGTAAAACTATTAAAAAACAAACACTAAGAACATGTAAGAGTTTTGATGTATTTTATTAAGTATTAGTGTATTAGTATATGATCACCAAGCTTCAGTTTCAAGAGGGCAGCTTATGATGACGATTAGTATCTTGAAATAAATTTATTATATATATATACGTGACTTTGTAGTTAAATCGCTGGAAGCAACTCAAGGCCATTTGGAGAGGAATTCCTTGGGGGAGGTCTATGTCCAGCTGTTGCCGACTTTCGGTTAATGATGATGATATCATTTAACTGTGTAAATAAACAACTTTTAAGCCATATTCTAACAATGGAGTGTTCAATGATAGTTTTTGAATAGAAGTTACAAACGAACCGCAGTAGTACGCTTACGCGCACGCCGTCACTGAAGCCTAAAAACTGAATGATTCACGATTGGAAGCGGCGTGTACTCTCATAACGCGCGTTAATTTGATCTAAAAATAACACCCATTCTTTGTTTGTAAGATTTTTACGAAATCTGCCTCCGTGTAATAAATGTTACGGCAGCGCGTTTGTCCGTCGGTCCGACCGCAGCCGCGTCGGAGAGAGATATTGTTTAAAAATTATAAGGCAAATCGCTCGCCTTCGATGATTGATAAATAGCTATTAAAAAGATGTTTACACTACCAACATGTTAATAAACATTGAACAATTTTTTCATAACTTTTATTCACTAATTAAAGGGGTCGATAGGAAACTGCGCTTCAATTAGTTTCTTTCATCTCCTGCAGAAGATATTAATTTTCATAATCCTTAGCGTCTAGCAAAGTTTCTTGCAGCGTAAACTTTTGTATCAGGGATTGTAGGTTCGATAGACTGAAAGAAAATTTTTCCTTGAATTATAACGATACAAACTCGAAACAGTATTCATAAAATATTTATCAAAAGTTATACATATGTATTATTCAAGTTTGTTATCTGAACTCCAACCACATGGAATGTACATCTAGGAGAGAAAATACGTGAATTTAATACTTAAACAATACTAATCAAAATTATTTTCTTTCCAGGTACGTATTATGTCTCATTAAGTACGTCACTACACGCCATTGGACGGTGAGGTAAGTAAAAACTTCTCAGGCTTCAAACTGATGAATAAATAAATATAACTATCATACATTGAACTCTCGAAGCTATCTTTCACTTGATCCACTCAGCTGTGATACTGCAAACTTTTCCATGTACAGCACAATTATTTTGCGGTCGGTAAATCTAAAATTACTGACATTACAGTATTTATGATAGTATCAGTGTTTTGATATCTGATCACGGCACTTGGTGCTGCACAAAGGATCGTATAACAGCCGCTCAAGGCGCAAAGTCGTCTGTACGTGTGGTGATTAAGTCGACAGGTGTACGAAACAGTTTTGTATAACGTTCAAATTAATCTCGCCTGAGTTTTTACGGAAATCGTCGGCTCCGTACAAAACTTTATTTGTTGGGGTCTTGGAAAGAAAAAAATGAATGGATTACGTGAATGTCTAATCCCATTTTATTATTCATGTACGAGTACAACAGTTGCGTTGTAATGTGCCCGCTATCTGCCGTCGGATCAAAGTTATTACAAAGCGGTAAAGTACGGAGTTCGTAGCGATAGATGTGGCTTCCATTAAATGTATATATACATTATTTAACATCACATTAAAATAACCAATACCATTGATATTCAATCGATAATCACAATTCAATCTTTTTTTCATATACCACCTGTATTTGTATTCAAAACCATTTACACAATAATATTATTTAGATCATTTTAAAAATTCCTCCCTCTCTCTATATATATATATATATTAATCTATTATTATTGATCATAACATATATATATGATAAATTAGAAATTGTGATCACTAACAGTTGATCTCAAAAATTCATATAGATCCTCGTAAAGCAACATAACATGAACATAAAACATGAAAAGCCTTTAATGATGCTGATGATTGTTTTTTATTAAAATTCGATCAATTCATCATATCAAGAAGGAGCCTTCATAAAAAAAATTGTTTTCTAACCTCGTGTTTATGTAGACAAGAGATAGTACCCTTGTAAAACGGAAGCACACACATACACACATCCAGTGGACTCGGATCCTCGTCGTCGTTCCGCGGTAGATAGTTCTATTGTTTTGTTAGCACTTGTAACAGAAAACATAAAACTTAACGGCCGCCTATACGAATATATTAATTTCGCCTTGTTTATTACTTACGGAATTAATTATAACGGTTAAATGAACGAGGCATTAATAAAAAAAAATATGTGGAACGATCCGATTGTTAAATATATATGTTTTTATAGACATCGCGATACGACTGTGCGGGTTATAAATAGTATGCACGTGGGACTATGAAAAAAAACCAGCTTCTTTCATTATGTTTGCTCTCATTGTTCTTTATTTTGATTGTTACGTAGTCTTGGAATGCACTTTGAACAGTAGATATATTTATATTCCGTTTTATAATGTAGGCAAGAGATCAAAGCGTAAGTCAATTTGTAGCGTCGCGGGTTTTCAGCGACGTCTCAAGGAAGCAACCCCTGTTTGTAGAAAAAAATAAATTATAAAGTAAGCTTACTTAAAGAGCATATCCTGCTTCTTCAGTTCTCATAGATGTGTGTAAACAGATGAGAAAATGTTTATGTTTTTGATTTATGAACCGAATTTTATTAGGTCTACGCTATTTGAGTGATTTAATGATTAATTTAAATTGTTTGATCATTTTCATTGCCGTTATAACATCATTTTATGAGCACACCGCCAAATAATAGTTTCATCATGATCATCATCAGACCGTACACGTCCGCCGTTGGACATAGGCTTCTTCCCTGAAGAGTTCTACAAGAGTTCCAATAAGAATTGCGTCCTGCTCTCAGCCAGCGTAGGAAAGATGTTTAGATACATATGATTAAAGCTGGTTGGATTTATTTCAGTAATATATACTTCTGTGTTGATATTCGATAATACTATCATGTATCTCAAAGTAAAGAACACGAAACGGTGCAGTGTATATCATACGAACTAACGTCACTTTGTTTATTGATTACTAAGAAGCAAACTTCTCGGTTATCGGATCGAAGAAATATAGCTGCTTTCTGAAGATTATCATATTTTTTTTTATGTATTGTCCAATTGCAGTGTGATTAACTATAATAAATATTGTGTGGTGATCATTCAGGTGATTATACTGCGCAATCGTACAGTTGGTTTTCAAGTATAACGCAGGTGCTGCGGCCCCCTTCAATATCTCGATTTGTAACCGCCGGCTTCCTCTTTAAGTTATTCCGTTGGTACTACTGTTTGTCCACAATCATTGACTTGCAATAAGTTCACTTGATTCAAAAGAACATGCAGCTCCGTATGATGAACACTACGCATTTTAATAATATTGTTTACATAGTGCGTTATTTATATTTTGTTTGAACATTGTTTTATTGTTTTACGATTTGCGTAGCGGTGTCACAGTGGCACAGTAACGGCAGCGGTCATCAATATCTATATATAGATAAACAAATTATTGCTTTCAAGTATTAAAACAATTTTATATTATGTTTACGAGGAAATAAATTAATAAATCAGATGGTGCCTTCGTAGTGATCGTTTCTAAATTTATTGTTTATGTTTTAACTTGTTTCACTTACTACTGGTTTCTCAAAAAGATTCAATGTTTCGAGGGACTTTATTTATCTAGAATGAGCTAATACTATAACAATATAATCGTAATATTTCGTATATTTATGATCTATGCTTATCTAGTTTCTCATTATGATTTTGTTCAAAGTATACGATCATTTGTTTTAATAGTTCACGTATATTTAATGCGTATAAAATTTAATCTTCCTATTCTTAACACCGTACGGGTTCAAATGATAAAAATTACTATTAAAACAATAATGCGTCAGTTTCATTTGTTGATTATAAGTTAATATTAATATCATTTATGTTATGTTACAAGAAAGTATAGCAATCGTATGTTATATGCTGAGAAAATTATAAAAGTTTTTGGCATGCCGCCTCCCCAACCGACCTTCGTAACGCACTACAATATATCAATTGTCTGACTATTTCTATACGAACGGTTTCCAATTTAAAATACGCCAAATAAATTATTGTTTATAATTTATCGGGACAGGTGTTTGTGGGAAACTGTAGCGGCTTGCTATTATATTGGATATAAAATAACAAATCTTTCGAGACAACAGTTTGACAAACTTTACCAGCGGTGAAGGTACGTCGCGGCGTAATTATCTAAATTAACCCTTTGAGGCTAGGAATTTCAGAGAATTTTATGCGGTGCAACATTATACAAAGCTGGAGTATTATTATTAATAAAGGTATACAATAATACAAAAAATGGAGAGAATTTAAATAATTTCATTTCGTTATCTATATATAGGAGATATTCATTCATTATTAGAAGTAAACAATCAAAATTTGGTAATGATATTGCTTCCGTCATTTAGAGGGATAAGAATAGATTTTACAGTGAGTGTCGGGAATGTCACACTCAGAAAAGCTGGACTCAGGTACTCCTGATGTGTCAAATGGGATGAATGGTACATGAACATGTTAATGAATGTTTGCTAAATAGGTAACGAGACTTTTGTATATTAAAGCGATGATCGCAAGGTCTTGTATAAATTTCCCAATGTCAACTATTTACACTTGTTATTATTATATTGATTGATATATAATAACACATATTTAATATATATTAAGATACTGTTAAGAGAGTACGAGAGAGGATAATGTTAATAATTTAACATACTTGTGTAATAACTCTGGTTTAAACCATTGGCAGTTTGTTGCTGTTTAAAGCATTCATGTTTGCGTGAAATCAAAAGAGCATATGTCTTAACGTCGGCTTTCGATCTTGTTCTGTTTGTGTTTAACCGTATCGTGATTAGACGGTTAAAAGTTAATCCGTGTGTAATCGGGTGGTCCTGAGTCCGGTTAATCTGTCGCTAGATTCCAGTGTGAGTCGCCACGGTGGGTACTTTTGATTAGGAGAAAATGAACTTAGCATTACTTTACGTAATTGCTAAAGTTTAGTCGTCGATACAAATCAAGGGTAATGCTTAAAAAGAATCGAGTCATAGAGTTTCAATAATATCTACGCTATTGACATGTACATCGCGATTTGTGATAGTTGAAACTTAAGTTAATTTTATCCTTGTTATACATAAAATATGTGGAAACGAATCGTAACCGTTTAAGTAATTGACATACGTTTATATACAATTGCTCATGCCAATTATTTTACAAAGGAAAGGCATTTCAGTTACCTGTTTTTTCTTGAGGGTATTATTGTCATCCTTAAACTGTTGGGCCGCAGGCATATGGTTAGTTAAATGGGTTAAGCCATTTCCATCGAAGTTAGTTACCCCGAAGTCGATATATAATGCATGTAAGCAGACAGCTATCCCTTTGATATCACCGCTCCTATTATTTTCTGAATTACTTTTGTTTAAGTTTAGAACCTACTATGAATTCCATACAAGGTAGCGTTATCAAAATAGGCAGGGCGACGTCTTATATCATTTCGAAAGTTTTTTTTTTTATCTGTTAATTTTTTACTACGTATCTCAGCTGCGTTACCGTGATACTTACATAACATTTACACACTCATTCTAATGAATAAATAAATATAAGTACCCGTTGATCATTCAAATATTTGCAGCGTGAACGACCCACTAATAGAGCCCGATGACCACTTAACCTAAGAGTACAGTTAACTTTAACAATTAAATGTAATAAACTTTCATTTTAGATGTATAACATTATTTAAAATGTTTGAATCCATAGCTTTAACTCAACTTCTTGTCATGCCTGTTCATGCCTGTAGGTTGGACAGTCAACTTATTATTGGTAAGTAGTACTAAGCTGCCGATCATACTTAAGTAAGTAAGCAATTGTACAAGTACAATGCGCCCTATAATGTAATTGTCCTCGCTCGTTTCATTCTCAAACATGGTTGATAACAACGTTGAATTGTGACAAAACGGAATCCTAAAAAGGGCAGCACTCATAAATTATTACTTGTGCCCAAATATTGATGTTGGATTGTGTATTTGTTTTTGAAAACCGGACGCATCGAACCTACGGCCTACTATTTAAATGCATCCTCAAACAAAGGGCAGAAGAGGCGCGGTGGGAAGGGGGCCTCGCCACGTCTACTATTATGTATTGTACCTAATTGAAACAGAGGAAATCGACTCACTTATTTTGGTACTTGCTTCTTTATATATCAAGTTCAGTTAGTTTAGTGAAAGTTTGCATTGAAAATTACTATAATAATACTATTAAAATATTAAAAAAAACTTAAGCTAAGCTTTGAGACGGTCGGGGGTTTCACCTGATGGTAAGTGATACGTCGGCCCGTAATCACGTGACGCTAGACTGATACGCACTGCACCATGTTGCGCTCGTCGTTTGAGACATAAGTTGAGTCTCGTTACCGCAGTAATTACACTAGCTACAAGACCCTTCAAAATGGATCAGTAATGTTTGGCAGCTGATTTCAGCTCCTATCTATACGGTCTCCTGCAACGGAGACCTACCACAAAAAAAATGTTATATATTGAGATTTAATTAGAAGATTATTAAAAACATATATTCTCATATGTTTGCTTTTATTAGAATAAATAATTAGGGTCTATGTAGAGATTTATAACAAAAAAAACACATTTTTTATCTTGTTCTTGTATTATTTTTGTACATATATTCTATTATCGATAACTCATACTAAGATTAACTTTCTAACGCAGTAACGAAGTAGTTTTATTTGTGGTGAAATTATAACTTTTGATTTAGTTTTTCTCATTACTTGTTTATGTTATTTATCAAGTTTACAAAATAATAAAGTTCAAAAAATTTAACATAGTATTCATTGAAAACACCACGAAGGTTTGTCAGCAGCGCTACGATCGGAATCAGTCATCGAAACCATTAACTGATGCACAGCACACACAATATATAATATCATATAATCTATAGATGAAAAAAATTAGGAAAATGTAATAAACTAATAAAATAAAATAAAGAAAAAGATGAGGTTGAGGATTTACAGTACGGTTAACTATTACCATTTTAGTGAGTGTAGCATCAAGTGTCAAGAGTGCGTGGTCCGCTGTGCTGTCGGCGCGGCAAGCTAGCCTTTAGGTTTACTTATTATATTAAGATAAATATTTCTCATGGGCATGTGAAACTGCTTTATGGTTTGAGAATATCACTTTTAAATCGTACAGTGTTGTTCGAGCCACGAATGTTTTTACAACAATTAGACGCATTTTACCAACCCTTATTGTTACCTACGCTCAAGTTAGTATTGATGGAAAGTCAATAAACGGTGTGCAGCAACGGTTGTTCCCTTTGTTCGTTGTGTTTCTTTCGGGTTTGCTTGTTAAAAATCTTGGTGGACTACTTTATTTTTAGGGGGCAAATAGACTACCTAAGTCAGGAGTTAAATAGTAATACCAACAGTACGCTGGAGGCGCGCGCTGTGTGCTCGCTGTCGGTGGTCGCTTGCCACCTAATTTGTTTACGAATTTCGTGTCTAGTAATCTGTTAAGTTAGATTAATACTTGTTCCTTACTTGGTAGTGAGAGTGTCTTCAAAGTGCCATTAGCCGCGGCAGCTTCCGTTACCTCCTTGCCTCTTGCGAATGCATTTGACAGAGCAATCGCGTAGTACCTCGTCTGTTATTCCCAGATAACCAATTTCTACGTTGGTGACAGCTTTATTATTGTATCGAAGTCTCAATACATAATTTATCACTGTCGAGTATTAATTCGTGCGATTATTTTAGTTTTATTTTCGATTATCGTTTCAGTAATTAACAAAGAAAATTGTAATAAGTAACATAATTATTCACAGAAGAAAGTATTTTTGTATCACTCCATTTAGAGAGTGAAAATAGCAAAGCACTACCTTTTTTATAAATACTTGTTCCCCGAACTCTAGGCCAGAGATCTCTGCATGAAGAGCGCCATTGGTTGATACCTCATTCATTATTTCTATCACATATTAGTATCGCGTAACTATATATTTTAGTTACTTACAGTATTGTATCCTTAATTATTTAGTCGTTAACATGCTATTAATACACTTTTGTTTTGTATACTGTTATTATTACGATATACTTTTTTTTAATTCTATCTCTAACAAGGTTAATCTTATCTACTCTTTAATTTTATTCCTTACGTCCTATCTATTTTAAACTATTCTAGATCTTTTAAGTCTTATATTGCATGCCTTGTATACAATATAACGACTCTTATATTTGCTATACTTTATTTCTAATAATTACTTTACGTTCCATAAACTTACTATAGAGAAGAATCTTTATGTTACATTAATATTTTCCTTGCTTGTTTGTAGTCCTAAATCCAACTTCATGTAATTAGGTAACAATATATTATATTGGAAGATATATACAGAGATGGTGTTTTGTCGTCAGTGTTAAAGAAGTGTAAATTGAATTAATTGGAAATGTTGTAAATGTGAGAATTTCGGTTGAGTCTGCGGCATTAGGGACGAAGTTCCGGGGCGCGGATCCGGGGCCTGCTAACGAGCCGCGAGCGCCGTGGCCGCGCAACAATATCCACTTAGAAGTAAATAAAATTGAAACAAAGCCGTAGTCCGGAGAGTTTAATATCGCGGCATCGGAAACCGCCGCCGCGCGCCGCCGCGAATATAATAATACTTCGCGAACTTTTCTCATTTTAATGTTGTTCCCCGGCAAAGTTTAAATATAAAAATATAATGATGCGGCACGCATTAGTGAATCATTGAGTGCGTGCGTGAGCCGCGCCGACCAACTTTCAGCCCTCGACTCGCGGATATAGAAGTTAAAACAAATGGAAAATAAACTTTGGGAATAAAATAAAAATAACCCCGTTGGCGGCGAGGGTGGCGGCCCCCAATAAAAAATATAATAACTTTTCTTTTTATTCGGCGTAATGTTGCGGTGTGCTCTTCCAATGGCGTCGCCTTCCCTGTCGCACGCTGCGATGGGGTGCTCGTGCTCGTGCTCGTGCGCGTTCTCCACGGCGCAACTTATGCACAATGCAACGCGTCCGTTGTTCCCTGTGAGTTACGTTGGAAAAAAAAAATACACACTGTACAATATAACACACTTTTCATACTTTACTTCTTTTTTTTCTGTTTATTTTTATTTTGGTATTTTTGCTACTAAGGGGCATGTCAATCCCATCGTTCTTTGTTATTTAGATGTATTATATTGTAATATTACATTATCACAAAAATTATAAAAGTTAATATTAATATAAACTGCTGTAAAAGCCGCGTTTTTCGCGAATTCGTTACATTTTCTAACTCAACATTTCTAGTGCAACCGGTCTAATATCACTTGCATCAAGCGATTTCGCTCGATCCTCACCAGGTTGTTGGTCCAAGGTTGGTCTTAGCAATGCGTGATCTCCATTGAAAGACCACTCTGCAGCAGCGCCACCTTACTAATCCGCTTGGTAAGGTTATTGTTTTAAAAAAAAAATCTGCGAATATTTCAGTTAAGATGGAGTATAATACCTGTAAGGATCCACTTGGGAATTTTTCTGAGTATATCACAATTAGAAAAAATCTTATTAGAAGTTTTAATCTCTGAAATACAACATGAAGTGTGTCTAATTGCGTGTGGAACGAAGGTTAAGTGCTTGCTTTGTAACACTGAGATCTATGGTACGATTCCGACGCTTTATATTATAGTTGGAATGGAGTATAGAAGATGGTAGATTTTATAGAACAATCCCGATTAGCTACTACTTTGACATATAAGATCTGCTATCGTAACAATAATACTGTTTCGATATCATCATACGAGAGTAAATATAGCTTTATCTACTTCGGCTGCATTGTTACTTAATAACTTGTAAACTATGTATTTTTTTAAGTGGTCATATATAAAACTTCTTGTTCTTCAACGTTTTGTTATTCAACCTACATTTTATAGTTAAACACAAATGTCTATTGCTGAAATGACGTCGTAGTAAATTGGGCCTAATTCTACCCTAACGGCTTTTTGTTGAAAAAGTAAATTATGCCTTAATATCTATCATTGTAACAAATGATCGCGACTACATAACACGATCGATTGTCGTTTTTATTAACATGGTGTTACGGTACTTAATCAGGTGTGTTAAGTTGTAATAAAGAATGATATTAGTAAGGAGTCGGCATATCTCTGCATACATCTTGGATTTTTTTTTTTTGTTACGTCTTATTATCAATTTAAATAATCGAATAATAAAATTTCAACTTAATTGACATAGCGTCTTACTTTACATAGATACTTGAAATTGAAATAAAATTCTCTTAGTTATAAAGTGCCTTTAAAATATTTCATTATTTTTACCACCGTACTCTTCTTTTGAGAGAAATATTAAGTTACCAACACGATCCCGTGCATATATCATTATTAATATGTAGGTACCTATTCAAGGTGAAGATTTAAAAAAATACAGCTACATAAAATTTTAAGTTTACTCAATGTCACAAAAATTAATTTGTACATACGAAAATAAAGCTTGGCGCGATAGCGTTAGAGTGACTTTTGGTTCGGGCGGTAACGGTGCGCGGGCGCATTGCGATCACAATAGAACGGAGGACGAGACGAAAAATCTGTTCACAATAATATCTTGTGTTTGAACTGTCCGTCTGTTTGTTTAGTTGGGAACTAAAAAATCCACCGACACAATGTCTCTAGCTATATTTACACCACGTACATATAAAATATCTTTTTGACGTTTCTAAACGTGAAACGCCGTTGGTTTCGTTTCGCTTGCTCAGATCGCAAAATTGTCGACCTTTGTATTATTAAAAACTAATGTTTAAGCGAGAAAAAGGTAATTTTAATAATCATTGATCAATCAAAGTTCCACTAATTTGAAATATATCAAATTAGCTATAACGCCTACACAACTCCTTTTGGGGTAGGAATTTTATAGAATCCATTCTTAGCTAACGTCGAAATAACAGAAGCAATATCTCTACTAAATTTTAAGTGTTCAGGTGTAATAGTTTCTGAGATCAGTCATTCACGGCGGTGATGATTCAAAGAATCTTTGGAAATCTGAATAGACGAGCTAGTGAATCAAAAATGAGACTATTAAGAAACCGTTCATCAGTGTAGTAACTCAGCATCAACATTATGTTATGTCAACTAGCGAAAAGTTGATTCACTCTGTAAACACTTAGACTTTAATGAAAACATCGAGACATTGTCAATGTATTTAAATTTTAAGTTATTTTTGTTATGAAAAAGTTACATGCACGGTTATCAAGTAACGTTTAACCTTGAATGATTTTTTCCACATGTTTTTGTTTTGCAAAGCGTTGCTTGCACAAACACAATTTATTGTTTTATTGATGATGCACTGACGTCAAACCCTGTTGACGGAGCTGGTAACGATTCGGCTGTTGTGCCTTAAGTTCTTGGGTTAGGTCGCGGTCACGTCCAATGCTTTTCATTTCTATTCGGCATAAATGATACATCATGAACTGCATGCCTAATGTGTTATTCAGTATTATACAGTCCAATATATCATGTATACGCGTGAATTTGTATTTGAGCTTTTGCGTCTCGCGAAATTCAAATTCTCATATTAGAATAATTCCCTCCCGTTCGTTGCTTTTAAAGTTAACATTGAAAGGTTACCGTTGACTTTACGTGATACAATTATATATTAAGCTTATATAATCACTGTTAAGTAATAACGATGTAAAGAAATTAGAATAGAGAATAAATCGTGGACAATGTTATGAATAATAGATAGTGTATATGTTTTCAGTTTAGGGCAGCTCAATGATTATAACATTCATTTATAGAGAAACTAACCATTCTTCGCCCGCTTTACTTCTCGTAATATAGAATTAGATCTGAAACTTAGACTTAAAACTTGTTAGAAATTTTCTCGACTGGCGGCAACCCGCCACTCACCTCACTTCCCGTTATTAACTCCCCCGCGACACCCTTTGAGGTAAGAATTTTGTAAAATCCATTCACAGCTAAGCTCTAAATTGCAGAAGCGATATATCTACCGACATTTTAAGCTTTACGTCTAATACTTTTAGAATTCTTGTGACTTTACTATTATTTAGTTTCTGTAAACTGATTTTGTACGTGTGAATTATTATGAAATTTCTCTGATACTATATGAACAAATTAAAACTAACATTAATGTCTCGTAGAGAAATATAGCTATCGAAGATAGACGGGGAAAAATATGAATACGGAATACCGAAATTGGAAGTGAGTGCCTTGGGTCCCCTCTTTCTGTGTTTGCACAAGCTGTTTTGTTTTTATAGTCCATGGCTGATCGCCGAGTATTTGCTTTTTTCCATTCTCTAAAATAAATTTCACGGTACTGGGGTTTTTTTTTTTTGTGTTGTACCCGTCGAGGATAGGTACAACCGTATTTTGATCGATTTAAGGATTTTATTTTCTCCTTGTTTTCCTTTAATTAACGACTCCATTCCAACATTAGACTTCAATATCACGTACAGTTAGGTTTAAAGTATAATATGAGTAAATCTACTGTACTTATATGTTGGTATAGTTATTTGAATACGTAAAGATTTTATTGTCATATATGTAATACATTGCTTAGACTAATTATCGTACGATTTAGGTTATAGTATTAAGTATTAGTTTTTTTTTTGTATTTTAATCAATTATTTTATATACTAAGAAATTATTACAGAATTATCTTTATATTAACGTGTTGTCATTTTTGCACAGTGGCTTAGCGACAGGCTTATCACTGTGTATGAACTACTTACAGCGAAATAGGCATGTTAGGATTATATGGATAAAGTTTATTTGAACCCGCTTGGCTAATTAAAATCTTAATATTGTTAATATACAGCTTTAATCGTATTTCTGTGAACCGACTGTCAACATATCAGAAAATAAATAATTCACAGTAACGACCACCCCGCATAGAGATAATCCCTGCGGTTTTTAGTTTGAATCGTTCATGTTTATATGTAAACTCGATTAAAATCGATGAGCTCGCTGGCCTAATGGTTAGAGCGTGCGGCTTTCATTCCGAAGGTTGCGAGTTCGAATTTCGGCATGTACCGATGACTTAGTATTTAAGTTATGTACATTTGTGAACTTTAGTTACAACAGCGAGATACAAACGGTGAAGGAAAACATCGCGAGGAAACCCGCACACTGAAATCATCTGTGTGTGTGTGGTGGCCTCAATAAAGTGGCAACAGTCTCGCCCCGTGTTACATGGGACCTAATCTGACCACATCTGGCGAAAAGTGGATGTTTATTCACTTCTGTCTATCCCTACTGGGGAATAAAGGCGTCATAATATATATATATATATATAAAAATAATTAAAACTGATATATTTTAAAGCGCACGAAGTAAATATTATTGAACTTGACTTTGAATTATTCTGTTTACAGTCTGGAGCGATCAAAATGATCGATTACTCCATTAAGATAGGCAGGCGACCTGGAAAGTGGCAGGTTCGCCGTTCATCTGTAATGAGTCAGTGCGCCTCAATTACTGATAAGGCCGTCTTAACCCCTTTCAATGAAAGTCGAAGTTATCTAAACATAGCCCTTGTTTCGATATAGACCTATTGCTAAAGTAACGCGATTTTTTTGAAACTTTCAACGCTGGAATACCAATGAAAATTATTTTTAGCCAATTCCCAATAATTACAGTTCGGTTCGTTAACGTAAGGGTGTAGTTTTATGAAACTTAACTTAATGAATATTTTACATATGAAAACATTTAAAATTTCAAGATTTTTATTACTTATTTGAAGATCATTGACTTATGATGCGGCCTTAACGTAAGCAAGGGTAAAAGGCGTCGTTTTATTTCAGTGAACTAAGTTATATTTATTGGCAGCAACGCGAGGCACTGAATCTTAACCTTTGCGACTTCTAAATAGGAAAAGTACAAAAGAGAAAGGGTTCTCAGAAACATTACAAAATGATCTCTACTATTAGGGGGACCGGAAAGTAATGTCGTTTTCTTACGCTAAATACAAACACACATTTTTAACGAGTCTTTATTTTTAATCAATGATGTATTCCCCATCATTGTCAATAACCTTTTGCCATCTAGTGAGTAAATTTTCAATCCCTGATCGATAAAAATTAATTGGTTTTTCGGCAAAATATCTAGAGATGGCATTTTGGATATCATCCAAATTTGCAAATGTTTTGCCACTTAAAAAGTGTTGCAGCGCTCGGAATAAGTGGAAATCCGATGGTGCAACATCGGGCGAATATGGTGGATGAGGCAGCACCTCCCACCCCAATTCATTAATTTTTTCTAGAGTTCGCCTTGCGCAGTGCGGTCTTGCATTGTCATGTTGGAGAATGACGCCTTTTCGGTTGACAATCGCTGGCCACTTTTCAATTAAAGATTGATTGACTCGCTGCAATTGTTCGCTGTAGAGGTCTGCAGTAACAGTTTCTCCAGGTTTCAGTAATTCAAAATGAACAATGCCGCGAATACTCCACCAAACACACAAAAGCGCTTTTTTGGGGTGTAAACCTGGCTTAGCAGTACTCCGAGGGATTTCATTTGGAGAGAGCCACTGCCTTTTGCGTTTTGGGTTATCATACAGGACCCATTTCTCATCTCCTGTGATCAAGCGATCAAAAAACGCTTCTGTGTTGTGTCGTTGAAGCAATAAGTTGCATGTGATTGATCGGTTAGCCTTATTCTGTTCGGACAGATTATGCGGGACCCAAACACCTGCTCTGCTTACTTTTCCAATCTGCTTCAAATGTTCTTGGATGGTCGACCAAGGTTTGTTGAGACTGTTTGACAATTCCTCGATCGTCTGACACGGATTTGCTTCCACTTCCGCCCTTAACACGTCGTTGTCTAACGCTGATGGTCTTCCTGATCGATACGAGTCGGAAAGATCAAAATTACCCGATTTGAACTTGGAAAACCACCTTTGGCATTTACGAATGTCCAGTGCATTTGGATAAACATCGCAAATGTTTTTGGTAGCAACTGTTGCGTTATTTCCCTTGCGAAACTCAAAGAGCATGCAATGCCGGATGTGTACCTCTTCTGGTATTTGGCTGGCCATTTTACCCAAAATTACAAAAAAAAATTGTAATTCAATTGTCTATAAGTAAAGAAATCACTATAACCTCACAATGTCTTTGGTACGCCTCTGAACAAAACAATGAGCTGACAAATGACAATCAAGTATTGGCATGCGCAGAAACGACATTGCTTTCCGGTCCCCCTATTATTTGAAAAAAAAAAAAAAAATCAAATAGGTCTATTTGTAAATAATTTTAAGCTTTATGAAATTTATAATCTCTTTTACAGATTATCTTTGATGCGGCCATATATCTGGCTTTTAACCGCAGATTAATATAACTTGTTACGCATGTACAGCGGTTACACGGACGTAATAACTAGTGCATATTATATAGACTAGTATAAACTAGTATATATAACTAAAAAAAATATACAATGCTTTAGGTCTTTATAAATGAATTATTTTGAGGCTTTGATTTGTTTTATATTCACATAATTTTTTAGAAGAGAACTGTACTATATATATTTAAAACCTTAGTAGTTTTAGGTTCTTGGTAGTGTTTAATTCGTAATCCTTTAAGGATTATCAACGAAATGGCTCTGATTTAATACTGATATATTTATATTTTTTAACATTTCACTTTAAATGGCTGTCAGTTGTTACTTATTTGTTTTGAAAAGCTTTCCCAGAACATGTCATAATTTGCTTCTATGTAATAATAATCGTATAGATGCTTAGTACAATTTTAGATTATTGCGGTCTGTTTACACATTTAATGTACTGTTAGCCTTTTACTTAATTAAAACGAATTAGGGGTCTGGGATACATATACAAGTGTATAATGATATGTTCTTTGTAAAGTAAGTAAACACGATCTAGTTGTTGCGAACTATTACACTTACTAAATTAAACCATGAGAGACCATAGAAGGTAAAAGCTAAGTTATACTTTTAATATATATGAAAAGTATTTTTTCTTTATTAAATTATGTGACGAGACGAGTAAGACGTTCATATAATGATATGTGATACGCCTACGCATAACAAACGTGGCGCTAGAGTTATACCGCACCACATTACACTCGTCGCTTGAGACTTAAGATGTTGAAGCTCTTTACTAGTAATTATACTAGCTACAGTGCCCTTTAAACCGGAACAAAGTACTGTTTGAGCGGCTGAAATAGGCGCTATGGTTGGTACCTATTTCGACGGTCTTTGGCAACACACCTACCACTAGTACACGATATACGTATTTAAGCTTGAACTCTTACGGGGAGTTTTATATCGACAAGAGATATTTCTTCTTGTTCTCTTCTTAGCTTTTGTTTCGTCTTATGACAGTGCCTGCTTTCAAGAGGAACAAGAGGTATTTATTAAGACAATATTGATTTAATTTCATTCGGAAAGAGACCCCGCCGTGCGAGTGCAAAAGTCAAGTGTCACGTAAGAAGGGCAAACGAAATCGCACTGACCGCAATCCGAAAACGCCTTATTAACTTCTTTCGAGTCCAAACAGGTCCGTAAAGGTCAAAAATGTGTGTCAGTATTTCATTCCTATAGCTTTTATTTCGTTGCAAAACCATCCTTAAATCGAAACGGCATCGGAACTAATTCTTAACTTGGAACATTTGCGGCGGGGGTGATGTTAAAGACCGCTGCTAAATTACTGGGCGCGCTGCTTCGCCGAAATATAACTTTATAATAAATAACCACGGGCCCAATGAAATATATTATAATTCCACGAGGCCCGTTCGGCTCCCAAATTAGAATTGTAATGTGTATGTTATACATTTTAAAATGTACAATAATTGCAGGCGTATTCTTTATACGTTTAAATGAGCTATAATGTGCGTTAGTCACCGCTTTATTAGTTGGGTTATAAATAAAAATTACCCGCTTCACCATCCTGAGCTGTCCGTGCCACGTGACCACACCTACTTCGACCAAGAATGAAATATCTAAAAACGTTTCATAAGGCTTTAATAGCGGGTAACGCCTAGCTTTTCAAACGTCTTCAAGTACAAGAAATTACAACTTAAAGAGAAAATAATATGAATCTGTATATTTAATATATATATCTAACAATTCCATTTCATTAGTCTATGGACGATACATTTTATATGAAATAAGGTAACCTTTGAAGCTTTATGTCCTGAAAATTCCACTAGAAATTCTACCATATGGCTTCGGAATCGTATCAGGGATCTTCGTAGTTTAAAGCAAGTGGTTAGCTTTTCCGTCAATCCTGTGTAAGTTAAAAGTTTTTAAGACGCTGTCATTACCACAAAAAAAACAGTGAAATAAATGATTAAAAAAAAACAATTTATATAAAATGGCGGCCGGTTGAAACCCGACGCATAGTCGGAATACGACAATGATACATTCACATCGTTATTAACATTATTATTTTTTTTTTGACTCCCAAATGTTAATAACTCCCCGAAAGGCTTATATCGCGCGTAATTATAGTATTTCGTCTCCGCTCCGATGGGTTTGGGGTTCGATATCGGCAAGGGTAAATAAATATCATGTGTTATTATTGTAGGACGTTTTTTTATATTTTCTATGGTCAGAGATAAATAGAGACTGGCTTAGTTAGACCAAAATTTTTACTTGAAATCTTTGATTTAAATTCATTACGCGTATTTAAGCAATTTACTCTGATTGTCTTTGTAAAGTACATTTTCCTTTCTTCTATATTATTTACAAATAATCACCGGATGAAATAATGAACAAAAACTCAACAGTTTAATGATGTCCTGTGTGAGAATAAGTTTGTAAGCATTTTGAAACTTCTAACAATACTTTAGTGTACTAGTATGAAGAATTAAATAGCTTTCAAGGACTATCGACGTTAAAAATTCAATTAATATAATCAAGAAATATATGTTTCATCGCTCTCGCTGTTTGCAACATTGATGTTAATAACATTTTATTCGGTGCCGTGACCGTAGCCAGTCCATTGGCCCTCGGTGTCGCCAAAGATTAAACCGACATGGAGAACAACCGACGAACACATTATACCTAAAAGACACATCTACACACACACAATTTACCAAGTCAAACAAGTTCATGTGAGTTTATTGTTTCTTCAAGTTTCGATCAACATAAATGATTTGCAATGTGATTGTTGATGTACAAAAGGATACGTTTAAAAAATTACAACATCAATTAACTTCAAGTTTAGTTTGGACTTAAATGAACATTGTTTAAAGTAAAAAATAGCTATGATCTAAAATCTATAACTATTAATGTAATAAGCACTTTGCAATCTTTTTAAGTATAGAAATTGTTGCAATACTAAAGAATAAAATTACTGATGGCAAGTGTCTGTTGCCGGAGGCCGTCCAGTTACCACTGCAGCGCCTATTTTTGTAGTAATGAGCAAACGTTATTGTGTTTCGACATGAAAGAAGTTTTTGCTAGAAGAATTACTTGAGTAATAAAGTTTATCACCTCTAACACGAATCTCACGGCGGGGAATAATGCTGTGGTGAATATTACCTAAGTGAAGTGTATACTTTTTACCTCTCACCTATCCAAATCTTACTACTTCAACTACATTATATTGTTAGAAGCAAAGCGCGTCACCTGCTATCAAGTGAAAGTTGTGCGAATTCAAATGTTAAATATATGAAATGTGTTGAGTGTTGTTTGTACGTGGACGCGACTCGTCTTTGGTAATATTATACATGAATCAATTTATAAGAGCGCTGCGCGCGAGCGGCTGCATATTTTTCAATTACGTCAATTTAAAATAATACTTAATTCGCTATTGTGACTCATTGAGAGCATTGTGTCAGTCGGCGGACAAATAAAGAGGATTTTACAGTTTGCCACCGTCGACGCCTCCATTAAAGCACACCACACACTGTACAAAGCGATGGCTGAAAGTAAACTCCAGTACATCCCTCCAAATTTATATTATTCCCGCTTACATCATTATCAAAGGAAACAAAGTATTAAAATGTCTTACAAAGGTTAAATTTGGTTTGAATAAAAGCAATTAAAACGTCTGTTCATTAAATTTCTTTATAATAAACAACATTTCGTATTAATATTAATGTAGCCGCTACATTGTTTATGAAAAGTTCATTGAATAAAACAAACGTAGAGCCGTTGCAGTACGAAAACAATTACTGTAAATAACGTTCACGAAGTGGAATATCTGACGACGCTTTCTCATCGTTACATAATAATATTTAATAGGTGAGAACTTACATTTAGTCAGTCCGCTATTAAGTTTAAATAGTAAGCACCATTACTTATACGAAGTAAAGTAATAAGTTGCAAAAAAATATTAGCTTATATTATTTTTATGATGCGAAGGTGTGCGGTTAATGAAGAATTAAGTTGCAGCTTGCGTCAATTGTATACTTGTTCAATCCATCTCTGGATGCTATGCTGAATGTAAATGTCCTGGACACATTGTAGCGACGTCGATACAAAGTATGCTCACATATGGAAAAAACCAGGCGACGATTACCCCTTTTTTAATTAAATTATAGCTGCTATACCTATGAGCTACGGGTAGTTTGCCCAGACCGGTGCCATTTTGAGGGCATTCTTCTCTTTATAATATACCATTCTTCGCAGTGCTGTTGAATATTTAAATGTAAAGAATAATATAATAGAATTACTTAATTTTGTAATTTAGGCAAGTTATTCATAATAGCACATTGTTACAGGGTTTGTAAGTAACGTTAATTAATATCAATTCATTTTAGCGCGGGGCGGTGTGAGTAACGCCTCATTTTATTGTTTCATTAACGTTTACCGATCTCAAACAATATATTCGTTCCTGATCCTTTTATAATTCGCGCTGTGTATAAATAAAAGGTTTACGTATTGTTAATTAACTACAAAACTTTTTGTTTTATGTTCGTTCCTGCAAAATCCTTTCAACAACAGATACGGTACAGACGTAAACTTAAACTGAAGTAGAGATTTAAGGATGTTATTTCTACAATATCTTGCTAATATTACTTATATTTATAATACTCTGTAACCACATATATATATAGATAAATAATTTCTAGGAACTGTTAACTTGTATATAATTTTATAATAATATTGCATAATTGAGTACTGATTCACTGGACTTTGATTGAGGCGACGTTTAACTGTTTGCCTTATAGGATCAATGTCTTCGATTCTATTAGGGAACCCTTTACGCTAATACAGCTTAAGCTTCAGCTTAGACAGTAATTCTAACAAATCCACCTGGATGCTACAATTTTGTGATACTCGCTTAGTTGAATTAATGCGTTGCTACTGTCATAGGAAATAATCAATTAATACTGAATTAGCATGGTTCTATCATCGTCGGTCCGAATCAAATCGATGTGAAGTTAAGATCGTTGATAAAAAAATAGAAAATAGAGATGTTGTTACTGTTTGAAAGAAAATAAAAAAAAATAATCTTTTTTGTTCAATTTTAATGCTAACAGTACGGTATACATTTGCATCGAGTTTCCAATTGATTCCGATTTATTTACAACATCCGTGTCGCCCGCGGCCCCCACAGCGGAATAATAATAAACGAGGGAATGACACCATTCCCTTGTACAATTTTTCCAATTAGAAATAAAGTTTTCGTAATACACTCTTCACTAAGGTTCAACTAATAATTTCAATTGCATTATATAGGCCTTGGTTATTTGCTTTGTATCTACAAACCTCCCTAAGTCTATCATGTATAATGACAAGTCTCTAGATTACAATCTAAGTTGTACCAAGCACGCTCGGCAAGCATATTATAGTCAAACATTACATATATATATAGCCAGAACACAATAATACTATTGTGACGGCAGCGGACAGGTGGTTGTTCGCCAGATGGTTTAAAACCCACCTACCAATATCCGCATTTTAACAATTTGTGCGAGCCCAGAATCGAACTAGCGATCTCCGTTACGATCGAAGTAGCTTAACCGGGTTAGAGCTGCAATATTTTTCCCTGATAAAACTCGATTTGCCTGATTGATAATTAGATTTCACCAAAGGAAGAAGTGCACGGAATAAAATTATCGCGGATTTATGATGTTTTTCGCAACGTTTAAAGAAAATTTAATAAGAATTTCTAACTTGAAAACGTTGCTCTAAGCGTCCTTAAATGTAACATCTAAGAAAACGAATATGTATGTATAGTATTATGAAAATTAATATATACCACATATTTATATCATCTTTGTATGTGGCCTTTACAAACGTCATATAAACTATAATATTTAATTCGTTTTACACGTGAACAGGTCCGTGGGCTGCACTGTATTCGGTTAATATTCCTACCGTTTAACATTAATTAGTCAATTTATATTCAAGTTGCAGTGAAGAGTGGTTCTATATTATTTATTACGTGAATTAAGTATATGTTGGCTAAGTTACAAATACTATATATTAGCCAGATTGTTTTGGAAGTACTGAATTCTTAATAACACTAGTCTAGTGCATCTTTGACGTGTTATTTTTTCCTTTAACCTTGCTCGCTGGTAAGTCTTTGTAGTTCACCGTCTAGTGGTGTACCACTGTATCTATTTTAACTGCCTTATGTAATTTTTATTTGGATGTCACTGTATCTAATTAAACGATGAGAGCAGTGTAACACTCAGCATATCTTTACAAGGACTTCTTTAAAATAAACTAGTATAGTTAACCGTCAGGTGACGTTTACTTCAAGTTGAGTTTTTAGACTCGTAAGGATTCATTGAAACAATAAAAGACAGATAAAACCACAAGTTTGATAATGATTATCACTGCCTTTACATTTATGATTATCGCCTTATATATAATAATTCATAGTAACTATATATACCAAAGAAAAGTTTTGTATCACTTTTTATTTTTATATAGACGTTTCCAAGGATGTTATTATCTAATGAATTAATATGGAAATCCTAATAGTTGATTCGTTGTTCTCCCACAGTTTATAAGCTAGAACATGTATATGCCTGTTTTGATGCCATCACGAGTATTCATTTGTATTCTTACTATTAAGATCATAATAGAAATAACATGAACCGGCCGTACGGCACCAGTTTTGTTTTGAACCTTATCCCGTTCAATTAAAGGTTATAATAACGGTGTTGGTTGAAGTGTCAATGCACTCGCAATTGTTGGTGCCGTCTGTTGCACATCGCATATTATAATACTACCTTACAACGACGATTTCCCTCGTGCGAAAAATTGCAATTCTTCAATAGCTTTGTCTTGACAAATTGTTGACGTCTGCAATTGAATGGGAAACTTTGCACTCATGTTAATTATTACAAAAAAAAAAAAAAACTCTTCAGTCACACAACCCAGCATTAGTCTTTTCTGAAGGATAACTTTAAAGCGAAAGTGGCAATTATGTTGTTACGAGTAGTGGTAAACAAAGGACAGTAGTGAATCAAGTATTTATAAAGTGGAACTCCAGTGACGACCAGTGACGATAGAACTGTGTTTGCATGGTATTATTAAAATGACACAAATGAAAAAGGTCTTGTAAAAGGAGTCGCTGTTTCTTTTTGAAAATATTTTAGCGTCTCCGCCGCGCCCGCTCTCCACCGGATATAGACACATAAATGTTTCATTTTTATTATGTTTAAAAGCGCTTTAAAAGCCTCACGCTAAGTTAATCATTTCACCCGCGGCATGAAATGTGCAAAGAAATAAATTCAAAAATATATTTTTAAAGCGCCGACGGTCCAGATACTAAGCAAGAAGACACTCGTGTGCCTGAGATGCAAAAGTTAAAACTTTATGTTGTTTACACTTGTAACTTTATGAACTTGATGTTGCAACTTTAACGCATGGTTACTATTAACATTCTACTTACTTTAGTCTACAGTCTTTGGTCTCTGTTGGCGGAGATCGTCTAGTTATGTACCACTACAGCATCAGTTATTACCGCCGAACAGTAGTAACAGAGCTGTTTCGTTTAGAACGTCGCTGCAGTTAGTGAAGTTACTGATCTAACGAGACTTTTCATCTTATCTCTCAAGGCGATGAGCGCAAAGTGGTGCGTACACCAATCTAACTAGCGCGACATTATTAGCAGGCATATCACTTATCATTAGGTGAACGTCTTGCTAATTTCGTCGCATCTTGAATTAAAAAAAAAGACAATAACGAGATTAAAAGAGTTTTAAAAGAGAGATGTTATGGTGATAATGAAAATTTTATACTGATAGGGAACAAGAATTTAATGTTAAATTTTCAGCTAAGTTACAACTTGAAATTATATGAAATTGTTTCAGAATTATGATTTCGATCATTTTGTTATATTGAAATTACATTTCAATGCGTCTCGTCAAGTGACACAAACAGTTGAATGCACTTTGTTATTTTTAAATGGCACTAGACTTCAAGCACATTGTAATGTACCCGCTTCTGTAATTGCCACCGACTGGCTATAACCGCAATATATTTATTTTGTTCCTTATAATTTTAAATCATCATCAGCCGATAGACGTCCGCTATTGGATGCAGATCCTTCAAAGATCGCCACCTCGATCTCTCTAGCAGACAGTGTGGCCTCCGGTTCCACTGGCCGTCGTTTGTAGAGTTTATATTGGCGGAGATGGGCCATTTCTCACCACTCTGGTCCGATACAGGTTGGCGGGAACTAGAGCCTCGTTTGTTGATTAGCTGGATGCATTACGAGCAGGTGGGGTTGACTTGGGTATCGTGAGTAGTTATGCGGGATCTCTTACACCTGAATTTTAAATATGCAGACGTAATTGTTGCAAATTGGACATGGACGTAGTTATCTCATTATAATGTTTCGAGGTCGATACTACAAGAACGTTATTACTAACAATAAGTGGTGTACCGGGTCCTATACAAGAATTCCCCACCAACTCGCATTGAACCAGCTTGGTAGGAAATATCCCAAATCACTTCATACAAACGCCTACTAATAGAAGGTCGCGAGAAACCGGTAGATGCAAGCAGCGTAGGACGGACCAACGTTGGGTTCTTTGAGGAACGCCTGTGTTGTGTCCAGCAGTTCACGTCTAATGGCTGATGACGACGAACATTTACAAAACACTACATTTACATATACTTTTTATACGATATATGAGTTCCCTAATTCCCCAGACCATTAGTCCAATCAAAACTGATAAAGGTTTTTCTCTTGTACCTTTTTTAATATTCAATCAAGCCACGAAACGAGCTGGACGTTGACCAGATGGTAAGTGATGCACTTGACGATGAAGTGGTGCTAGTTAGGTTGATAGTCACAGAACCAAGTGTGGCTCGTCGCCTACAGCGCCATTCAATCCGGAACATAATAGTGTTTGCGCTCCACTGTGTGTTGGGAGAAATAAGCGCCGCGGTGGTACCCACTTAGACAGTCTCCGGCAATAAAGACCTACCATGAGTGCACTTTTTGGAGTATAATCAGGAGACAAACATCACGATATGTATTAAACATATACGATCAAATATACACATAATAAAAGATCACTAGCATGAGATCTTCTATAAAGTTTTTTTCTAGAACAATATTAGTGATTCCTAATTGTTAAACATCCATTACGATCGATAGTTATTATTATATAGTAAATTAAAGTGGAGGAAGTGAGAGAGGTGGTCTCTATCTACCCCACTGGGATCGAGGTGTGATATATATGTATGTATGTAGTAAATTTCCATTATGACATTTTTTAGGTATTATTTCTAATGTTATTTCAAATATGCATTCGTTTTTGCATTGGGACACATGAAAGATTAATTTATTATATAATGATGATTGAGTGAGAAAATGCAACTCTCTCGCAACTCGCTCTCTAATCAACTTAAAAACCTCTAGATTAAACAAAACAATAAATCTTTACACACACACGCGTTGTAGTTAATTTATTTCTATGTATTTTCACCCCGTAGATACGGAAAATTATAATTGTTCAATAAAGAAATATATGTTTAGTGGCGAAAAAATTTGTATGCTACAATAGCATAGTAGCTCGCGTGTGTCGGATATAAATTTATTATAGCTGGCTTACGCTGTACGTCTGCGCAATAGTGAAAAGGCCATATCACATCCCGCCGCATTTTTTGCTTGGCGGCGGAAGAAACCACCGCTCAGTCCGAATAACATAAAAAGCCTTCAATCGTCTGTATGTATCACTACTATCAATACTTATTTCTCTATATATCCCTTAAATTATATCTGTGAGTACAATATTTGATTTTTGTGTAATAGCTTTGTTAGCTATGTAGCGCTAATTAGTTTATTTCTCCATTAGAATAACTCTTAGATATATCAGAATAGGGATATGAATTTAATACGTAAAAATATCTAGTATTAAAGAATAGGTCGGCGGTTTACTAGTACTCGTTTTACTGTATCTTTTCTATTTGTTAAAAGAAGATTTACATGAATTTCAGCGATTAGTTTGGATGATTGATTTAAAAGTTTAGATACTATATTAAATGAATGTGTAATGTACAAGTACGAGGAAAATTTCAATATTAGTTCTAGTAAGAATTTTGTATAAGATTTATATATGACTCCTTTTTACATAATATTTTTGGGAACGTATTTATCAAAGTCAAGTTTTTTATTCGAGGAACATTCGTTCACTTATTGAACTTTAACTTTTACCACCCATCTGCAAAAGAAATGCATCAGACCTGAAAAGAATGGGCACAAGAAAATCAACAGACTACATACATAATTTTTTTAATTCCAAAATGTCTCTGTACTGGTGGTAGAGACTGTCTAAATGGGTACCACTACAATTATTTCTGCCGCCGAACAATAGTGTGCAAACATTACTATATCCGGTTTGTGGGGCGCTGTAGTTAATGTAATTACTGAGGTATTGAGACTCAAAATTGTACGTCAGTCGGTCAGCGCAACGTGGTCCTTTACATATTATCCTAACTAGCGCCACGTTGATATGTGCGGGCGTGTAACTGACCATCTTATGAGCGTCACGATCGTCTCGTCGCTTAATTGAATAAAAAAAAAGCTATATTTGCTGAACAGTACCCGACGCAAAGTCGTACGTAGCAACTAGTTCAACAATCAATGCAACCGGTGCGCGTGTGCGCGTGTGCGCGGGCGCACTGCGCGCGTGTGAGTGCAACCGCGCAACAATGAGCCGCGCTCACGCACCGTGTTCGGCCATATAAATAAGTTAGTTTTTTAATCAAATCAGAATAAATACTTACATGCAACTAAGTATTATTAAGGCCACTGACTATTAACGTGTACGTTTTTCACGTAGTTTTTCCCAATAAATAATTGTAATCATATTACTACGGGATAGTTTTTGCGGTCGATAATTGCGTGATGATTCTCGTACATAAATAGGCATTTGTTGTGAAATTTTACGACTCATTGTTTTAGTTGCTATTTATGCTCCCGACAGTCGTACACACATCTATTATTAAGTTTCAGTGGAGACTTAATGTAATTTTAATGTTTTAAACTTAAAAGTGACTATTATAAATCTTTTATACACCCAGCCGCTTGTTGGTCTTTATTGTGTAGTGCTAGCGAGCGTGATCGAATCAGAAATGAAGAGATCCGCAAAAGAATCAGTTTCACCGATATTGCCTCTCGACTCGCGAACAAATGTGGTGATGGACAGGGCATAACTCGTGGAATCGATGAGTACTGTGGAAGTGCTTGGAATATCCACTAGGTGGACAGACTTTATTAGAAGATTTGCTGGGAGCCACTGCAATGAAATAGAGCACTAGAGTGTTTGTTGGTATACGTTACAAAACTCCTCTGTGCAACAAAGGATGCACGAATGGATGTACGAACTTACTGCACTTACTGGTGGTAGAACTCTGTTGCCAGAAATTTTCTAGCTAGGTACCACTACAGCTCCTATTTCTACCGCCTAGCAATAGTATGCTAATATTACTATGTTCCGGTTTGGTAGATGCTGTATCTAGTGAAATTTCTGAGGCAATGAACATCTCATACGTCGATGCGATGAGCACAGTATGGTGTGTCTTGTATACCATCGTAACAACGTCATGTTATAGGCAATCACCATCAAGTGAACGTCTCCCTCGTCTCTTCTCATCGTGGAATAAAAAAAAAATTAATTGCTTAATTATTATTTATTCAACGCAATGATAGTAATAAGCTAATTTGCGTAATCGATCTATTAATTTCGATATTACTTTTCTGCGATTACAGCGTTCATAGGTCTTGGAAATTTATGCATCTGATATATAAGACAACATGTTGAGGAAAGAATTTAAAGAAATTTATATGAGTAAACGTCGATAATTATAGGATTTATTATGTAAGGTCAACTACAGTCGGTTTGCATGAATATTTTGATGCAGGCAATGCAAAATAAATGCGTCATACTAGTGCACAAGCCGCAACACAGGTTTAAATAAAATCAATCATTGTTAATGAAAACGGTAAGTTTCATGTTAATATACAATTTATCCAGTTTAAGATCCATGTTCATGTTTCACTGTTGCTTGGTGCGTAGTCGGCGACTGTGGGAGAGTATCCACAGCATCCATTTTTGCGTCTAAGTATTAATTTAAAATTACAGGGGTGACGATATAAATAGTCTAATTTCAACTGAGCGTTTTCAACAGCCAATTTACGTCCCCACTGTTGCGACACAGGCTTACCCTCAATATGAGGGCGATGGGGCCGTAGTCACCGCGCGAGTCCATTGCAGATTGGTGACTTCACACACACCTTAGAATGAATTCTAATTCATGTGCAGGTTTCCTCACCATGTTTTTCTTCATCGTTTGTATTTCGCTGTTGTAACTGAAGTTCATAAATGTTCATATCTTAAACATTAAAGTCATAGGTACATACTAAGATTCGAACAAGAGACCTTCGGAATGAAAGCCGCACGTAATATGGTCTGTGAACGTCCTCAGCGCCTTTTTGTTACTAGTATTCATATGAATTGTTACTTGTTGAACTTCTTGCTGATCTCATTATATGTTATTGTTCTCTACATCTAACATTCATTCCAACATAGTTTTGATATTTAAACTTTATTAGTTCGAAGGATACAAAAGTTGTGCAAAATGGAGTCATTCCCTTTGTGTACCTATATTTACGAAGCTACTAATTGATAGATAACACAAGTGAATGTAGCAATACCTTGTTGAACAATGAACTGTTGGTAACATGTTATTCACTAACAATAAGTATAATTATAACCTACTTCGCCATGTACCCGGAACCACTTTTCATAGTATTTTTTTCCTTTAGAACAATTTTACCGTTCTGCTAGGTTATTGTAAATAATTACATGTATACGATTTCGTTCGTCTAGTGAAAGGCTTCTCTTAAACATCACTTAATATTGATCGAGTGCTCCTCTGCTGTTAATCTCCGTAACTAATGATTCTTCCCGTTTATCTATTTTACTTTTCACACAACCACCATCTCCTTTCCATTTTTACGGTACCATTGTTAAGACATACAACATATATGGAAGTCGTGCATCATTGCATACGCATCCTAATGCAATGGGCGCTTTTTCATCCGTAATAAGCTTATTGCCAGCTCGCTGGTTTCCACTGCAAATAGACTACCCTTGCAGAATAATAATTAATTCGCTCGTTAAGTAATTAGTAGGTTGATTAGAAATTAACGGTGGATTTTGTGCATTCACTTGTACAGATCTCTACATCTATTAATTATCAGCCGATAGACGTCCTTCGAGCGATGTGCCCTGCTAACGGGCAGGATAGGAAGATATATTATAAATGTGGCAATGGCCACATTTGTATCTTTCTCAAATCCACAAACGCATTGAATTCATTTATTTTATAAATATATCTAAGTATAGTAAGGGCACACAAAAATTGACGGGATCGAAGCTAACCTTACCTACTTGTGGTGCAACCCTGCTAATCAACAATAAGGCTCCCACCAACCCGAACTGGACCAGCGTGGTGGTCCAGTGCGGATTGGAGTCTCTATACTCATCCCTAATTGCTGCTTTATTCGCGAATTTGTACAGAGGGACATCTACTGGCCCTTCCTTGCATTCCCAACTACTTTACGATGATCATACTGTCTCTGATCCAAATAACGCTCTTAGATGACGCGTTCGTCGAGGATTAAGTTCTGAATATATTCCAAAGTTTCCTTTAGCACCACATTATAAAAAAGTATATATATAAAAATATATTGCTGAGTTTTTTCTGCCCTTCCTTCTTAAGTCCAAGGGATTTCTGTTGCCAGTGGGTAGCAAATTTGAGGTTCAATAAATGAACTAGTGTTTGAAGTTAATTAAAAAGTTTTGTCTTGTAGATTTTAACAACTAATTATGCAAGTATACGGTATCGAACCTGTAACATAACGGCAATGGAGTGTCACGTCTGTACTATACACAACCGTGCAACCCTTATCTATTTCTTCACTGTAATGCGTATGAATACATAAGGAGTTGTAATTGTGCATGTAAGCTTTGCACTCCAGACAGCGCCCCTCGCTGCAGTCGCCGTGTTCGGTACCGATGCGATGCTGTCGCTGATTATATGATAAAGTAAACGACCGCATCCATTATTAAGGTCGATTTCATTTGTGAACGCTTATTTCAGCTTGTATTGCCCGATGTATTATTGAGTGGAAACGACTGATCTTGGTCTTGGACTTGAACCCGTTTACATGCATTATATATGTGAATCTTTAAAGAGAGGCACAGCGATGAATTGATTTTCGAAAAAAAAAATTACGTCAGTTTCTCACATGTTGCCTTTGCTATAATTTTCCAGATATTAAAACTATAGTAGAACGTTCCGGTCTAATGATTATTTCCCGTAGTTTCATTGTAGACCTCATATGGTATCATTGCAAGAATCTGAAATACTTTTTATATGCAATCTTTGTTAACGACGGAGACGCTATCGGCGGTTGTATTTAAATGAAGCACGGTGAATGTTCTAATTAACAGCATTAAAAAAAAACATCTATATAAAACTAATAAGTATATTTTAGTAATAATAATATTTTAATGTATATAAGCAATTTATAGTAAAGCAAAATCAACACGTGTTGTTAAAGCAATTTCATACCAATACAAAAAATTAATACAAAACGTCAAATTTATTATAAATAGGCAAATTTAGATATATAGAGAATATTTATTATTATTTATGCAAATGAGCAATTTTAAAGTAGTATCAAAAATCTTCATGTCTACATTCGTGGCAGCGGCTAACCACTTGTCTCCTAACGGGGAAGTCCCCGGTTCCGTGCTTCACCCACATGCCGACTTCTAATGGTTTCTGGTTTCTTCGAACCTGGTTAGCCATTATCGTATTACTAATCTGTCGTCCTAACATTAATGGAATAGACCAACTGTTTTTAGAGCGAGAGCGTTCTGGCTTCGCCGACCCCGGCGGCAGTATCACGTGGAACTGTGCCCGTTGTCGATAGGAAAAAATATCTGGCACATCACTAGTGTAAACGCTCACCAAGGGCACACACTGTGACGAGCGTTGCACATCCACTAGCCCCTTCGCCCGGGTGTGAGTGCAACGTACACGTTGCAAACTATTGGGCGGCCGAGACGCCGAGGTTGTCGACATGCGACGATCATTGTAATTTAAAATTTATTCTAATGCAACGATTTGATAGATGGACTTCGTAACAGTAACCATTAGGGAACGAATGGTTACTGTTACGAAGTCCATCCCATTGACCGTATGCATCTCACAGTACAAATAAATAAGTCCTACATTTGCTTTATAGGTCATTGTCATCTAATTACAGCAAGCTAACTTGATATATTTAATTATAAACTGTAGTCTAGATCAAAATTAAATTAGAAATTATAGCAAAAACAAAAAATCGTATTTATCTTAGATAATAAACAATATAATATACTTCAATTATTGATTTGATCAGTAACAATCATATTATTTATTAGTGCGTTAATGCTAGGTTATTTATTATAAATGTCTGCCCATAACAATATTGTGTTGTGTATTAAACTAAGTTGAAATAGACACCATTTAAATGACCACATTGACCATTTATTGAAACGGAGAATAATTTTTTTGCAAGTGAACATTTCCAATTGTATACCGGTTTGGGGATGCTGCAGCTAGTTCAATTAGGGATGTGTCGTGACTGGTTGCTATGGTGCTGTATCTTTACCTGCACCAAATTATTATAAGCAGGCGTATTATTAACCTATTAGGTGTACGTTTAACTTAAAGAAAAATAAATGAATATCCATTTCAGTGTATAACATGACTTAACTTCGCTTAACTTATACTAATCTACTTTTAACTGTTTAAGACATTTATTATACCAATAATTGTAGACCATACGACTGGTCGTGTGTAATATGTTGTCGTAAAATAATAAAAAAAAAACATTTAAGCTACTCACGCTATATCTACTTTATTGTTAGCTATAATTGCTGGTAACGTTATTTTTTTTTTTTATTAAATTGTACATTTCTCAAGGCAACTGTAATATGGGAAGACTGCAACAATGACAACACTGTATTCCCAGCACTACAGTTATGTCCGTGGGGCCTACATTTCGATGCGGCTTCTTTGTAATGTTCGTGATTTAGACATTTCCTTGGACGTCCATGAAAGGGTCATAATTATAAACATTTATCTCGTATTATTACTGGAGACCTAGGTAGGTACCAATGTAGCGGTATCTTCCGTACTCAAATAGTTCCAATTTGAAGTCAGTTACCACCATTGAAATTATTTGGAGTAATTAGACTTAATGTCTTATATCCTGACAATGTCTGGTGCGTTATATACATGTGTTTTATCGACTACCCCCATTATTTTTAAACTAAGACATAAGTAAAAGTTAAACCCGCACTGTTTGAGTTTAAAAACTAGTTACTAATTATGAGATACAACGATCTATAGTTTTGTTAAATCAATTTATTCATACATTTTTAGCTATGTTTAATAATGCATTGAAAGATTTATCAATGATAGGTATTCCACATTGATCACAACTAATTGTAGATTAATGCGAACGCTCCGGATGCCCGTGTTATATTAATCGGTCATTTAGTGAATAGCCCCTGCGGAATATTCACTCTCACAATCACTACGCCCGATCTCGGAATCGGAATCCTTGAATATTAGTGATGTAAACTGGCCAATATCATCCTCCACTTAAGTTTGCTATGTTACGAACCCCATATTCCAATTAAAGGCTACTGTATACCTTCAATGACCATTATTACATTATATACTTGTACGTAACTCTTTATCATGATGAATGTTATTCATTAACATGATTACTTATGTTATTTCTATCATAATCAACTTGCAGGAGCTTACAGCTGAACTTAGGTGCTTTTGAAGGAAAGCTATTTAACCCGATCTTAGACTATAGGCATCCAGTTTATTTCTATATTAAACTTTATCTTCTAACTTTAAAAAAAGGTCGAGAAGGTGGATTTGAAGGCGACTAGGATTATCAGCAGCGGGTGTAAGAATAATAAAAGATAATAATTTCTAACATTGAGTAAGTATAATAAAAAAAAAAACTAATCATGTCATCATTAAATCAATAAGGTAATTGAAGAATTTATCTCAGTTAATTATCATATAGTTAACCGTATATTTACTATTAATGGCATGTAAATATTACAGTATAGTCAATATTATGCGATAAGCGAAAGTATTATGAGATATTTTAACACGATTTCGCAGCGGGTTCACGTTTTCAAAAGCTCGATTCAACTTTAATTTACATCGCGCACAACTTTAAACTCGCGGGTGCAGACCAATAAAGAGTTTCTAAGCGTACATGGTTAATCATAATTCAGTTAAAATTTTTAGATTCCAACCGTTTCCACGGCGAAGCTTGCTTTATAATACGGAGATCACAGGTTCGATTCCGAGACCACATGTTGAGAATTTCGGATAGTGTTGGTTTTGTTCCTAACCCACCTAGCTAACTGCCGCCTTCATATTGCATTGTCATAACAAAGTGATCGCCTTTTCAAACCGATATTTACCTTGAACTTCATTTTAACTTAACATCAGATAAAATTGATGATGTGTTAGTACATTTTCTAATATTACAAATTTATGAAAGCCTAGTAAAAATAATAGTTTTCAAAATAACACCGTTTATTTGCGTTACAAAATTTTATTTGCACCACGTGCCATGGAAACGTGTATAATGTACCTGCTAGTAAATTTGACCCATCTTCAAGATCACTTAGATACCGATTTAATATAAAATTAGAATAACCTATTTATCACGCTCGATGTTTCCATTGCATTATGTATAAGCTTTATCATCTATACTTGTCTAACAATTCATGAAAATATTAAACGTTGTACACAAGCAACGTGTAACTTGTAAATTTAACCTGCCTGCGAATTTTGTTTAACTACACGAGTTCATTGAAATCAATAATAATTTAACGTGGAATATAAAACAGCCCGCAATAACCCCTCGCGACGCTATCATGAGCCCACTTACATAAATATTTACTATACATATGTATTAATAATATTATTTATCATTGTTTCTGAAACACAATAGATCGTATCATTTGAATAATTTTATCTGATACAAGTGTACACAGTTACAGCGTACTGTTGAATGAAAAAGTATTTCGCATCAGTTAGATTTTCAAGTCACTGTGAACTATAACAGCTAAAATTAGTCTTCAATGCATACCTATGAAAAAAATATATAAATATTATAGTAGATAACTTAATTAATGTCACGGATACAATGCTGGTTATTTACAAATTGTTCCTGTACAGAATTTTTGGAATACTTGTTACGGGCATTGAAAGGGTTATTCAGGTTAGGTTATAAACATTCATGTATAAGGTACTTGCAAACTAAAGTGAGAGAAAAAAAAAAGTAATAAGTAATAATTTCATACCGTCTTCAAGCTAGCACATTTCTTACGCGATCATACCCTCGGAGACTACAATGGTACTTGAGATGTCCGAACACCGTCCCAGCAACCACAACTTAATGTTACTTAGATAAAGTGCATTTTTCATTGCACGCTATACAATTTACGCTTTCAAGCACCAATAGGACCCTAACATGTTTGGTCTAGAGTTCAATTTGGTGTTGGCCTTGCGGTCACATGTTGCTTCTATAATAACAGCGTTGCTACTTTAAGTAATATTTATATGTAACGGATTAAGGTATTCGCACACGTTAAGAAGGTTTAATATGCGATTAGTATTTATACACGGCGGTACGTGTAGCACCTATTGTAGTAATATTAAGATCTGTATCGTATACTGGATATTGGTTGTGGGTTGCTTAGCTCGTGGTGGTTCATAGAGGCGGGCTGCGAATGGTAGGATTTACATTGAATAAGAGCCGCCCGCCCGGTTGGCCGTATCTCATTTTGTCAAAATCGAAAAGGTCTACAAGTGAAGTAGGTCGTCGACTGTACATATATTAAGGCTGTTCATTAACAAGTTGCTGTCATAGTCGACTTATTTTTGTGATTTATTTAGCGATTGTTTGCAACTAAATAATGCTTGTGCTTGATTTGCATTGTTTCACACATGTGTCTACATACATATAGCGATTCATATTTCAATGGATCTCTTTTCAATTTGAAATTATTTATACATGTTAATAAAAACAAAAATGGCATACATCTATAAGAAGTAGTGCTTAAAAAATAAATATTACACTTCTATTTGATGGTGGCGATATAAAAAAAGACACTGAATGTTCTAGCTTGCGAGTTCAACCAACAAGTTGCTTTGGAACAAAATTTTATTTACTTTAATGGGATTTCCTTACTTTGTTAAATTATCAATACCAAAGAAATGTTAATATAAATATAAGTAAACATACCTCGATCACCTCCGGACAGCATTTTAGCATTTTTTATGCAAATTATGTTTAATATGTAGATGCAAGATGCAACAGATATCTATTCATTGTTTATTATTGTGTTTGTCTTTTTCTGAATAGAAGGTTATTATGGTCATTTGTATATATTTCGTACACTTTCCACACAGAGGTCTTACTCAATTATTACATTTATACAATTTTATTAAATACCTTTTCTTCTAACTAATAGGTTTTTAGGATTATTCCGTACTTATTAATCTAACTTGATCTCAATCCAACACTTTTAAATTGTTCTCTTTTTGTAATACGATATTGCTTTAGAACAAGTAGTATAATTACAAATTATATATACATTTTCATATAGTAAATCATCTCTATTCATTGATTTACAATTTGCTAAATCTGTATATAATAAAGCAAAGAAAAACAGGTCAAGTGCTACCACCATCACGAACATTTTATTGCCACATTCAGGGAAGCAGAAAGTGTATCATTAAGTAGTCTGGAGAGTTAATAATGATGGTGTTATCTGCAAACTCTGTCAAATTACAGCGTCCAAACACTCGTTGAGAACGAAACAAAATATTATAAACGCTGATACAACTGAGATACATAATCCCTCTGAATACATTTCACGGTGTTGGTCTGCATAAAAGGGGCCAGCGTTAACTTAGGGACATTGCGCCAATGGCGAATAACCAGCGTTGAAGCTTTTTTGCTACAACATACCAAGAAATGCAAAAATTGTACGCCTAATATTTCTTTTAAACACATGTTTAATTAAGTTAAAAACGACACTCATTATAATTAAGTTACGGTCATTAAAAATAAACATGAACAAGAACAGCTAGTACATATACATAAATATACTAGCTGTTCCCCGCCCGCTTTGCTGACCGTAACATTAAATTAGACCGCAAATGAGTTTCTTTAGCAACCGTTACTATAGCAACCGCATAAACAGTTTATAAATGAATACGTTTATATAAGTTAAATAAAAATAACATTATGAAGCATAAATGAAATTAAAAAATTAATAACCTATCACTGTTATTAGTAGATAGACAGATATATAGACGCCCACACTGGACTAAGGCGTTCCCCTAAAGCGTATAACCATTTACGAATGCTCGTAGCATGCTCATGTTCCCGTATCGATACGGTCGCCAATTACGTGAAAACGTAATTGGCGATGAAACAAACACCCTTCTATATCCGATATCTTCATATACGTACAAAGATAACTAGAGATCCATTGGCTCATCACAATTTCTCCGAAACTATTGAACGCAAACAATTAAAATTTGGTAGAGGTATCGCTTCCGCTATTTACAGGTCAGCTAAGAATAGATTTTACAAAAATCCTTCTCTATAGGGATTTGCGTGGATGTTACACTCAACAAATCTGGCGGGGAGTAGCTAGTAAATATAATACTCTTTGTCCGACAGTTTGTTACAATTCAGTGTGCAAACTGAAATTTCATACGCATGAGCCACAGTTGCGTTGATTAAGTATTAATTTCTAAATCGATAAAGCGTTAATGACTTTTAATTAATGTGGTAATCAATTAGTTTACGCCACGTTAGGCTACAAATGTATAATAATATAGATGTCTTTTTTTTAACGAAGCGACGAGACAGGCGACACCTGATGGTAAGTGATGCGCCTACCAACAACAACGTGGAGGTAGTTAGGATGGTAAAAACTGCACTAAATTGCGGTCATCTCCTTGAGATATATGTTATGTCTCACACATACACCTCGGTAATCACACTAGCTAGAGCACCCTACAAACCGGAACACATGTTTGCGTACTACTGTTTGGCAGCGGTGGTTCCCAATTCGGTCTCCAGTAATATATATCTACCACCAGTGAAAGTCTTAGAAATACCTTCGATTGTTTTATATGGTACTGATAAGCATCATCATTATCTCAAGTTGAAGTAATCTTTACCCTGTTACTGGAACAGATCGAATAACATCTAACGTACCCTCTTGTACTGTTAGACGAAGCGATAATTTTTCTTGTCTGTCATCATTCCACAGACTTCGACTCCTGATCATAAATCTTCCCCAAAGATATTCATGGCGATCGTTTCTTCGCTGATCGCATTAAGATGTTTTCAGCTGCCTTCATCAGATCAGGGCTGTTATCAGAAGATCTGTATTATGTTTACCGGTATAATATAATATCCACTGGGAGGTCGAGTGTCAGGGACCGTCTAGATAGTAGTATGTGTAATAGTATGGAAACATTACTATGTTCCTGATTGAAGGGAGTTGTAGCTAGTGAAATTAATGGGGTAATGATATTTTATATACTATGTCACAAGGCGACGAGCGCATTGTGGTGCAGTGTGTACCATTCTAACCAGCGCCATGCTATTATGCAAGATTAAGATTGACCAGTTATTATTCACTTCTAGTATATACTCAGCTCAGTAACTCTTCGTCAGTACTTGGTGGCACAGTTTGCAGTTGCTTCGATGGTTAGCTAGATGGCGTCGTCCGACAACAGAACCTACCACAAGATACTAATGCTTTTATATAATTTAAATACAATAGCGAAGGTAATGTGAAGCATTGTAATGGATGGGCGAGTGTTCGTGTTAGCAGTTATTAAAAGAAATTTGTGCCTGGGGGGCCGGAGAAGGTGAGGCGGTGGGGAGGTGGGTCGGTGGGAGCTGGGAGCTGGTAGCTGGGCGCTGGGCGCTGGGCGCTGATTTTAATTTATTTGGCGTAATGTGCGGTGTGAGGCCTGCGCATGCGCCGCCACAGCGCGAGCGTTCCGACGCCGTTTTATGTGTTTATGTATTCTAATTTTATTGTTTTCTTTATTTGCGTCCCACTTTTGTTTGGTACGGGCCCGGCATTGTTCGTCGTCGTAAACGCCGATTTAGATGATAAATAAAATGTTGTAATAATAAAAATTTGCCGTATGAAAATTTTTATTTAGTGACGCGGTATTTTTTCCGGCGCCTGCCGCCGGCCCGTTTCCTTGTATTGTAAAGTTCTTTTTGGTGTATCGCGTATCGCGAAATATTATTTACGTTTCAACATTCGCGTTGTTTTAGTTTCAACCGCTTTCGCCTCGACCTATTTCAGTCGTGTACCATTACTATAAATTACATAAATGTTGATTTAAAATAGGCATGGTTAAAAAATTGAGTACGTTCACTAGTATAAGAACTACTGTAATATTTATTTTTGTATGGTGAATAGTTTTAAATAAAATAGCTTTGTGTACTCGATATTAAGTAAAAACTATAATTTTTTTAAAAACGAAATGACTAATACTAAAAGAGAGAGGAGGCGCGAGAACATAAGCGTGTTAAACACAGTGGGTGTCTCTATAATGCTCTCTATCAGCCGATAACCAGTGTTCTGTAACCGATATTTATTGAACAGGTTGCAGCAGTTCTGCATAGAAATGTTACAGTAAGCGGGAGTAGTCGGTTGGTACGGCTCGAAACGCGCTCCGGAACCGGGAACGCTCTCAAAACCTGTTCTTATTGCGATAATATTAATAATGAATATTTCAAACGGGCACGATTGTGAGTTGTATAGTTGTAATTAAGTACGATTATAGCGGCATTGGCAATTACCGACAATGTATGCGGCTGGATGGGGCGCTGATCATAGCTCGGCGTCGCTCGGCAATGTTCGGCCACGTTCGGCTTTGTTCGTTAACATTCGCCAATATCCACCAATTGCCATCTTCATAACCTTTGTAACACACAAACTTACTATCAGAGACGTTCTTAATATAACTTATGTTTTTTTTTTGTTTACTAAATAAATAAAGACAAAATAACGGAAATCTGACATAGTAAGTTAAATTTTAGTTTTTGTTATATTAAGCATTAGTTATATACAGTAGTTCGGTTGTCCCAATTTAATTTAAATTAAAAGCGATGTCTTAATTTTAGTAAACATACACAAAGCTTTGCATGTCGTAAAGGATTTTGCACGATCGTATGTGGACTTGATTCGGTGTAGAGGCGGGCTAAGAGACCTGTTGGTGATCAAGAACTTGTCACGACTAGGCTTGACAGTCTTAAACATAGGCGCCGTGAGACCAGTGTCGCGGTGTTCTATAGGATACATTTGGCAGAGTGTGCAATGGAATTGCATGATATAATTTTCTCATCTTTCTTTTTACCATTGTTATGTTGTGGAAATGCCAAGTTTGATAACAAAGAAGGTTCAACTCCTCGTTCTTCGGTGTTACCGTTCAAATACGACGTGGATATCTTCAAGAAAAGAGTGAATAGCCTGTTACTAAGTTACAGCGCCTAATCACTACAGACTACACCACCATTTATCGTTAAGTGGGATTGTGGTTAAGAACCTACCTTGTCGATTAAAAAAAGGAGCTCACGATCATTATGTTCATTTTTAATATTGTAGTAAAGAGCGTTTTTACCTACACTTATAAATAAATACACGCAATGAGTTTAAAACAAATACCTGTAAAAGCATTACGAGTTTATCTAGTTCTAGGAATGTGGCTTCAAAACTGTTTTAAACTAATTTGTCATATAGGCTATATAACTTCCAGTTTATTTTTAGGATTTAACTTTATACGTTGAACAATATATATAATATAATACAAAGGCATCTATAGCATATTGTCGATAATTTAAGCATATGCACTGTATTGTTCATTCTCTTGAGAAAAATTGTTACATTAATTACTTAGTTCGATAAATACATGTATACGTACACACTATGAAATAGTGTATGTGTAAACATGGAAATTCACCCACAATACGCTAGCCGAGAAAACCTTAATCGTATATACTCTCACGCATTTACTACTGATTTTATTATAGTATGTTATGGTGAAATGGATTTACTACCATCGTTCCTTATTGAGGCTCGAGGTGACAGTTTTGTAAAGAATATGTCCTTTAATCAATTAAGCAAGCTGTGGTACGGGCAGGCGGAAAATTGTTACTTTATCCTTTAAGGCGTCGAGACTAATGTAGTCGAACATCGACCGCTACGGAGCCGACTACTCTATTTCAAGCTGCACACGGTGAATGAGTCCAAGTTTTTTTATAACTAAGTTACGTTGGTAATACGATTTAATTGCTCACACATTATTATTTTTACAATTTATCTTTCCTATGTATAGGAGTTACTCAGTGACTCAGATGACGGTGAAAAAATGGGTGAATAGCCACTGATTTAAACATTTGAATACGTAATGGTACAGTTTATACTTTCGATTTTTTTTTTTCAAGTGTTATACTACGCATATAATTTTAACTGATATTAACAGCAGATGGTATCGATTTTTTTTTCTAATAAAGCCGCCCTTGCTAGGGTCGCACCCCGTGTAGCGAGGGACTTTATAAACAACCAATTAACGGACACACAGTATTCTCGGATTCGGTACAAGAATCCCTGAATCATACAAATATTTGTCCAGTACTGGGATCAAGCCGCCTTAGATCTAGTGTTACGGTTAACGGCTAAGCCACTTTATCTGGCACTAGTATGGAGACTATCATCATTATTTTTTTCTAATAATCTGTGACGGATTTATAGATATAAAGGTATTATAAAATATTGAAATAAGTTTGAGCAAGTCCATCAAACCGTCTATAATGATATCGGCTTAAAACTTTCCAGCACAATTAATTACAATGAAACTTTACTAATTAGCTCACAAATAATGAAATTTGTTTTGGAGAAATCGCTAGGAAATAATAACAATCGTCTGCGTTCATTAGCGCTGATGAGTTAAGACAAAAAGAAACGGTGCCGGCAACAATGTGCTCCCTAACCCGAACTGTCCAAACTCCTCCTTCTCCATCGCCGTAAGGTTCAATTCACCTTGCCAATTTTGGTAACCGTTAAAAGTTGCGAACATTGTAAGATATAGAACGTTATAATATATTTATTTATGGACATTAAAATGTAAATTTGACCCACGGCGGTGAAACGGTCCCCTCTTCAAAGTCAGTGCGTCTAGTGTTATATAAATGGCGAAGTTTTTGATACTTGATAATCTTCCCTTCAAATATCCTCTTGATGTCATTGCTAGCTTTAACTATGACAAGACAAAAATGTTCAACACGTATGTTACCAATGTCGACTTATGGAACCGAGACTTGGCCCTTTACCATAGACACAATTGGAGTAGGCTATGCTTGGAGTTTCTTTGCGCGATTAAATCAGAAATGAGGAGATCCTTCAGAAGTAAGGTCATCGATATAGCCCTAAAGATTGTTAGACTTAAGTGGTAGTGGAAAAAGCACATTGATGGAAGGACTGACGGCTAATGGGATAGCAAAGTTCTCTGGTGGAGGACACGTATCGGGACACGTAGTGTTGGGACGCCATCCACAAGGTGGACCGATAACCTGGTGAGGTTCGCAGGATGCGGGCAGCGCACGACCGATCTATGTGGGAGATTTGGTGAGGTTTATGTCCAGCAGTGGACGTCTATCGGCTGATGATATCACTGGCTTGTATTATTTTATTTTGGTACATAGAAATACATGAGAAAATACCAATGTCCTTAGTTATTCTCGCAACTATTATTTAATTTTATCTTTTATTTTGTTTCACCGGATCTATGGTAATTTGTTACAGCGCTATCAGATCACACCGCAGTTGTACTGTCCGTTTATAATTAACTCGGCGTGATGTAGTGATTGAATTATATCACTTTATTTCGTCTGATTTCATACATAGATTTTATTTTCGTACATCATTAATATTAGTAAATAATTCAAGCATCGGAGTAGGCAGTACTAACGTCTTTTTCGCCTCGTTAAGAACAAAGAAAACTATATATTATTTTGGGACAATCGTCCGATCGTTAAATGGCGCCTAATTTATTAAACCTTTATAGTTTACCAAGGCTAAATAAATGATAAGTTATGTAACATACAATTCGATCGATGTATTTCACTTAACGATAAATGCTGCAAGGCCATGAGTAAGAAGAATGTGTATTCAGATATGACGGCTGATAGAGGGATATGGAAGAGAAGTATATACTGGACCGATCCCACATAGCTGGGAAAAGGGCAGGAGGAAGAAGAAGAAGAAGAAGGTAAACGTGGCAAGATCAATATTACTTTTCTAATTAAAGTACCATAATCAGTAATTTTCATTGATAAAATACACCGTTAACCACAAGTCTCTCTCACATGCCTTACACACGACGCTTGGTAGACTGGCAGGCATAGAGTGGTAACTATGGTAACGGTCAATAAAAGCTGTTCTTCAGCAGACGCTTCAATGATATAAGAAACGTAGAGCGGTTGGCGTATTCTAATCCGTCTCCTATACTGGGTTTAGTATTTGCGTAAACATATATACTAGTATAATAGTGTACCGTTACACATATATACCATTGTAAAAGTGACAGGCAAAAAAAAAAAATTACATTTAAAGATAGCACAAGCCTTATAAATTATTCTTAGTCTAATATTATGATACACCGTGCGTAAATAATATATTACATGCAAATTTCATAATTACTCGCATAAATTAACTTGGCACATACTTAATGTGTGTTTAGGAAATCATCAATCAAGTAAACATTAGTGAAGTGGTCCCAAAAAAAAAAAAAAAAAAACTTTTTGATGATATCATCCTTTACGTTAAGTAGACAGAATTACGTTCTTACAGCAAGTAGGTTCAGCATAATAATTTTAACTAAGTTATGAAATTTTGTTCTCAAGTTATCGTTTACTTGTAAACATATATATATTAATGACTATAAAAAAAATTCCATAAATTTTTTTTTCGCTAACACCTCTATATATATCTGTCTCTATTAATATTATTCCTTATTTCTATGTGACACTTGTTATATGTCCTTTTTTCTTCATTCGTCCTCATGCGGACTATATCGGAACAGTAAATTTACAGTTCCTTATCATTGTATACAGTAGCTCGCTGGCCTGATGCTTAAAGCGTGCGGCTTTCATTCCGAAGGTCGCGGGTTCGAATCTCGGCATGTACCGATGACTTAATATTTAAGTTATGTACATTTGTGAACTTTAGTTACAACAGCGAAATACAAACGGTGAAGGAAAACATCGTGAGATAGGCCTAGAATATTATTAACCGGCTTTACATACTATTAAATAAGATAGTGAAAGTTGATTGTTATTTATTACATAGGTACACTGGTTTTGTTGGCCTAAATCCAGGAGTCTTTCGGCTGATGATGATTATGTATTAACTTAGGCATTGCATGTATCATTGGGTACTTAATGTAGACATTAATAAGAAATAACTTACCTAAAGTATATTATATATAATGAAAGATAAATTCACAATAATAATGTACGTTAATGATCTCAAACCCTATAAATATTTATCTAACCCTCCTCATTACAACCGAAGACGGGTTATAATATATTAGCATTAGTATTTCTTTTCAACAACCTAATTAGGTTTTGAATCTAGATAATACTAAAGGTTCAAATGTTTAAAAGAATCTACTTCAAGCATTTTTTAATTTTTTTGCGAGAATTAACTAATGAATACATTTCACTGGTGGTAGGTTTCTGTTGTCAGTGTGCAAACACATCTGTGTTCCGGTTTTAAAGGCGCTGTAGCTAGTGTAATTACTGGGGTAACGAGACTTAACATCTTGTCTCAGGGCGACGGGCGCAATGTGGTGCTATGAATACTATCTTAACTAGCGCCAAGTTGTTATGGGCAGGGGTATTGCTTACCATCAGGTGAATATACCAAGCGTCTTGTTGCTTCGTAGAAAAAAAAAATAGTGTTAGGTTTATGGTATCATCAGTGTTATCGTGTGGAGAGGGTTTAAGAGTGGCTTCGTTTAGATTAGTGCGTTTTACCATTGTAGACTTTATCGCCGCACACCGTCAGGTAGGATCGGAGTCGAGAGCTGATGTATGTGATGCACCATCGGCTGACAGACGTCCACTGCTGGACATAGGCCTCCCCCAAAGATCTCCATATCGACCGATCCAGCGCTGCCCGCATCCGGCTGCTTCCCGCAACGTTCACCAAATCGTCGGCCTGCCAACACTACGTCTACAGGTACGCGATCGCCTTTCGAGGACCTTAGTGCCCCATCGGCTGTCAGTCCTTCGAGCGATGCGTCCTGTCCATTGTCACTTGACGCTAGCATTCTTATGTAAGTAATGTATGCGATTATCAAAAAATATTGTTTATGTAAAGTTATTTAACATAATTATTCAGAAAGAGATCGCAGCGCAGAGAGGCGCGGCCGCGGGTCGATGCGGGCTTCATTTCTGTTTCCGAAGAAACGCGGAACCGACACGAGCATCAGCTATAATAAATTTCTTGTCTTATAAAAATAAAACTTTTCTTTTTGCCGGCGTTGCGCGGGGTGGTTGCCACAGTGTAGACACAGCGGCCGCCCAAACGGATACAGATTCGTTTAACACTTTAATCCCTTAATAAAACATTTTATCATCATCATAATTTCAGCTTGATAATATCTACACTTGAATCCTTATCAACATATAATATGTACATCTAGTTGTACCACAGTTCCTAAATGGATTTGAGGCGAGAGTTTAGTTTTAGAACTATAATAGAACAAAATTTTTAATGAGATAAAAACTATAGAAGCGTAAAAGCACGTTAAAATCAATTAAACGGCGTTGGGTCATGTTCATACAATTTATATACACTTGCCCCACTTCAGCGATACTAATCAACATTATATTATTTAACGAAAAATGTGGTTTGCGCCCCGACGTTAAAGATTTTTATATATTGTAATATTGTTAATGTAAATGGGTATACTTTTATGGGTTGCGCTGTGACAGAGGGTTTGGGGTGGTGTCGGCGGGCGGGGAGGCCAAAGCCTGCCTCGGCGAAGTTGTGAATTGGCCGCCAGCCCCGCTCCGCATTATCGTGATTCATGTCGTTTATAATTTTATATTATGTTAAAATGGGGGCGCTGGGAGGGGGCATATTAAAAATACAAGAGCCCACCGAGCACTCTGCACCGTCTGCATGGAAACCAACTTTGTTTGCGCACCAACTATCGATCCGTTGGATTTCGGCGAGCGAGGCGTTCGGCGCTCGTAACGAAATTACATTGTAACGTCCGAGCGAAGACGCGACGAGATCGCGGCGTACGCTCCCCGCTAACACTGTGCCCCTCCTTACTATGCCGATATTTAAAACACGACATATTTCCGGTCGAATTCTCTTTTATTTATAAGACAAAACGACGAGTATGTCGTTCAACTTTAGATAAGTAATATCTCAATCTGTAACAATCTTGCGCTTGCAAAGATTTTTAATTTTACTCGTCACCTTGTGATATGACATTAAGTTCTCTACCCTAGTAATATCACTGAATACTATAATGTTTGGTGATAGAAATTGGTATGTGTGATGGTATCTCCTATAGACCACATCTACCACTAATAAAAATCAATTTATTAGACTTAAACTTCAATCAATTCGTATTATTATATTAATAATAGACAATCTGGTCTCTAGATATGTACGTAGCGGTTATACATACATATTTAACTTTCTGCAATTACGATAATTACAAATTACCTTTTCTTTTTCTAGATAAGCAGAAGGTATAAACTTAATTAGTAACAATGTTGCCTTTCGGTACAACAGCTGCTCCCACCGCAATGGAAATGGTTCCATTGTAACGTTTTTTATTATTACGTTCAACAGATTATTGAATCGAGCTCCGATATTTAATATGTTTATGCTGCTTTTAAAAAGCAGTTTATAGGGATCGTTGACGCGTCTGTCTATATACGAGATTAACTTAATCACATTAAAACACTAAGTTGTTACCTTGTAGTGGTAACATTAGCTATATAAGTTGTTAAGGAAACATAAGTGACAGGCTTGTATCATGTTTTCACTATTAACATCGTGATGAATTGATGATATGTTGGAAAGGTATAACTTGCTACTTTATAAATGGCTTTCGGACAAGATGTTAAGTATAGTTACCGGAGTAATATCGCTAGCAACAGCGCATTATAAACTGTAACTTAGTATTGTCCGGACACGATTGTTTCGCGGCAGAAATAGACACTGCTGTTGTATCTATATAGACGATCAACAGACACTTACCACCAGTAAAGTTTGACGATACTTTGTTTAAACCTAGTAAGCTATTGGGAGTGTACCATCAGTAAAATGGTTATTAAACATGTCAAAATATAATGCTATTATAATATTATATTACTTCCGCTTTATAAGTTATCATAAATTACTGCAATAGGATGTTCTCTTGGAAGTTCACGTGCGGTCTTTTGCTTACATGGATTTGAAGTATGCACGTTTGTGTATTACTTAAGCCAAATTGAACTTTGTGGTTGGAGGAGATGGGGGGGAAGTGTTGAACACGAGCGTTAAAGGAGACAATACGGCGAGGTCACGGCGCACGCGGATGTATCTGTGCTAAATAAGCCGAGCGGTGTTCATTAAACGGCCCAGCGGACCGCTGCCGTACTGACAAACGTATGTTTATATGCTGCACAATTTTATTATTAGATGACTATGTGACTTGTTATTTCTATCGTCGCTTTTTCTATTTATTACCCAATACAAAGTGTGATTATATTGTGGCTCATAACAAATGAGGTATGTGGGAGTAGGGATCGTTCCACACGACCGCAATACCACCGGCGCAGCGTTGTACGAGTACGTGAAAAAAAAATATACATAACCGCCTATGCGACATTAATTATTTCCTACAACTGCCTGCATCTCAGTTTTTGGTTCTATAAATGCCTAGAGTAACAAGGTTGGTCTGATAGTAATAAATGCATATATTAAAGTACTTGCGATAGTACTTACAAATAATTTAAACTGCAATAACTTTTATACTGTAACTTATATTGTCATTGTCTGTACTTACTGTAACTTATATTGTCGATATTGTCAAAATCTCAGTCATCTATTAGCAAAAGTTTCAAACCCGTTATAAATTTTTATTGTTGTTGATATAATAAAACATCATGGACATTGGTCCGTGATGTTTCATTAATATTTGCAACTGGTATATTGACACCAGTTACAAATATTAATTACAAGTTAAATATGTCCAATTGGAGAGTTTAACAAGCAGCATCCAATATTAAATAATTGCCGTATATAAATTGACAGTATAATTGACATTAATAAAGTAGCAACTTATTAATGAAAATGGGAAGCGAAATTGCCAGAACAAATAATAGGATTCTACATCATCATCATTTCAATTGTTAGACGTCCACTGCTGGACATACCTATAGACCTTATTATTATATATTACCTGTTTAATTACGATTCAATTCATCGTTTCATTAAATTTAGATATACTGTATTAAAACAATAAAAATTATGAAAATTTACCTGTAATGTGTACCGAACCTCTTCGTAATGAACGTCCTTAGAAACAGACTCAATCAAAAACAGAAAGATCATAAGAGACTTTGCCGTCAAATTACTTAATCTTTCCACCTATTGTAATAAAGAAGGTTATCCTCAAAACTACGCCGAATGCTCATATCAGTGTAAGATCGCAAAATTTTACATCGGTACGGTTAAATATATATTTTACTGCAGTGTGTTAAAGTTGCAATTTGAACCGTACAGTTATTGCCTTGGATAAATCCGAATTGTCATTTATTACCGTCGGAGCTGAAGAAACGGTTTAATATAAGGTTATGTCTAATACAACGCGATCAATTAAAGTTGTCTGGCACAGCGAGTATGTTAACCTGGGTGAGAAAAAAATTACTGTACCGTTTAGTCTTAGTACTCATATATAATAATTTAAGACTGACGTTAAGGAGCTTTTCTGCTGTACTATCACAGGGTTCAGTACAGACTGATAAGTGAGTTTTATGAAAAATTTGAAAAGTGTTATCGCTAAATAATATATATGCAATGAGTTACTTAAAAGTTAACAGTGAAAAAACAATTAAAGCTTTACTAATGGACGATAGTTTTCTTAAACGTTATAATAACAAGTAATTTATGCCAAAACAACATGTAGAACTCGCGAAACCAATAATCACAATGTTTACAAAACATATCACTTTCTAGTCCATAAATAAATGTATGTATCGATAATAACTTTCGTATAACATTAGTACATAGTTATATTTGTTTCTATATTATTTTAATAATAAAAGTATTGTACAATAATAACAATTTACATATACATGATATACACAGTTAAATCTTTGATAAATCTTAGCAATGGTTAATCAATACACTAAAACTAATATAAGGCTATATAAAATTTCGTTCATAGTTCCACATATATATTGGCTTGTCTTAACATACAGCAATATATAACAGTAAGTCATAACTTAATTCAGTAACTACTCAGGTCTAACGTAATACATATTACACGTTTTTTTTTTATTTTTACTAAGCTTTAAAATAAATGTAATGACGCCTCTCCAAAGAAGTCATTGTATTTCCACAATAGTTCACATATCTGCATTCATCTAATTATCAATTGATGCTCTTGATTGTTATTGAAAGAGGATATCGCCGTGAGACGTAACGACCTCATTATCCTATTAACTTGAAGTTAAAAGCTAATTACATTAACTTAAGATTTATGGTCGGCAGATAAGCTTACAATGTTCGTCCACTCCCCGATATCTCGTGAACTTTAAATAGAAACATTGCGTCCAGTCTCGATGATAAACAATGTTTACGGTTTTGATGCAGCGCCCTTGTCCTTGACTTTGTCGTAATCTGCATTCTCGTGCAGCGATAGGTGTGCCTCTTGTTTAATATTTATATTATCTGTTTTCCGGTAACTATATGTACTATACTGCTGTATGGAGCTGTTGGGCCACTAAGGGTTCGGATGAAAGGAGATTACGTGTGGCCGACATACGAATGTTAAGATTGAACTCTAGAATGAGTAAATCAGAAGTAGTAGTCTGAAAGTTGCTCCAGTGACGGAGAAATTGAGGAGCAAAAGGTTAGCGTGGTACGGGCGTGTTATGCGGAGGGATGAAGGACATATAACAAAGAAAGTAATGAGATTGAACGTGGATGGTTATAAGGATAGAAGAAGACCGAAGAAAGTGTAGATGGATTATGTGTATATGGACATTTGTAAGAAGAGTGTGAATTCAGGTGTGACGGTTGATAGAGCGATATGGAAGAGAAATACACACTGTGCCGACCCCACATATCTGGGAAAAGCGCAGGAGGAAAAAGAAGGAATTTTCGGATAACTTGTACGAAGCCTTTACCTTTACTTTCTAACTGGTTGTTAGTTCTTCATCATCATCATTATCAGCCTTTGTTTATCCATTGCTGGATATAGGCCTTCCCCAATGTCTTCCACCAAATGCGATCCTCAGCTTCTCGCATCCACCCACTTCCGGTAATGTTATCAGTCCATCTGGAGAGAAGGCGTCTTATACTGCTGCTACTTGCAAGCGACCTCCATTCCAAGACTTTCCTTCCCCATCGGCCGTCACTGACACGACAGATGTGGCCCGCCCACTGTCACTTCAGCTTACAAATTTTGAGAGCTACGTCGACAACTTTAGTTCTCGGTCGAATTTCTTCCTTCCGGATTTTATTCCTTAATGTTTCAAACTTTTCTAATAGTTTTAATACATAATTTATGGTTTTAAAGAAATCACAGTGGGTTTATTATTTAAAATTATACATTCATAATTAAGCATTTCACTTCTTTAGTTACTGAATAGAGGAGGTTGGTTCTGCAGTCTGTTAGTAGATTTTGCTAGTGCAATGATGGGACAACATCTTGGCTCTGTTTTTGTGAATAGTGATCTAATCAAACATGCCGATGCTTTCAAGTCTGCACCACATTTCATCGGTGGTAGGTCTCTATTACCGGCGACCCTCTAGGTAGTGTGAAATTATTACTGTGTTTTGGATTTAAGGGAGTTGTAGCTAGTGAAATTACTGGGGTAATGAGACAACATCTAATGTCTCAAGACATCGAGCATAATGTGGTTCAGTGGGTGGATATGGGTGGATGCGAGAAGTTGAGGATCGCATTTAGTGGAAGACATTGGGGAAGACCTATATCCAGCAGTGAATAAACAAAGGTTGATAATGATGATGATGATGTATAAAATTCTAACTAGTGCGTATTTAGAGATCAGCTAATAATGTTGTCTCCAATACTCAAGACAACCGCCATGCAAAGAAAGGTTGCATTTTTCGGACACCTTCAAAGAGGATTACTTTATGAGTTCCCAAGGTTGATCCTGATGGGCAATATTCCTGAAAAACGTGTACGTGTGGTAGACAGCACAAGAAATGGTTTGATGACATAAAGGAATGGATCGGATTTAAATACCATCAGTTAAAAAGAATAGCTGAGTATCGAATTGGTTTTCTCAATCTGATCGCTAAACTTGTTTGAAGAGAGCGAATAATGATGAATGATGATGAGAATGGATTTTACAAAATTCCTTCTCCAGAGGGAGTTACCGCAAACAAAGCGGGCCGGATACAGCTAGTAATATAGAAACCGGATAAAATATTATTATTTTTTATTATAGAATAAAATAGTAATAGTTATGCGAAAGAAAAACTCGAGGGGAAGAATTTGTAGTTAGCACTGGTGGCATCCTTTTTGCAGAAATATTAATGTAAATGAATACACTGGCAAATACAACGCGTACCTGATCTAGCTAGTAATATATGTAATAATTTTATTTAAAGTATGTAATGCTGCGTCGCTTTATAATCAAATATTATCAATAACCGATGTTATATCCGTTGTGTGATAGTAGTACGCACAATAAACGTACGCATTGCAAATTAATGAGCAAAGTAAATTATATAAAATTGTAAATATACTGTACACACTGTGCAGACCAGTTGTATTTATTATCTGTATATATTATAACACGCATTCAAAGTTAGAGAGTAGTTTTAAAGAGAAAGGGAAATACTGTGTATTACTGTCGCGAATTAAATATACTGTTATTAGAGTTTGCTTGTGAATGTAGTTTTTTTTTATTCAATTAAGAGACGAGACGAGTCGACACGTTCACCTGTTGGTAAGTGATACGCCCGCTCATAACAACGTGGTGTTAGTTAGGATGACATACGCAACAGACTCTGTTCATCGCCTTGAGATGTAAGATGTTGAATCTCGCTATCCCAGTAATTACACTAGCTCCAATGTCCTTCAAACCGGAACAAAGTTATGTTGGCATAGTTCTGTTTGTCGGCAGAAATAGACACTGGGTTGGTACTTACTTAGACGAACTCCGCCAACAGACACCTTCCACCAGCAGGAAAAATTAAATATATTATTAATATTATTAATAGTGATGTTCCTTACTGATGATTATAGTCGACTTTAAAACTATTGACTGTTTTAATTTTGTCGGCTTAATCAAAATATGAAATCATCTCTTGCGACATTTGATTTAACATATACGAGTATTTGCATAGGTCTTTCGTAAATTAACATTGTTTACCTTTCTAGTTATTTCACTTCTTTTATACATTTCCACATTGTATATTGTTTGTTTTTAAAAGTTCACATTTTCATAACAAAATTTTAGCCATTTTTCTGAAAGCTCTACATTTCTGGTGAAATTCGTTTAGTTATTGCAGAGTCTGTAGAGAGCGATTTGTTTACATAAATGTACAGGGACGAAATTTCATTACAGCCATGCCAGACAAAACACAGCCATAAACTAATTAAAGCTTGAGTCAATATCTTTGTAGTATGATGCACAGCTAACGTCATTTAATAAGTTTATGCAAGTATATATTATAAATTTGTTCCGCTTAGTTGTGTCGTCGCCTAAGGAGGTAATTTTACCTTGCGAATTGTTTTTCAATTATACTTTATAACTTGGGAAACTCTGCTCCGCTCAGCTTAAAGCACAGTTTACGCATCGACACCGTTTCGATAAGTTTTCTCTATATTCTTTAAGACGCGACAGTTTCTAATCATCGATTCCCAACAATTAAAGTACGGCACTAGTTTAAGAGAAGCACAATGTTAGTTTTGCTTATTGGAGTCTTACTTATCACAATCATTACGCACAAGTTATTCCAAGTTTTCTGTTCGTTATGTTGTAAATAATTTCTGTGTAGTTTATTATAATTGTGAATACTCTAACAAGGTCATTCGTACCAAAGTTAAATACTTCTCAGCTGCAGAGGTCATCAAACGCTTAAACAAATTGCCTATAACATTACAAAAACACGTTTGTACATCGAGTATCGCTAAGTATTATTGAATGAAAATAAAATTAATTTGCATCCGCTCGATCAAGGCGTAGCAACTTAACTGGAATCCTAAAGAGCCTTCCCCCCTGTTTAACCCAGCTTGAGCCACTGGCCAACTATTATGTTGCCGTATCGAACTTATAAAGACGTGTGTTATCTAAAGTAGGGATGTGCCTTTTTGTTTTGGTATGTACTCTTTTTACTGAAGACCATATATTATACAAATATTTTTCATAACGTTAGAAGTAAATTTAATTGAATCGTTTAAGCAACGTGTTAAATACAATTCACGTTTAACTATCGAGCCCGCAAATGAAGCGACAAGAAAAAGCTTCATAAAAATATTCAGCGTTTTTCATTTATAAACGAATTGAACATTTACCGACAAAGCAAACAGTACCGACTATTAAATCCCTGTTCGTATTTATTTTGAAAGAAGATCAAAGACAAAAGTGCATTTATCATTTCCGACCGCCGCCGGCTCAACAATACAGTATAAACAAAAGATACTACACCTTACTAGGTTTTTTTTATATATATAATACAACGATAATAAGTGATCAGATGTGAAAAGGGCCGCAAATTTTAGTATAACAATAGTAAATGTAAAAAAATATGAGTGGAACTGTAGCGGCAGATTATTTAAGCGGATACAGTGTTGTAGTAAGTAGTCATTTCGCAAGAACGCCGGGTGTTTTAGAGCATGCGATTAATCCTCGTCGTATCGTGTACGTACGCGTGCGCGGAAATCAGTGTAAACAGTTTTAGATAAGGTCATTTATTCTCTTCCAATACACAATGTGGTGCTACTCCTACTTTTTAAATGCAAGGTGTTTCTTACTACCTTATTGTAGTACTCCGATATCGCTTTTGCCGAAGATATCCGAGCTACCGCGTTCTTATAACTCTAACCCGTCATTCTATTTCCGAATTTAGTAAATTTTTGTAGATTCTAACTAATAAGGATTCAGAGATTATCATATGAAGAAAAATTTAAATAAGGAAACACTAGTTTTTATATCTTGCTAAGGTTGATGAACGCTTGATAAACTATGGGTAAGTAATTGCAGTCTGGATTTCGAGAGGGATATTTTGAGAACGCAGTTTAAGAGAAAGTTTTCGGACGAGCTGGATTCATAATAATAGACCTTCTGAATTAAAGCTTGCGAATGGTATATCTTTATTTAACTATGAAATAAAACGTTCCCGAAAATACGCAAATGGTTCTAGACGTCTGTCGATGAATTTATCGCAGACTAAATGGCGATAACCTTTTATATTCGTTGGAAGCTTGAACTATTTGGAAAACTCGTCGTTATAAAGAGGAGTTTGATATAAACGACCTGACGAAAGAGGTTATAGATACAGGACGCTACACACATGTAAAGTGGTGAACAAAAACAACCACCGTAACTCTTAAAACTTAATTTATCATCATTTTCTTTAATTACAAAATCGACATTTCAAGTGCTTTACATCATTTACGGTGACTGGAGGATTTTGGTAACAGATTTCCTGAAATCATAGTGATCGACATCGTCAGGCTTCTTAAAATAAGTTCACTGTGTCTTATAGTGATTTAATTTGATGATTGCTTAAGTTAACGTAATATCATAAGAAGTGCGTAAAGAGTAAATAACTTTTTTTTATCCTTAAAGGATATGTCAGCTCGAATGGCTTAACACAATACAAAATTCAAAAATATCACGTGTTTTCTTAAAGTTTGGTTCACACAAAATCACGTGTAACGCGCCTAAGTTTAATATGTTCATGCTGTTTACTTACCAACAGCTCTCTTTTGCTCCTATATTTTACAAATTCCATCGTCAAGTGTTGGACCGCAAATAAGCGATAATTCCTATAGGAAGATATGTTTATGATACTGTATATTGGGTATAGTGTGTGAAATAACAATTTGCTCAATACATTTGTCAGTGTACACAAATTTCGCACCTACGTACCGTTGCGTGTACGTGGGGCAGCAATCCCGCGCCGCAGTCGTGTCGTACCCGTCCGCGAAATATGATCGATATATGCGAGTGTACCAATGCGCGGGTTGAACGTCCGCGCCCGAGTGCACGCCGTCCAAGTCGTTTCTAATTAAAGTATATTTTATTGTTCCCCTCGTCGCAGCCATCGATACGGAGCCCCGCTGAATGCCGCCAAATAATTATAATTATATTTTTATACCACTTTATTAATAGCCCCACCACGACCTTCCCGACGCCCGTAACATTGTTTCGCTTCGTGTCTGCCTGTGTGTGTGCGTGTCTCTGTATAGCTGCGCGTGTGTGCGCGTGCGTGCGTGTGTGTGTTGGACGCACTCGCGCGACTGTGCGCCGCCGCTGTGTGCGTCACGACTTTTTGTAATGGATCCGTTCGATTTCTTACAATATAACCCGATATCTATTCACTATGTTGAACAATGGACTAATTAACATTGTATCTAATACAACGCGTTATTATAATTATTAGTTACAGTTGCTTTATTGTGAAGTCCGGAACGGGGAGAAACGATGTTTCTTGCAATTGATGGTATTAATAAGAAAACATTTTATAAACTTTTTGTTCACTCGTTGCGGTGTGTGAAAGTTTAACGTTACGTGTTGCTTCCTTTTCTGTATCGTTTCGATATAATTGTTATTCATTAATATTTTTTTTTCGGGAAGTTGCTACAATTGCTTCGCCGTATGCTGTATGATGGTGTCAGATTTTTATTGCCGGGGACTATCTAGGTAGGTACTACCACAGCGCTTATTTCGCACTGTCGTCAAACAGTAGTGTGAAAACATTATTGAGGAAATCAAGCGAAACTAAATATTTTATATCTCAGGACAACAAGGCTGCAGTGTGCTACAGGCGTATCACAAACCATCAAGGGAACGTCCTGCCCGTCTCGTTGATTAATTGAATGAAATTAAATTTTGAATAGTCGTTGAAACTATTCATATAGGAAATATTGAATATTAATAATTGAAAGTTAAATTGTATATAACAGACATTGTTGAAAACTAATAACAGTCAATTAGTATTCATGAGCATATTGGATGTGGCCCTGCATCATGTTGTGGTTTTCTATATTTCTGGATAATTATCCGATGTCATAATTTGTAATACATGCTTCATAACATAAAAGATAATTAAAAAAAAGCGTTGGTATATTAACTTAAATTTAAGTTATAATACATGAAGTAAGGCTGCGTTTTAATTTTAATAGATTTTTTAATTGTAGTCGCTATGAAAAGTAATTGATATGTTCATCTTTCAAGGTCCTCTGTAAGCATAAAGTCAGACACCGCCTTGAAAATACTGAAAGTATTATGTCCTAGAAGTAGAATGAACTAATATCTAAACGTTTGACGTGAATTTATTTCCGAAAGCGTTTTGTTTCTCATTAAATCTCGTTTTTAAAATGGCGGAATATTGTGCAGTAATTTCTCCTGTCGTTCACTGGTTGAAACTGACCCTGGCTTCCAAAATATATGCGGTGTAGATCTTAACGATTCTTATTTAAAAAAAAAAGGCATTACCAAAATTAATAACTGGAGATGTCTGATGAAAACGGCATATCGTGTCAAACAAACACCGGTACAGTTAATAACTGTGTTCACATCGTCACTCCTATTACGATGTAAATTTAAAGTAGATTCAATAAATTTCTTGATAATTCTCTTTTGTGTGTATTTATAATATTAAATTTGACCATCGATGTGAAGTTAATGACACGTTCGCTGCGCGTACGCACGCCGTACGCCCTTATCGTAAACAAGTGCAATATAATCGAAATATTTCGCTGCAGCTACGGGGCAGGGGCCGACTTTATAAACATAAGTCTCGGGTAATTATCGAGCCAATATTATTTATATTCCTAAGGGTCAGAGTATAAAGATACGCTTCAACTTAAGGACTAATGCCCTTTTCTTGCAGATATTCATTTAGCCTTGAGAAGGGTATACATTTTTCAATTACCAGTTATGTAATGTTTCAAATACGCTATCGGCGTTTAGGATGTATTTCACACATTTATCACATTTAGTATAATCTAACAAACAATTTTCATTGTTACATTACTATGTGTCGACTTATGTTTATCGTGATTTATCGAGCTTTAGATGAATAAGTTTTTGTTTAATATTGATGGTTTAAATAACAAATTTTAGCTTTCTGTGGATGCAGCAGCCATTCAATAACAATCTCTCTTTAGAGTTTACTTACACAATTATAAAAAAAATTGTTTTAAGCTTGGGTTACCATGTTATCAATTAATTTCTACCAACACTATTAACCATAATGAAACAGATATAATTAGTAAGTAATAAAAGCTTAAAAGTATGATTCGTTTCAAAGCGTAACTTCAGTGGTACTTTTGTATGTGTGTTTTGTTAATAAATTATTTTACGAAATAAAGTTACTATAGTCAAATTACAAAAACAACGCTCTAGTATGGTGAGGAAACGAAATTTTGTATCCAATTTCATCCATTAAGTTGGACGAAAGTATGACAAGATGACCGATGTTCGATGCTGCGCTTCGTTTCCAATGTAATTCTTTTTATAACAAAGTTGAAGGGCAAAGTTGTTAAGGCTGCGCGCGCACTTGCGACCTTTTGGCGTTATTATCTACCTAGAATTAATCCATTTTTAAACTATGGCATTGAACTTCTACGAGGATAAAGTTTACTACACACTCATTGAAATTTAGTTTAAAGTAGTAACCAACATATGAATACATATGTATCTTTTCAGTTTTATAACAAACTTGTCGATGAAACTAAATGTACCTAAGAGCGTTAAAATACTTTCCCATTCGAAATTTCGTTTACTTTTATTCATCAGAATATAATTTCTTCTTCTTCTTCTTAAAGTGCCTCTCCAACTAGTGAAGGTTGGCGATCAGCGTAATACAGTTCTTTCGGTCTCTGGATCGGCGGAACAATTCAGATGCTTCAGATATGCCAGTCTATTCCCTGATATTCTTCATGACTTTCTCCTTCTCCCCACCTTTCGTTTGCCATAAACTTTACCCATAATAATTAATTGGAGAAGATCGTATCGCCGATGACGGAGTATATGACCGAGGTAGGAGATTTTTCGTTATTTAACCGTAACTATAAGGTTACGCTTTTGGCCAATTTGTGGCAGAACACTGTCATTGGTCACTCTCTGAATCCACCTAATGGACAACATGCGTCTATATGTCTACATGTCAAAAGCCTAAATATAATAGAATATAATTAAGATACAGTAAATAAATAAAAAAATACTTCGTGAATCAAACGGTAGAGAAAGTTAAAAATTCAGTTAAAAAAAAAACTATGTTTATTCGCGAAATTAATTAATCGAATTAAGTATTTAAACATGTACAAAATGACCTATTTAACATAATTTTAACATCTCATTAGCGAGTTTAAGCTTTTGCGCTTAAACAAACTACTTGACACGTTAAGTTTTTGATAACATTGATAAGAAAACGAGTACATTCTTTGAGTAACGCCGATGTTGCAGTAGGGTGTGTTGCGTGCCTTAGTACCAGCTGCCAACCGACAGGTACAGTCGGCGACCCGGCCGGACCATCTGCTCCGAAACAACGTACAATTATAAGTTTTAAAACGAAGCTTGTAAAGCTTGTAATCCCACGGCCCGTCTTGTACTTTGGTACAAAAGTTTTTGTCGTCTTCCGGCTCGGACGTAAAAGGGACCGTTTTTATGAATACTTAAACTAATAATTAACGCTGCACTTAGTCTCGCTTAGGACATTGTTTACGTGTCAAGAGTTTCCTCGGTTGCGTATTGTATATTTTCCGCGTGTCCACATGCGTTGTGCTGCAATTTCCTCGCTACTCATTACTCCGTATCGAAAGCGTGCCAGTTTCACCGTCTTCCATATTCACATATAACATATTATTCATGATTGAAAATGTTTAATTGTAACAATTAAAACATGCCAACCACAAACCTTATTCAGAGCGAATGTCGGCGTGTTAGACCCGTCAAGCGCTTCACATCGTGTTTAAACGCTCGCCATAATCTAAATCAAAGTTATTATTTAATATACTTAAAGAATCTTCGATTTATATAACTATTTCTTTGCCTAAAGATTTTTCTATAATTAGAAAACAACCTTAAGAAACATGACGAATATAATCGATGGTTGGAAGGAATGCATAGCTATATGATATATTAATGTATCAAATCAGTTTTCGTTTTCACTAGACCGTTTAATCTGTTTTCTCTGTTGGTAAAGGTGAATTAACTAAACTTTATACAGTAGCCGTCTGCGAAGTTGTTGATGTCTTATCTAACCATACATGTCGGGTTCCGTTAACCTGACAAAAAGGTTACATCTGTCGACGGGCGCACATTGTATTTGTGGCTTTAACCCGTACCGTAACGATCGCTAAGTATGCGACAGCCATAGCAACTTTGATACACTTAATAAGTCTGTTCCGATACGAATTCCGATAACAGATACACGTTTACTTAATAGAAATAATAATTAGTTATGTCCATAGCATATAAATGATAATAGACTAACATTTCGCCATCTATCTATTTTCATTTTATCTAGTACTGAATCCAATGAAACTTGTCAATGTCCTTAGTTAGTTAAAGCTCGTTGCATTATAAATGATTCTACATTACCTTCCGTCGTTAAGAATTATAAATATACCTTCCGATAGAGATTTTAAAAACATTTAAATATCCGAAAAAGGCCTAATGTTATATATATTAGTATTCGAGTAAAATTATATACATCTTATATCAAGTTTCTAATACAATCACGTTTTTGTACTTCCGTAGTTTTATCGTAAGTTTGTTAGATGATATGAACAATGTTAATATTCTCTCTCTGTTTATCTATCTCTGTCTATTGTTTATATATATATATTTAAATTTAACAAAGTGAATAGATGAGCCAGACGTTCGCCTGATGGTATGGTATACGCATGTTCATAACGTAGACCTAATTAGGATGTTGTACAGTATATCATCGACGACCTTAAACATAAGATGTACGTTGTTTGATGTTGTTACCGTAGTAATTTCATTAGGTACGACACCGTTGAAACCGGAACAGTAATGATTGAACAATATTGTTTGACGGCAGGAATAGAAGCTGCGGTAGTACCTACCTAGTTAGTCCGGCAACAGAGACCTAACACTAGTAATTGTGCAATAACGTTAAGTATAACCTGTGGCACCGATTGTGCTGTTAACCATTTATCACTAAGAGGTACGCGACGTTCCTGTTTAAAGTGTTTTACTAAAGAAACTAAAATTATATTTCGAGATGGTTTTTAATTAATAAATTGTCTTCCTTAGCCCCTCTTATAATTTTACTTTGTTCTTTTCGCCTTAGTTCTACGGCATTTGTAATTTTAATCCTCTTTCTTCCGAAGTTGAAAGCGAAAGTTCGCGTTAATCTCATTTTTATTGCTACAGACAACTCATAAAGTGTAATTTGAAATATACTACACAAAGTAGAGTCTTGATACAGGTGCAGTCAATAAAAACTAATATAACTGATGTCCTCAATTGGAAATGATCGCGGGTGTCGCGTTCTGCACTCGTCGTTGATAAATTGAGACATTTTTTAAGACGTCAGTTAATTGAATTCAAATTGTATAGTAAATTTTATATATTCCTCATGTAGGTATTTCACTAATGGCAGCGCCAATAACTGCCGCTAAACAGTCGCGAGCAAACTTTATTGTGTTCCGGTTCTAATGGCGCAAGTAGTGAAATTACTGTAGTAACGAAACTTAAAATATGTCTTAAGGCGACGATCACAATTTCTTCTATATTCTAGCGTCACGTCGTTATGAACAGGCGCATCGCTCACCATCAGGTTAATGTCCTGCTCATCTCTTTGCTTAGTTAAATTAACAAAAATATATATTATCAGCAAATTGTCATACTATATTGTTTTTAAAGTATTCATTGTCATACATTAGTAGCATTCAATAACTCGCCACGTGTGACTTTACAAAGTATTTCAAACTTTATTCGTCCGTCAGTGGTGTTTGTGAGATCATAGTGGTAGTTTGTATTTACAATAAACTTCGTTACGCTGCCATCTGTTGGTGGTGGTTGGCACTAAAAAGACAAAAGGCGGGTGCTTACGAATAGAAAAGAACACCAAAAACCTTACTAATATTCGTTCGCCAACATCGCAGACGGCATTTGCATTATGCGGGATTATCTCATTAATATTTATGACTAAATAAAAATAAATTATTCGCGTATACGGTGGTCGAATGTGATCTATTCGGATTTGAACACTCCGCCAATCGTTTATGGTACATATTAACTTGCTAAGTTTTGATTACGATTCGTTTAATTGTACAACCAGACTCACGGGCACTTGTAAGTACCATTCTTATTGTTAATAAGTTCCCTGTTAAAGTTTCCTAGCGAATAACTTTAATACTTTTAGTTGTATTTCCGTTCAATTAATCATTTCGTTCTTGTATAAAGAAAAAAAAATGTAAGGTGCCCGTGTGTTGCATTTTGCTCAGATCCGTTTTAATTTTTATGTCTTATAATTAAATGGTTTGCCGTAATTAAAACTACAATTACGGTTATTATATGATAATTTTATGACATGTACGAACAAATTAAAAACATGTTTCTTCACTAAAAATATTTAATGACCACAACTAAGATGGTACTGATTTAATTGTAAATTTTTTTTTTCAAGTATCCAATTTACAATTTTGTCGTGAATAGAATGTGCATATTTCTAAAGTTCATTCAACCTTCTTTTCTGTATTATTAAACACCGACTGACCGTTGTACTATAATTAAGATCGACAGAATTACATACAGCACGGTGCGTTCAGAGCAAAAGTTGCGTACAGGCAAGGAGGTACGTTGTCATTAAAACCACTAAGTAATCTAATAGAATAATAAATGTTAACATCCGCATTAAGAGAACTTACGGGGCATCATTTTATATTGAAGCGGCAACAATGGGCCGGCGTGTACAGAGGCGCATATTATTTTACTGTACGTCTGTACAGTCGGGGAAAAAAGTCCGAGAACAAAGTCGTTTCCGCGGCGCGTGACGCGGAGTGTGCTTCAGTCTCAAAGAAGCCGCGCCTCGCCTAGACTCCGCTCTAAATTCCTGCATTTTTAACGGCTTTTGACGCCCTTATATAATAAAACCTAGCTCTGCCCTATGAATTCCTACATTTCGATTGTATTCCGGCAATATTATCATAAAAATTCACAATAGATTTCTGTAACATTACGCTTATATCGACGGGTATATACATCATCGCACGTATAAATATTTACATTGTAAACAATTAACATATCCTTCCACGATGTGTTTCAATTGCTTATGGGTTTTGGTAGTTTAGATTTATCGTAATTTTGGTTTTAATTCATCCATCGCTAATAAATACATAGAAGCAAGGACTGAAGGTATATCACCTGCTGTCTACCTGTTTATCAGATTGTCGCTAATATTTTGCTATTTATGTATAACTTTGTACGTACATTAATAACTTGTGTGCCCTTTGAACTACGCAACTAAAATAGATATGGAAAAATCAAGCTCCTACGCGTCTTTTGCGGAGATGCGACGTAGTATTTGAAAAATTTCTATAAAGCCTTTGACGCGCGTGATAATTGTATACACTTTGAGTCGACTTCAAAGTACTGCTTCATCTTTAACATGTCATCGCTATTTTTGTGATTCTCCTTCAGTATTTTACTTTAGCAATACATTTAGATTGAAGGTTAAACTTTTCCTCGAACTCGTACAAGGGTTTTATTGTACGTTTGATCTTGCGTCATGTTTTTCTATGCTATTATTTTTACTAAGTACTCGGAGCAGTATGAGTGGTATTAGGTAGTCTAGACGAGCTATGGTTATAGGTAACTGCTGGGCGTTTTTGTAAGAATTCATTAGGCATAATATTATTTCAATTCATTTGTGACTTTTTCTCTGGCAGCCTTTATACTGCGACAGATTCGCTCCGACGTCCGACAATTAATATTAATTAAGATTTAAATTGGTCTAATTACATAGAGACTGGGGCCATCTCGGCGAGCGGCGACCCTCACCGGGAGGAGGAATTATTTTAAAAAATGAACTACAGTGAATACGTAGCGTTAAAAAATTATGACGCGTGTCTGTTTGTAACGAACACCAATTACATGTTAAACAGCTATAAGCATTTTGATGGCTGGGAGCCGATAGAAACGCGAGCTCCCTTGCGATTGGCTGGCGAAAAAACCGTATTCTGTATCTAATACCGTTGTCAACGTGTTTCATTATATATCTTGTATAATTTATATATTAACACACACAGAGCTTGGTAGGTAACCCTTGCGTTGTGGTCTGTTAATTGAATATATTTACTATATAAAAGTTTCAATTAAAACACAGCTTTAACGTCGCCTTTTATTCATGTCAACTATATTTTGATATTGGTGTTGATATTAATTACATTGTATTCTTTATACGTAACATGTTACTAATATGAAAAGTATTTAATTTTTAAATCAAAAACAAAAACAGTCTTCTACTTAAGATATGAATAAGTTAATAGCAAATTTATCCATCGGAATTTAAGAGTAAACATAACGAGTTGGCAATGTTGTTGACGAATGTGAGATAATTGTAAAGGTTACCGGTATATTTGAATCTCACAGTTATTAAAGACATTCAATTGAATAGATCGTATTAGAAGAAAAATTCAACTGCAATTCACATCCTTACTATTTGTTCCGTTTGCGGTCAATTTTTTCCGTTTCCGTTCAAATTAAATTAAGATCAATTTAGATCAATCGATCATGTAGGACTCCCGGCTCAGACTTAAATACTCTACTGTCAAGAATTTATATTTAAATTTTACAAACTATCATTGATTTAACATAAATAATAACTATGACAGTATAAAAAACTACTTCCGTCCTTACAACCAATTCTTAATAATTATATGCACCAGCTGACTTTATAACAGGCTGGTCGGAGTTGCAGTTGGGGTGGTGTAATTCAGGACTCGCCATTACAGCATTTCGCGTTTCAGCACTCATATAAGAGTCAGTAATTAAATATTCTGTACGAGCACTCTTCACTAAGTACAGCCTCTCACATTTGTAAAATTGAAGGTACTGGTGGCAGGTCTGTGTTGCCGAAGAGCGTCTGGGAAGGCACCTTCTTCTTAAAGTGCCTCTCCAACTAGTGAAGATTGGCGATCAGCGTGACACAGTCCTTTCTGTCTCTGGTTCGGCGGAATAATTTAGACGTCTCAGATATGCCAGTCCATTCCCTGATATTCCTCAATCACGACTTCACCTTCACCCCACCATAGAAGGGACCACTGCAGCTTTTATTTCTGCCGCCAAACAGTAGTGTGCAAATATTACAGTGTTCTGATTTGACTGGCGCTGTAGCTACGAATCATTGGGATCACCAGACTAAACATCAATGAATCATGAAATATGTAATAATCGTTTTCCACATGTATATGTATTTTAATGTCTTAGTAATTGTGATTATTTTAGTACCGAATGTTATTAACATCGTCTTTTTTTATTTTCAGGTATGTACTTTAACTGATATAATCAAAATAGCGGTGAGTCTAAAATGCGTGTAGTACAACCACTAAGTATGATAAATTTTTTTAATGATCCACCTATTATTCTGTAAGCGTTTTAGGGATCCCCGTAAACTGTTTCCGTTCAATTCTCACCTTACGATATAATAGACAGTCTTTCAGTATAGATCAAAATTAATATTAATATTAAAGTTTTTTTTCTACTATCTTTTGCCTAATAATAAAGGCTTAATTGTATAGTTTATTTTATTTAAATAAGGCAACTGTTTCATAATAAAGCTCATCAAACGACGGAAATATTTCTTCTATTTATATGAAGACTGTTAGAGCTTAAACTATAGAAACAACCCCTGATCAGATTATATAAATGAAATGTTTAATAATATAAATATATGTTATTAAACATTAGCTGAAATGTTTGATAATATATTTGTATTATTAAACATTTCTATTTGTTTACAAAAGATAGGTAAAACATAGTTAGTTAAGTTTTATCTCGACATTGTAAAGTTCAATGATCCATTCATACAGTCGCTAGTATCGTAAGTTATTGTTTCCGTTTTTAGTTATTAAACAGTTCCACCGGCTAAAAGCTACGGAACACGTGTATTAATATAGGCGGCGGCAGGCGGCAAGTTTGGACGTTACGGCTTAATTTGTCCCGCGAATTTGTTTAAAGCACCACTTTCGGCAAATTATTTTAAATGCTCTCCTGATGCGAAAGTAGTTTTTTGTTCCTCAGTCTAAATTGGTTTTTAATTGCGGTAATGAGATAATGCAATTCGCACGCCGCCAACTTCGCGGTCCCCTTGACGTTTATTAATTTTAAAATGTTCAATTTCAAGTATTGCACTTATGTGTGAGCAATCCCCATTACATAAGTTAATTATTAAGTATGTGACGTTAAAGATGTTAATCTCAAACATTATGTATAACATGTGCAGAACGGTCATAAACGATTTGTATCTAGAAAGATCTTTATTATTCCGTCAATAATTGCAACAATGCAGTACTTGTTACAAGATAATATTCTTTTTATCGTTTCGTAACAGTGACATTTGAAACTTCTGTTACTGACTATCAGTAAACGTTTGCAATTAGTTTTGCCGGTTACGGCCTCTACTCCCCGTGGCTCGGTGCTAACGGCTCCTTTTAGTTTGCGCCTCTAACTTTTTTTTCCCAGTCGCAATTACCCCTTTCATTTTCTTCGCGCAGATATGCTTTATTTTAACTACGTCTGCGATTTTATGTTTACCCGCGACGCCGGTACACCGGTGCCTTTTAGCGCCGACGCCATCGCCTCTGTGAAAAACTGACTCGTACATTGCAGTGTGAATTGTCTCTTAATTTGTGGTTTTAGTACATGCGCGGCGGGAGAGGCGGCCTCGGCACCGGATCATTGAGGGCGGCAAAGCTTTACCTCGTCGGGTGCTTCGCATCAGATAATGGGACTTTAAAAATGTTTTGCCGTCGCGTGTCGCGTTTGTTGTCGGCGCGGCGATAATTTGTACAGCCGCGTCGCTACGGTATAATGCACTACACGCTACAACAGTATCGCTCTCTGAAGGATCTGCGAACGTTTGCTTTTGTACAAGGCCCGGCGGATCGGGGATTTGTATTGAGTGCGGCGGAGATAGGTTCCTAACGCCGGGCGCGCCGGTGCACTTTCGCGTTGTTAGCTGAGCGGCCATTTTACAAGCAGCTTGTTTACTTTGCCGGTATACCGGTGTTTGATCTCTGTTCGTCTAATCTGTAAAATTATATAACCGCTTTATACGATCCGAAGGATGGATTACCAAAAAACGTCTGTCGGATGGCGCGGTATAAATGTAAAAAAATTAGGTCAGTGTCGATTGTGAAATGATGAAGTGACGCGACGTGCTCTATTCTTTTAGTGAACTTAAAAAAAAATTAACATTAATTAAGTAGATTGGAAGTGAAGGCGGCTTTCCGCGGAGACACGCCGAGGAGCGCAATTATGACATTTGAGCGTTAATCTCATTTTAATGCAACGTGTGACGCCCTCGAGGCGTAGCCCGGTGAAAAGGACTCTCATTAAATTAGTCCGCCGGTTGGAGCACTATGAATTTACTTAGCTTACGCGCCGATTGACGCAAGTGTGAAACATGCCCTCTCGACGATTCTGTGAATTAGCGAAACACTGCGTGAATGCCTTCTATGGAGGTAATACGAGCCCAGAAGCCTTTCGAGGCTAATTTACATTCAGAAAGTGCGCGCTAGAATAGATGGGCACGCCGCCCGGTTCGCGGATTTTTCGATGAACTGCCTCCGCTCAGGTACTTACGACTTTAAGGCCTCCTAATTAGGTGCATTTAGAATCGCTCATTACGAGATTATAGACGCCTTGGAGGGACTCCTGTCACTAATGACGGCTGGCGCACTCGTCAAGGCGTTTGGTTTTCTTTTTAATCATAAATTACGTTGGAAGTTGCTTTTCATCATATTAGTTGTGACTACAAGTATTTTAATTCTTTTTCATACAGTAGAAAATAAAAAAAAAACAGATACATACACTAATGAGTAAAATAAATATTTAAAAGAGTTTACAGGTGCGCTATAATTTCCTTAAGAATAGTTTATTAGTTTAAATTGTCTATGAAGCAAGGAAAAACGGACACTTGCTGAGGCACTTATAAAAGTAATTTAGAGTAATCAGTTTATAAACTCCTCTATAAAGCAATTGTTTCAGTTAATTACAGTTTACAGAAGTTGTTCACTTGAATTCTAAAATATTTAGTGATAATTAAGTGTTGTTATGTTAATTACTTTCTATTTAATATATTTTGTTTCTAATCAAAACTTATTTCATCACTAAATAGAGACCAACAAAATGACTTTGTGATAAACCATGGTTTAAGTAAAGCAGTAGGACTGAAGAAAGAGAATTTATAAATCGAGTGCTATATTAATGTTTTCATTAGATATTCATGAATCGATTTGAGTATGAATAATAAAATTCAAAGACTAATGGAAAATAATCGACATGTAAGCGTGTAATGACGATTTGTTATCGGTTATCACAATAGTAATGTTGTTTGGTTTAAAAGTAATATCAAACATTCGAGCAAATATTCTTAATCGTTTTGTGACTAATCAGCAGTAGTTTATAACTAACTCGATACGCGATCGCATTGGTAGGTCGCAATGAATAAAGTAATTCGATATGAACAGACAACGTATTGTTTGCATTTGTTTTGTCTGCTCGTAGTAACTTGTTATACATTTTAAGATCGATTTCACTCTCGGAAATGTTACATTTACGTTATTCTAACAATACAAGTGTTTACATGAAACAATGTAAGGGATCACTGTAAGCCACCATCAAGCAAAAGCTTTGTACAAAAGTCTCTCAACAACAATTCAATTGATTTATTAATTTTTGGTCCATCGATAGTTCTACAGCTTCCTTTTATTAATGCTGCACAAAAGCGAAAATCACGCGTGAAGCCAACAAAGTGTAATTTTAAAAGTACTTATTTCGTGCTAAAGAGAGCTCGTCAAACCCTTTGTGAAAGGTTTAATTTGGATAGATATGTACTGCCAGATTAGTTGTTTTGTATCGGGCAGTTCAATATAATTATTATGAGTGCGACTGAGCAATGGGGCGCGGAATTAATGTGAAATGTCGCGGGTAGGGTTGACGGGTGGCCGCCATTTTGGTATTATAGGGTCGCGTGCGCAGTGTACGCGTTTTATGCCAGTGCGCAAGGAGCCCAGCTCCGCTGCGTTTGCAGAGCTCGGTGCCGCGAGGGTAGTTGAGTATTGATCACACATAAACGTTCACACGATCGTGTGGTCGAATTATAATTGCCTTTTTATAACGGGGTGAATGCGTTTCGCAGCAGCGCCGGGTTGATTTATCGGTCAATTTTTTTTTTAAGTTGTCACGATCACATCCCGCTCAGAACACACAAGTCCATTCTTTTGGTTTTTAGAGATGACTGTAAATTCATTGAACGTATTTCGCGTGCCATAAGAGGTATGGAAATTACCGCTTGTCGTATTCCAAAGACACAATGAAATGTCAACCAAATCGATAAGCGTATCGAGTATTCCTACTAAAGTAAACTAACTGATCGCGTGCCTTTTTCAATTTCAATTAAATTAAAAATCAAGCTTATTACTTAACATTAGTGGCTTGTTTGTCCGATACTGATATTCAAAGTTCCCTTCCGTTTTCATTTTATTTTCTATTCTTAATAGAAATAGATTTATGTATCCACCCACTCAATCGTTAACAAGTTGTTGCCTCGCCCCTACGTTTTCCACTTTTTGTTGTAGACTTCTTTGTGGTTTTCGATGAATCTTTGCGATGCTTATTATAATGGGATATTTTACCCTATCTATTGATAACATGCATTTATATGTTCGTCTCGTTTAGGAGAGTTCAATAAAATTTATCTCTATGACAACAATCTTTATTCGTAGTAACTATGTATGGTCATCATCACCAGCTAATGTACGGTCATTGTTAGAACATGAATTTCTCTTAAAAGTCTCCTCTATATACCCTTCCGTGCTATTCGCATCCAGAGGCTTCCTTCCACCTTCCAAAACCCTAAGTCCATCAACAAACGTATCATCAATAAATGCTGCATAATCATTTAGCTGATCCTTGTTTGTTAATACGAAATTGTTATTTTAAGTTTTTTTAAGTACGAAAGCTCCAAAGTTCTCGTTGGGGGGTGTTAATGGCCATCTCTATGTTTACATTAATGTGATTTTTTTTTAAAATGTTATCCTGATGTAGTTGGTTATACGTAAGATATTACGACATTGTAAAACTTCGGTATGCTAAAATACGTCTCGTAGATGTATGTTGGAGACTCAAAGAGTTGGTACACCAATCCAGCACCGGAAAGCACAGCATTATCAGACACCCACTGGGTGGTAGAAACGCGTTGGGAGTGTCTGGACTCAAACAGCGCAAGAGTGTCTTTCTCACAGCAGCGAACGTCTATCAGATATTAGTTGATGATATGCTGAAGTAAGGGTTGGAAATATAGATTTATTTCAAACACGCTCATCAAATTTTCAAAATAGACTAAAATTAGTTTTCTTTAATAATGTAAAATTGTATGAATTATGTTCTTTCCGACATCCGATCAATTTGCTGTAACTTTGCTGCCTTTAATTTCCTTTACATTTGAATAAAACATCAAGCTATCAAGCGTGTCACATGCGGGCAGTTTTTCACACGATGCGTTCTTTGTCCATCAATATATAATTTTGCATAATAAACGTCCACCGGTTGTTTTAAATTTTACTCTTACTATATCATTAGTCACTTTTTCGACCATCTTTAGATGTCTTATTATTTAAGACGAATCGTTTATAACCAAAGAAATATTTACAAAAAAGTTCTTTACTTGCATCTAAGATATATCTAAACAATTAATTATTAATTGGTGTTATGTATACCGTACGACTTCAGCACCTATTTCCGCTGCCAACTAGCCAATGCAGATATTACTGTGTTCTAGTTTAAAGGAGCCGTAGTTGGTGATAATATTGTGGTAACAAGACCTAATATTTCACAACGTGTTGATGTGTTTATCACTCAAACTAGGCCCGCGTTGTTGTGAGCAGGCGTATTACGAATAAAAAAAGTATTTATATATTTTATGTGGGTGAATACCAACTTTGAACAATGCTTGTTTCTCACAAACTAAGTATAAAACTCTTTGTAAGATTCAGTAAAAGTATTCTTTGAAATGCTGTATTCGATTCGAGCTACTTGTTAAGTTTACTGCGTGACATCTTTACGCGTCTATTTCACATCTAAAATATTTGTATGGAACATTATATTAATTTGAACCCTCTGTTACTGAGTTGTTTTATAAGAAATTATGAGCTTTATCTATGTTAATAATGCTTAGTGTTTTTCCTCTTTAAATTCAACTATGCTACTAGGATTAATATTAAATATTCTGCAAAGAATTTGGAACCGCGCTATCACCTTATTCTTCTTCGGGCGAAACGTCCATTTCTTCCTTAGCTTTTACAAAATAGGATTTCTCTATAATATTATATGATTTTCATATATTTCGTTTATTTAAAAAATACAAGTAGAGTACACAGTAGAGAGATCGATAAACTCGATATCATCAACATTAACTGTGACACGAAATAGTTAAATATTACCATGCATTTTCTCCCTTAGACGGTTCTAAAGTCACAGCGGTGCATTAGTTATTCGACTTACAAGTGGACATGGCGATTATGTGCTCAATTATTATAACGAAATGACCTATAATGGCACTAACGGTAGTTTATATTCTGATTGAAGAGAAGTGTCCTCCTTTTTCATGTCCATCATTGTCATCGTATTTTACTTACTACACGAAGAATATTGTTTATCGTTAGGTACATTTTGAACACTTTACCAGTAATATTTTCAAATTTAAAACTTTACACACCATTTATGAATTTCGTACATTCAATGCACGAGCGTGTTAAGTAGAAAAAAAAATTAGCTTATTTGTAACTTTAACCATAAACAGTTTGCAGTTTGAAATTTATTTTAGTTAAATACTTCACCTAAATCAAAGTTAGAGAAACTTTTCGTGCTTTACGTTCGTAACCTGTTTGCTGTAGTGATATTTTTTTTTTTTACCAACTTAGTTGTGATTATCGACGTTTAATACTTTCTTATATTAATAACGTTTTTATCACAAATAAAAATGTACCGAAATAAAAGCTTTGTTTGATTTGGAGCAAACGTAACATATTGAAAGTTTAAGATTAAAGAGTTTCAGTTTGTTGAAAGAACTTTTTAAAAACACTTAGTAACACTAAGTTCTGTTTTAGTTATATTTAAACTTAATAGTTGCTGCTTGCCGTACGGTCACTTGATTTATGAAATTAGATATGAAAGGGAATAATTTAGTCAGCTTTACAGTGTGTATTAAATATGCAGTGAGTACTTCGTGAACATTGCATAATTCATTTGACTCTTGAATGTATCATTTAAAACAAATATGGAGCACTTTGTAATTATTAAACACTCCTTACATATATATATAGATTATTAGGTTGGCTATTTCAATATTGCATTAATAAATTTCTTGGTAAATTCTACTGCTGATATTTGTCTGTTGACGGAACCCATCTAGCTAAGTACCACCGCAGGCCTATTTCAACCTCCAAATAGCAGTGTATTCCGGATTGAATGGTATTATAGGTAATGAAATTACAGAGGCAACGAAATAATATTGTATGTGTAAAGGCGACGAGTGCAATGTGGTGTAGTGTATATCATCCTCATTAGCGCTACATTGATATGGACAGGCGTATTACTTGCTATCAAGTGAACGTACCGTTCGCATCGAGGTTTAGTTGAATAGATTTTTTTTTTTAATTTTATATGTATAGGAAAACTTTAACTGTGCTAATTCCGAATTGTCTAAATGTATTGTTTAGTAAGCGTTCAGTGGGCACGGCGCGTATGTGTTCACAGTTTAACATGATTTGGTCAGCTTCCCGGCCTGTGGTTGTGCCGGTTCGTGGCCGTGTTTTGTGAGTGGTGCAATTTACACGTCCGCGGCAGGAACTGGGGGCGGATGCTTCTATTGTGCCGCTCGTTTGGACCTACTTGAGATAAAGGTGCGGAACTCGCGCCGCTAGTTACGATCCACGTAATCGCTCCTACATTTGTCAAAAGATGACCGCTGTTTAGTGAGCTCGTAGCGGGACGGTGCCCTCGCGTGGCTCGTTAATTTATTTCAAACATTCTCACATTGTGTTGAATTTACTGTTTTTTTCCCCGAAGAGAGGAAGCAAACATAATATCTGCCTAATTGTTAACTAATCTGTAATCATGGAACGCTAGTAGTAGACGCGCGAAACTGCGAACAAATACTCCTTTTTCTTAAATGAATATAATAACCCTTTTCCTTAAACAAAAAAAAAAAACAAGGTAACAGGATCAAAACTTACTGTAGCTATTCTATTTTTTTCTCCCTTTTAGATGATATATCAACGACCCAGCATGACTAAGAAGAAACAAGCGAAATATCATCATTGTATGATGAGTATGAATTTATTTCCAAATATCCATGTTGTTCCCATATTTTGTAGCAGTTATTTAATTAACTTGCTTTTTTTTGTTACTTACATGGAGGCCACATAACTTATGTATAACTCAAATTCTGATACAAAATAATTGTAATAGTAAAGATACTTCTTATATTGATGTATTTTTTATCTCTATTACATATACGTTATCAGTTATTTATTAATAGATTTGATTCTAAAGTATTATTAAGAATTCTGCGAATAGAGGTCAACCGATGTCGGTTTTACATTGTCGTAAAGTACATGGACATAATTAACCTGTGGGAATAAGCTAGCCCGTAGTCGGATTGTTTTATTATTTATATAGAAATACTCTATTAATGTTGGTTCTTAGAAAAGAGCATTCTAAAAAATCTTTGATGGAAGAAAAAGGACTGATGCTTATTGTATATAAGTATATATACACGCTTAAACATTGCAATACATTTAAGCCCCAAACCGATGAGAAAAGTTTTATCTTTTTATATTATCTACTTTATATACTAAGAAACTAGAGAAGCTAAATGTTTAAGATAAAAATTACTTTAACTAGATCACAATGGTTTATAATATTTTCAGCTGCATATGTATGTATGGATATTTACGCTTTCTGATTGAGTTTGTGAATATATTTTGTCTCGCAGACGAAGTCGCGAACAGTGTTCAGTATTGAGTAAAGAGATTCCATTTCAATCCATTTTCTTTAGGAATATGTGTTGATAGGATGTAAAAGTACGGATGCGGTGATTTTGTTTAGATGCTGTGGTATTGTTGCACTCGCACGAATGCATTTCACTTAGTGTCAGCCATCTGAGGCCGTCCTTACTTTAACAGTTTCTCTCTAAAAACACAACGTTGCTTTTGAAAGCGAGTGCGCGCTTCTGTGAAACGCGAATACGAACCTGCACTTTTTTACTAAAACGTCCTCACTACCAATTTGTAACTATTCTTGTTTTGAAATTTCTCAGTTCCTCCTAGTTTTTCGTATTCGCCTATATACATTCACATTCACGCAGCACTGTACTCCGTAGTAATACGAAACACTTTTTAATTGGATTAGTCGTAGTAGTCGAAGAGGGCAGAATTAAAAGGAACACATTGACAGCATCTAAATTCAAACGCTCTGTAGTTGGAAATTTTTTTAACGAGTACCGACTAAAAATGGACTTACGAAAACAGTGTTACGCTCCTGACATTTGCAACTCCTTTTTTAATTCGCGTTAAAGGCAACACAATGAAACTAGATTATTTCTCCCCGTTTCATATCGGATTTATTCTAATTGTATGTACGTTAAGGCCGCATCAGTTAAGTTAGGGGATAGAGTAGTAAAAATTTCGACGCATAACGGACGGGATAGATTGATAGCATGAAAATGTTTTTGCGAGCTAAAAGCGTAAGCCATTCGCGTGCATTAGGCTGGAAAATGTGGGAGTCTAGTTTTCAGTTTTAGCATGGGGATTTCATAACGGCGTTCCATTAGAGAGTATGCAGAGTCTCCGGCGTTCGTGTGCCCAGGAGGTGAGTGACGCCAAAAAGCGCAGTCCGCTTACTGCAAATAGAATAACAAGCCGCCTCGGGCGGGTATTGATTTAATACCGGCACATGCTGGCCGGTAGGCCGGTAGGGGGGGTCGGAAATAAAATTAAAAAATATGCATGATAAAAATTTGGTCGACGAACTCCCCCTTAGAACAGCCGTCGTTAATGTGCTGGGGTGCGGGATCGATTATTTTCGAAATTACACCTACGTATAAAACTGCGGCACCCTAACGCCGACTTTGCGCTTCTAATAACAAAGTTTTCGAATTGCTCTTTTTATTAATATAACCAGTTTTCATATTGTTTGGAAGTGATATGATCAGTCTAGCACACTCTTCACTACGCAAACTGATATAAATTAAATCATACATATATTTAATTACTTATGATAATACGTACTTATCCTAGATTGTAAGCGGTTACCGTTGCATATAAACGCCTGTACTACCGCAGGGATCACAAGCGTATCGTCGACCCAGAAGAATCCTTATCACGCCTTTTTTGAAGGACATCATCTTGTGAAAAAAATTACTATGTACTATTGTGGTACAGCATATTAAGTAAAAACTATATTGCGATATAAATATATTTTAATATTGAATTTCACATGTATGTGATTCAATGACGAATAAGGTGAAGTATAATACCTCGGAGCGGATATTGTCGAACAATATATACAGCAGGTAGGTACAAGCGATATAAAGCAGGAGGTAACAGTAAAAGTCCCGTAATTTATTATAGCCATTAATAACTTAATTATAAAAGTTTTTCGTTTCGTTTTATTTACTTTTCACCCCCCGTCCGGTAGCGATGGCTGCCGGTGAATTATATCTAATAGCTAGAGAACTTTTTGTTTCTTTTATTAGCGCCGCCATATTTTAACTTTTTTAATCTACGGACATGATCATTCCGCCGCAGTTTTTATTGTTGTATAAAACCTGTTATATAAATTGGTACGTGTGATATATAAAACTGAATATTATTATATATTGTACGACTACATTCAAACTGTACATGCGTACCTTGTGTTAATGATATACACATAGCGATATAGACTTGAATACTTTTATGTTTTTCTCTCTTATGGCAAGTAGATATAAATTGTATTAACAAAGTACTGATCACTGTTAGTGTGCAGACGGAAACAATACAGACGAATAAATGAAATTCAAACTATTGAAATCTTTAAACCTATAATTATATGTTATCAGATTTAACAAAAATAACAGGTTAAGTAGATTTCGAGATTATAACTATCGATTTTTCGATTATCGATTTTTTTTAATATATTTAATACACCTGGTTGATCTTAGACCGGTAGCTACCACCGCAAAGCTTGCATATGTTGGTGAACTTTGACGTGTTCCGGTTTTAAGGTGCTGTACGTAGTGAAATAATAGGGATAGCAAGACGACGAACATGTCCTTAACATGCGTTATAATATAATTTGATACTAGTCTTTAGATGAAGAAGTTTCTATTATGGTCTCTCAGACAAAATATTCCTTCAAGATGGAATATTTGGAATTTGCTATAAAGCGGACGAAGGAAACGTTGGAATAGATTTACGATGTAAATATTCATAGTCTATTGACATAATTCTATTGGAATATCGGTTCGATGGAAACTGAACTTAAATTAAATTTGTCAAATTTAAACGAGGAGTGTCCGAATGGATTATGCGCTGTTATAGATGCACCAAGCAAAGTCAATTTTCATTTAACTGTAAATAGAGAAACCGATTTGAATTCACTAGATACAGGCAGAGGAGCTAATAATTCGAATGCCAATATGTCGATCATAGTTTGTAGGATGTAAAATGATATTAAGGCAATTGTAGTGAGCACTACAATACAATACAATCTAGAGTGCAGTGCAAATATTTGAGCTTTAAGCTGTAACTTATATAATTGGTTGGTTTAAACTTTATTATTCCTTTATTGAACTTAAAGAAATTAGTGCAATCCAGTATGCCTAGATCAATAAATTAAATTTTGTAGCTTTACTCGTTGCTTTATTCTGGAGGCAATTTGCTATCAATATCTTATAATAGTTTAAGAAACACTTTAATATACATACTTTTTTTTTTTTTTTTTTTATATTGTCACGCCTTTTTCCCAGTAGGGGTAGGCAGAGGTGAATAAACCACCCACATTTCGCCAGATGTGGTCAGATTAGGTCCCATGTAACAGGGGCGAGCCTGTTGCCACTTTATTGGGACCACCACACACACACACACAAAGATGATATCAGTGTGCGGGTTTCCTCACGATGTTTTCCTTCACCGTTTTTGTATCTCGCTGTTGTAACTAAAGTTCACAAATGTACATAACTTAAATATTAAGTCATTGGTACATGCCGAGGTTTGAACCCGCGACCTTCGGAATGAAAGCCGCACGCTCTAACCATTAGGCTAGCGAGCTACTAAGATTATAATATACATACATACATATATATCACGCCTCGTTCCCAATGGGGTAGGCGCAGACCACCTCTCTCCACTTGCTACGATCCTGGCACACCTCTCTCGCTTCCTCCACTTTCATGCATGCTCGTCGTCATAATATACTAATCCTAAAGTAAATAGTTTCGTTCATATCGAAATTTATCATTAATAATATGCCGCAAACTGTTAAAGCATTGTGAATAGGTAATTGTTAAAGCCCTTAATAATATTTTCTTTACACTCATTTGTTTGCTACGAACTTTGGGTATTATATCCTAAAATAACAAGTAGTGAACATCGTTAAATTACTTCACATATGAATGTATTATATGGATTAACGCATTTACTACAATATCTTATCATATTTTTGATAGGTTTTTTCTTAATAACGTTGGCAAAAGATTGTTTAGATGATTTAATTCTGATGATTTACGCATCGCCTCTTATCCGTAGCGTTTAATATTCAACAGTTGATGATATGACCACTTTTACTCTATCCCTTTTACATATTGAAATTAATTAACTTAATCCGTGTGAATCAATCAAACGTTATTGCCTCTGCAAACCGCGTACTCTACGAATCAATTCGCACTATCATATTTTAATTGGATCCTCTCCTCGCATCGACTGATCGCCGTTCGTCGAGTTTTACACGGAATTTAATTCATTATGCCGCACATTTAACCACCGAACGGTTATTCTGCGATGGGATTGTTTCGCGGGTTGCTAATTTGTCACTAAGACAATATCCACACCAACATTGCGCTAGTAACCATTCACTGGAGATATGTAAACGATAGCGCAAACAAAGAAAGCAGCACAGCTTTCATTCTATTGACAGAAGCTCTTAATCTTTAATATATTAAGACGAATAGTATGCATCTTAACGAATTAGTGGAATCAAGACATGTAAAATATAATTTTGATGCTTATCTGGCATTGAATAGTAGCTAGAGAAACTGAGCTTTGATAGAAACCAAGCGACAACATTGATCATACCTTTTCAATGTTAAATTAATTAAAATCAAGACAAACGTAAAACTAGTCGAGCGGGTAAGAAAAAACTCTACTACTAATCAATCTTCACAATGCGACTTCGAAATGAAATTAGGGACATTTGTCTTACTGTTAAACAGTTAAATTAATAATCAAAAACACTATTGCTTTGAATATAATTTACTAACGTTTATAGCCAGTATGTACAGTAGATACATTCTACTTTCATCTGCTGTAGGGTAGTTAAAATAGGAGAAATTAATTACTCAGATCTTTCTTATGACTGCAAAGTTAAAGTATAAATTTAAATTGTGTATAATACCATTAAAGCCCTACTTTCCACATCACGAAACTTATTGTGAAAATGCAAAACAAAACGGTAAATCTCGATACAATTATAGATTTCTTGCATTCGGATAGAATTTCAACTCTCGTCTGAAGGAACGTTGGTATATTGAATACAAACATTTCTAATTTCTTCGGATTCGCTGAAATCGCGAGCTATTAATAAAGTTTATTTAGTGTTTTAGTAAAGCTTGTTTGCATAACAAAGCATAGCAATCAGCGGCCACTGAGCAAGTACTTAATCAAAAGATGGAACGCTCCGTTTTACTTCATAGTAGCGAACCGCGGCGGCGGCTCTAACAATGACCGCTTTGTGTCTCGGATTTAATGCTCTTCTGTGATTTCTGTTATAAAGATCTATTCGGATATTGTTCAGGGAGTTAATTTCTTAGATCGAGTGAAGTAGACTTAATTGTTCTTTCTATGTCTATCATCATAGTAATAGTCTTGCACTGTTCCTTCTACATAAAGAGTCTGCATATGCTAGACGACATTCCTTCTTGAGAAACCATCCACGTCTATAATAACAAACATATTCATGTGGATAATTCCGAAACGGGATAATGTATGTCGTACAAATGTGGCAACTGAAATGGCATTATCAATATGTGTACAATCAGCGTAACACGCGACCAGCTCGGAGCGCCTCATCGATATCCAACGAATAGTGGGGCTTTGAGGTAAAAATTCCTGTGTCCCGCCACCGGCCTGCCCACCGCAACACGCGGGCTGCGTTAACACGTCCAATATTATCCCGTTCAAATGTGTGGACGGGTAAAAACGGTTTAATTGGTTCAGTGCGAATCAGTCACAAACGCACCAGACGCGTTTGGTGCAATAGTGATGCGCCCACGTTTGTTAATACTAATAGTTTTATCGGCGTTATTATTGTAATAACAAGACTAGTTAACTAAGTAAACTAGTAATAACAAAACTTGGTTTAGAGATATATGTTCAGTAGTGGACGTGCATTGATTGGGATGATGGTTATGGTTATAACACGAGGACAGCACCGACCGACACGTTCTCATACATATTCATTTAATTTTCTTTTAGTGATCCATCTCTTTGAAGATACATACATGCATACTCTTGAAAGATGTTGGCACATCTCTGTGTCTAACCGATATTTTTGATAACCGAAATATTGACCTCCGATAGATCGAATCGGCGTTTCCTTATAGCGTTTAGTTTTATCGCACTTACAAACCGAGCAACGACCACATCATAGAAACTAGAAGAGTTAGTAATCTTTAAACGAACTGGACATCGTTTATGAAAATAAAGAAGAAAGGAAATACTTTATGAAAAGTAATTGATCCAATCGTAGAGCTGTTATATAGACACACGAACTGTAATATAAACACCTCTTTATATGATGATTAAATTAACAATATCATAACCTTTTAATAAACGTTACTAATGTTAGAGTGCTTAATATTTGACTGAGTTGACAGTTACCTCATGTCGTTGTTATCGCGGATCTACAGTTTTCTAATTATTGTTTACTATATGTCCGATCAACGCAGAATGAGCTTATTGTATATGTCCTGATCTCCACGTCCTGGTGATTCATTATTACAGAACAAAATTAATGAAAGGTTGGTTTGTAGCCAATTAACGTTGTCAAGTATATTGGGTGGTGGCGGGAGTGTTTGACAGTGATATTTTTATAAACCGCTCCGTCAACAGGTGTGCTCGGTCACATCACTGACCGCGCGCGGGACACGTAAAAATAGTGGTAAATCTGGCAACCTGTTAGCTAGCCCGGTGACGGTGGTGCCCCGCCGCCCTGCGCCCGCAGCCCGGCGCAGCTTCCACCGCGCAAACTTTATCCCGCGCCCCGTACGCCGGCGACAAGCTGAATTGTTAACAAGCGCCTGATTTTCGAAAGCGACTTTTGCCTTTCTGAAAAATGCCCGCTTGCGTGTTGTACTGTTGTTCGAATCAAATACGGCCCGTACACGGTTTACACGATCACTCGATGCGGTCATTTATACTTCTTTACTGACATCAGCCTCTTCACGATTTCCTTTTCAAGAAACCTCTCATACAGTCTAGTTATTAGAATTATTAATATCACAGTGAGATATATCCAAGACTGTCATGGGAATGAAGAAATATTGTAACGTTAAAATAAAACTAGTTCCTTTTTATAATTCGAGAAAGCGACGAGACGTTCATCCGATGGTAAGTGATACGTTCGTCCATAACGAGGTGCTGGTTAAGATGATGTACAAAACATTCCATTGTGCCCGTTTTGAGACCTAAGATATTGTCCCGATACTCTAGTAATTTTACTAGCTATCGCGCCTTTCAAATTGTAACACAGTAATGTACCTACCTAGACGGTCCTCGGCAATAAAGATCTATCACCAGTTTTCGACTGCTTCACATTATAAACCAATGTTTTCTCCAATGTACATTCTCCTTTATAAATAAATATCTGGGAATAAATAAACATTTTGAATGAATAGAAATATCACCGTAACTTATTTTCAGTCTGCTATTTTGTTAGAAGTTTTGTACAAAAAATTACACTGAGTGCTAAGACACCGGATATTTAGTCAAATTCAAAGGATGTTCACTGGCGTTTCGTTGTGGGACTTCCGCACATGGGTCTTCCTTCTTGCACATTCGGTGGAGCGATTCCCAAAGTCGACAGGGACGTCTGTGGAGAGTTAGAGAAATTCGATTAAGTCGGTTGACCATGTCGATGCTCTGAATTTCAATTAGAATAAATTATCAAGGGATGCTCCATGGTAAACTTGATTTGTTAACCTAGGCCCCCATCGGGACTTCGCGGTGTTGCGAAATCGACTTACTTGTCTTAGACGTACCGTTTCGATTAAATTTGCCTCCATCGGATCGTATTTGATGTCCGGTTCAACTGTTAGAAAACATCAAAAATCAGCAAACTATATTTTTTTTTTTATTAAAACTAATGCATTATAGTGTGTATTTTTGATTAATATGTGAAACTGTGCACAAGTAAGTAACGTCCGGCGCGTGGTTGGTCCCAATGCGACCACTACCGCATAAAGCCCACCGCTCATTACATTACCCGCGTACGTATCACGTACGCACTCGGCCACCACTCACGTGACACCCTACGTACCACTGTTCCGCATGCTAATACTATTGACTACTAATTATCATAGCCTAGCTATAATATATATATATATATATATATATAAACAATTAAAATTCATTCTAAACCTTCATTTCAATATACCGTACCGTGAAAGTATAGTTGTATGATTTTTAGAATTTCAATAATGCACAATATCTACTTTATGAGCTAGCAGTCAAATGACTTCTATAAAAGGGAACTAGTGAGCTTGATTTTTTTTTCGAGATTTTAGTAGAATCTCATTAAAACGAATCTCAATTGACTGCGATCTGGCATCAACCTGAGAGCGACGTTTTCCAACGTTGAACTTTTTTTAAAACCGTACAAATCTCTTTTTTGTTCCCATATAATGAATGTATATCCGTTTGTCTCATACTTGAAACATCGAAAGCATCTGCTTTAAAAAATGAAATAAAAAAAAAATCAAAGATCGGAAACAATGTTTAGACAAAGCCTCGGTTTCAAATTTCGTATTTTACTAGTCAGCTCATAGCTGGAGTGTACATAGAGTCTGGTAACGAGGGGAGAACAACAGTGATTATTAATTGGCCCCGGTATCAGTTAAATACACACGCGCGGAATTCAATACACGATTCTCCGCGTCTAATAGGAGCGGCGACGAGACTAAGTCCGCCCGTCGCATGCGGCTCACTGCGATCACTTATCGTCTACTTGCCTCCGCTCCATGCAGCGAAATAATATGAAACCGATTGGAGACCCCGATTCATTCACAAACTTCCCCTTAAATAATATTTAGGTACCTACTTAAATTAAATCAGGAAATTGTCAAGAAAAGACTAAGCTGCGCGTTAGTTTAATTACGTACATAGCCAAAACTTACTCTTAATCAATATCAGTGGTAGGGACATTTTACTAGGTCTTTGTGGTCAGAGACTGACTAGGTAGTTACCACCCTGTGCACGAAAATTACTGTTATACGGATTGAATGGCGTTGTAGCTATAGAAATTATTGAAAGTAACCAGAGAGACCTACATTTGTCTCAAGGCGACGATCACAATGTGGTGAAATGTATACCATTCTAACTAGGGTCATGTTATGGGCGGGCGTGTCACTTACCATCAGGTGAACGTCCCGCTCGCTTTAAAGAATAAAAAAAGATTTATGTTTATCTATTTACGTTAAATTTAACATTCAGATGCAGCAATATCTGCGTAGATTATTCAACGTGAAGAGATTTATTATATTATAATTATAAGGTTATAAGGGTAGAGAAAGACCGAAGAAAGTGTGGATGGATTGTGTGAAAGACATGTGTAAGAAGAGTGTGAATTCAGATATGACGACTGGTAGAGGGTATAGAAGAGAAGTACATACTGCGCCGACCCCACGTAGCTGGGAAAAGGGCAGGAGGAAGAAGAAAATATTTATTATATTCTATGTAAGTTATAAAATTTTGGGTAATGTCTACTTTAATGTATGTGAATGCGTGCATATGAAAGTTTTTTAGCATCATCAGTGGTTGTTTTATATGATGTTGCGTCCGTCGAGTCGCTGATTAGAAATCCTGGATGCGAGATTTTGCGTGCCTAAGTACATATTAGCAGCAAACGCTTCGCCTCGGTGCGAGCCGGGCGGGCTTAATTTTACAATTGCCCATACCAGGCCTGGAGCCGATGCTTCTGTTGCAAATTAGTAGTCCGCATTGCCATTGTTAGATGAGTGTAGCCACGGCATTAGATCTCTTGTATTTCGAACGGTTTTAAGTAATCCACAGTACATACGCTGATGTTGGTAATGCGAAACGTTTCCCTGTTATTCAAACAACGTTAGCGAAACAGGTCAGCGTACAAAGTGTTTCATAACTCAAGCTCTATTAATAAAATCACTTAATACTTACGTTTCTTGATACTTACGTAAAATTTTAAATACATGAATCGATACAAATATAAATTAACTGGCAAGCACACGGTGAAATACAAAAGTGTCATTTTTCGTCACAGGTAAAGGTCCTTGAAATGAAATCAAAAAATAGACCATCAGTTTTATAATAATCGATTATTGATTTGATTCAATCTTCTTCTTAAAGCGCTTCTCCTGCTAATGAAGGTTGGCGATCAGGGTAGTACAGTCCTTTCCTACCTCTGGTTCGGCGGAACAATTCAAACGCCCCAGAATTTGATTCATTGAAGATATTTAAGCATAAAAATATTGCAAAGGTTTGCACTAAGCGCTTTTAAAGTATACACGTACGTTACAGATAATTTCTTAGATTAATCATAAGCCGTGTACATGTTGATGCGGTATAAAATAACACCGAATATGTGTTGATAATTATTATAGTTAATAAGTCGATAAGTTTAAACAGTATACGGTTTTGTTCCGCATCGCAATCGATACGGGTGCACTTAATAAAGCAAGAGATGCGCTCTCGTCTGTTCCCTTGATTAGACACGCCCGCGAGGCAACCGGCAAACATTCCGCGCGAATTACTGTTTACCTTCCATCCCCTGCTATTGAACTAATAAATTATTCGATACGCCTACACGTGTTGTTTTAGATCGTACCTAGTCTCCATTTAAACGCTACCGGTTCCTAGTGCGTTGCTTTTACTTGCGGCTTCAACAAAAACCTATGCGCGTATAGTTACAATAACTTTAACTGTATAAACCGGAAAGAAAATGAAACAATTAATAATCAAGGAAACGTTCTATATTACATGTATTTACTATTTACAATAAAAATACAATACAAGAATAAATTGATTTTACTAGAAACAATGTGAACGCAAATTCAAACCCTTGCCGTGAAATTACATAAACCGCTTCAGATGCAGTGCAGCCCTCGATGCAAATTCTAGATTTCCATTGCAATTTTGCCTTAGTTTACTATATCTTATAGGAATTTTCACGCAACTGTGTTACGTTCTTTGTACACAGCTAAGTTATATGCAAACATATTGTAGTAAACATTGCAATAGACACAACAATTCTAAAAATATGAAGTTTGTATATTATACATTGTATTCAAAGTTTTGTATGATCGAATTTCATAAGTTCATCGGCTTGTATACAGTACGAGACTTTGTGGATAAAAATAGGATATTTGATTTAGTTTTCGCTAGGCAATTACACGCTATTAACGAAGCCCGGTTGACTCGGAACTTTATAGTGTTACCCAAGTTGTAATGAATATGATACTTCCGTCTGCCGCAACTTCATCAAAGCCGTTAAAACTAATACATATACGACAAACGGGACCTTTCTAAACTAGTCACCGAATTATAAAGTTCTCCGGCATGTCTAAGTTTGATAGCGGTTCCAATTAACCATTTGCATTCAGGGTGATTCTAAATTGCTGAAAGAGACTGATGCACTTGTCGTACCTTGATATTCGTTTTATCGCGTTTGGATTAGAGTAAATAGAGTGTACTTTTATATACAGTTTAATATTGAATAGTATATATAATAATTGATGATGATTACCTTTTAGTAATTAGTTAGTAGACCCATAAGGTTGATTACGCATTGACGATTGACGCGCGTACAACTTGCCCGATTATTTCACCGACTATCACAGAGGTCCTTTGAACAAACGTCCCTGTCTCGCGTTATCGGACTGTCGATGCCTCAAACTTTCCTCTTTACACAATGCGAACTACGCTTAAATGACTACAATGCGTCTACCGATGCTCGCGATGCGCCTATTGTAAAATCGTGTCTATTACCTCTTACCGGCACCTATGTGTTTCACTCATTCCGAAATAGCCCCTTTGTGTCGGTCGCTAACTCCGACATTGAGGCGATTCACTGTGTTGAAAGCTTTTTGTGCCTGGTTGAACTGCAAGCTTCCGTTTAGATCAAATTCGATGTCTGTAAACTTGAATCGCTAAATCGAAATCACTTCTTATATACGTCTGCGCGCGTTACATTATGTTACATTCAAAGAGATTTTAGCTTCATAAAGCAAACTTCATCTAGTATTTCATATTATCAGATAATATAAGTACTACAAAATGTCCATCAATAATATATAATATAACTAAATATTGTCAAAATCCTGTCGTTCAAAGAAAAGTTTGGATATAGACAAAGTTAGTTTGAAATTGTGTTTAACATTAGCACTGTGTAATAGTTATTATAAAGTATATTTTTTTTAACTGTCTGCTAACAAAGTAGGAAACCGAAATAAAATTTTGTATGATGATAGGGGGACACAGTGGCAGCAAGTAAAATGCCATCCGCAAATCCGAAGAGTTAATTAAGGCCCGGTGGCAGCAGCATATCGCATCGCAGGTATGACGATGCATTACATAATGTACTGTACATATTCAAGATAGGACGGTGCTGTAGTTCGCCTTTTACATTAGCCGTACGGGCGTATAGCGTGGCATAACTTATGTATGATCGTTTGTCGGCCCGACGAAGGCCCCCGGCTCCCACCTGAAATCCTTTTTAATCATTAATGAAAATTGCAATACATATAACGTCGCTGTTCAAATATTTAGAAGCGTAGTTTCCTCCGGATCCAACGTCTCCAGCCGGCGTAATAGTGACTCTGAATTATTTATGTGAATTTTATGTTACGTCGCGCGCCCCTAAGTAAATAATACTTTTGATATTTACCAGTTCGTGCGACGGACCGGTACAGTAGTGAGACTTTGAATTGAGTTTTAGATGATGTAGACTGTTATTATTATTATTATTATTGTCTATAAGGTATGTTTTTGATTTAACACAAAGAACCCGATAGGCTCGTCACAAGCTTTTGGAAGCAGAGCGATGGATTAGACAATGCGTCGGATCAGTTAATTATCCGCATCAAGGGGCGCTGCGTGAGAGGTACGGGTGATAGGGAGGCAATGCCTAGTTTGTTCAATACATGCGTCTGTTTAGCCCCACTTTGGCGCGTTTCCCGATTCTATGGGACGCGCTTTGCCGCGGGACTATAACGGATTGGTTTTCGTTATGTATAGAACTTAAAGAAAGAGACAAGATACCATTTGCATAGTGAAGCTGAAAATATATAAACTATGAAATAATTATTTTTTTTTAACGCAGAACAGTATCTATTCGTCCAGCTAATATAATACGAATCATGAAAACATACATACATATACAATACCATATACATGTGAACATACATTAAAGAATAAACTTTATTCATTGTAAGGCATTTTCAACTTAAATTATGACCTTACCAATATATAATATCTGTTATAATGATATTATATAATGAATGCGATTGTTGAATACAGTCTACAATTACGGCGAGAGAATTCTGCGCTGATTTCTCCCGGTCTACTAAAGTTATAGCTCAAAAGCTAAGCTCCTTAGTTCCCATTGAGATAAAAGAAATCATTAGGATCTCCTTAATGAAGAATTGCAGTAAAATCAGATTCAATCTGCTGATTTGTCTGATGCATTATAAAGGAAGCGTTTTCAATTATTTTCATTGAAGTACTTAATACGATACTTTTTACTTTATAGTAATAATGCCTACACCATCTTGTTGTTATAGTTTTTCGATTAAACACACATTGCGATTCATGGTGATCATTTTATTATTTGAGAAGTTGCAAGAATTTGCTGTTTTAGAAGAATTAGCAATAGTTATAATATTTTAAGACATGCTAAGTTATGAAAAATAACCATTGAAATTTTCTGTAGTACTACATAGAAAGTTATATGTTAGCTGTTCGTATAGTGAATGTTTAAATCGTTCATTTAGTATTACCTCAACATATTATTACATTAATACATTTTTGAAAAAGTACTTTTTTCATACTACCCTACCCGCGGCTCGACGCCCGGCTATGGGTCGCCACTTACCAACAGGTGAGCTCGTTAATTAATGTTAACTTATTTGGAACGGGAAATGTAAGATTTTTTAAGTCAGCGAAGTCTTTCATCGCAATATATGTTGCAATCCCTTTCATAAAATAAGGCGAGGGCAGAGTACCACTGAGAAAATATAAGAGTACTTTAACACGATAGAATAATTTTCAACGCAATTTCACTGAACTAACGGCAAAATTATAAATTTAAAAACTTGCTTCGGTGTAAAAAATATATATATAAAGTAGTTCTTACCTCCGAGTAAATGGCTTTTGTGTTTATTAATTCTTAACTATGTTTGTTCCTCTTGAATAATGTATTTCGCTGCTTACCGTAAAATATGCATAAGAGTTTATTTGTATACGTTTCAGTTATAAGAGTAACTTTTAATGGAATTGAAGACTCGCTCAAAGGATTTTATAAAGCCATCTAACCGCAACATATTAAATATAAGAGTAAGTTTAACTTTCACATCAGGTTTTCAGTTTCTCACCTCAATGTACTGTCGTGATGACTGACTTCGGGACGCACGGATTATCAATCAGATATACCCAATCGCAGGAGTCCTGTCGCTGTTAATTATGAACGGACAAAGTCAATTAAATGTTCACGCAAGAACCGAATCACGCCCAGCTTCCGGACACTGTCCTATGTGATTGTAAGTCATCTATCTCTATTCATGCAATTTAGTACGTCCCAAATTAACGATTATTTGAACGTGGTCCGCAATCATTGTCATGCCGCTTATACGAGATCGTTATTAATAAAAGTTTACGTGGATATTTCAAATTGTTAATAATCATTTCATTTTAGACATCACAAAATGATAGGTCTACAATACATACGTAGCGCCGGCTCTACGTAATACGTATCCGTAGAACTTCGTAGACTAGAGCGTCTTTATTATAATACTAGACTTCCTTAGGTTCCTATTACAAATGTTAAAAGTCAAAGCGATTATTTTTTATCGGAACTTAAAGCTTTTTCCAAACTGCTTTAATAAACACATAAGTAATAACGAGAGGAGAATTAAATCTTTTACTAAGGCTAGTCCGTGTCTGAAGTATTATACATATTTATCACTGATAATATTAGAATACGGCTGCTTTTAAAAAGTAAAAAAATCTATATATTTCTTTGTATTGAACTTTTCAATCTATAGTCACAATACACCTACACATTCCTTTACTTCATGGAATTCGTTATTCTATTGTGCTGAATGAAAATCATGAGAAATCTATCTGATAGCAATAATATTTACCATTTGAATTTTACTAAGACTTGCCGCACGATGAGAGCGCATCCTAATATTTAAGGATCCGGTCCCACTAATACCACCGATCGGTAATATCCCGTGCAATAATTGGGAGACTTCCGGCCGCGACCGCCGTATTTATTAACGAATTGCTTTTCAATTGCTTTAATCGCTTAAACACTATGACGGCACCACATTGGAAAACCGATTAATGCTCTCACAATGTATATAAATAACTTTACTAATACATAGTATTATATGCTGTCCGTACCATTACTACTAAATAATTATCATTGAATTACATTTTCTATTGAATATTCCAGCTATGTTTTTTTTTTTTATTATCCTCGAAGACACAACGATTGTAACTGGAGAATAGGCAAGCAGTTTTAAACTTATAAACATTTACTTAGATCTTTTAATTTGTTTTACAAACAAATAACTATATATGTATTATATTTATTAAAATTAGAACAAAATAAACAGTAATCTATATCATATGTATTACTGTTTAAAGTTTATTTATAATGGTTAATAGTTGATAAATAAAATTCCTTATCACCATCACCCTATTGTCATCCATTGCTTAAGATATTCGTAGGACTCGAGTTCTAGTGTCATCTTTCCACTGGTGATAGGCCGCTGTTGCCGGAAACCGTGTGGATATACTTATCGCAGCTCCGCAGCTCTTATTTCTATCTCCAATCAGTACTGTGCTAATAGTATTTCGTTCCGATTTGAAGGGCGTTGTAGGTAGTCAAGTTACTGGGGTAAGGAGACTCAACATCTTTTGTCTGAAAGCGACAAGCAAAATTTTGTCGCGTGTAACATTAAAACTAGTGCTACGCTGTTATGGGTGGGGGTACCATCAGGTGAATGTCACACCAGTCGCACTAGTCTTACAAAAAAAAAAAATCTTCAACTTGTCTATCCCTGCGATCTTTACCGAGCCGACGGAATACTTTACAAGTGATCGTCTCCCATTGTGTTTGGCTATGTAAATGCCTTGTAAACGATTAGATAGCATAAATATAAAATTATCATTCAAAGGTTACCGACTGGTCGGAATTGGTGAACAGGCGCCTTAATCCGTTGAAACCGGTCGCATTAATGTAGCGACAAACAATTACCCGGATAGAGCGTTTTATCTAACGAAAATGCGCGCTCGCGTAAACCAACGCAGCCTTAATCATGTTAGTAGGCATGAATTTAGATTCGCCTCACCCACAAACCCCCCGTTGCTGAATTCGTTGATTTTCATTTTGTCCCGTTAGAGTGGTACATGTTTAACAATAGCTAAGGATTTATATGAGCTGCCCGTGCTTTCGCTGTGGGGGATGCACTCGATGCATTATGACTGCATAAACGGCAACGGTCGCAAACACGTTGAATTTTGAATTATACATAATATTAGCACTAAAGTTGTACTTTAGTACCATTGTTTTAATGTACGGTAACCCTAGTCGATCCTTTCAATGTCATGAGATCTTAATTTTTTTTATAATATTAAACCTGATGAAGCATATTTATGAAAAAAGGTATATAAACATTTTAAATTGTTATATGTACATTTTAACGTCTAACTTGATGCTTTTATTCCTTTCGCCTTTCGTAACATATTTATTATTACATTTCTCTCTCAGTCTAGACACCTTTCGTTCTTCCCACTTCGCAAATCTTCTTACCAAACTAATCCATTCAAAGTTCGTCTGGAAAATATTTGTATATGTAACCTAACAGAACTTACTCTGCTCTGTATTTTAAAAAACAAAGCATGGGTACTTTTTACTAAAAAATTTGAAATTTCAAAACAGTCCACGATAGAGACAGTGATTCGGAATGGTTCAGTTACAATGTATTTTTTTTTAAATATCACTCAAGTTTGACAGTGATTGATATCCTCATATCCCTGAAAAAGAACTATACAAGAGTTTCGAAGCACGAAAGTCGCATTTCACTATAACGAACGAGATGCTCAATCATATTAACGAATTTAGAGTTAGTGTACTGTTTGGCAGCAGAAATAGGTGGTGCAGTGGTATTTAGCTAGCCGGTCTCTATCAACAGAGCAATAAATATAGAGATATTTGTTTAATTTTATGTTACACCTGAAAGCTGTAGGTATGCAAATTTATTAATATTTTAGGTGAAGGTGAGGAATAGAGGAATAGAGGAGCTAGCCGGCCGTCATTTTTGCATGCAAATTTAGTTGACGTCGACGCTCCATGCTTTCTATTGTGCAGACAGAAGGTGCAGAGACGTAAATAACTTGGCTACCGTATGACGTTTGCCGTATGCCATATTATCACACAGATTCATATTATATCAGTGATGTACGAGAATGATGTAAACTATTATTCATAATCGATATTTATCATTTATAAAATATGTAGTTGATGAACTAGATCATTGCATAAGTTAATACATAAGTCGATACATAACCTTCAATTCCAGTTCTTCGTTGTTAAGATAAACTATAGTTGAACAAAGAATATACAATTGTTTAATTAAATAATAAATACAGTTTAAACACTATATTGAAATATTTAGTAAAATCTAGATTTAGTTAGAAATTAAAGTTTCCAAACGTGGCGGTTTATATCGAAATCCAATAGGGTTTAACTTACTAGACATTGTGAAATGTTGGTTCACAACTAAACTACCCTACTGTTGTCTCGTCTCCTGCCTATTAAAAGAAAGCAATTATAGCAATAACGGGGGTGATAAAATAAATAACTTTAGTTCATTTGTAGCGTTTATAGTCACGCTATTTAACTGTTATCTAACATATAAAATTATTGACAATGTTGATAGATTAAAATGAAGTTAACTAATACAAAGAATATTTGTTACTTCTTAAATTTTACTTAGATACCGATGATTATAGAATTATGTATTTTATTTGCAGTTGAAAGGACTTTTCTACGATTACATATAAACATATATTTTTTTTTGTATACGGAAGGATCTAGACGAAAATCACGTTCGGCTGATTAGAGGTATTGATTGTAGGTAGTACCAGCCTAGCTTATTGGTTAACATATACACTGCCTGATGCGACTGTAATACATTAATCTTAGTAGTTTTCCTATTGATGATAAAACGTCGATGAATCTTCTATAGTGATAAGGACAACCTCATAGTTTCCATTCTACCTTAATCTTATACATTATATAGCGTTACTATGTCATTTATCAATACTTTATTCGCTGTTAACAAAATAGGTATTTTTTCGCCGTATCAACCCCTGTTATTTCGATAGTTAATTAACAAAATTTTACGTAAGTGCATACGCAGTTTTTTTTAAAAAAAAAAATACACCGGATAGTGGTTCGAAGCCATCGTAATGCCAGTGATGGATCGATCAATTCAATTTGAGATCGTGCGAGCCAGTCGATGCGATATATGAAAAGTCTGTACAAAACTGACATGACGTGTGACGCCTGATAGTGGCCCACTCAGCCCACGGCCCATACCACTCACGGGCACGATTCAATTTTCGGACGGACCGTCATCGTTCCGGAAATTGTTGAAAGCCATTGGTCTCCAGGCCGTGAGCGTCACATGCATTATGCCAGCGCCGCTTCGCCTATGCGACTTTATTTTATTACGCCCCAATTCAATCGGTCGCATGGCAGCGTCCGCAAAAAGATTCAACCCTCTTACTAGCCCACTACGTGGTGAAAGGGTCGTTTTGCTTTTCACCGCGCACGGTATAACTCGCCTAATTGAAAATCGGCTGAAATGCTTCGAATTTACCTCCTTGAATTTTCTGAAATACAGTTACACGTATACGAGAACTCTGTGATGTATTTACGTTCATTTCTAGTGATTTATTTGGACGCTTTTTTGTATCTATTGGTAATTATTTGGTAACTATCTATAACAAGTTGTACAATGTAACAATAACTTAAAGATCACATAACATTTTATTAATCAATAAACGTTTCATTAATGAACAAACTCGTCTGAAATCTATATATATAAAGAAAATGGATTGTTTGTTCGCCAATCACGTGAAAACTAGTGAACGTGTCGATATGGGAATATATTTCTAATTAAATTTTATAAACATTTTCACTTCGTATTATTTATACGGTTGCTATAGTAACGGTTGCTAAAGAAAGTAATTTTCGGTTTAATTGTATATCACGGCCAGCAAGGCGGGCGGTGAACAGCAGGCCTTTGTATATAAGTAATCCCGTATATGTAACCGGACGCAAGATTCTCTTGCATTTTACTTTGAAACGTTAATGATTGTAAACTTAAGTGTTCATGTAACTGTATAATGCAAAAGAACAAAGAAAGTTTATACGTTTACCAGATAATGTCATACTACAAGTTGGTTTTGAAACAATATTATAAACAAACATCAATTTTAAAGCAACAAGCCGCTACTGAGAAGTTGCGAGTTTTCTAAATAACATTGTGTAAATGATAGGTGACAATCGAAAGAATTTTTTTGTTGACGTTACGCCATTTTTTCAATTATAATCATTAACTGATAATTAGACCTGTAAGATTTGTTATTAGTACGGAGAGATCAATGCCGTTGCTTCTGCCGAATGTACTAATCGATCGTAAATACTAGTTTTAAAATCGACCGACCTTTTGTTATTTTTTTTTGTGAGGAAATCTGCATTGTATACCTTTCTCCTGTGGAGGCAACAGAATAGTTACGCCGGGCTCTTGCCGGCTAAAACCCTACGGGGTCTCACTCATCGCATTTGGCTGGAACCACCAGAACGCTTTCACACACAACCTTGGTTCCGACAGCGATAGGTCTTGATAAGACCACATCTCGGGATGAACCTACTGCTCTCCACCTTCTATAATAGTGTTAGGCGGAAGTACCGCACGCACCACCTCGAGGCTTTTCATATTCGGTCACAGATTAACCATGAATCCGCCACCATGGCCTTCAACGCTCTGGTTTCTGAGAGATGAGTATATATTCCTCGCTGCCTCTCAGCAGCCTCTTTCTGCAGTATTACATCCTCACAGAAGACCATGGCAACCATGGCTTTGATAAATAAAAAAAGTTAGAGATCATTCCCCACAACATTAAGGAAGTCTTGGCGCTGGGCGTCCTCACTCGTTATTTATAACAATAGTTATTAAACTTAAAAAAGGTAAGAACAAGTTTACGCATCATGTTTGTTCGAGATATTACCTCTTTTGATTTAATCATCGATAATTGATAATTCTTCGTACATCAGACATAATATATACATGAACAATCATCATTAAATAACTGCATACACGTAAAACTATAAAAATCTTCGTATTTAGTACTTTTTTATTTGAATGCATTTAATGACTATTGAGTGGGTTAATTCTCGGACACCTATGAGTAGCCCCCAGTCTTGGAGAGCGACGCCATTATTTTTGATGGGCCTGTAATTGGCGCAGTTCCTGAGCTGAATCCCCTGTTCGCCACACGCTGGTGCTTCGTTTACGCACGGTCTTCACTACGGTGGCGATTGTTAGTTTGAAGTGGCCGGTCCCCGTGCTACGTATCTCTTGTGCGAGAATAAAACTTCACGGATAATTAAATCGATTTCAAATCTACCCACAGTGTTACTAACATAAAATTTTAGGCTATTTGTTAAGGAAATGTGTTTTTAGATAATATCTGTGTTAGCGAGATATGTGATTCGCTTTGGCCACATTCGGCTCAAATAACATTAATATAAACTAGAATCGAACGTTGCGCACTATCGATTAGGAGCCGGCGTTTACAACAATTAATGACCTGCATGTGCCTACTCCGACAAAGCTATGGCAAAACAAATAGACACCGCCGCGCCACCAGCCCCCGAACAACCCCTTTCCCCACCGCTATCGTTCTCGCCGACCCCACCACAGCGTGCTCCAAACAACGACTATTTACCTCATTTATTGCTAAATATCATATGATTGTTATTATATTTAACTAATATATTAAAAAAAAAATTCCGAAGATTGGTGATTGTCACTAAAGAATCAACACAATATACTTTACTTAAAACATACACAAATGCGGTACCACCTATATTATAGATGATTGTAGATTTTTTTTAGTAACTTTAGCTAGTATCTAACTAAGTATTTGTTGATTTGAAAGAGTATTATTTATATAATAGTTATTAAGGAATTACAGCGTTTGGTGAGAAAGTTTTTTATAGTTGTACAATTTCAATTGAACAATGACTGCGTACACAAATAGTGAGCTCAGTACGTCTCGCTTTGAGATTGCAATCAACGGAAATTTATTGGCAACTCAAAGAGAAACACACTGTATCGGCCAGTGATGTGGGGTGCAAGTGGATGGTCGATGTGTGAGGGGACGCAACTGTGTGCAACGCTTTAGGGGTGCTATGCTTAGACAATTTTAGTATCGCATATTGTGAAATTATATATGAGCAGTATATCGAGCGCGGCCCCATCATTACGCAGACTTGTTTATGGCGTTTTCGAGACCCGCACACCGCTCTTGCTCCCATAGGAAACTTTGTAACGTAGTTTTGACTTGCAAATTGATTAATGCATATTTTGGCCACACAATCGGTGCATTTGGGGGAAAATTCGCGAGCTGCGATTTGGAGTTTAACCCTGCCTCACAACCCGTCACTACTACTTATATTCATATCAATAATAAGCTCCGTTCGATTACGATATTGTTTTATATATCAGGGTAAATTAAATATCCCAATAAGTACATCAAGCAACGTATCAAACGTTTTCGTATTTTTTAACCCTATAACCTGTTTACGTAAAAAAGAGTGACAGAGGAATATTAACAATTTTTTTTTATATTATCACGCCTTTTTAGGGGTAGGCAGAGGTGAATAAACACACACATTTCGCCAGATGTGGTCAGATTAGGTCCCATGTAACGGGGCGAGCCTGTTGCCACTTTATTGGGACCACCACAAACACACAAAGATGATTTCAGTGTGCGGGTTTCCTCACGATGTTTTCCTTCACCGTTTGTATCTCGCTGTTATAACTAAAGTTCACAAATGTACATAACTTAAATATTAAGTCATCGGTACATGCCGAGGTTTGAACCCGCGACCTTCGGAGTGAAAGCCGCACGCTCTAACCATTAGGCTAGCGAGCTACCTATTATATGAATATTAACAAATCTTAATTAAAATAATGATTTTTTTTAAGAAGTTATTAACCGTTGTGATTCTGATCTACACTTACCAGTAATTATATTATTTCGGTCTTCTTCTTCTTAAGGTGCCTCTCCGACTAGCGAAGGTATTATTTCGGTAAAAATGATTAAATTATCAGTTAATGAAAGAAAATATTAAATTTTTTTTTATAAAAACTATACATAAGAGTCATCATCATCATCATCATCAGTCGATAGACGTCCACTGCTAAACATACGCCTCACACAAAGATTCCCCCATTTATCGGGTAGGGATTCAAATGGTCGTGATTTTGGGAAGGAGGTCCAGCTGTGGACGTTTATCGGTTGATGATGATATATAATAAAAACATACTAACATAAAACAACAACTAAAAAATAAAATAAAATTACTTAATTTAGTATATTTCTTAAGATGTTCAGAGAATATGCTAGAATTCTTGTTTTAGGTCAATATAGAATAAAATCTGTTTTCTCATAGAAATTGAATAGTTTGATCTTTACACGGACTTTTAGTTACTGGTGGTAGGGTCTCTGTTTCCCAGGAAACCTCTACATCGCCTATTTCTGCCAACATACAGTACTGTGGAAATATTAATGTGATCCGGTTTTAAGGCCGTTGTAGTTAGTAAAATTACTGGGATTATATGACTTAATATCTTATAGTTAAGACTATTTCTTTCAGTATATATCTCGTAATTAACGTTGTTTTATTGGAGAGCGTATTCCTTACGCTCAGGTTTTAATATCACAAAAAAAAAAAAGAAATATGCTGTTACTATTACGTAATATCCGAAGGTGATCCGTAGCATTCTCCTCCAGCCTCACATTTTGAAAACGTCAATCCGTTTGCAGTATTCTGATCCTATAGTCCACATCTCAGCGTCTTATAACAAAATGGATAAGAACGAGCTCACGAGTTCGATCTTTGTCTTCAATGATATTTTACTGGTGGTAGGTCTCTGTCCCCGGAAGTCGTCTAGGTAGGTTCTACGGCAGTGCTTATTTATGTCGCAAAATCGTTATTGTTCCTGTTTAAAGGGCGCTGTAGCTAGTAAATTTACTTAGATAACGTGATTTAAGATCTTACGTCCCAAGGCTACGAGCGCAATGTGGTGCAATGTATATCATCCTAACTAGCGCTATATTGTTTAAGGCGCGTATCACTTACTATCAGGTGAGGTCTTGCTCGTGTCATCACTTCATAGACATGGTACTCTTGGTAATGTCAATTGAATGAAGCTTGACAGAAACGACGTCGAGCACAAATAGTCTTAAGTATTTTAGTTTTAAACTTTGAATGAAGACTCTAGACTAGAATGATGCTGCATTAAAATTTTTTTATATCTTTATCCTGTCAGGCAAGACTGCTTGGTGGAAAAGATTACAAGAGACGTTTGTCCAGGAGTGGAAGTTCATCGGCTGAATTGATGATGATGGTCATGTCTAGTTTCGTCACATGTACTAAGGTATACTTTTGGTTATTGAGAAAAATTGATTTGCATGGTTATTGGTACATTGGTTTTAACATTTCATGATCTAACATACACCTTATTATTATTTTGTTACGGATCTTTACTGTTGGATGAAATAGGCGACTGTTAGGACCTTTTTGGTATTCACAACTCATTATTGACTATGTAGGTTGAGGAGTTTCTGATCAACAACGTCCAGTTATTCTGTGTGTCATGTTCGCAGGAGCCGTTATTCGCGATCGTCGATCCGAGGGAAAAGAAATCTTCGACTGATTGTAGATTGAGTTTTTAGATTGTAAGACGGGCTATGCTTGGCAAAGTGCAGAAACGTTAATTATGAGTGTAATAGAAGGAAATTAGATAGATTTTAATTACGGTATATCTGTTTTTCTCGATTGTGCTGCTGGAGAGCGGTCGCTGCACTATATTGGTGTGACAGTCGCACGAGTCGTCCCACACCGCATTACTGACAATTTCTACTTGCGTCAAAAGCGTTCGCAATTGGAAATAGATTGGTGCGGTTAGGCTGAACGTTGCCTCTCTTGGCATTTATACAATAGCGACATTGTATCTAAATTACCAATCGCTAATAGATTTAACACATACTAATGGCCACCTTTTTATCTACGAGGAATCCAACGTCTGACCGAAACTCTCGCAATATTATAACGTTTAAGAAACATTGGGTTTATCTTTTCAACTTCGTCCCGATGGTAAGTGATAAGCCTCCTCATAACAATATGAGGCTGGTTTGTGAGGTTCTTCTTCGATCCATATATATTGAGTACGTATATGGAAGGAGGAGAAACTTTTGTTTGAAAAAGTTATTGTAAAATTGTATTAATGTTTAAATGTACGTAACAGTTGATGAATCCTCAACATTACAATTTCACTGAAATTTAAATATTTTTGATATTACATAGTAACCAATTAATATTAGCGATACTGTTGTTTTTCAATGAAAAGGGTGGTACGCTTTAATAAATCGGTGTGTACGTTGGATGTATGGTCATGGGAAATTAATTTCTCTATGTCAATATAGTTTGTGTGCTACCGTACGTTTCTACAGCCGATTGACCGCAGAAAAGTTGTTTAATTGTGGAGAAGCAATCTAATGTACTGTTTACCCTTTAATCGTATCGCGACAAAAACGAAAAGAAAAACGTCCGAAATTAAAATGGTATTTTCTTGTATGTTCTCATATTCATTTCATTACTCCATAACCTTTGTTTGTTCAGCCACGATTACATAATCAACATAGTTATTTAGTAGTTTTTATTATCAGTTATTTATTGACTTGCGGATTTTTTCTGTTATCGGAACATATAGAACAACTAACAATGAAAACAAAAGTAATGATCTATCACAGTGATGTACGTTGAACAGTTAAAAAATATAAAAATGACTAATGTCGTGATAGTTTTCTTATTTATTTTAATGTTATTAGATTCTATATGAACAGCTTTACTAAGTGTATTTTACGCATGTCAAGTTAACCGGATGTCCAACGCGTGGTAAGTTAATTTACCGGTGCCCATGTTGGCTGCTGCCTTCACTCTGTGCCCGATGTCCTCTTCGGGCGTGCCAATCAATTAGCCGAATGAACTGGGCGTTAGTAAAATAAGCTAAGCACTCCCTTCATTTGCGAAATTAAAATAATTAATAGCTCATTTTGTTGATATACCTAGCAGGCGGTTTATGTTATTGATGGCCTTCCCGTTACTTAATTAATTATCTAATTGTAATTATACAGCGCAATTTATGTTCTTTTATGCCTAATGAAAAGCAACGTTTTGTTTGTTCGCCATATAACAGTTCACATAACTCATCTAATAATGCTCAACAAGCAAATTTTGAAACAAAAAATTAAAAAAAAAAAAAAAATTTATATACTCTATATATCGAATAGTACATAAAATCAGTTGAACAAGATAATTTATAAATATAATATCCTCTTTTCTGTCCCGAAATATCTGTTGCTGGAGTCTACTGTACTATGTCTTCCGTCAAACAGTAGTGTGCAAACATTAAGGAGTGATAACTATCCCTACATTGTTATCGCCATTATATTATACATCATCAGGTTAATGGTCTTGTAATAAAAAAAAAAATATTATTATATATATGATTGTACAGATTATAACTAAATATTATTAGAGATGGTTGTCATCAGGTTTATGCTGAACGACATATCATTAAATCTAAATGTACGTCAGTAATAGCCAATCAGCTGTTCAGCCTTTTGCCTAACAAGTGCGGGTAGATTGTGACAGACGTGTCATTTCCGATTCGCACCAGCGGCCAGTCTAACACCGACAGTCCACCGGTAAGGATAAACGTATACCATTGTCCAAATATAAAAGCGTACTGTGCGTTTTAGTTTCACTGTCGCTATTACACTGGTCAAGCGATATTATTTCCAATAGTGCTATAACAACATTTCATTTTTTTTTTCCATGAATACAACATCAATTTACGAATTTTTTTTCTCGTTATACGAAAATTGTATATGTATCGATTTTTTTTATTGTGTTTACAAAATATTATCAGAAGGCTACGTGAATAGAAAACTATTGTATAAGGATTCCTAATCGGCTAACATAAATAAGCATAGTCTTAAAGTAGATTTCCGTTATTAATATTACTATGCTACATAAACATACGTATATACTATAGTAATAAGTTAATTTCATATTAAAAAATCAATATTGATGTAACAAACTTTTTACTTGACTAAGGACCATTGCGTCGTGAACTATCTGCGTCCTCCACTCGCGTATGATTGTGAGTTATACTTGCTTTGATATAAATAACATGACGGTTATATTAATAAAAAAAAACAACACTTTTATGCGTGAGTCTAGTGACTAGAGAGATATTACAGTAAATCAATCGTAATTACTTTCTTTTCTATCTCTATAAATATGTTAACAAACGACTAGATACGAGCTACGAATTATGAATATCCGATCAGTTTAGTTTAATTAGTATGCGCGTTATTTCTTTAAACATTAGCTAAAGGAAAGTAAGAAAGTAATGAGGATGAACGTGGATGGTTATAGGGGTAGAGGAAGACCAAAGAAAGTGTGGATGGATTGTGTGAAAGACGACATGTGTAAGAAGAGTGTGAATTCAGTTGTGACGGCTGATAGGAAGAGAAGTACATAGAAAAGGGCAGGAGTAAGAAGATTAGCTAAAAGAAAACTTTGATACTCAAACTTTTAGAAACAAAAAGCCATTGTTTTATTTTGTATAGGGACTTTAAGTTAATTTTGTTAAAACGTAAAATTTGCCGCCGGTTGCTGTGAAGTTGTATATTATTTGTACACTGTGTTATAACATTTGTTTTATAGTCGCTTTAACGCCGGCAACTAATACTGCAGCGCAGCTACACAATGCCACAAATAATTCGCGGTGTTTAATGCGCTGTTTGTTTATAGTTCATATTTTCTTCTTGTTTGATACAAATTCAATATGTTATTTTAATTCACTGCGTCGTAATGCTATTGTGCGTATGAAAGTTTTTAGTTTTTCGCTAACAAATAGCCCGTACGAAACGAGCGAAGATCGAGAAATTCAATTGCACAAACGCGTTCTACCTTAATAAAGTGATTCAAAATGATTTGCTTGAACGTTCGCATACCTTGTAACCGACGGCGATTCAAATTTCAGCCGGACGGCGAGATTCTTAACAGGGCCGGGGGCCATTCGGCTGTGGAAAATCTCGAAAATCCCGCCGCAGAACGCACGAGTATCGGAATATGCGATGAGGTATTTAGCACACCGTAGAGCTGTTCGCCTCCAAAACCTCTGCACCTCCTACACCTCGACGATTTTTTAATTAAAAAAACGCATACGCCGCCACCAACGCGTTAGCACAGACAGACATTCTTATATCCTTTGCAAAAATCAATGGTTTTAATGTTATTTTAAGTAAACGTGGATAGTACTTTGTGTATGTTACTTTTTGTGTACAAATTCCTCAAAACTCATAGCTATTTATTATTCTTGGGTCATTATCTGGTGGTAGGTCTCTCTTACTAATCTCTAGGTAGGTATTACTGACGAGTGTTTCTACAGCTAAATAGTGTCCAACAGTGTCCATCATCACCAACTAGTTTAATTACCGAGGTAACGAGACATAAGATCGTATTACTCAATGCTACGAGCGCAACAAGGCTATAAAGAAAAAGTGCGAGACACACAAAGCTGGTGTTCTCTTGTGTCGGAGGCCAGGGCTTACTTTGGGATGCTGCGACAGAGTAAGTACGACCGCAAAGTGGTGTAATAAATATAGTCTCCTAGTTGTATACGTGTTATTTACATGAATAAAAAAAAATTAAAACACGTAAATAAGATAAAATAACTATGTAATAGTAAACTACTGACAAATGCTGAAAACGCAATTAACTTCACATTTATCTAATGCGTAAGATATAGTATATAAAGCTGTTTACATATATAAAAGATGTTAAAAGATTACTGCTTTGTTTGTCATTAGTTTCTCTGTATGTGACGATAAACTCTTCCCTTGTCATTTGGGTAGCTAAATCATTTATATTCGCGGCGCATTCTCGTTAAATGTTAAGAAAAATTTACTTTAACGATCGCTCGCCCCTCCAACAATGGTACACCGTATCACACATTATATGGCCGCCTGTTTATAAATAGCCCCCCCTCACCCCGACTACTGTTTCGCACAATAACAGGCCGTTGTTTTTTCTGCCCTCTTTGTTGTTAATGACGTTAATTCAAAAATCTCTCGTTTCAGGTAAGTTGGATACAATAAAAATGGACCTTGTTTAGAAATCAGCGTTGGAACAAAGGTAAGTGCTGAACAGGGCTGCGGCGACACTGATCCGGAATTATTCAATTACGTTATCATCATCATCACGGAGTAAATTAAAAAATTTAAATGTGTACAAGCTAACAATACATCCGGATAAGGTATGGTAAGGTGAGGTAGATACCATGAGAAAAATTTCACCAATTACAGCTATTTGTGGTGAAAGTTTAGTAGTTTCCTTCGCTGATTGTGAAACCTTCTTATTGTTTTGATATTTACATCCGCCGCTTAAGGCTTATGTAACGGATGTATTACTTAGCGAGTAGTCTTAGAGAAACGCATATATTCAATCTTTAAAAATATGATATAACCTTATCCAAGTTTAAAGGTACAGACTTAAAAATGTAACAGTCCGTGTCTCCTTCCACTTTTTTTATGCCAATTACGATGAAATTAACTTTTCCGATGTTCTAACCATAATTACCTCAGTAATTTCTTCAACGTTATACACGATCAATAGGTTTATTTGTTACAGCCCTAGAATAATTTACGTTTGGTAGCAGAACCTGTTCGGAACACAAAACAATGTGTGTATTGACTGGCGAGTTGATTGTTTGACTGGTCGTTGAGCCTTACCGGGAAATATTGGATACTGTCAGCGGTCTACTGATATAATATGACAAAAGTAAACATAACTACGCCTTAAGCTCTTATTACGAACCCCGCTACTAGTCTCTTCAAAATATTACATTTGTTTGTTGACAAATATTTGCAATAGTAACGGTAGGAGTTTTCTATATCGATTTTTAAATCAATAGGGGCCGAGTAGGGGATGTGCATTCATTTTAAAGTGTTTCCCATTAATAAAATGCCTCTACATCAGATTTTGTAGCTATTTTTTTTTCGTTGAATCGCCGTTTCAATATTGAAATAACAAATGAATTGCAACTATGTTTACAAAGCGCGAGTATTTACGCCGTTACTGCAAAATATTTTAATTAGTTGCTTCAAGTGGCTACTCGAATGAAAAACTGCGAAAAAACATATTCGAGCAAAATTATAATTTAAAAAGTGCAATGGCTCTAACATTTAGTGCGTGGCGCGACCCTCCAGGCTGCCGAGTGTCGCCGCGACAAAGGAATGCCTGCTCTATCTACCCCTGCCCTCCTCGCAACCGCTCTCGAGCCCTCTTTAACCCGGATTGTAAATTACCCAAATGCTACATTCACTTAGCCAGCTAATTTGCGCTATTTTTTATACCATCGCTAGTTTTCACTTCACTACACAAATATGTAATATAACTTTTTTTTTCACTTACAACGTTACATTATCAGAGCTTTCGCGCAGATAGATCTAAGAAGGGCTTAGATTTAATAAAATGCGCGCAGGAAACTTTCATCAAAGTGGAACGTAGAGGTGTAACTTAGAAGTACTTTACAAAGCTGTCGTTGTTGAATATAGCAGAGCTACTTATTCCGCTATTTAGGGCACTTCACCACACGTCAAAGGCACATACGCCGAAATGCCGCGCCGCCAACTTCTCAGCGCTCCAATTTATTTCTTTTTTAAAGTTTCTCTACTCCGAAGGCCGCTTTTTTTTTCTACCAAGTGATACATACGTTTTATATTTAGGTCACATGACGTACGTACGTACTTCGTTCAGTTCATCAAGTCAACGCGAACTGTTGTAAAGTGTATCGCGTTGTGAAATTATTTAAGTTCACTTGGAAATATTTAACGAGACGAATATTAAATATTGTTAAATAAGTAAAATTTCAATTAATGTTTATGGAATCATAATTGATTTCGCTTTCAAATACGGACTCGTTCAACTCCGTTGGCTAGTCTAAGAAAAATATTTTTTTTTTATTGCTGCTACAGACTGAAGCTAACCAATTTAATGAATAGTAACGAGTCTCTTTTAAGCTCCCGGACTGCTTTTTTGCACCAGTGGGAAATAAATATTAATTGAATGTTGCCATAATTTCAATTCACCATGCATCGAATTTTCTTCCTAGTTTTATATTTGTAGCCCTGAGTGGTTTCACTTTTAAGTAAATATCTGAATAGCCCTTGAGTGCCTCTGGGCCCGATTGAACGAATTTTGAATATTCAGATAGTGCTGACATTAATTCTGGGCACGGTTAGATTTACAACAACCGGGACGAGTTTGCTGTATTCTCTATGATTTTTACAGCTTGCAGCATTGTGCTAGGATTTAATGCATAGTGCTTCAAATAAACTCTAACATCACGTCGTACCGTTACGTCGAATATTTCAAATAGGGGTAATTTACAAAGATTTGCTAATTGAACAACAGGTGCCATTGATTATAATATATAATAAGTATGTAGGTATAAATAAACGTGTTCAACATGAATAGTTTAGCAAGTTCATTGCTTTCCATCTAAGAGAAAATAGCGACGCCGATTTCACAAATAGAAAACTTATTAGTTAGTCATTGGAACACTATTAAATTTACCGAAGCGTTAAATAACAAACTAGCAACATTCTATAACTAAACCTGTTCACTGTGCTCGCGTGACAGGTATGCTATAGTTCTTTTTCAGGGAAAAAAAAGGGCCATCATTTGTACGGGACAAATAGTTACCCTTTTCAACCCGCAGTGGTCAAACTAGCTCGATAAATGTACAGCTACACTGCCGAGCAACTTTCCACGTGCCGCGTAACAGAGCGGTTTAGCGCGATCTTTTTTTTTTCCCGCCCACATTTTAAAAGCCAACTTTGACGTGTAAACTGCGACGAGGCTTTGTATCCCGCGCCGCTACATCCTGTTATAAACAATTGCTCTAACGTCCACCAAAGTATATTCAGCCGAGTGAAAGTGTGCGGCACATTTAAAGCGGAAATGATTTTCACGGTCATACACGTTTTATACGTATAATACCATTAAAAAAAACAAGTAATTATTAAATTGAATTAAATTACCAAGGGCAAGTGGTAGAATGTAATCAATAATACTAAGAAGTAAAAGAAAATCAATATTGAATAGACTCCGTAGAAATGGATTAGAGCAAAATTCTTCTAATCCTAAGATTCGCTTTAACGAATAAAAAAAAAAAGATTTTTCTACGTATAGAAGGGTTAAAAACCCTCTTTAACTATTTCTATAAATCAATATTGTCTTGAAAAGATTTACATAAAGAAAAGCAATTAAGGGACGAGACGCTCATCCTTACCAACATTGCGCTACTTAGAATGTGTACAGGACCACATTGCACTCGCCGCCTGAAACATAAGACGTTGAGAGTTGAAAGCGACTACACTAGCTATAACGCCCTACAAACCAGACCACAGTAATGTTTGCACACTAGTGTTTGGCGGCAGAAATAGTCGGTGCGCTGTTATCTAGACGGTCTCCGGCAACAGAGACCTGCCACCAGTGACCACAACATAACTGATAATTCAATCGTTCATACCTACGCCCACTTGAAATACTTTTTAATATGGTTTAGCTGGCATCCAGTGGGTTTCCGAGATTCTCACCAGATCGGCGGTCCACCTTGTAGGAGGCCTCCCAACATTGTCTACCGGTACGCCGCTGAAGACCTTACTGCCCCAACGACCTTCGGTCTGATTGATGTGGAGATCTTTAGAGGAAGCCATGTCCAGCAGTAGACGTCTATCGGTTGATGATGATGAGGTTTTTGATAGTTTTGTTTTTTAGTACTTGTAATGGTTTATTACAACATTTTTGGAGACAACGATATAAAAAGTTTATGCTGAGGGTATGTTATGGAATTAGACTGTTTGCATTAAGACATAGTATACAATTTTTTTTATTGTAGTATGCGACGATACCAGCGGGACATTCACCTGATCGTTGGCAATACGCCCCCGTTCATAGCAACTCGGTGCTAGTTAGGATTCTATATACTACACTTGTCGCTTTGAGACAGTAATGTAACAGTGTTACTATTTGGCAGCAGGAATCGGAGCTGCAGTGGTACTTTCCCAGACGGTCTCCAGCATCAGAGACCTATCACCAGTATGATATTGTATTTATGAGTTATCTGAACATGGAGCATCGCATCAAAAGTGTGAAGAAAGTCACGACGTCGGCAGTCGTAAAACTTGCATACTTTAATTTTCTACCACTGCGTCTTAACAATGTCATATTGCAAAGGATGGGGGGTCGGAGCAAGTGTCAAGCTATTGTTCGCCCTCTTAAAGCTTGTTATAACATATAAAATGGAGATGACAAAAATACAACTAGAGTATTCTGTTGTTTACTCAATTGTAAAATATTCCACAACTTTTTATCTACTCAGGAAGATAAATATAAATAGATACTATATGGTGAACCGTGCTCTCAGCCTATTGATATTCATTGATGAAACAGCCCTCTGTAATTATGTCTTACTTGGCTCGCTAGGCGTTCAGATTGATCAGCTCGATGCGTTGGTTAAGTGTTTTTTTTTTCCTACAATTAAAGGAGTTGCCAAGTTAGTCCCGTATCTAAGATAGCGCAGACGCACACCTATTTAAAGATACATGATTTATGTTTACAACACTCTCCTTTTTAAAACGGTTTTAAAAAATTTAAAGACTGAATGAATAGGATCCTTTCACCATCGTCAGCAGGTACAAGCGGGACACCGACAGGAGCCATCTCGCGCACACGCGACACGACCATCAACCGTTGGCACGTTGTGTACAGCGAATTATAAATAATAGACGAGAGTTATTTTTCAAATACATTTTTCATTTTATATTGTACGGGAAGGCACGGGGTGTCGTGGAGGAGGCGAGGGAGTTAAAATAAAGAGAAGCGCAATTGAATTTTTAATATTTCATGAAGAGGGAGGTGCGCGGCGGGGCCCCGAAGCAGTTTTAATGGGGTTACTGTGCGTCCCACGCGCACGCGCCCGCTCCCGCTCCCGCTTCCGCTCCCTGGCAAACATCGATACATTATATTTACTATGAGGATACATGTGCTACTTAATGCATATTAGATGCACGCTCTAAACCGCTTTCGGGGTAATGAAGTAAACCTTAAAATTTCTCACGTTAGCACGCTTCATTAAAACATATCTAATATATTCTCTTAATTAACAGTTATATTTTTAATAATTATTTGAATAAATCGCATTTTTCTTATTTGGCGTACATCACTATGTTACCCGAAATCTTTTATATATGTTACTCTAATAGATCAGCCAGGCGATTTGTATTCTGTACGTTTATGCATTAGTAACTGCTTTTCCACTAATTTCTACTACAACATGTTTTTATTAAAAATACTGATTGTGAAAACACAGGAACTTCGTATATATAATATATATGCATAGCATGCTCGTATATATAATGTATATATATAGCTTGCAAGTATTTACTCATTTCATATTCTTGCGCCCAATTGAAGTAAATCGTAAGTAATATTAGTCAAATATTATAGAATACTCTGCGTTGTGGTTTAAACGGATTAATAAGGAAAATGTAGATAAGAAACGATAATAATTTTTACTACTTTCTAACCTTTTTAAAATTTGCAAAGTTTTATATTCGGAAGTCATTATCATCAGCTAATATACTTCCACTGCTAGACGTAGGCTTCCCCAATGATTTCCACGTCGTCCGTCCCGCGTCGCTCGCACCTAGTATGCGGAAGTATCATTGCATAATTAATACTATCTATTAAATTGAGAGATGCCTCCACTCAATGTAGATATTTAAGTCTGTCGTAGAGCTCGCCTGATGCTTTCACCAAAAATGCATGGTGCACTTTGATAGCAAGCGAGAGATTAGACCAGTAACTTAATCCGGGCCGGGTACAAAGGCCGCTCGCGTCGCCTGCCCGTGTTAACTTTGTTATCTACTTTGTCATTGCTCCTTTGTTATAAATATCAGCTTTTGAAATTACTACTTGATGCATTTTTAATATAACGATTTCCCTCATATATTTAATAACTAATGGTAATACAATCCATTTTAAGTTGACAACTGATTTCCTCCCCTCTGTCAAGTTATCTCTACATAACATCTACCCTCTAAAGAAAGAAACGATAAACACTACCACTATAAACTATACAATTATATTTACTATATAAATGATAATTCTTTTTATCTATAATCTTTTATTTTTTAGCCTCCATTTAATTTTGCTATTACCCTCTTCCTTCCTACTACATCCAGTGAGTTCTCTTCTTGTAGTAGAATTTTAAAATTTTTCAAGCCATGCTATATCATGGTGAATTTTTACAAGGCGCTGCCGACTTCGTCATAATATTCTTCTTGATACATCCTTAGTAAAGTAAGAACGGGGTTGAAAAGCGGAATCAACATATATTCTATAATTTATATATCACTATTTTAATGTTACATTTTCGTCGAAAGTTATTCAAGTGTTTGTAACTCTGTACATATGATCTATGAATTCTAATTGCAATGTGTGTTAGTTAACTTATAACGTTAGAATACAAACGAAGTGCTAAATACAGTGATTTGTAAACGTTCATATTATTTATTGAAGAAATTTAACGGCATTGTATCAAAGCAATGGAATATTAAAAGAAGCGGTATTTATTTTATACTTTGAGGGGCGCGTAAAAAATGCAACGGCAGAAAGCCGATCGGCCTGTTACGGCGCGCTGCAATTATGGACGCTCCTGTAACAGGTTCGAGTCCCGAATACGTAATATAAGTGCCAATAGACAATTTATGCTTTTAATTTCTGTCACGTTCGACTCCTTGTTCGTCTTGTGTCGAATTTCTTCTTGTTTGTAGTCCGAAATAATCCTGTAAATGACAAGCACTTGTGACGTTGTTAATTGTTATCCGACACCAGTTTTTTTTTTCAATTTCCGGTATTAATTATATCTGAAATCCTGATCGTTAATGTGTCTAGCTTAGTAGTAGATCTCTATTATCGTCTGAATAGGTACCACCGCTGATTCAGTCGCTAGATGTTTTCTGTGCAAACATCACTGTGTTGCAGTTTGAAGGGTATTGTAGCTAGTTATATTTACTCAAAGCTACAAGTTAAATATGGTGCTGTCTATGTCAACATAACTATCGCCACGTTGTCACGGGCCGTATAATGCACCGCGAGGTGAACGTCTCGCTCGTACCGTCTCGCTTTATTTGTGTTACTTAAATCAAGTTGACACACACGGAGCTAAAATACTTAGTAGTTAAATGAAATCGATACTGTAATAAGTAATCAAACACCATAACATTGATGAATCGCGGATGCCATCCGATTCGCATTATAACATAATAACAAAGACGGACGGGACGGGGCGGCCGCCGCGGTGGTGTGCCTGACGGTCAGCCACTCGAGGCGCTCGTATGACCCATTCACCACACCATTCACTAATAGTTTTGACACCGGATCGCAATATCCCGTACGGTATATTATGTTTACACTTTAGTGCAAACGCAACATAATGTGCGACATTGTGTCAACTCTTCCGCGTGTGAATCGTCGCTGCTCGAGCGGTGGAAATTGAACCGGTCGCGGTACGAACGTCCCCCAATCGAAAATGTTTGATTTCGTATGTGCCCCGCGCGAGGCGTGTTGTTGTTGTTGTTGTTGCTGTCGATTGATCTCGACAAATTGATTTCATCTCACTCATTTCACAGCAGACATGAAAAACAATTAAACATATTGTTTTCATTTTTAATCTCACTATTTGTCACACAACAAATACGTATGGCAATTATAGAAGTTGCGTCAAAGGTTTTCTTCACATTTATTTGCAGTTACTAGAATGTAGTAAAAATGATTGATAGCAAAGACGTTGCCCGCATTCGAAACTAAACAATACGTCATAGTGATTGATAATTTTTAGTTCTTTTATTAGTGCTAATGGGAAGTTCAATCCAAGTCTAAACTTGTCACGATGAAATATTAGAAAAATGACATTTGTGTTTTACACTGTTAGTATCATCTATAGTTAGTTTATGAGCTCTAGAATATAACTTACATTGGCTTAGCTACGAGTGATAAAATATAAACAATGAGCAGGAATACTGAACAAGAGGGTCTATTTTTGAATTACATAATATCATTATTAATATTTAAGACAGAAGAAGAACTTACAAAATGCTCAGTGTCTGCGGTCGGCGAATCGCCGATATGAGTCAACAATTAAGTAGTTTTGTCTATGATGAGTCAGGGGTCGGCCCAAGGCAAGGTAAGCGGGTCAGGCGGGCCTTCGCTTGCCCGGGCCCCGCTGTGACCCACATTGCCACAATAAGCTTCCGCAAAGCACCACGCAATTAAGCCAAACACCAGACATAAAAAATTACCGAAACAAAAGCGAAACGGGTGCCGGTCGACCTCATCCCCCCCATGAAGCACCGGGGCCACCCACCGCAGTTACAATTTATCATAGCAAATAAAAATACGCCAAATTAAAAAGTAAAGAACGAAGAAAGTGATGCGGGAGGGTGCGACAATCGTTTCGGAGCCGTACGCCCTAATATATAACGCTGTTTACTTTTTACGGCTGTCCAGAGCGGAAGTGCGCTCACAAAATCGATACGCAGGCGCACTCAGCTAAAAAGGTAAACACACACACACACATATATTTTTTTCATATAATTTAATTTACTTAAATCCATATTTCTTCGTAAGCATTCGCTGTAACCCATCCCCATAACACCTGAAGAAGTTAAAAGAGTTTGAAAAGCTCTGATTAACCTGCGCTTTAACCTTTTAATAGTTGATATAAAAGAAATTATATGTTATGTTAGTGTAAGGTGAAATGTGTGTGTGTAACATTGGGACCAGTTATTTTGGACTCTCTTGACTCTTTCCGAGTTTACACTACTATTACATGTAATTTGACTGCTGACGAAAGAGTTGCGACTTTACTTTCCAAGAATTCAGAAACAGACACTTGCTACGAATATTTATATCAAGTTCCACACCTAATAAAGGGAATAATTTGATAAGACATAGGAAGCGGTAATTCTGTTATTTACACTTACATAATAAAGATCCAGAACCCATTGACACGAGACAGAGCAACAACCGCGCTGACATGCCAATGAGCACAAATAAACAAATGCCAAGAGGCAGACTAAAATTACTTTCAATATTCGCACATTACTCTCGAGCCAAGTGTTCAATTAAAATCGACTAGTTGTCAATGTAAATAAATAAGCAAGACAAACTGGCGCATGGGTCAATTCATCGTTATTGAGTCAATCGTGAACAAAATGCATCTCTTCAGTAATCAGCAGCTATCCTCCGGCGGATGGCAATAGATGGCGTTGTTGAGAGCAAGCAACGTTCATTAAATGTGGTTTTAGGGCTCCGCGGTGAAAAAATATAATAATGGAGTGATGACATTCAAAGTTAACCTAAATGTAGTAACGTTGCGGATATTTAAGATATTTTTATGTAAATACAACAACCAATAGATTTTTCACGTGTGATAGATCACCATCAGAAACCTCATACTGCATACAAACCTTCATCTGTTTTCAAAATACAATAGCACGTCCACAAATAGCATTACATATATATAAATATATGTATTTTAAATATGATTTTATCTCCTAAGAAGGTGAATAAAGGGCGAATCGTATGAGGTAATGTTCTCGTAATCTTTTAGTTTTATATTACCTCACCTGGAGGATTATTGCACTCGGAGCCTTTGTGAAACATGCCAAGGATCAACAGCGGACAGAAATGCTGATTAACGATATCTCCATTAAACTGCGAAGAAAGCCGTTTCTCTCGATAGGGATAATTTCAATACTCACAAACGGAACCCGTTTTATATGCGCACCGTGCTTCCTAGGCGCAGTGTTTTCAAACTCGAAACCTGAAGCTCAATGGGGGACCTTCTAATTAATCTCAACTCAATTGAGTCCTCGTTTATGAATTGGTAATCAATAGATATCAAAGAATCCTCACCCACCTTCGCAGGGTCCGTTGGAATCACTTAGCTTTCAATTAATTTTCGGTCTGGTACCAATTAGTTTAGTTACAAGTATCGCTCGTTTCCACCGTCGATCCATTGAAACTTTCCGGGCGTCCTCATTAAAGTATTACATATTTTAACTAGCTAACGCCGCCGGCCGGGGCCGGGGCCCGGGCCCCGGTTGCGGTGAATAGCGCGGTTTTCGATACGGTTTTTATTTTTATTTTTTGTTTCACTAGTTTGAAATAGCAACGCGGTTACATGTGCGTGAATACAACCGCGTTTTTAAATGAATGAACCACGTTTTACTGTCGGTTTTTTTTTTTTTTTTTTTGCATAACATATTTCTAATATGTTACCCTTAAGTGATTGGATGTGAATTCTTGGTTCGTGCGGGCATTTACATTAGTATTAATAGGTCAGAATATTAAACGTACTTTTCATGTTTCGCATACATATATAGAAATAACCTGTAATTTTTCCAATATTAAAATTTATTCATTTAATACACCGTCAACCATAAAATATGTATCACTTATAAATTATTTACAACTATGTGATATATCAATAAACATCGCTTGATACACTCACGTTAAATATAATATACTAGCTGTTCCCCGCCCGTTTTGCTGGCCGTAAGGTAAAATTAGACCACAAGTCGCTTTCTATAGCGTTACCATGACAACAACTTAAATAATAATAAATAAATAAATTATTAAAAAACAAAATTATGAAGGATCTAAAAAATCCAAAAAATATATAGCCTATAACCATCTGCAAATTATTCCGCGTCTAATGCTGCCACGTGGTTAGTTCACTATTTTTCACGTGATTATTTTTTTTATACTATCACGCCTTTTTCCCAATAGGGGTAGGCAGAGGCGAATGAACACCCACTTTTCGCCAGATGTGGTCAGATTAGGTCCCATGTAATAGGGGGCGAGCCTGTTGCCACTTTATTGGGGCCACCACACACACACAAAGATGATTTCAGTGTGCGGGTTTCCTCGCGATGTTTTCCTTCACCGTTTGTATCACGCTGTTGTAACTAAAGTTCACAAATGTACATAACTTAAATATTAAGTCATCGGTACATGCTGAGATTTAAACCCGCGACCTTCGGAACGAAAGCCGCACGCTCTAACCATTACGTCAGCGAGCTACTTGATTATCGAACAAACGGAAATCATTTTCGTTATATATATAGATTAGAAATCACTCTTGCACATAAAAATAATCTTTGAGGCTCTGCTTATTATTTTAAGATACATTCCGCTTTGCTCAATAATATATATACTAATCCTAGTCACTTAGGGTAAGGTATAATATTACTGATATTTAAAAAAACTTACCCCGTTAACATGTGTAAATATAAAAAGGGTTGTTTAGTTAGACGTTTCTTGTTATATTATACATAATAGGTTAGCAAATATCTCCCTTCCGCCTTTTTGTCTTTTGAATTTCGCGGCTATGTACAAAGCGCTACAGAGCTCGTATCTGGCAATACTATACATAATTTGAAAGGTCTTGACATAACCTACAAAACGACGCTATGCATAATTAGTTTGGATATTGCGTTCAACAGTTATAGACGTGTAAACATGCGAGTTCACTAACGCCGAATTTGCGCTATTTTAAAGTTTTCCTTCGTTAAAGGCAAATCCGCTAGAGAAACGTTCCGTGAGATTAATGGTGTTTTGGGGGATGGTACTCTATCACTTCGAACCGCGGAGGAATGGTTTCGACGATTTAGAGCCGGTGAAAACGACACCATGGATAAGCCAGCCGGCGGAAGACCTGTGACGACAAATACCGATCAAATCATGGACTACATCGAGTTAGACCGGCATGTGGCATCTCGTGACATCGCCCAGGAGATGGGAGTTAGTCACCAAACTATTTTAAACCATCTGCAGAAGGCTGGATACAAAAAAAAGCTTGATGTTTGGGTGCCGCATGATTTGACGCAAAAAAACCTTCTGGACCCAATCAACGCCTGCGATATGCTGCTGAAACGGAACGAATTCGACCCATTCTTGAAGCGGATGGTGACTGGCGACCAAAAATGGATCACATACGACAATATCAAGCGAAAACGGTCGTGGTCGAACGCCGGTGAATCGTCCTAAACAGTGGCCAAGCCGGGATTGACGGCCAGGAAGGTTTTGCTGTGTGTTTGGTGGGATTGGAAGGGAATCATCCACTATGAGCTGCTCCCATATGGCCAGACGCTTCATTCTACCATCTACTGCGAACAACTGAACCGCTTGAAGCAGGCGATCGACCAGAAGCGTCCAGAATTGGCCAACAGGAAGGGTGTAGTGTTCCACCAGGACAACGCCAGACCACACACTTCGTTGATGACTCGTCAGAAGCTACGGGAGCTCGGATGGGAGGTTTTATCGCATCCACCATATAGCCCGGACATAGCGCCAAGTGATTACCACCTGTTCCTGTCCATGGTGAACGCCCTTGGTGGTGTAAAGTTGAACTCAAAAGAGGCTTGTGAAACGTGGCTGTCCGAGTTCTTCGCAAATAAGGAGGGGGGCTTCTACGAGGGAGGTATTATGAAGTTGCCGTTTAGATGGAAACAGATTATCGAACAAAACGGCGCATATTTGAACTAAATCCGATCACTGTAACACTTTTTATAAAGCATTGACGAAAGAGCAAAAAAGCGGAAGGGAGATATTTGGCAACCTTATATATTGGTCGGCATGAATATATGTTTTGAAATGTGCGAATTTATAGTGATGCGCCTATTTTTCGAGAAACAAAAAGGGCACAACAATTTTTAAATTTTTTTTTCACCCCCAAATCTACATTTTGAATAACTGAATGTGCGAACGAATGATTTATCTAGGCTTTCGTTCGTACATCCGTACGCTGGTGTTTCGCCACTTTTTGTTGTTACTGGTATTGTTCACATAAAACGAGACGTATTTTTTTTTTATTGATTTCACGAATAATCCGATTACTGTTTTGGAAGTTTCGCGTCGCATTGGAGGCTCCTGTATGGAGAGTCAAATATATTTTACAAGAGCGAGTCTCGCTGAAGGTGCGCTGAATTGTAGCGGCGGCTTTTTGTTTTTAAGTGCAAGGGAGTAGCAACTAACACTTGAGGAATATAATACTAGGTAGGAGGGGACAAGTAATTCCCTCCAACGGGAACAATGCGTTATCACAACGAGAAAGTGCCGTCGTATCACTTGCGACATAACGACAACAAAAAATCATAGATTAAAAAGCATTTCGTTTTATCCCTTAATTATCGTGTAATGTTTAATATCATTATCATCATCATCAACCGATAGACTTCCACTGCTAGATATAGGCCTCCCCCAAAGATCCTCACATCAATCGATCCTGCGCTGCTGTCCTTTATAGCGGTTCCTATGGATAAAATAGTACCGCTTCCCAATATGCTGGTCTAATGTAGATTTATGGGAGTCAGAGCCTCGTTTGTTAATTAGCAAGCAGCACCACAGGAGAGGATTATTATTAAAAAAATTGTATTTTTTTTTTAATATATACTACTAGTGGTAGGTATCTGTTGCCGAAAATGGCTTAGGTCATAACCATCTATATTACTCCTATACATACATACATAGTCCTATTTCTACCGCCAAACTGTATGGTGGAGATATTCCTGTGTTCCGATTTGAAGGACGTAGTAACCAGTGAAATTACTGTGGTAACGCCGTTAGCACCATTTGATGTTATGTATATCACCCTATCTGAGGTTACGTTGTTATGGACAGGAGTAACACTTATCAAAAGTTAGTATCGCTTGTTCCGTCGCTTCTTCAAATGAAAAAAAAAAACAACGATTGGCAGTATATCTTTTCCTTCTGTATTTATTGAACTAATCTCCTTTATTACTTCATTGTTTGTGTAATCGTTATTAACATTATCAATATAATTACTATTTGTAATATCAGTGCAGTTTAAATGTTATTACATGCAATTAATTAACAAGAGTTGCTTTATAAACAATAGTAAAATCGTTAATATTTAAAGCCTCTCAGAGGCTGGTTGAATTTAGCTATCGCCGATAGTGTACTTTGTGTCGTTTTTGTGTAAACGCGCCACCCTAATCCCATACCCTCGCGCCGACGGCACCACCCTTGCGGCCCCAACACCTCACGGGAGCTTTACTTAGCTGATGACTTATTAAGAGCGCATTCTTCATAGGTGTCTGTCTGTCGTGACTGGTTTAATGTTATGTTTAATATTTACAACCACTTATTATACATCGATTTTAACAAAAAAAAGCAACATTTAAATAAACTAAATTCGTATTGATGTTCTTGCTTCTCTACGTGGTGGAATTGCCTGGTAGTCGCCCCAAATGGAGAAAAAAGCTTTTACGGTTTAAATAATAAATTTGTAAAGTTTTCCGTACCGTTGTTTCGTATGAATTAACCGTTTGACCGGAACTGTTGCGGTGTTTTTTATTTTTTTTTTTTTGAGATAAAGCGCAAACGTAAATTTTTGCGGCTTAAGTTTTAACTTAATGTTTTTATGCCAAGTTTTCTGGTTAGGACGCGGAAGTAAATGGATCGAACGGATCGAGTAATAATTAAAAGTTTTCCACTTTAGTATAAGAATAGAATTAGATGTTTTCTTACATTAATACATCTTTTCGTAACCTGCTTTGCTAGGGCTCTATTTCCGGAGACTGTCTATAAAGCACCACGTTACAGTATTCCGGTTTGAAAGGCGGTGTAGCTAGTGAAATCACTGGGGCAACGAGACATTACTTTATATGTCTCAAGGTGACGAGCGCAATAAGGTGCGCTGTATTACATCCTAAACTAAAGCCACGTTACTTTAGGCAGGCGTATCATTTTCCACCAGGCGAACGTCCCGCTGGCCTCGTCGCTTCGTCGAATAAAAAAAACTCATGCTGTATTAAATTTACAAAAGAAAGTAGTATAATTTAACATTAACGGAATGATTGAATTATTACTTTTTTTAATAATCGACTTCACTCATTATTCAAGAAAGCGCAAGTCAATCATACGAAGCGGTGGCACGCCAGTGGACGGTACAAGGTTCGGTTAATGTGGGGATCAAAAAACAAACGCGAGAGGGAATTAACCCACAGCTCCGTCGCCACGCCATGACATTTAATCACTTTATTAAAAGCATAAAGCCGGGCAGCGTCGCGCCCTGGGCCCCGAAACAATGGGCCCCGCGTGCACGCAATAAAAACACACAAGGAATCTCAATCCGTCAGAAACTGCGCTGACACGATTACTCAGTGTCGTCGACCATCTCGATCGGCCTGATCCGCAAAAAAAAAACTAAAACAATCGCCTCGCACAATGCTTAATTAAAACTGAAAGTACTTAGCTCTAATGATTTATAACGAAGAACGTTTTAATGAAGCTCCGATGTACGCGCGGTTTCGATTTACAATTAAAAGATAAATAATGGTTTAGTTTTAACTGTAGTATTGCACAGACTTTATATATTTTAACGAGACCTTTCGCCTGTGTATTTTTAATTGGTTCCAGTACAAATCGACATTAATATCTTCTTAGTGCATCCACTAAAGGATTCATTTAAATTTCATATTTTATTCTTTACACCGACCACTGACCCCACATAGCTGGGAAAAGGGCAGGAGAAAGAAGATTTTATTGTTTACACAATTATAGGGGATTACGATTATACTCTGTCATATTCAAAATTTAGATCCTTACACGCCAAAAACTTCCACCAATTTTACCTATAAAATCCACAAAGCTATTGCTGAGCGTGGAAGATAGATTCAACGAAATACACTTGATACAACCATTAACGTCAAAGCGTCGGGTTTGCATGGACGCCTATGAGTATATACTCGAGCCAGCAATTTCCTGATCCTTAAAGCACACGGTGGACACACAAAGTGGCCACGTACCAGCCTACGCAAATAGAAGGCGGACTGATCGATTGACACTTTCAAATTATCCATCGACACCGTTTGAAGATTAAATCGGTAAAGAGAACGCCTGTAATGAAGTTTTGCTTACACCAATTCGTGCTACTGTGTTGGGCGAATAGTTTGCATGTTTGGCAATCTATCGCCAATCGGAGCCTCGGGCCCGCCCAGTGTTGCCAGTTGTCGCGTGGTATTGCTACGAATGTACGCTGCAATGTAATTAAATTTGTGCTGATTGACGCCATGTTACATTTATAGAGGTGGTCGACTTGACGTTATTGCTATTACGTCATGTCACGGCTCGTGTGTCAGCCATCCCCGCCCTCTAGAAACTGCCACGATTTCATAAAGTAACTGAAAGTATTATTTAATGTAAGCCAACAAAACATATAAAGAAATAAGTTAAAATGATGACGAGTTAAATGTATTGAGCTTACAACAAGTTTAGTGAAATAATGTTGACGTTAAAGAGGAACAATTTATAAAAGTCTCATCTTTTTTAATGTAGACTTTCATAGTTTTAAATAAGCCGTGGAGTGTTGTTTAGCAAACGAGCGAGTCCTTTCGAAGAGCAATGAAAGCGAACCTTAAAAAGAAGCCTTTTTAGCGGCCGTGGACTTTCCCGCTCGCGCCCGACTTCGCACGCAATCTGTGTATTAAAGGACAGCATTAAGTGCATTATAACCGACGACAGGCGGCTTTTTAAATTTTACAATATCATTAGACACGTTTAAAGCCTTTTAAACGTTCACTTGCGAGCTTTTTGCTGGGAGCGCGCCGGGGCAAAGCGCTGTTTTGTGACGACTCTATTATAAAACAAATCAAACCGAATGAAACTCTTTTAAACATTTTGAATATTAACAATTTGCGTTTATACGTTTAATGAATTAATGTTCAATTGCTTGTTATTGCCGATGCTATATCGCATATTTATTATATCATATAATGCATCTTTTAAATAATGCGGATACGGATGTGTGTGGCGATATCTTTCAGCGAGCCTGACGTTTAACGTAATATATTTCTGAGCGTCGAAAATCGCGTTATTCCGACGCCGACGTGCCGCTAGTAAAAAGTGAGGTGCGCCTCCGTTATCGATTCTAGTTAGAGATTAAACACTGCTCCGTGTCGTGGTAGTTTGTTTCAGATTTGTGTGTGATGTGTCGCGTAATCCGAGGCACGGTGACGCGCCTCCGCGCCTCCGTACCTCCGGAGCTCCGCAATGATATTAGCGCAGGCAAGGGCGAGGTGCGTCCAGGGGCGCTCGTTATTGCTACGGCTCGGATGCGTGGTGGACGCTGCACCGAGGCGGCCGCCCTCTTTCCGTCCCCTTGCACGTCCCCACACCGGCGCTTTTATTTTTGTTGGTTTACTTTTTTCTATATGAAGGTCCACTCACTTATTCATGCGAGCGGGATTGTAGTTTTTTCTACTTTTTGCATGCGCCGTATATAGATATTTTGGGTGCCTCCTATTTTTTCCCCGGACTATAACTCGAGCGGGTCGTGTACTTTTTTCGCGGTGCCCCTACCGGGGTGCGTGGGGTAAGTGGGGGAGACAGGGTGCCCGCAGTTAGAGAATTATTCATTGCCTACCCGCGCCGAACCAACTTCCCGTTATTTCTGTTTGTTATGAATTATGTCCAATGACTTTTCCGACGCTCGGTTTTCTTTCGCTTTCGCTAATTACTTTTTCTATACTTACTGTAAATCTCTCAGATCAGTAATCGAATTCCTTTTTTACGTCTAAACCAGCGCTGTGTTGTTTGCTACACTCTGTTTTCACGTTCTCTTTAATATCGTTATTCGCAATTTTGTTGAAAGGATTCCACTTACCGATAGTCCGATTGTGGTATTGAAGAGTTCGAATCGTTGTAATTGGAAAGTTTATTTTGACTTGTTCTTTTACAGTTAACCGTTTCATATTACAATTATTTTCACTATTTATATTTTTTATAAACATTACAATATTTAATATAAATTTTAATCGATCAAATCTTTCCATTACAACCTAATGTTTGACGCTCCAAGGCAACAATCAAACTGTTAGCTTAATATGACCTTTGAGACACTGATGCGTTTAGTTGTCCCTCCCTCCTCGGAGTACCAGATTAAACATCGCTAAAGTTTGCAAATCGGGTCGTGACATAAATTTTAATTAACAGTGTTTAGGGTAACATAATTATATTTTGTTTAATATGATTCGTAATTGAAATGTCCACCCGCGACAAGCGGTTTTATTTAATATAGACGTAACAGATTTAAGGTTTCGCTTGTGCTGACATTTGTGTATATTCTGTCTCATTTGTAGCTACATATTTTTTATTTGGTAATAATGGGGTGTCAGTGTCAACGTTTGCAAACAATTATTTCTGTTTGGCAGTATGATAGACATGGCACTTATATCTGATATGCAAGAAGAGGAAAAGTTTTAGTATGGTCGAGTTCTTTACTTATGATGAAATATTCGATTTATTTCTGGTGAGCAATAAAAAGTATTGATTTGTGATCAAACGTTTTGGTATTGTTATTCTCTATAATATACCATGACGTAGCGGTCTGAGGAACAACAAAAGCAACATAAACGGATTGCTATTGAATATTGTCCATCGGCACGGCCTGCCTGATGCTTTAAATACCAACAAAAGAATCTAATTCACACTCCGTTGCCCGTTAAAATATGCAGAGCGGTTCCAGACCCGTCCCGGTGCAAATTTGAATTTCATATGTATGTTTCACCTATTACGGATGCACTCATTAATATCTTAAGTGATGTGTGGATGACGAGCGCGCGATTGTCAACTTAAACTGTTGCGGTTTAAAGTATATTTCGGCGGTGGCGCGGGCGCACAAAGTTCGCTGCGGTGTGTGTGTGTGTTGGCGAATGAAAAATGTTGCAAATCGTATCAGCGATGCGATGAAAAAACATTATCGTTAGCGGTACATCTGGCGTTTTGCATGCAAATCTTGAGTGGACGCGTTTTATACGCGTCGTGTGGTGCTTGTCTTAAACGAGTCGTTATTTGTTCATTAAAGTTGCGGCTAGGGGGTCGGATGTATTCAAAGGGAACTTGTTAATCGCGACGCTTCGAGGACGCTTGTTGTTTTGTTTAGGTTTTATGCGTATTTGAATTATCTCACTTGTTAAGTGTTGCAACTACCAGCTACCGATATGATTAATCTAATCTCATATTGCTTCTAACGACCTAATAGTTTATAGGACTACCCATAACAATGAGATACAAGTACCATAGTTAAAATACAAGACATTACGCTTTTAGCTACTAGATTTTTTAACTATACCGCCGTACGAAATGTTATAAAATGCGCACTACTGTGTAGTAGCAGAAAGCGTTAACTTAGTACCCGCGTAGACAGACGCTCTACTTTATTAAATAAAACCTTTCCTCATATACATATACTGAAAGCTACAACACACACTGATGTCGATGGATGTAAATAAATACAAAGTGTTTCCTGTGTGTATTATATTTGTTCTTTCACAATACACAATCACAACTACAGTAGTTACGAGGTTCAACATGAAGCGCATTAATAAAATTGAAAGAGCATTAGCGCGAAGCAAAACAGCAAAAGTTAAAGCACACTCATATATAATTACTTTCTTGAAATGTTTGTTTGCTGAAACACTCCATCCATTCAGTCGTATGTTGGAATATATTGTGAGGCACACAGAGGCGGATGCGATGGCCTTTCACGAAAAAGGATCTTAGCTGTGTGTCGCCATTCATTCACATGGAACATGGGAAAACTGACGAGGATCGCTATGCGAACGCGACTCGTACAGGGTCGACCCTATACAATATTTTTTTTATTATTTTTTACATTTCATAACCCTTACCGTTACAATATAAAATGTTTTTCAATACTGAAAAAAATTCATAAACGAGAACATTTTGAAATACATCTCGATGTAAATAAAACAAAAAATTTACAACGGTAGAACTTTGTTTTGTAAGTTTCAAATCTAATTTACAAATCAATTGTGTATTTAGATTCTTGCAAATATTTTCTTTGAATTTGTTAGGATATTATTTGTAAACAATAACCCGTAAACAACAACAATAAGCTCGCTTTAGATCCAGCTTTGTTTAATAAAACAAAAGCCCTTTTTCTTCTTTTTTTTCAACTTTCTTTGCAGCTTTGGTGTTTCTCTAGATCATTTTACGATTCGGAAAATTTGCAAAAGCATAGTGAGCTGCTGTACGTAGTAATTCGCTATGAATGCTGCTAATTAATAATTGCCTCGGTGAGTGCGGCCCTGTGCGTCTTGGAGGCAGCCCTCACATTAATAGAGGTATGGCACAAGCTCCTCTGATGTTCTGACAAAGGGTAGCGCGAGACGACTATTTTTATTAAAACCTACAGCAAAGGCACACTTTTTTTAATAACTTATGTACGTAGGTGCGGGTCGAGCCATTTGAATTGCACTCTGGGCGCAGTTGGCGCGGGCGCGCGGTTTTTTTTTTTTTTGAGAAAATTGTGGAGTGCGGCCCTTTGTGAGCGTCGGCTTTGCCGCCTTGAGTCGCGGATTTGTTTCAAAAAGTTTTCCCTTTTAACCCTCTCGTCGCTGTCTGCGTTACACTCCGATATCAACACCAATACTTTTATACGCTCCGCTTGTGCGGGGTATCAGTTCTGCGACATTGCACCGTGTTCTAGATTTATCAGCTGTCACAAGTAACACACACAGACGGATTTTTTGAAGTTACACCTGTTAACTTAAAAAACAATGAATCTTGAATATTGACTAATGTCTATTAATGTGTCTACTGAGGTAACGAGACTTTGAATTGAATATCTTATGTCCCAAAGGAAGAGCGCAATTTGATGCCGTCAATTCTAATACCACATAGTTATGGGTGGGCATATTAAATACCCTCAGAAAAGTTTCGTTATTTCTGATTATATATCTATAGATATGAATAATAAAACTAACTAGGAATATATATATACTGGTGGTAGGCTTCTTTTGCTAAAGACCGTCTAGGGAGGAACCAAAGCAGCTTGAAAGGCGAACATCATGCGGTGCAGTGTATACCAGCTAAATATAACTTTTTGTGTAGTAAAATAAAATTTCTATAAGTTTCGCAATGCCTTTTCATTTTGGCTGTAGACGAAACATCATCAACACGCGACTGGGTGGGATGTCTTCTTAAAAGGAGGCATGCGCAAAGAGTGCGCGATGAAAAATTAACGTGGCGCAATTACTTCGTGAGTATAGTTTGCGGCGCGCCAACAGGCCCACCAGCTCCATATAAATCCGACGCGAGGATAACGAATCAATTTATATAGCCTGCCAACATATTTTTTTTATTCACAATCAACGAATGCTTATGACAAGTCTGTCATCAATTATATCTGACTTGATACGACATACAACATTATGTACATTGAATGTAACCGGTTAATGGTTTGTTTGGCAAAAAAGATTCCTTAATTTAGGAACTGGATGTAATGTTGCCAATCATGAACAGTCAACTTTCTCACAATATATAAATACCTCTCCCATCAATGTACATACTATACTGATAAGATCTCAACTTATCAATTAAGTTTTTTTTATCAATTAAAACTTTCATTGATGCTGCAATAATGAAACCTGTAAAGGTAATAAATATCATGAACCATCTGTAGAGATAAGATTTTGTATGAATGGAGCTTGTAATTCGCGATCTACGCGGGATGCTAGACGCTCGAGTTTTAAATTACTGTTTTTGAAAGCACAGGGGCTGCAGGCGAACCTTTTGTAAAACTTCATCCCTGACAAAAATATGTCATCAAAAGCGGATGCGCTATATTATAACGTAAAAATTTAACTTTCCGAAATTAGCTTACGACTTCATTAGTTCGATGTACTACATCGATGTGTTAGCTAGTAGAACATATTACATTCCTTATGAATTTTGTAACATTAGAGAATTTTCGTATGAAAATTTTTGGATTTATACTTCTACAACTTAGTACCACTTGCCATCCCCTTTCTTTCACTATTTTTATCATCATTCTGTTGCAATTATTAATAATATAGTCTTATATTGAATTGTCCTCGTTGACTTCATCTATCTTAGCTTAACAATCGAAGAGTTTCTACTTAAACTTAAACAGGATATTGAAATTGAAAATAATGTAATAAAGCTGATTAAAAACTTAGCGATTACCGGGAACTTGATACGTTAAGGTCATTGATCCTGTTAAGTAGTCCGCGCTCTTTGTACTCCACAAGTGTGCTCTGCTGTGCCTTAAATTAAAGCCAAGTGAGCCACCTCCGCAAACGATAGACATCTGAAATTAAAAGGAATCAAATATGAATGGCACATGCATGATGCATGAATAACGCTAGCACACTCTTGGCAGCCGTCGCGCCTAGCTCCCCAACAACTAAAGCTGATCCATTAATAATGCCTTTGCTTACAATGCGCTTAAAATGTAGATTCAGAGGCTGTCTCACTCGCGTGCTTCTCTCTCGCACTGCTCGGCTCCCATCGTGCTTCATGCAAAATGTAAGCACAACGACTAACGGTCCCTGCTTCCCTCTCAAGATAATACCCCACTATGCCCGTCCAAGTCCCATGCATCTGGTCATCTCGAACATCATACGATAAGGACCGACCCTGTTTAACCTATTCAATTGTTACAAACTATTCAAATAATGATACCTACTGCCTTTCAACATTACCTTATTACCTTCCAACATCATCTTCATCTCATTTGTTATCTTTAAGCACAGTCGTACTATAATTAATTCACTTTCAATACGAAGCTTCGTCCTCACTACCTGTAGGCAAATCCTGTCTTAAATAATTCATATATGTTTCAGTAGATTTATATATATTATTTATGTTTACCTTCTGTATTTCTGTATCCGAGAGTCGACTGGCCGAGAGGACGATGTTAGAATTAATCTCGCTCCATGCCGCAATATCAAACAGTAAATTAATGACAATATCTGTTAATGATGCGCTGTCCGATTGCGGTGTAGTTGACAGTGATCAAATTGAATACGTGTAAACCTCAACGTATACGCTCAAGCGTTACACTTACATTAGTATATTTAAAGGAACGCCGACGTGGCCTTATGCATTATATATAATTTCATAACTAACCAAGAGTACGGAATGTTATTCTGAATAAACCATAATTCAGAGCGCGTTCGATAAAATATGCAGGAGTTTTATGTTAGTTGGGCACCTTGGCCGGCGCTAAGTACGGCCCAATATTTTATGTAATAAGCCGGTGTTCCAGACTTGTACAACAAAACTTGCTTGTTACGTTATTTGCGTAACCCGCCTCCGTATTAATATTAAAGAGGGCGACGCACGCTCCCCTTCTTTGCTCCGCGGTCAGGAATGTCTTTTTAATTCATTATGTCGTTAGTTATTCCAACGTTTGACCTGAAGACGGTACGCAGTTGGTGTAGTTAGTAATATAAACTTCGTATTCTTTTGAAGCTACAAGTGTTGTACACTTTAAAAGTGTCTATTGCAACAAGAGCCACATCAGGCTGACTGATGATAAAGTAGCAATCGTTAATAAGGAGGAAAGTAACCATTCAGTCGTCTGAACGAGGATTAGTCTCGAAATCGGCTAAATACGCATTCGCTGAAAACGGAATTGATAATGAAGGGGTGATAGGAATATTAGGTATATAAAGTAGCTCGCTGGCCTAATGGTTAGAGCGGCATGTACCGGTGACTTAATGTTTAAGTTATGTACATTTGTGAACTTTAGTTACAACAGCGAGGTACAAACGGTGAAGGAAAACATCGTGAGGAAACCCGCACACTGAAATCATCTTTGTGTGTGTGTGTGTGTGTGGTGGTCCCAGTAAAGTGGCAACAGGCTCGCCCCCTGTTACATGGGACCTAATCTGACCACATATGGCGAAATGTGGGTGTTTATTCACCTCTGCCTACCCCTACTAAGAAAAAGGCGAGACGATATAAAAAAAAAATACTTGTTTCAAGAAAAATAAGTACCCGATGAAAAAATTCTTTAGATTTTTCTTGTTGTCGATTAAAGAGTAAAACTCGGTACAAAATTCATTACCAGTAGTTTCCAAAAGTAAAAATATTAATGATGTCTCTAATTAAAACTCTGTTCCATACAGATACAGATAAACTTTATTCAATTATGATTTATTTGATAACCATATCAAATAAGGATTAGATTCTTCTAATAAAAATGAAGTTCCTGTATTTCATAATACGTTGAATCACATAAAGCGGAAACGTTTATATATAACTATATAACTACAAAGTAGAAATTGGATAACCAAATGGCATATGTTTATGTAAAATTATTTATGTAATGAACAGCAATCAGGAAATAGCAAACAACGAGGAAGTCATATCATAACAATAGGTTAAGTAGCCGGACCAAAGCAATAAAACGACAAACAGTGGAAACGTAAGAATTTTTATACAGCATTAATAAAGCTATACGGATCTTATCGAAATTAGAATAAGAAGAAATCTTTAACTAGCCGCGAGTATACTCCAACTCTCACCTGCTCGCAGTACACCCTACTAGTCAACAAACGAGGATCTCGCATTGGACCAAAGTGGTGGGAAATGACCCAGGTCCTCTCCTACGAACCCCCATAAACGAAGGTCGTCGGAAGCAGTTAGAGGCGGGCAGCGCAGGATCGATCGATGTGGAGATCTTTAGGGGAAGTGTCCATGTCCATGTCCAAAGTGTCCTAAGTCCCATGTGCAGATGTGGAAGTCTATCAGCTAATGATCAAGATGAGTATACACATTGAGTGTACACTTTTCACATTAAACTGAGGTCTTTTACGAGTACAACTTTACATCCTAACTCGGAACTATATAGATATAAATTAGACCTTAGTCCAGGTACATGCACAGAGGCTTTGGGTGTGATTGCATAATCGAAATCTTTATACTTAAAAATAAACATTTATTTTAGTAATTTAGTCAATTTAGCAACATTCAAAGCATAGTTGTGTACCTAATGAATAACTTGAGAGATTATTGTTTAGATAGATTTAGGGAGCCAGTGCTTATTTGGCTATATGGAGCGCACGCACCTGCGTTAGTCCGCCCGATTGTTTTTCTACGGGCACCTTAGTTCTCAATATCTAAAATTATGCACGAGTGTACAAGCTGATCACGTCGACAAGGTTGTAAATTAAAATTTATGCTAAAATCCAAAGCATTTTCATCTGTAATTAGAGACCAGTTGAGTGTTGTATTAACAGCTTATCAGCAACTTTCCTTATACTAGATAAATGTCTGTATGTAATCGTTTACCAAAATGGAAACTTTCTTCGTCTCTTACTCATGACGTCTACTGTATTAACGATACGTCGATTACAATTTATTACGTCATAAATAATTTCTAATACAATCTATATGGTATTTGCCATTTTTATCATATTATATATTTGCTCGAAAGAATATTATGTTTGATGATTAGAAATTGATTAATTCGAAAGACTCGGTCACAGGCCTACGGTAACTAAGGTACATGTAGTGTATACATATAATATATATATAATTAACATAATAACTTAGCACCACTTTGAGTTTAACAATCCACTTTGTACGCTTTTTGAATGTTTGTAATGTAATTGTGATAAAAACAGATATTTTTATCAAAGTACAATTTTCCAAATGAACGGTTAGCTATTGTATTATCGGCGTCTATCCGTTATTATCCACTTGTACGTATTAACTATTATAATAAATACGTCAATTCCTCGGCGACAATCGCCACTCGTATAGCAAACGCCTGGTATGTTATTTATAACTTCCCCACTGTTATTAAGGGCATTATAAGTACAGTCTTCATCGTCGCCTAGATGAGAATAATTTTTGATTTCCATTTCCACACGCGAATAGTGGGAAATGTTGAATGTAATAAACGTCCAGTGCGCTATATTGTTGCAAATGTAACTAATTACTTTAATCAGACAAACGTGAAACGAAGAAAACACTTTCATGGTAAAATATAGTGATAATTTTTATTTAAAAATACTAGTGATATATTAATTCTACACGCTCTTCTCACTCTAGTATCTCATAAAAAGTAGCAAAGAGAGGTGATCCGGTCAATTAAGTAATGGTAAACTATAAAATCACATCTATTACAAATACAACTAATATTAGAAGCGTCGACACGTAAGATGATGAGAACAATACAGGAATTTCAGCTACAGTTCTTCAAATCTGAACACAGCGCTGTTCGCACATTGTTGTATGCCGATTTAATGTTTCCATACATATAGGTGCAGAATTAATATGCACTTTTTAAAATTGATTCATTAAGAGAAATGTCAACATTGTCGGGGTGCTGCTTACGGGCGCTGAGACACCGCTGAAACTAATGCTGGACGTTTCAGCAGCTGGATTCCAGAGACTCTTTACTGAACAGACGAGCGAACGTACAAGTGAAGACACTGACAGAGTTATAAACCTAAACTTTTCATAGTAATTTAAAAATTACTACAACAAGATAACAATGCTGATATGAGAAAATAAAATAAAGAGCCACTGTTCTATTGTTACAATGTTACTAATTCAATTGAATATGTTATGTATACGGAGGGGATGTTTAGTACATATCTGAATGATAAGGCAACTTAAAAGGAGAGCTGATACAAAATGCATACAAAGTTACAAAGGTAGGCGCGTTAAAGCGATATTTTCCAGGCAAGTAGTCGTCGCCGGCGTGCAGAATGCAGTCAATATATTCCGCGAGTTGTCAGTCTCCGATGTACGAGTATCGCACAACTTTATTATATATTGCAAGTAATAACCCGTCAACGCCTTTTAAGGCTTCGACGACCCAATGCCGGCGGCGGTCGAAAAAACACGCGTCACAACCGCAAGCTGACACGTTCCGCGCAGCCCATAATGGGATAGGAATCATCTGCAACTACCTGGAACCAATCAAGGCGACGGTTCCGTTCCGAAATTGGAATCATAGACTACTACGTAACAAGTTTCTTTCAATTCAAATGATAACTCGGCGGTAACGAAGTTTAGCTTTTAATTCCACGCCCTGTACGCCGGGGTCCGTTTTAATTGATCTGTGTCGTTTTCTGAGCGGCCGCGGTGCGAGGTGCCGAAGGGAGCATCGTAATTTCGATGCTCTCATATTGCTCACCCGATTGGTCCACCAGGTACCAACCGATTTCCCCCGCGAAAAAAAAAGGTACCAACCGCTACACTGTTTGTTTTTCATCTTAACATCTATTACAAGTTAATCATTTAGTTACGAAATAATATAGATCACTTGCTGTTCACCGACCGCTTTGCTGGTGAAGTTAGTTAGAAATATTCACAACCTGCTGTAATCCGCCGCCCCCAGCCCCATTACCGTTATTAACACCCCCGCAACTCCTTTTGGGAAAGGAATTTCGTAAAAATCCATTCTTTGCTTATTTCTAATTGGCAGAAATAATATCTCTATCAAAATTTTGAGTCTTTACGTCTAGTAGTTTCGGGAATCTCGTGATGAGTCAATGAATCTCTGAATATCTCTAACATATTTTATACATAAATTAATCTCTCATGCGTACAAGTAAAGGGACAATGTTGAAGTTAAACAGGCTAACTACCTAACTATCTAAAATCGGCCGCGACGAAATACTCGATAGTTTTCTGCTGTGAATGCAAAATAAACTGTAGCGTTGTTCTAAAGGGAACTCATCAGGATTGCGAATATTTAAATAGAGTTTCATTAAATAAGTGCATAGAAGACAGGTTTGTAATCAATGACAAACAAGCGATACGAGTTTAATACATCAAGTAAATCAGCCCAGCGACCGCCGACGCGCCGTGTCCAGATCCTATATGAATTATTGAATTTCTTCCGCCACCATTACATGAGACCCCTTTTTCAATTTTCCAAGCACACATTCGAATCGTCAATTGCACTATCCACAATTAAAATTATATTACAGTTACATTTTTGTATGAAAACTTCGATCTGAAACTGTAAATGTCTGTACTTATAGATCGCTGTTATTGTTATCAGCCGGTAAGAGTTCACCGCTTGACTTAGCGTACCTAAGATCTAGACATCAGTCCAGCGCTGTATTTATACCCGTCGCGTTACTCTATTTATTCTCTTCAATGCTACCGCAAAGGAGTAGGATGATTTGAACTTTATAATTTGGGAAAATCTTGTTTTGCATGTACGTTCTTTATGTATTCTTTTCGTATAAAGAAACATATGTACAGGCTTTTATAGTATGTTACGTATGCGTAAAAATGTATGTGCACGAGTTAGAACTAATATGCGCTATCAGCCGGCCCGCCGGCGTAACTAACTGCAAAGGTGTCGAGTTCTATGCTTTCACGTTGATACATTACGCCGGAGAGTTGGTGAAAAACGCGGGCCGACTGCAGCGAGCTCGTTTTCAGAGCCATCGCGTCACTTGACGAGAATAAATCTGAGTCTACAGCTAGGTGCACCTGTCGGGGCTAGATTGAGATGTCATTCGCGACGATTTGTAAGCACCGAGCGACCGACGCGGCCGGTCGTAACTCCGGACGGTAGGCCGTTACATAGGGTCGCCAGGCGTATGCGCTGTTCGGAGACAAACCCATCATTTTGTCTCTACTGTTATTCCCGAGGCCGCATAGAAATGTTAACCTTTCGCTCTTATCAAAACATTTTATAAAACTAATTTATGTGAATACTAAAAAATAAGTTTATTAACAAACTTCTCGAAACTGGACTATATTAGGACCTCTCGATATCACACAATCGAAAATTCTCATGCTTCATCTTCTTAATCTGCCTCACCGTTACTGGAGATTGGCCGCAAGAATTATGAACTTGCTTCTTCTTATACTACAAGAGAATTATTATCTCTACCAAATATTTTTGATTAACATGATTTTAAAAGTAGAGAAGTTACCATCTTATTATAAGCTTTTCTCCTTCTATGTTCCTATTTAGTTTTCTCTCCGGGGATGCGATATCACCGGTTTTGGATAATCAACACAGGCATCTATTAGCAAATCAGATGGCTAACCTCCAGTAATGGACAGGCACTTTAAGAAGAGGAAAAAGGGGACAAATATACATAACCTTTTAAAATAAATAATAGTCATACAAAAAATGAATCATTCACTGAAACAGATTACGATTTTGTTCGCCGGTTAAAATTGAATAAAAGCGACAGTGTAAAACTAAATGTTGAATAACAACTTAACACTGATGTTAAAGCGCGATAAATTGAAAACCTCAACGGTGCATAATTTATCGCGTATAATAACGTATCGACTGAACGAGCGATGGACGCGGTCGCATCGGACAGAAGCCTGTTGTTTTTCGTTTAACTTGGCAAAAAAAAAATACAGTGACCATTAATAAATGTTTTCAGGCGGCCGATTAGTGAGAGTTTCATACTGTAGCGAATATTGGACAACAATGAAAAAAAAAAGCACCATTCGCACACAAATTTGGGGGATGTCGGACGCTGTCCGGGGTTATCTTTAATTTGTAAAACAATAAATGTTAATACATCACCGTCGGCAGGGATCCGAATCGTTTGTTCAATTAAATTTTTTTGCTCTCAGCCAAACTAATTTGTGAACTATATTGTAAGCGATTCGGTCGCGTTCGGGGCGTGCCGAGTAATTATTTTGTTTGCGAATGTTTTTCACGGTGAACTTTAACGTGTTGAACTCTGGTCAATATTTGATCCGGTCGCGCATGCACGGGCGGGCCGCTACTCTACCATCTGGCCGCTGTTTATATTTCAATTTAATAAAAACACTAAAAACGCGTCAGAACTTATGCAGCAAATAAAGAAATCGGAATCAAACTTCAGCACTTTATTTGTGCTAGGTCTCGATTCCCGGAGGCCGTCTAAGTAGGTGCCACCGCAGCGCCTGTTAATGCCGCCAAACAATACTGTGCAAGCATTACTGTGTTCCGGTTTAAAGGGCGTTTTAGCTAGTCATGCAAGTCATCTAATCATCTCAACGCGACAATTACAATATAGTGCAATGTGTATCAACCTAACTTAGCGCCACATTGTTATTGGCAGGAATATCATTTACCATCAGGTGAACGACCCGCTCGTCACGCCGTTTCATTGAATAAAAAAACTCCTAAAACATCACTTCCCTATATATATATATATTATATTATATATGTATGTGAATAACGTTTTGTTTCAGCTTGAAGATCGCTGTAGCTCGTGAAATTTTGGCAGCAATAACTACATATTTATCGAAGTGGTTACCGGAGTAACGAGATTTAATTCTTGCTCGTCTTGTCATTCGTTGTATAAGAAATACGATATTCTTTTTCATCACTAACATAAAATACTTAACTATAGCATACCTCGCTCGCACTTACAATACTCGTGAGCATCCCCAATTGAAACCCTTTCATGGTTCATTCTCCAATTTTATTCCACTATGCAAAGCTTTAATTGCTGTACATTGTATAGCACAATTTAATTTTTTTTTCTCTCTCGTTATGTTGGTTCGATTGTTTTTCGACACGTTAAAATGTCACAGGCTTCATATATCAAGTATTTCATCATCGAAATATCTTATTCGTCCTCAGATACTCACCTAGGAAGCCTTTTAAATAACAGCTGTTGGACTTAAAAGAAAAGTTGTCTATAAAAAAGTTTTTTTAACAATTACTTCACTTAATTCACCATCATCAGCTGATAGACGTTCACTGATGTACATACGCCTACCCCAAAGACCTTCACATCGATCGGTCCACAGTTACCCTGGCTTCTGGTACCGCCGGGCACTGGTGGCCGTAGAGGTTCATGTGGGGGATTTGGGTCATTTCCAACGATGCTGGTCCAATTCTGATTAATGGGAGACAGAGTCTCTTTTGTTGATTAGCAGGATGCTCCACAACTACTTGAGATTTGCTTGGGTCTTTTGACCTGGTATGTGGGACCCCTTTAACCCTCTCTCTGTTCTTCTATTCTTTAATCGCAGTACTAAATTCTAAAACTCATCATCCTCTTAACTGTGTATTCGTTTCCTCGAATACATTTAACTGTGCGGTTTTTTAACCGACCACAAGACAGTGACTACAGTTCGGTGGTCGATTAGATTGTGTGAAGAACCGAACTGAATAGAAGTGTTGAAGTAACTAAAAGGTGAGAGTGTAAGAGTTATCGCACAACAAGTCACAGGATTCAAGCCAATCTCATCTGCTAGTGATGGTAGCATGTTAGTGAACAAACGAGTTATCCAGCCAGCTTGGTGAGAGATAGCCCAAACCACATATGAATACCACTCGATCAATATGGGAATCTTTGGGGGAGGCCTATGTCCACTAGTGAACGTGATAAAAGCAAAAGAAAAACGAAACCATAGACAAAACCAAATGGTATAACGTCAAGGTGTATAAGGCGCTACAATACGATAGACGCTGAAACGTATTCTCGTTAATCCCTCTACTGTAGAACGGAACAAAGTCACGACTCGTTCTTTTTAACATCGTCCAGCTGAATATGGATCTTCCTTTGTATAAAATTCGTTTAAGGTAATCCTCATTTTCGTCCGTTTCCAAATAAGAATAATACGAATATCCTATAGGTTACATTTTATAATTTATCACCACTACGAATATGATCAATGTGACTACATACCTTGATAGGGTAAGATCCGAGAAAAGCAACTTTCTGGAAAATGAGATATAAATAAGGTTCTCGCGCGATTTTTTTGAATGAAACAATAGGTCACACAGTTCATTGTGACTTGCGAATGCTGTGCTTGGATATGTGGCAATAACGGAATATGTATTTTTTTTTATTTCGCATTTTAATGTTGCATGGTGAAAAATATACGGACAAATTTTTTAAAGGTAACCTATTAATACATCAGAAATGTCAATATTTGATATATTGACATTTCTGATGTATTAATATTATATATCATTGATTTACAATGATTTGACAACCTACCTAGTATTTTGATAAATGTAGTCATTGTGGATAAAGGTAAATTTTATACGTGCAAAGTAATAGGAAAGCATTTATATAAAAAGATTACTTGGAACAAGCAGAAGATTAAATGCAATTTCTACTTCCTGTATACTAAGGTCAAACAACGGAGGTATTTGCCTTCAGTAGCCTTTATGAAATTAAAAGTTCTTTATTTGACTTTAATGAAACTGAAACAAACTTTCTGTGTAATTTACTGTGCTTGTTTATTTCTACATTTTAGACATATACACGGGTTGTAGGTTTCTGTTGCCGGAGACCATGTAAGTACCACCGCAGCGCCAATTTCTGCCGCCATACAGTATTGTTAAAATGCTACTGTTTGTAATTACTGGATTAACGAGACCTAACTTCTTACTTTTCAAGGCGACGAGCACAATGTGGTGCTGTGTATATCATCCTATCTAGTGTCACGTTGTTAAAGACGGGCTTGTCATTTACTATCAAGTGAACGTCCCGTCCGTCTCGTCGCTTAATTGTTTTTAAAAAAAAACGTGTAATACGATAAGAGTGTATGCTAACTTCCATCATGAAAACTTACCGCAGTTTCTCATCAATGAAATATCGAAGTAGGTAATTAGAGATGAATTTGGCAAATGAATTTATCTGTACATAGGGCGCTGTAAAAGAAATCATTGAAACGTGTTGGAATACGTTGCAATTAGCGCCAGGTAATGAGATTCGCTGCTTATTGAATCGCTACAACTGAATATTTTTCGGTTCCCTACGTTAATGAACTGGAGACTTGGATTTATTTTTGTATGTTAAAAATGCATTTGTTAACAGTTAATTTAATTAACTTCAAGTAACTCCATTGCAATCGGAATTAATTGTTGTAACACTAGTACTACTGAAATCAAATGAATAAAACGATATAATAGGAAAGTATCATATCTCACCCACGGCATACATTTTTTCTACGATATCATCATCATCATCAGCCGTTACACGTCCACCGCTGGACGTAGGTTAGGGATTCATATGGAGGGATTTAGGCCATTTCCCACCACGCTGGCCCGATGCGGTTTGGTTGCTTGAATCTCGTGAGATGCTGTACAGGAACTCTGTTACTTCCTTTCATATTTTAATACCTTTATAACCCATAAAGATATTATTATAAACATCTTACGAACGTTACTTGATGATTTCAGTAACTCCTCAAATAATTACTATGAAAGTATAGCCTAGGATCAGATAAGAAGTTTAAAAGGATAGTGTTAGAATAGAGATGGCGTTTATAAGAGTAAACATTTATTAGATCGTCTAGATTTGAATAAGATCAGCCCTGTAGTCTAGGGGTAGCAGGAATAGGACTAAGGTAAGCCCTGCCTGTCTTAGAAAGCGCAAAAGTCTAGAAGTTTAGCGGGGCCTTATTGCTCAACAAGCGAACCTGTATAGGACAGCGTATAGGTCAGCTATGGTGCCTACGAGGGTTTCGCCCTTCCACAGAAACGTGCTAATTCAAAGGACTTCTCCGAATACATTGATGCAGACTACCGAGAGGGTTTTAGTGAGTTAGAATGTCCTATAACTCTGACTTCTCCCCAGAAGCAGTAGTTGGTTGCTCATCTGTCTCCTTACCTTGAATTAATGTTCACCGCTTCTGATATTTTTATTCCCATTGTTAGTTTACTAGTAAAAACGCTTTTTCTTAATTATTCGAAGCGACGAGACGAGCGAGATGTCCACCTGATGATAAGTGATACGCCTGCCCATAACAACGTGGCGTTATTAAGGATATGTACTGCACTACGTTGGCCTGTTCGCGTTGACATCTTATCACTCTAGTATTTTCACTAGCTACAACACCCTTCAAATCGGAACAGAATGTTACATACTACTGAAAGCAGAAATAGGCGCTGTGGTGTTAACTAACTAGTCAGTCTCAGGTGATATAGACCTACCACCAATTTTAAAATTTGCTTTAAGTTATAAACCAAAGTTTCTTCTAATAGCCGCAAGTTATTCTTTGTAAATAAATAAATAGTAGTATCAATATTTTTATACTTGAATGTTTTGTACTGTATAGTATGTACGTCGTTCAATATGTTCCAACTATTTTCATTCGCAGTAGCTTCAAAAGCAAAAGCTTCATCAAAACGAAATCCATGCTATCAGTTTATTTATTAATGTCAGCATTTATCCGCTGTTGTACGGAAGCGGACCCGCGTTACAACTCCATTAAAAGCAGGTTGTGTTGGTAAATATATGGTGTGCACCGGTCTAAGGATTTCCATGTATTGATGCATTGGCGAATGCATGAACTTAATATAGCTTTAGATTAAGACTAACCTTTAATAACACCGCTCACCGTAAGGTATATGCCGCGGGGTGTAACGACCTCAATCTACTTTACTAGTATTTTTTACCTGATAAAATATTACTTTTTATGTTGATGATGAATAAAAAAATAATTTTCCATAAAAAGAACGATATTTTTATAGGAATCTAAAAGATTCAATTTGTCACTAGATATATCAATATCTATGTATCCTTCTCTATGCTATCAAACACTTTTATGCTCCACCAGAAGCTGATATTCAAAAGTATTACAAATAGTAATATGAATTCAAACAATTTGAATATAATCTTTTCTATTACTTTAATACTTTAAAAATTAATTGTTTTCATTGTCTTTATAATCATCTTATTATATGACATGTAAACAAAGTATAAACTTAGTATTAAGATAAGACAAGTTAAATATATGGACTATGAAATTTCCATAAGATTTTGTGTTCTCCTTTGTTCCTTTAAGTAAATTTTTCTTTGCGGCAACAATTTTATTTGTGTTTTAAAAGGACTTCCTGCATAATATTATGTAAATCGTTAAAACCGTATACCGCCATGTCACCACGTTTCACCCGTATTTTGGAAAGATTTAATCAACAACAGCTAGAGTTAATACAAAACGTCTTTGCTCTGGTGGGATGGTTCCGATTTAATACGTAGGTTTTGTGTCGAAGTGCTAAACAACTTGGACCGTAGTCCGCATACGCAGCATCAGGACCGGATATACTGAACCAGAATGACATATAACCCAAGCAACCATCGATGTGTTTACCGATGAACTTTATATAAATATATTATAATATATTTGTTAAACATTGTATTAAACGCAAAAACCTTATAAAATTCACTTTGATTACATAGAATAACAATGCCTACTGTAATTCATCATTATCATCTAAAATAATAACAATTGGATTAAACAATAAGTCTTATAATATTGTTTATTGAAAACAAATATTTTGTATTAAAATTTATGAAAGGTTTCATTTCCGGTTAAGGGAACGGTAGCGGTTTGCGTAAAGGGATGCAGTTCTAGGACAGTAACAACATGGTTCAGGTACAGATCTATTTCATACTATGCAGAAGTTTAAGTTTATCATAATATAACTGAACGGAAGCATGTAAAAAAATTATGATATATATATATATATATATTTATTATATAGAAAAATTGCCTAGGATGTAATCAAGTAAGAGGCTTCATAAAACTGTTCAATGAGTAAATTTAAAATTTCGTCATAAAATGTATTCTTACTTTATTGGAGGTTACTCTGTTTTTTTTTTATATACGTTCCTCCGTGCAACTGCGAGCCTGGCCCTCACAGCCCTAATCTTTAGTTCATCACCATCAACCAATAGACGTTCACTATTAAACATAGACTTCCATCAAATATCCTTACATCGATCGGTCTTGCGTTGCCCGTATCGCTGGGTACTAGGGGCTATCGTTTATAGGGGGGATTTGGGCCATTTCCCACCACAGTGGCCCAATGCGGGTTGGTGGGGAAATTATATATTTGGAATTATTTAGTTTCTTTTTCTTCTCTCTTCTTCCATCCTCTTGTTCTTTCATATCGTTCTTATCTTACTTTCCTTTGTAGATTTCTCGTTCATTCCCCATCCATTTCCTTCTCTCATATTCAAGCATGAATGAGAGAGAAAGAGTGTTTTTTATGAAATTTATTTTGGTATCTTTATAACGGATACATTTCCTTATTGTAAACTTTTACTCTAATCTTACTTTTGACTATACATTTCCTCTTGTACAATACATTGTCTTTCTTTTATTTATACTATTTGCTTTCTAATTTTACTTCTTTTCTTTACTTTAAGTTTCATTACTTACTTGCTTTGCAATTTAAAAAAAAAACTGGACTGCTATAGTCCTCTCTTATCAGAGAAGTGATTGCATTACCGTTAATCCTTTGTCCTATTCGGATTTCTACTTCAGCTCACTGTACACTGTATATGGGACAGATGGCAATTAGGCGGTACGTCGCTGTTGTCGGAGATCGTCTAGGTAGGTACCATCGCAGTGCCTATTTCTGCCGCCAAAGAGTAGTGTGCAATGTACTGTGTTCCGGTTTGAAACGCGCTGTAACTAATGTAATTACTGGACTTATATCTGTGTATATCATCCTAACTACCGCCATGTTGATAGGAGCAGTCGTATCATTTACCATCAAGTAAACTGCCCGCTCATCTCGTCGCTACGTTGAATAAAAAAATCTAAAAATATTTGGACGAAGAAAATTTTTCTAGTCATCTAGTGTCAATTGTGAGCAGGGGCTGACCAGCCTCGGGCAAGCGTTTTGTGGTAAAATCTGGCGCCGGATTAAACCGTTCGGATTCGGGGACACAATGTTAATTACTCTGCCCAATTATTACTCGGCAATACTAGTTTTGCTGTGGCCCAGCGTTTTTTATCCCTGCACTAAAATCCCTCCAATGTTTACTCACGGATCTATCTGAGCCGTTATTAAAACGGAATCGTGGATGCGTCCGTGTGTGCCTCTGAAATATTGGATTCAGCGCTGCGATTGGATGCGCCATGTAAAAGTTTGTGCTTCTTTGAAAACTGTTTTTTTTTTAAACTTCACCCCAACGGTGAACGGCTCGCTTTATAATTGTTTTACCTTTACAAGGATTCATTTTGTAACAATCATTTCACACTGTACAACTTCTTGTTATTGTATTTCCTAGCCTTTGCTTTTTACAGTTATCATACAAAAAAACTAAATTGTTTATTACATATATAAACGGCAATAATGTTATTTAATCATAACATGCTATCTATTATGATAGTTAATTGTCATATTTCTCACGAAGTGAGGAACAGTAGTGAATACGTCCGAACAAAGACCAACGTAAATAAATATATATCTTTACAACACAACAATAATTTTAACTCATTAGTTAACTATTTCTTTTTATATTTAACTTCTTTGTGAATTACATAACATACAATTTGTCCTGTAGTTTCCAGTTATTAAGACTACGACTAATATAAGCCCTGCCTGTCGTAGTAGGCGACTAAAAGAGTTTTACTCTCATTGCCCACAAAGACAACCCGAGGTGAATGACAAATATTAGGCTGTCTGATGCTTGTCGTACCAACACGGGGGTGCGGAGGAGGGTTACAGCCTTCCCTGGGAGGTGCTTTAAGCGTAGTGCCGGAAGACTCCAGTGCGTTCTGTACCACATCCCGGGGCTCTCTTGAAATCATTTAGGATGACCATCTAAAGTGTTTTATTGGGTAAAAATCCCACATGTCCTCGTCTTCTTCAAAAGCTGGTTATCTTTTTAGTAGATATACTCCGGATAACCAAAAATAAACATACTAAACACATCCTTTTGATTTATCTATTGTGTAATTGTTGTTCTCATATATAACACTAACATTGATTGCAATGTAAAATAATTTTCCAAATTTAACCCCTATCAGTTACATAACCGTTATATTCATATATAACGGTCTCGCAGATGAAACTCAGCATTCTAACGTATTGGTCGAAGCCAGTTTAATAGGCGAAGTACTTTAAATCAAAATACAGCGAAACGGTCGCTATATTTTGAGCTTAACTGGACAATTGCCCAACCGCGTTAATATTGGTTTGAAGATGAAATAAATGGAAAATTGTGTAGCCACGTGGAATAATTAGGGTTATGTGGGCGGTACCAACGAAATCGGACACTTAAAATTCACGTTGTTGATAAATGGTTTAATTGTTTTGGCAATTAACTGGCCGAGCTGCACGGGTCTGATGAGGTGCGAGAGAGGGACACTATGAAATGGATTCGTTTTGTCCCTGCAATTACTACTTCGATTATTACTGTACACATAATGTTGAAAATTACATACTGGTTTTTTTTTATTATATGAACTAGTAAGAACATAATATTCATTGTTAGAATCACAAAAAAAAGATTGATGAATATTTTTTTTGGTAGGTCTTAGTAGGCAGAGACTATCTAAGTAGGTTCCACCGCAGCGCTTATTTCTGCCACCAAAAATAGTGTAAAAACATTACTTTGCCATGGTTTAATGTGCGCTGTACTTTGTTTGGTTTTGGATCCGGGGAGGGGAGTGAAAATCAATTCAAAATATATCCTACTTCCAGGGGTAAGTCAGGGTTATGGGAGATTCTTACTCACTAAAATCCCGTCGGTGCCCCTCTATACTGTGTGTTAGCATGTCTCCAAAGAAAGACCAAACCCTGCTTCCACCATCCACCATCGCTGAGCTATTCACTGTCCCACGCAGATTCGGTTGTTAAGCGATAAGTGCCCCCATCCTCAAGCACCGCGAAACTCCTAGACCCTTTTAGTCGCCTTCTACGACAGGCAGGGCTTACCTTAATCTTATACTTACTAGCCCGAGACTACAGGGCTATTAACGGACGCTATACCTAATGTGATTACCGGAGTAATGAGATCTTCTCACCTCAAATGACATCATCATCATCTTTTGTCTCAAGAATATGAGCGCAATGTGGTCCAGTATATAACATCTTAATATCGGGCGAAGATCGATTGATCGTCCACAGACGATTTTATTTTCAAAGATACCCAATATTTGATAGTTAAATTGTAAGAGATCGTTTGTAATATCCATTCACAAGTAGAACACTTCATTGTTAGTTAATCGTAACTTTTTAATTATGTAATTATATTACCCGTACACATTCAATTGTAGCCATTGTAGCGAAAACTAAAATAGGAATATACACTCATGCATAGATATGTGATATATTAGTGCGATTGAGAAATATTATATTTTATTTCGTAACATAACAACTCGAATCCATTGTCGTGCCCTATATTCATGGGTATTTGGAAATGCATGAATAACACATGAAATATTAATGCGCGTTCGCTATCTTTTCTTTGCAATAAAGGCGGTTCAACGACCGCGCGTACTCACCTCGTATTAATAAAATGAAAAGGAGGCAAGAACCTTAAAGAGAAACGCTAATTTCAGTCGCTTAGCTGCTGAAAAACAGAAAAAAAATGATATTCGAAAGTTTCAATTAAGAAGTTTCGTTCATAATAAACAAATATTGTTGTATCTAAATTATATATATACTAAGTATAGTTGTCGTCTTCTGTGTTCAAGTTAGTTAAGAAAGAAGAAACGTTCGCATAAGATGAGATAATAGTTATTTTATAATTTAGACATTTGTCTGTATTATATAAACAACATTCTTAAAGCTCCAATAAGTTAATTTGCTTAAATTTTTTCATAGCTCTTCATCTATACAATTATGGTCATTGTTGTATGAATAAGTTTATTTATATATAATCATTGACTCATCACGAGATCTCTGAAACTTTTAGACGTTAACACTCAAATTATGGTAGAGAATATTTTCTGCCATTTAGAGGTCAGCTAAGAATGGATTTTACAAAATTCTTTCCCCAAAGACAGTTGCGGGGTCTTACGACCAACTAAGCGGACGTAATCTAATGTGTGAATATACAATGAAGATATAAACACATCGTTACATATTTCATTAACTTCATGTACTGGAAAACGTTTAAAAATCTATGAAATGAAAATATTGTAGTGACATACAGTTTCCTCGTTTCTCTTTGAAAAGTATTTTCCGTGTAAATATTAAAACCTTACCATGACGGGACAATTGCGAAATATCAGTTGTGTCCGTGCTCGGTTACTGAAGCCATTGAGTTGGAAAAAAAAAAAAAACTAATACCAGTGAAAGAGAAACAAAACAAAGGTGGCCACGGCACGCCTGTTTAATCACGTTATACCTTTGAACCCATTCATCTGAAATTTCATATAGATACGGAAAGCGGCGTCAGTCCCACGGGCTGCAGGGCAGACTGTAACGCGCTCTGTTCCACACCCTTTTCTAGTTACAGTAATTTGCCCATAGTTATTAATAACTTTGTTTTTTTTTGTTCTCGACACCTCATCCCGAAATATCGATTTGAATCGATACCATTTTGATAAATACAATTTTGTTCATAAGTAACACAATTCATTATTAACAAAAATGTATTGAAAAACTCAATGTAAAAGTGATACTATTTTTAATTTGCTTTTAAGCCATTGTAATGATTTTGTAGCGACGTATCCTCTCATATCATTTATGAAATATGAAGAATTCCTCGTATTGTATGAATATTTCAAAAGGTGTATATTAAAAAAAATTGAATGAAGCATCGATGAATGTATTACTACTTTACTTCCAGGCGGCTCACGGTCTTTTTCATATGGAAATTTAATTAAATATTGTAGTCTGAGTACTCTGAGTGGTTCTTTGTGAACTAATATTAGCCTTATATTCATGGTTTTAAAAATGTAAATGTAGTAATACGATTAACATGTTCCATCTGCTGACAACTTTTCTTCTGAAATGAATTGGTATTTTATGAAGAGCGTATACGTACAAGGAAGTTGAGTACAGTAAACGGTAACAAACAATGCTGATATTAACGAAACAGTAATCAAGCGAGAGTACGGGTGTGGTATGATTAAGACACATTGATAGTTACGATTTCAATTACTAGCTACAGATCTAGTCAATATCTAGCTACAAGCAGCGTATACTGTAGAGCCTCTAAGCACTCAACTGAGGTGGCTTACTATTAAGGGCTTTACATATTGGATCACAGAGAACATTAACACTGTTCGCATTAATGTTCTTACAAGTATCAGTAATGAAATAAACTATACACTGTTTTACTATGTTTGATTTTCTCTTTATAATCAGCTTAAACAGTAAAAGTACAGAAAATAAATCCAGTTAGCCATAGAGTTGTTTAACGTATACCATAAAGAGTTAACAGTAATTATTATTATTTACATCTTTGAAATTTAATCGGTCAGTTATATATTGTCGTAAGTATTGGAAATCCAGCTTACATATACTTTATTTGTTTAAAACTTAACAATATCTATAGATTGAAATCATCATCATCATTCTCAGCCGATAGATGTCCACTGCTGGACATAGGCCTCCGCCAAAGATATCCATATCGATTGATTGTGCGCTGCCCGCATCCAGCTGCTTTCCGCAGCCTTCACCAGATCGTCGGACCACCAAGTGGGGGGCCTGCCAACACTACGTCTACGTACGCGGTCGCAATTCGAGGACCTTTGTGCCCCATCGGCTGTCAGTCCTTCGAGCGATGTGTCCTGCCCATTGCCATTAGAGGCTAGCAATCTTTTGGACTATGTCGGTGACCTTAGTGCCGCTGCGGATCTCCTCATTACTGATTCGATCACGCATGGAAATCCCGAGCATAGCCCTTTCCATTGCTCTCTGTGCGACTTGAAGCCTTTTCACGCGGCCCACTTTAAGCGGCCACGTCTCGGCGCTATAAGTCATCACTGGCAACAGGCACAAATTAAAGACCTTTGTCGTTAGACACTTCAGCAATTGGGATGACAATATGTAGCGTAGCCTCCCGAATGCAGAATCAACTTTAACAGTAAAAGCACTTAGAATTATGACAGCTCATCAGACTATATTGGGTCATATAAAATGTTTAGTAATACACGTTTTATATACAAACGTAATCTTTTTTTTGCGATTTATATTAGGAAACTAAACATTGCTTTCATACAATTCAAAGAGTGGGCTGCAATACAAACAAAACAGTATACAAAGACAGTTGAAGAAAAAGTATAAAATGTATTCCAATGTATTAAGTGGCAGTTTATACCTGCTTTCATACTTATTAAGGTATTATCATGATAAAGTACAATTATATTATTATTATTCCTTGCGCTTGTATAAAATAACATGTTTTTGCTATTGCACCTGCTACATTAACTGAATTAAAAATAGCAGTTTACACTTAATTGTATCGCATTGTACCTACAATGAAATGCACAACATTAATTTATTTCTTTGTATTTGTAATATTTTAGCTTTTTCGTAGTCATGTTTCGTAAGCTTTATAATCAGTAAACGCTACACTGACTTATTTATATTTCAAAGTTTTTAAGCAACCGTTGACCATACTTGGATTAAATGTCACTGTCTTTGCATATCGGATATTAAACAGGAATTTAATAAAAAAAAAAAAACTTTTTCCATTATTGGTTAAGCAACAGCTCGATGATACAAGATCTCAGAAGTTGAGGTACCCATCTTATTATTTATTCGGCGTGTATCCTACATTTTACTGGACCGTCTAGGCAGATATAACCGCAGATCCTATATCTACCGCCAAACAGTAGAGTGCAAGCTTTACTGTGTTCCGGATTGAAGAGAGTTGTAGCTAGTGAAATTACTGCAACGATACAAAATGTAATAGCTCAAGGCAACGAGCATTATGTTATGCAATATGTACCATTCTAACTAGCACCACGTTGTTATGGGCAGACGTATCACTAACCATCGGGTGAACCTTCCGCTCATCTCGCCGTTTCATCGTATAAAAAAAAATCTATCCGGCAATACACGCCTACCATCAAAATTTTTAAGCATAAGTAGCTAGTTGATCCAATGAATGATGATAGCTATTATTTTATTTAATTACATGGGATGATATTCAGATGTAGCCTTTGTCTAAGCTTCATAGCTAACACGCAACGTTACTATACATTTTTCAACTTTTCTGTGATATGTCATAAATAATTCTATGTTAAAAAAAACGAAATAAAAGCTTCATTGATTATTCTCTTAGAGTTTTTTGCATACTCTATTTTATCCCCGCCCAACTAAGGATTTGAAAAGTGTACATTATATTCATTAATGAAACCATAAATATATATCACATCCATAATAAGTACTGACAGAGCTTCAGAGAGAAGCTCTTTGATGCTTTGTTACCTTTGTATGAAACTGGAAAAAACGACTAAAAATTTATTAAACGCGGAAGTCTCCTGGTTATTAAGGTAATCCTTGGTATCGCTCAGCTGTTAGACAGGTTTTAGGTTTATTAAAGTCTTAAAGTCTTCTTGTTAAAAAAAGTACAAATTTTCATCAACTATCGTCATCATGTAGAAGTTTTCTTCAAAACATCGCCTTTTCTGAATATCTGTCAACTGAAAGCCGAAAAGTATTTTCAGGTCTTCTTACTTCAAGGAATTCCAACTTCATAAAGTTAATGCCATTTGGAATATTAGAGTGCGAAAACTTTTCTTTGACTTATTAAAGCGTCGAATGGAAAATCTTAAGCTGAGGATCTATCTCAACCAACTGCGATCCCAAACTTCGAGGGACTCACTTTACGAGGAGACAGGCACTTCACTTGCTGCGAACGTATTAGGGGTGTTAATTACTAATGCGAATTCAGTTAAAGTTAAAGCTTTGAAAACACTGCAACTAATATTTTGCTTTTGTTATCGCCTTTCTATACTTTTTTGTGTTTTTATACATTGGCATTAATTATAAGCAACCTGTAGGAAAACCGTTACCACCGTGCGGTGTGTTTATAACAAAACTGCAGTTTGCTTTCTAAATGCCAACCCTTCACGGTTTTTTATTTTAATAAACTTCGGTTGCTTTAGTGTTAGCTATCGTAAAAATAAAACAATCGTTTCTCGTAAATATTTTTTTTATCAGCCCACTACATTAAATTTGACATCAATGAATTTAATTTGTAGTCGAAGAAAAAGATATTTTACCAAGTTACATGCATTTTACCCTTCAAACCCTTTACGTTATACTTCGCGCTCTCTGCACAACGAATGTAAAAGGAAAGATATTTTTTTTTTATACATTTAAACATTACATCTATTTGCAATTGTAATTGTTTGTGTATTTTTACTATACAAAAGTTTCTGGAGTATTCTATAAACATCTATACACTTAAAAATATGTCTCGATAATTAAACGCATGCCAAGTGTGTTATAGGTTGATGATTGATGTTGATGAAGATTGTTATAGGGCAGATGTTCTAAATTTTTTTTTTAAATAATATATATTTGAAAAAGTCTATGAATGTATAAAGTTTCTTATTACAACAGAATATATACTAGACTAAAGCTCATTATATTATAGAAAGGAATAAATTCATTGTTAACCTAATAAGTATAAGACTTTTGCTAAAGAGCACACAAATTATAATTAGAAAAATCCATAATTCTAATTAAAACAAAAATATTTCTTTTTTTACGAGACGACGAAACTTGAAACACGTTCACCTGATAGTCAGTGATACGCTTATCCAGTAGTACTAATTAGGCTGTTAACTAGTAAATGATAAGAAGTAGACACTGTGGTGGTACCTACCTATAGGCTCTAGCAATAGAAACCTACCACCATTAAATAAATTATAATATTAGGAAGAGCTTAATAAAACGGATCCAAAGAAATATTTATTTACAATATTATATATCTATGTATTTCTAAATCTAATCTTTTTTTCCATCCGTTTGCTTCAGAATCTCATTTTTAAAAATAAATAGAGCACGGGAAAAGTGTCTCTTCTATGTCAGCATGATCTCGTTTCTGGTTGACACGTTATCAGACCTAGCAATTACTTAAGATGTCATCTATCCCCCATTAAATGGGTTTATTGTAATAAAAAAAACAATGTCGATTTTCAAAGTTAATCACTTATTTTTAGGTTACATTGTTGAAAATGAGATCTGTATTAGGAGAGAGCTTTCATACAATTCCATGCAAACATGTAAACTACAAAGTTACTCACTTACTGAACATTTTAAACAGAAATGAAACGATTACCTTAATCATGAGTTTATTTTGATTATAATACTTTATCATGTACATTAATTTCGTACAAGTTAATCATAAAAAAAACTTTTTTTATTAAATGAAGCGACGGTACCAGCCGGGTAATTGATACGGCTGCTCATAATAACGTGCGCTAATTACAATGACATACACAGGACCAGGTTATGCTTGTCGCTTTGATGTTCAATCTCGTTACACCCATAATTACACTAGCTATAGGGCCCTTCAAATCAGAACACAGTAACGTTTGCACATTGCTGTTCGACGGCAGAAATAGGAGCAGCGGCGGTACCTGCTTCGACGGTCTCCTGCAACAGTGACCTACTAGTAGATAGTAAAATTTATAATAAGGCTAAAATTTATGGGTTACTTTGTTTAAGGTTACACTACTTTGTGTTTACTGTTACGGGATATTAAGTTATGTTTATATTTGTTTATGTTTTTTTGTTTCCAGGTAAGTTTCTTACTCTCTACGCCGGTATTCGATATCGTATTGTAAGTACAGTCAGATACAATTCCAAATAGGCAAAACTATAAATTTAGTTTCATTCTATTAATATGAGAGCATATTTAAAATGTTATCTTCTTGTGTGACGCATAATATCCTCGTCTGTAACCATCAGCAATTTAGTATATATGCCAAGTGTTACGTGCTTGGAGTGTCCTGCGTCCCTCCAAGCCGGACAGATAAAAACGCACTCCTTTTACCGAAACGATCGATCCCGGACATAAAAGGAACAATTCGAAGTGCATCGCCTTTTTTCGAAGTAAGGGTGAGTGGGGGCTGCTCCCCTACCCGTCCCCCCACCGAGTAGTGCTTGACGTATTTATAAGTGCTTTTCGGGTGGCCGGGTGATGGCGTAGATCTATGCGTGAATTAGCATTGACTTCCGCAATCCCTGCTGGCCGTTATCTTGATCCTAGAAAATTAATATCCAACTTTTGAATGCGTCATATAAAAATACCTCAAATAATTTCTTCAAATTCTGTAATTAGACATTGTAAATAATTTTGTTTTTAATTAAACTAATTACAATAAATCTTCGTATAAAGCTACTTTAATAGTTCAACGCGCCACCGGCTCACACTCTACATCGGAGACGGAGGAAAAAAAAATCGCATTAACTTAATAAAATAATATATTAACATACAAAAACAAAATGTGGTTTGTATCATTAATTCTTATCGGTGTAATTATCGCGGAAAAACGGTTAAAAGCAACTATTGCGGCCAAGTTAATTGTTGTACTTATAAAAGAAACTTGTTTAATTGTGTTTGTGCGCTAGAGGTATTATTTCTTGGGCCACACGCTGGCCGCCGTAGTTCGGCTATAGAAATTGGGGCCAATGTTATATCGCGGGGAGGCTAATGGGTTAACTCTATATTACACAATAGAATGTGTAATATAGCAAAGAGAGTATAAGGTTTGACGTGGCATTAAAATTATTTATTTAATGTATATATATAATATATGCTGACCGCTAAACTCTTGAAGATCGCTACGACTCGTTGACATATTACAGCCCTTGCTGAAAATTAATCGGCGAGGCCTTCTCTTAGACTGGATTTGACTAAAGTAATAACAATGGCATTTTCTGTGTAGTAATTAAACTATTTATTCCTAACATTATGATATTTTAATACATTAATGTGAATTGTAAGGATATGGTTATACAAAACCTTTGGGTGGGGGTCAACCGCGACGATCAGTTATAGTTAATGAACTGTCAGCCCGTACGACCATTTTACAATGTATGAAAAAATTTTTATAAATACACTATACTTAAACTTACACTATACTGGTTGTAGGTCTTTGTTCGTGGAGACCTTCTGGGTGGATATCACCCCAGCTCCTATTACTGTCGCCAAACAGCAACCTGCAAATACTACTGTGTTCCAGAAGTAGTGAAATTACTGGGGTAACGAGACTTAATGTCTCAAGGCGACAAGCGCAATATGGTGCTGTGTATACTATCCTCACTACCGCCACGTTATGGGCGGTCGTATTACTTACCATAAGGTGAACGTCTCTCTCGTCTCATCGCTTCGTAGAATAAAAAAAAAAACTTACGTTAAACTAATTATTAAAGTTCAGTTGTATATAAAACAATTAATGATTTAATAAGAGCTCAGAGATATTAGTTAAAGACTAAGTACATTAAATAGTAATAACTATAATCTAAAAAAAATTTTTTTTTTAAGTCATGTACACCAACGCTTGATTATAATGAAATCTGTACAAGCGGTTTATAATAATCATTACATTGAAGTAAACATTAGTAGATATATAAGTTTATCTTTCTACTTAGCACTTAGCTGATAATAGTTCCTAATTAATATTTATGCCATTAAAAACAAAATTCCATCATAATAAATACCATAGTAAGATATAAGTACATTTTGGTATTATAAAATTACACTTAGTTCATTATCGTACTTTCGTATGGTCGAGAATCGCGTAACGCTCTCGGCACGTTCAGCAGCCACTTGCATGCTCACTCTATCACTCTCGCAGAAAGAGAAAGGGAGAGTAGATATCAGTAAGATCAGTCAAGCGGTAATCGGAAATATTTATCGTTTTGCTCATAGTTTCATTATTTCGCGCGGCGAAGCAAAGAGAATAAGTAAATCTTTTTTTATTGTCATACTTACGGCTATTTCCGTCTTTTCACTCGAAATGTCATAAAACAGCCTATCTTTGACATTTATATATATTTACACAACAGAAATATACATAAATATACAATTATTTGTCTATTTTTATATAGACGTTCTAAGAATTTCTTCTTTCTTATCGCCTAAGACATAAGATATTGAGTCTCGTTTCTCCGGTAATTTCACTAGCTACAACGCCGTTCGAACCGGAACACAGTAATGGTTGCAAACTACTGTTCGGCGGCAGGAATAGGAGCTGCTGTACATACCTAGACGGTCTCCGGCAACAGAGACCTACCAGCAGTTAACTTTACACTTTATCATTCATTTTAATCGCATTATATCTGCGAATGGATACTTTAATACTTTGTATACTTTAGTATTAGATCTTGAATAGATCTGAAAATGATAATTAATCAAGTTTAGTTATTTTTAACGTCTGTGTTGAGATCGAGTACTTTGACCTCCAGACAAAACCTCTTCATAGTTTATTTTTAGAACTAAAGACTTTACCTATTCTTTATGTACAGCCTGCACCACACTCAGTTTAGTTTAGTGATGGTGGTCTAGGTACATATCATCGCAGCGTCTATTTCTGCCGATCAACAGCACTGTGTTCTAGCTTGAAGGGCGCTGTAGCTATTGTAATCGCTGGGGTAACAAGTCTCAAGTCTCAACGGGACGTAAATAATATGGTGCTGTGTATAATATTCTAACTAGCGCCACGTTGCTATGAACAGACGTATCACTTACCGTCAGGTGAACAGCTCGCTCGTTTCGTCGCTTGAATAATAAAAAAAAGCTTCAACCCTTAAACGCATTTCATACAAAGTTAACAAACGCACAGAAATGGTGCAAATAAAAAGACTTATGTATAACAATCGAAAAGTTTTGTCATATTTTCGTTGAATGTCTGTGTTTTGCAATAGTGCATTTAATAGATTAAAGCACACCCTCACTTCGAAGTTATGACTTTAGAGTTATGACTCCAACCCTTATAAATATGTATTAATCCATCGTGATAGTTTATCATCGATCTAGGTATTACGTATGATTATATTTTCTTTCCCTTTAACAGGTGTTTGTATGATATCTTATATCCATATTAAATATATATATATATAATATTCATACGTACTTATATTACTACCCACCGCGAGAACCCACTGGATGCGAGTATCGCGGGACCTTTCGATACGGAGATCTTTGGCCGAGGGGTATGTCCAGCAGTGGGCGTCTCTCGGCCGATGATGATTATTATACTTAAATTATTAAATAATAGTAAATTGAGGTTATACATAATAAATCAGTTTTCTTTAATTTCACAAAGCGGTGACAGAAACCAGACTTTCAACTGTTGGTAAGTGATACGTCCGCTCATAACGTAGCGCTAGTTAGGATGATATACACTGCAACACATTGTTTTCGTCGCCTTGAGACATGTTAAGTCTTGTTACCCCAGTAATTCCTCTTGGTGACGCTCTTCAAATAGGAATACAGTAACGTTTGCATTTTCTGTTCGGCGGCAGAGATAGGAGCTAATGTTTCTACCTAGACGGTCTCCGGCAGACCTACTATTACTTTGTATTTTCATAAACAAGAGTATTGTTAGTAAAATTTACAATTTATGATCTAAATAAAACCTCTGTTCTATATAAAAAAGATGTTTTTACTGAAAACAAATAATTACATACTTACGTTATAAAGAATCTAGGAACTTCTTTGCGGCTTTTCAATCGGAATTATTACCGAGAGTTAAAGGAAGTCGGACATTTATTCTTCCGGGCACAAAGCTTTGTTTCAGAAAGAGTTAATTTATGGAATACTCGCATATTTCTATTAACATTTGTATACTTTTTCTTTTGTTATTAAACAAAACGATTTGATGAGCCGGACGTTCGCCTGATGATAAATGATACACTAGCCCATAATGCATATGTGGTGCACAGTACCGGAATGTTAAGTTTTTTTACACCAGTGTTTTCACTAGGTACAAGACCATCTAAAACGGAATACGGTAATGTCTGAAAACCATTGTTAAGTATTCTAGTACCCATTACTATAACTTTTATTATCAGCGACTAATTATATAAACTATCTTAAAACGAATCTACTCTGTACAAAGTACAGGGTGTCTGGTGGCAGATTTATGTTTTCAAATTTAAATAAAAAATAATATGTTTGACATATAATTTTACTAAAAGTATTAAAAGATAGAGTACAAATGCGGATTCCATTTTTTAAAGATAATGTCATCCAAATGTCTTCCATCCTGTTGCACACACTGTTCGAAACGGAGCCTCGTATTCCGTGCCACACGCTGCAGTAAACTTGGTTCAAATGCTCTGATTTCTCGCCGAATATTTTCTTTTAAGTCCACAACAGTTCGCGGATTATTGGCGTAAACTTTCTCTTTGAGGTAGCCCCACAAAAAAAAATCCATTGGAGTTAGGTCGGGTGACCTCGGTGGCCACGGGATGTCCCCAAAGCGACTAATCAGTTTTTGAGGGAGATTTTCTCGCAACAAATCCATCGAAGCTCTGGCCGTGTGTGCGGCCGCACCATCCTGTTGAAGCCACGTGTGTCATGAGAATAATGCCCCGTGCATTTTCAAAAAAAAATGGTCCGATTATCTCATTCGTGGATAAAGCGCACCAAACAGTTACCCTTGGGCAATGTAATGGTTTTTGGTGCTTCAGTCGAGGATTGCGAGTTCTTAGAGCCCAGTAACGGCAATTTTGCTTGTTTACGTGTCCGTTTAAATGAAAATGAGCCTCGTCGCTCCAAAACATGGAATTTACAGTGCGAAAACGCTCCAACATGGTTTCACAAAAAAATTTGCGTGACGCAAAGTCATTTTTTTTCAATTCTTGAATTATTTGAATTTTAAAAGGATGAAACTTCATATCTTTTTTCAAAATTTCATGCACAATTGCTCTTGGAAGTTCCAGTGAAGCTGCCCTTTTCCGTATCGAAAGTCGTGCATTTTCACGTAAACTGCGTTCAACCAGTTCAATGTTTTCGGGGGTCCTTGACGATCGACTAGGTCCTGGCCGTGGTGTGTTCATAGCCGAAGCAGTTGCGCGGAACCTCTCCACCCACGAACGAATTAAATTCACACTCGGCCCATCGCCTATCCGTCGAATATTGAAATGTGAACAAAACTGTCGGCGAGCGAGTACGTAAGAATCCTTACTCCTGAAAAATGCTTCAATAGCGAACGCGCGATGCTCACCCGACCACTGCGATATCATGACTAAGAAATCCGCGCGATCGGTGATTATAATGACACCACCTTCCCCCCGCACTGTTTATAACTTATTGAGATATTCGTTTTTTAAAATATAAATCTGCCGCCAGACACCCTTTATATAGTATAAATCTTACTTTACTTCTCTTGTACTCGTTATTTTGTTAATTAAATCTTACCGTCAGTGAAGATACAGAGGACGGTCTTAATAAAAACGTTAGCAGACAGCGGTAGGTTCACTAGTAGGCCTATATTGATAGATATATATATTAATATTGTTAATAATGATAATTAATAACATTGATCTCAATTCTATTAAGTTTGAAACCGTTTAGAACCATTGAAACAAGCGGCTAATACAAAGCTTCGCCGCGGGTTTGCGATGAGTGGCCCTCTGATTGCAAATTAATATGATCGATCTAAATTGGCCGAAAACTACTTCACCACAAATATGCCTAACGCAAATCCATGTGATTTGTTAATGTAACACGTAATATAATATCTTAACAAGATTCAAAGCATTTGTATTAATTGTGACTTCGCACTTGAACAATATGCGATTGTATTGTAAATAAGAAACCAATCAGTAGTATTCTTTGTTACGATACGGTGCTGATGAAGATTTTCCAATTGTAACAAGTTCAAAATCTTCTGTTTTGTAAAAAGTTATTTTGATAACTTATTACACAAATACACTTGCTGTTCTCCACCCGCTTTACAGGCTGTAATACCCCGCAAATTATTTTGGGGAAGGAATTATTTAAAATCCGTTCTTAGCTAACCTGTACTCGGCAAAAGGAATATTCGTAACAAATTTTCAGTCTCCAACTCTTGTGGTACCAGAGATATCATAATGAGTTTCTACGTAGGCGGGAATTGCTTATATATATATAATAAAGTATGAAAATAAGCTATATATGATAAAATTAAGAAGCGATACTATTTATATACTATATCTTCAAAATTGGGTGGACACAACATCTAGAATTGTTGTAAAAAGGATCCAACAACATTTATTGCCTCAAGATATTTTTCATTATCAGGTTAACATCACTTTCGTCTGATTCTTTAGGTTAAACCATATAAACCTGGGTGGGATATACCTACATTGGTACAGATGGAGGGGCGTCGTGCGACGGATCTAATATCGTGGCGGATGTCCCCATCCCGGTCACTTGCGGTGATCCACTTATATCATTTCCTTCCCACACGGATCTTATCGGCTTGACTCCATACTGCTTACTAAATTAACACAGTTGTAATTAAACTAAATCTTATAAAAAATAACTGTTGTTATAAACGCGAAAATATTTTGAAAATTAACCATATTAAAACAATAATAATTTTTATAAAACCGCATAAACATCCAAACAACCTGTTCACGTACAAATATATCGCTTTTGTTCACAACATAGACAATTATACTTCGTTAAGTAGCAATCAGAAACATTACATTCAAACACTTCTTAACTAATTTTAGCAATGCACAAAGTTTATATAATTTGGGCAAAAAGTTTATGATGAAATGCGCGAAAACCACATTATTTGACTTTATTTGCTACAAAAACTCAAACGGAATTATTAATGATTTTTTCCATAGGTTGATTCGATTTATCAAAAAGGCCAACCTAACGGTTATAGCGAATTTCAGGTTATGAGACATTAGAACAATATCAAGCGGCTCTAAAAGGCATATTGAAATAAAATATCAAGAAACTACTCAATGGTCTTTACAAACATAATATTTTCAACAACCATGACAAACGCCTCGTATTGTAACGCTACCCTGCCAATACCATGTCTACAACTTTCATCCCACTATGTCGGTCAATGCGCCCTCAACGTGGCCTTGAACTAACTATACTGAACTCAAGCGGAAGCGATTTGTATCCCGCTATCGCGCCCGCCTCAGCTGTATGTCTCAAGGTGAACGGCCGGAGTTTCACCCCCGCCCAACCACGTGACCTCAGCTCTTGAGCTAGGTCAGGGTCGCCCGCGACAACCGACCCGCCTTATGGTGACCCCCTCAACACAGCCGGCGTTTACTATGCGACGGTTCAAGTCTCAACGGATTACGCTTGCCTCCCCGCACTGCCTCGCCCGATTTTTCCACTCGAATAGTTCCCAATGTGTCCGCCGAGCCGTCTTCTGACCTCTTGGGTCAGGTCAAGGATGTAAAATTTCCTTTTTTTTACACACAGCGTCCCATTTTAAAAGGATAGAAGTGACACAGTGAAAAAGAACGTAGATTTAGATTATTCAATTTAAATACTATTATCAAAACCTATTTACTTTTTTCCAAAACCATATGATCCTCAGTTTATGTATCATCGTTAAAATGTAAGATTTATTACAGTTAATAATTTCACATATAACATATTAACATACTGTATACTTATAATCTATTACACTCAGAATGAAAAACTGTACAGCCTTCTATTAAAATTAGATGTTTCAGCAGTTGATATATTTTAGTAGAATCTTTATTTCTATCTCTAAATACTGATCAACCTTAAAAATGATTTAGAAACAGATAACTGATGAACTTCTTAATATTTCAGATGCCGTATTGATGTACAAAATAGCACACTTCATCGTTTCAATGTAAACGTTTAAAATTTCGTTTGCACGATATTCCCGTGTATCTAAGGTGAAGCTAAGACTGTATTTAACAATATATCCTAGTTGCATTTAACTGGAAGCCGTGGTGGCCGTTGTTTTAGACAATAAGCCGCTTTAAGCGAATTTCGGGCCCAATAACAGATATACCTTTATTCAATTATCCTGTTCCTGCATACAGTTACGCGTTGTGACATTTAAGCTCTTACACATTTTGCGATTACACACGCTCCCCATTATTGCTGTGAGGCAGATAGCTTTAATGATGTTAACGAATCGGACATCTCAACAATATCGTATTTGCATCAATACGTTTATTTACAGCAACAGTATCGAATTAATAATTAATGAAACATATTTCCGTAATTCAACGATCGCCTGACTGTTCATAGCATTTATTAAATCAAACACCGTTCGCAAGCTCAATGATATTGTATTTCATAATTATGCATGACGTACATGAAAATAAGTTATTAGTGTGAGTTAAAATATAATGAGTATTATCTATTGATACTCATAATCCATCGTTTAGACGTTCAATGATGTACGGGTATATATTTTTTCTATAGCTAACACTTGGGCTCAATTTCATACGGTCTTGTGACAATATATCTATCACATAGTAAAGTGTATTTACCCAGAACACTGGCTCTCATATGTTGACAACCGGAACTCAGCAAAACTGTTATGAACAGGTTCGAAAGACTCCACCTTCAACCGTATTGGACTTCGGAATCGAACTTCAGTCTAACCAGTTACAAAGCAGGCAATTTACCTCAGCACCACTGAGGCAATTATTAAATGCAAATTTTTTTGGTCTCTATTATTATATCATGTGGGGAAGATAAAAAACATTTCTACAGCTATACAATGTATTACATTAAAAGATACGGGGAAGAACCTAATTATCATAAAAAATGGCGTCGCGTAATACATTCAACATTATGATATTGTTATTAATTTAAATATCGCGTACGAAGCTCCGGAGTGTGCTGTAGCAATTTCATTATTATTTCAATCAGCTGAATGTAAATTTATTCAACAATCTCACAAGGTAATTGCGATAGTCGCGTCTCTTTCACTCCCGCTTCCCTCCCGCACACACCCAGGGAGGTGTGGGTCATACCCCACATTCTTATGCGTTCAATCAAACGCTGGCTGCACTGTGGCTCTGCCTATACCTCTCAGCGGAGGGCATTGTTTACTCCTTTTGTTCTATTATAGAAATTAGACGTCAACGACCGGCCGCACGGAACGCTCACGCTGAGAAAAATCTAGACTTTTCACGTCATAGCCTCGCAGGCTGCTGCACTATCCGGCCGTAGTTGCCGGTGGATCACTAGTATAATCATATATTTCAATTCTTATATATACTTAACAAATAGACAAATATTCAATTGAAATGAAATTTTAAACCATAATATATATCAAAACAACTATTGATATTTTGGTCAGAGCGCTTCTTCCTCTCCGTATAGATGTAAACACAATGCGTAACATAGGCTGCAATTATAATAACAAAATACTATTACGCTAAATCTTAAAAAAAAAAAACTCTTAAGATTATGTATAATTTCCGATTTAGATAGATCAGTTTTTACGGGAAGTGTTATAATTTGTGCTTCATACTATATTATACAGTCATCACGACATCTCCGAAACGATCAGACGTAAACGCTCAAAATTTGATAGAGTCATTGCTTCTGCCATTTGGAGGTCAGCTAAAAATGTATTTTACAAAATTTCTTCCCCTAAGGGAGCTGTGGGGGTGTAACAGCCAACAATACGGGCGGGGAGCAGATAACTGTAATATAAATAAAATACTTATATAATTTACTGACAGAATCAAGATCTATATAAGAGATGAGATTTCTATTGTAATAATTAAATTCTTCGATTGTATTATGGCAATACTTGTTAATTTATTACAATCTCAATTAAAGCTATCAATATAACTCATTGATTATATCCTCTAGCTTACTGAGAGAGTCACTGTGTCCTTTAAGTTGAGTTATCCCAGTAATCAATAACATGCTGAAATGATTATTGTAGTTCGTATCTAAAAATATCAATACTAATGTCTCTACGAAAATTCCCCTTAACGTAATCAAAGGTTCTTATGATGAAAGGATGATTATTTATGGTTGGAGATTCAACCCAGCTACTTTGAATTCGCCAGCCGTACCATAAACCTTTAAACCGGGATTAAATTTCACCACTTTGTAAACTTGATTTTAGTTTACAATCTTAACCTCGCGATCGTAATTGCTATTAATGATAATCTTGATAATTAAGTTCATTAGATCACGGGTCATCAATAAATCCTTGTATCTTAAGAGGTTAAGACTTGTTTCCTGGTACGCTTCCGTTCCCTGAGACCTTCTAGGTGGGCACCACCGTAGCGCCTGTCGCCAAATAGTACTGTGCAAACATTACTCCGTTACGGTTTGAAGGTTTGTTATTACTGGAGTGACGACACTTAACATCATAGGTCTCAGGCGATGAGCACAATATGGTGCAGAGTATAACATTCTAACCATCAGTTTAACGTTCCGCTCGTCGCGTCGCTTGATTACATTAAAAAAATATTTTTTACTAACTAGAGCGCCCTTCAAACCGAAACACAATAATTTTCGGACTAATAGTAGCTGCAGTGGTATTTATCATGAAAAGGTTTTCTAAACAACAATATTTTTATATCTATAAATATGAAAAGATTACATACGAATTTTACTCAACGGAAAATCGTCAATAATAACATCATCACTCTCATGATGGTATTTAATATAACCCATCCATATATATATAAGGTATTATATCATTCTATGATATAATCTGAACCACATTGTGCTCTTCGGTTAAGACATAAGATATTAAGTCCCGTTACCTCAGTAATTTCAGTAACTACAGTGCTCTTTAAGCCGAAACAATGTTGGATCACTACTGCGTGATGGTAGAAATAGGCGTTGCAGTGGTACCACTAGTAAATTACGTGAAACTTAAGGTCACCGATATAGTCCAAATGATTGCTAGCTTCAAGTAGCTATGGGCAGGACATATCGCTCGAAGGACTGACAGCCGATGGGGCATTAAGGTCCTCGAATGGCGACCGCGTACCGGAAGACGTAGTGTCGGCATGCCCCCCCACCAGACGGTCCGACGAAGAGAAGATTGCGGGCGGCGCAGGATCGATCGATGTAGAGATATTTGGGGGAGGCCTATGTCCAGCAGTGGACATCTATCGGCTGATGATGATGACATGAATCTAATATTCTCTACTAAGACGATACTATTGTTCGTCTTATTGTTTGTCGGTGTCACTCTTGATAGAGTTGTCGTGATCACCTCGGCTGTCGGTCGCAAGTTTGACGAGACGTCGCCATTCTTCTCTGATGGCCGCCATCCTACTGCATTCATATAATGGTAACGATGATGAGCCATTTACTACCGTCTTTGTTACTGAATAAAAACTTACGAGCAATGTGCCTCAATTACCAGTAATACTAGTTGATTAACCTAATTCCATTGTCTGATGTATTATACCTGTTTTTTGCTTGATCTGAATGTGTTGCAGGGTTGAAAATATCATTATCTCAAACTTCTTAATACATAGGTTGAGAAAAATAATGTTTACACATACGGTCACAGTTCATTTACTTGATTCAGTTTATTGTTGTGGTATTTACACATCATTTAATCTGGTTCCAATTGGATAAATCGATTGTAGAAGAAATAAAAAAAAAACCGGGCGATAATTTCCGTTGTTTATGTTTCAGGATACTGAAACATAAACATAATGGAAAATATCACGGATACGTGTTATTAAAACTACTCATAGTTATAACAATGTAACGAAATATTAGCATGTTCGATTAAAAAATATTTAAGACTATTAACCAAGAATATACTCGAAGATTTTGAAAACAGTTATGATTTGGCAGTTACCGTATCAAGAACAGAACAAACTAAGCTGTTATTTCGAAATAATATCTAATATATCAAGTTTATAATACCAGGATTATTATGTATCGCACTGAATAATTTAAAACGTATAGTAACTTAAATGAAGTTAATTAAGATTTCTAAGCAACTTGCGCACAGCTTTTGTTGCGGCTCTCGCACAAACAATTTAAATAACATAGCAACGAAATTGTTTTCTAACAATTGTTATTGTTACAAACAAAATTAAAAGTTACATAGCTGATATTACAATAGTCGCAACATTATAACATCGCTTCTACTTATGCAGTTTCGCCCGGAATAAAAACGCGCATACTTTACAAAGCCGGAGCGTCAAAAACGAGTCGCCGCTTCAGAACGCTGTCCAGCGAATATGTGCTTTATTACATCATATAAATACGACTGATATTAATACAATATGTGATACACACTTATACCCAACCGTTATACTCGTTGAATATTCAGAATTAATTCGCCCGCACCAAGATATTTCTTCGTTATTCTCCGTAATAAAATTGTAACAAGTTTTTAGCTAGTACTTTGTCGATATAACAACAGGTGAACAACAAATAGTAACATTTTTTAAACCAATACATATAATGATTACCTAATGAGAAGTTTAGTAAGAAACGATGCTAAACGAACATTTTGATGACTGAATATTTGTGATAAGAAGTTTGTTTGAAAGAGAGCCAAGCGTTTTGAATACCATCCTGCTCAGGCTCAAATTTTAATCCAAACAAACATATAGAAATTATAATACAGAAGTTATGTTGACTCAAAATATTTTGGTGCGTTAAATTGAAAAGTAAAACAACAGTTTGAAATATAAAACAATAAGCAAAGAGGATGTCTGACGGACAGGTAACGATTGGCTGCAGAGCAGTGAACATGTCGAGCGGTGCTGCAACCATGATCGATGTTGGAGCACATGTATAACTCTTACAGAATCTGACGTACCTGGAGCGGTAAAGCGTTCACGATATTTTCACCAATCGAAACATGGTAGAAATAAAAAGGAATCAGTATAGATTATACCCTTAAGTTTTATGTAATTAAAAAGTAAACCCTAGTAATGGCAGGAAACTTACCTTCACATACCCGCGGCAGCTAGAACTAGTTACGTTGATCCATGAACTAAAACACTTGATTTACAAAGTCACGGAGTAGAGGGAGTCGAGAGGCTTAGTCATACATCAGCAGAATCTCCATCTGACTATAATACCATCTAATTTGCTCTATTGATAATACGCTTGGGAAGTTATCTTTCGCTCGCTCTATGTACGAATGTCCTGCCCAAAGGCTTTGAGAGGCAAGTCCACCTTCCCTATCATCCTTTGACGTCAACTCCGCTATTAATCATTATTCGGCCGACGGAGGATAACGATGGCAAGGCATGAGCGACTGCAAAGAGTATTACCTCGCTCGGATTAATCTGACTATCTAATCTGTGACTACTCTCTGCCGTCTTACACTTAATGTCATACATAGATAAAATTTTACCATATACAGTTATAAATTAAATAATTCTTGATGCTTCTTAAACTTATGATAATAATTTCAAAAGTAACAAGAGTTTAAACTACCGTATACATACGAATTCATATTAGCATCTGTAAAATATCCTTTCTTATGCGTGAACACGATTCTGCATCACATTAAGATGGTTCCGCTACTCGAGAATAAAGTCTACGATATTGTTGGTGTCACTTATGTTTAATAATGAAAATATAGCACAAAACCTGAAGAACACCTACTGTGATAAAATAACTAACTGAATATGGAGATACTTTTTTTTTTAATTCAACAAAAGGACAAGACGACGGAACGTTTGCTTGATGGTAAATGATACACCTGCCCATAGCAACATAACGCTAATTAGAGTGATATACACCACATTGTGCTCGTCACCGTCAGATAAATATATTTTTATCGTTTTAATTATTGATCTAGTTCAACAAAAATAACATAGTTGGCATTGAAAAAACCACGAAAGTTTTTCAACAATGCTACGATCAGAATCAATCATCGGAGACCATTAACTGACCCAAAGCAGATAGAATATACAAGTGATATAATTTTCTATAGGAAAATATCATATAATATAGCTAGGTAAGCGTAATAAGGTATTTTTCATAAGAACAGAGGAGGGTTTAAAGAAACTACGATATTAGACTATACTTAATGTTTTGATGTGTTAGTGTATCTTTTACTGTAGAGAGTAGTTGGTTTATAAGCCTAGGTATCAAGTAATGAGTAGTCCTTTCACCGTATATATGTGTTAAGTTGTACATAAATTTGTTACGTCTCGATACCCTAGTAATTTCACTAGCTAAGACAAAACTCCTTTTACGAACACGGTAATATTTGCATAGTACTGTTTGTCGGCAGAAATTGGAGCTAGGGTGGTACTTGCAATTCCTTTGTATATCGTCATCATCATCAGCCGCTAGACGACCTATGATGGACATAAGCCTCCCCCAAAGATCCCCACATCGATTGATGCTGTGCTGCCCGTAAAAACGCCAGGCACTAGGAGTCGTCGTCTATAAAGTTTTATATTGAGGGGATTTGGGCCTTTTCTCACTACGCTGGCCCAACGCGGGTTGGTGGAAATCAGAGCCTCGTTTATTGACTAGCAGGGTACACCAACAAGTGAGGTTGACTTGGCTCCCCTGAGTTGTTATAAAGGACCCCTTACACCCTCGTATGTCTTAATGTCAATTTCTTATTAAAATTAAAATCACTTGACTTATATTGCAGGTGTTTTTAATTTATGATTACGCCATAGTAAACGGGCCTTCCCGTAATAGCGTCCGTATGTATGTAATTATACGGACGGGATTTTCCAGGTTGTTCAACTTTAAAATTTTAATTATTCTTAGACAAATTATAATGTCTTCGCAACGCTTGGGAAGCAAAATTTTATTACTTGTTATTCGGTAACGTTCGAATACTAGCACAAAAGGCTCGCAGACGCAGCAAAACTATATAAAAAAAAATTAAATTAACCAAATCACACAATATCACATATAAAGCCTTCTTTTATATATATTTTTAGTAACTATTAGAATTTGGATGCCTTAAATGGAAGCATTCAAAAGCGTATTAGAACCGCTGTCGTAGAGTCTAAGAAACCCAAAAACTATTTAGTTTATAAAGCTAATAGTTATGTTAATTACACATGAAACTAAAGATTTCTTCAGTGTAGGTATTACAAAATCATTTTACATTATGATATACATTATGTTAATAATACAGGGATATTATATGGCAACGTTTATAACGTGAACTTCCGCTGACAACAGCCATGAAAATGACAAGCATTGAAACGTAGTAATTTTTGAAAGTTAGAAATATATATTTCTTGAAGTCGAAATAGTTTATTATATTCTATAACTTTACGAATTTAATACAATTGGCCTTTTAGGAACCCTGTGGTCTAGTATTATGTTATTAATAATTGAAAATAATTGTTTAAAAACGCTCAACTTGAAGTCAATAATGTATGATATATATCCAAGCTAATGGCAATAGTAAGTTTATCCTTTTAAAGTTAGTAATTTTATATCTGAAAGTTCCATATCATACAGAAAAGATTAAAATACAATTATTTGTACCATATATTATCCTTTAAGGCTTTAGAATAGTGCTTTATTTTTTTTTTCCTTTTAAAGTCTATATCGATACAATAACATGAGACTCATCTCGAGTCCTAGATAATTATTATACTCAATACTGTTTTAAAACAAAATATACAAAGTTCTAAATCGTCTTTAGTATAAGATATAAAAGAGATTTTAACTTAAAAGAAACCATAAACACTTTCATCTGATTGACTTGAAAACTTTAGATTTTTTTTATTTAAAACTTTGTCCTTATTCGCTTTCGTATAATAATTTAAAACAGATTTGTAAAATTATGAGTAAGAAGTAGTAGAGAGAGAGAGAGTAAGAGTAAGTTCTGAATGTATGTTCTTTGGAACCACCAACCGGCACTTGATGGTAGGTCTCTGTTGTCGGGGACGGTCTAGATGGATATGGTCAGCTTCTATTCTCGCCACCGAACAATAGTGTGCAAGCATTACTGAGTTCCGGTTTTAATGGAATTTTACCTGGAATTACTGAGGTAACATATGACATAACAGGCGTATGACTTACCATCAGGTGAATGACTTGTCTCATGAAATAAAAACTTGGTAAGAATGATGGATAAACCTCGACTCTCTACTTGTGAGAGGAGGCATAAAGTGTAAACGTTGAGAAGGTTGTATATAATGATTGGAAAGGATTGAATGTTTATTGTTGCGAAATGCGTTAACTGTTCTTTGTCGTCGTACCGGGTAGAATGGTGACAACAAAGCGTTCTTATTCAGCACCCCTCGTCATCGCCAATTATCGCATACGGCACTGTGCGGGCCCACATCTGATGCATACGACCAGCCGAACCTCAGGCGTGTATTTACCGCCTCTCATTTCTAATACTCGATAACGCGTCTGTTTTGAACGTACCGCACAATAGGTACCCGCATATAGTCAATTTCATCTCCTCTGTCCACGGATCATTTAATTACCATCAACACCATTACAGCTTAAGTTTTATATTTATAATATATTTTGTTTTTCCATAGATATTATATTACATTTGATTTCAGCGGTCGTATTCAAGCAAACATCTTAAACGTTATATAGCAAAGCATCACACAACAAAAGTATTCCACTCATACATTTTCCCAAGAAGACATGATAAAAAAGAATAAAAAAATAACGTTATAGCAATTTAATTTCTTTATTCTGCGGACGAGACGAGGCGAACGTTCACCTGAATGCAAGTGATGCGCCTGCTCATAACAATGTGATGCTCGTTAAGATGATATACAAAGCACCATCTTGCGCTCGTCGCTTGTGATATAAGATGATGTGTCTCGTTACCCCAGTAATTACATAACCTACCGCTCCTTTCAATCCGGAGCGCAGTAATATTTGCACACTACAGTTTGACGGCAGAAATAGGCGCTACGGTGGTACCCACCCAGACGGTTTTTGCCAACAGACTTAACTAAACTCACGTTTTCATTGAAACTCATACAAATGTTATTCAGTCATATGCTCGTGGTATTTCTTTAAATCTCACCTCCTGTAATTTATATGTTAATGCTATAAATGTCCTAGTTTATTTCACGATTTAAAATAATTTCAATGTAATCTCACGGATTGTAGAGATAATTAATGTACACGTTTTTAGAGATCGTAAGAGGCACTATCCGTAACTAATGGTTGGATTTTACTTGGGTAATCCACGACAATTAGAGATGAAACTTAATCGTGTCAGGTATAATAAATTTACTTAATAAAATTTGTTATAATGTTAACCATGTTATAATACATATAACAGTTTCTCTTTTAATTTAGCTTTAAATTTAAAAAAATATACTAAAACAGTATAAAGTTGCTATGTAAGTGCTTAATCGACTTTGAAGTAATATCATCAATGTTAAGTATTAGCAAATTTTTACTGCCGTCCACTAGTAGTCTAGATACTCAAGATATAAAGACACTTTTATCAAAATTAGACCACGACGGAGATATTACCGAGTCCACTATCTTTCAAAGAAAGTTAAATGGTCACAAGGGCACAGAGCGGCTCTACGGGGTAGCTACGAGAATTTTTTCCCCATAAGGGTACGGCGACGGGGCACGATTCCGTTCCTTTTCCATTTGTCTAAAATATTGCAATTGAATGCATTTCGGTGTGGAATATTGAAACCTCAAAGTGAGTGAGGGTTTCTCATTCGTTCACGCACGGGGTGAGGGTGGCCTCATGCGGGGGTGGGCCGTTTCCCCCATCGCCCCACAGCACCCTTTCGCACCCGTATTCTAAACCTCCTCGCAAATAGTACACGTTTGCTTGGCAACATTTCATGCTTAGTGTATACAAATAATGTACGACGTGGGTACAAACTACGCAAAGCGAATACTAATGCAAGCCTGGCCGGCCAAAAGTTAAATCGTACGTCGTGGAACAATCAGTCAATCAAAAGGCATTGTTACTGACCTACGGCGGAGATAGTGCATATATTCAGATATGTAAAGATTGCTTTATAACTTATTTGAACAGATTACTGTAAACTGTATTATTTATATTAAAATAAAGTAAATCATAGTAGTGTTTATTAATAAACTAGATATAAAGTTCACTCACTCACATAAATACATCAATCTACAACTGTTAACCAGTAACGGATGAGCTTTAGGTGCAGTAAAGCGTGAAATCTAAATTCAAAGCGCGCTACAGCGTATAAAAGATACACCGGAGACTGCATACAAACATCGGTACCTGCCGCCGAAAATTCACCTTAAAGCGCTTGATAACGAGCCGCCATTAGCTCGGCGTGCCTCTGCAGCGGCGACAATTTAGCAAAAGGCCTCGCACGACACATGGGCCCTACAGCCGCCCACCACAAAGTCCACCTGATTCACAATGCAAAACGCAGTACCCGGCGCCACCTATCTAATATCGCCCAATGTATTTTGAATAATTGCCGGCCGCCGGCGGCTGATTGCGATTCCACAAAGCCCGGTGGCGGTGCAACGGAAAATGTCTTGCCTGGGGATTTATCCCATCATAAGGCACGCTTTGTGGCAAAAGTGGCGCGGCTGTAAGAGTACTCTCGTTTGTTCGCAGCGGAGCGTGTGAATGCCGGTGTTTGGCCGGGCGACACCCTGCTTTGTTTCACCAACGCGCGATAATTTCACAATCAAACTACCGCCCAGTTTCCATAAAGCCCTGAAAAAGTAATGCGCACAAACGTTTTTAAACATACTTATTCTTTTAAACAAACAATCACGATTATATAAAATATTGTCCGTATTCACATATTAGTCACATACGCTTATAATAATTTATTTGACGAAGCGACTAAAAGAGCCTACAGATGTTCACCTTGTATATAACATACCTGCCCATATTAACGTGTCGCCAATTATGTTGATGATGAACGTACGCCAAAGATGACATACACTACAATACAGTGTACATGTCTCTCTGAGACATACGGTATTAAGTGTTGTTACCTTAGTAATTTCAGTAGTTACAGCGGCCTTTAAATCAGAACAGTATATTTGCACACAACTGCTTGATGGCAGAAATGTTGTGGTGGCGACCTACTACCACTAACTAACTTAATTATTTACTCATCAAAAAAATGTCTCCGACTGGAACAATCATCGTGCTGTTTGAATGATGAAATTGAATTATTTTTTTAATGTGTTAGCGAATACAATTGGTTTCCTGTGTTTTTTTATTCAGCTCCCCCACCTCCATTCATTAAGGCGTTACCTATTGTCAGCACAGGTGCAGCAATTAACACACGATTATAGCAATTTAATAAAGCACTGACAATGAAATATTGCTGACACTACTGCTGAACGGAATTTGTCATTTATTAACAGAATAATCTTTACAATATATACTTAAAAAAAACCTGCAAACACAACAACAAAAACCTATTACCACTTACCTCTTATTCAAATAAGCTAGTTAACAAAAGAATTACTTTACTTATCTATTTGGTTAAAAGTTACCAATTACAATTGCCGACTTTACTGATGTAATTATCACAATTTTATGCATGATAGTCTTTAACCAATGTTTTTACACTAGTACAACAACACAATGTAACAACTAATTACTCTAGACATGAAAATTAGTTAAAACTATTCTTGCAACTCATTAAATAATTACCACATTGAAATCCGTAAAGCATTAACGTTTCTAAAACAATTATATAAACTTCCATTGACGGCCACAAGAGTAAGAGTGAAGAATAAATATTTGTTGCTAACAAAGAGAAACTCTTAATAAACTTTTAATTAAAGTAGTATTATAATAATATAAAGCAAAGGCTCACAGTTGAGGGAGAGGCCGACGAGTTCAAGCTATATTTATATCGAAACAATGTAACTGAAATATTAACCTCAACTTACGAACCAACTCAAATTCCTCTCAAAGTAATCAAGTTTTTTCTCGAGTTATAAAAAATCTGTTTGGTTCTATAACTTTACATGTAATTAATTTCAATACAAAGTTCACAATTATTTCGTCTGACTTTCGCTGTTCACCCTCGTCTGTTAACTGTGACTATACATAGTGCGCGTCACAGTGACCCAGTGCTGGGACAAGGGGGAGGTAATTGACTGCACTCGAGGCAAAATGCGAACCCTAATTTAAAACGACTCGTCATCTAACGTATAACTTTAGTATTAGTACGCTTTCCGTTTTCAATCAATTTGGTTGTAAATTATCAATCCTGCATCCCATTCAATTCATACGTGATACCTGCCTGATGTACTGTATAAAATTATACCTAGATTCGGCAACGTACGTCTGTTGGCATTTATGCTATTACCAAAATCAAATTTTCGTCCAGAACGCAGTGCGCCTTGTTTATTGATGCGGTACCTGCGCGGACAGAATCAACGTTGCGCCCGCGAAGCCTTCGGCCACATAACAAGTCGCAGCGCTGCGCTGATTCTAATTACCACCGAATAATATCAACGATAGCAATCGATCTAACGGTGCTTGTCGACCCCCTATGCCTACCCACACCCCACTCCCGCCACCCCATACCTACGAGAGGTGTGCATCACACAATTTCGTGAAGTCAAATTTGTTAATTTGTCAGCGTTGAATAAGCCACACGTATTCCTCGTATCGTAGCACGGAACGTTATTATTACGAACTCGGCACAATCACATTTCCGATGAATTCCTGTAAATATAAGGTTGTCAAATATCTCCCTTCCGCTTTTTTGCTCTTTATTCAATGCTTTATAAAAAGTGTTACAGTGATCGGATTTAGTTCAAATATGCGCCGTTTTGTTCGATAATCTGTTTCCATCTAGACGGCAACTTCATAATACCTCCCTCGTAGAAGCCCCCCTCCTTATTTGCGAAGAACTCGGACAGCCACTTTTCACAAGCCTCTTTTGAGTTCAACTTTACACCACCAAGGGCGTTCACCATGGACAGGAACAGGTGGTAATCACTTGGCGCTATGTCCGGGCTATATGGTGGATGCGATAAAACCTCCCATCCGAGCTCCCGTAGCTTCTGACAAGTCATCAACGAAGTGTGTGGTCTGGCGTTGTCCTGGTAGAACACTACACCCTTCCTGTTGGCCAATTCTGGACGCTTCTGGTCGATCGCCTGCTTCAAGCGGTCCAGTTGTTCGCAGTAGATGGTAGAATTAAGCGTCTGGCCATATGGGAGCAGCTCATAGTGGATGATTCCCTTCCAATCCCACCAAACACACAGCAAAACCTTCCTGGCCGTCAATCCCGGCTTGGCCACTGTTTGGGACGATTCACCGGCCTTCGACCACGACCGTTTTCGCTTGATATTGTCGTATGTGATCCATTTTTCGTCGCCAGTCACCATCCGCTTCAAGAATGGGTCGAGTTCGTTCCGTTTCAGTAGCATATCGCAGGCGTTGATTCGGTCCAGAAGGTTTTTTTGCGTCAAATCAAGCGGCACCCAAACATCAAGCTTTTTTTTGTATCCAGCCTTCTGCGGATGGTTTAAAATGGTTTGGTGACTAACTCCCATCTCCTGGGCGATGTCACGAGATGCCACATGCCGGTCTAACTCGATGTAGTCCATGATTTGATCGGTATTTGTCGTCACAGGTCTTCCGCCGGCTGGCTTATCCATGGTGTCGTTTTCACCGGCTCTGAATCATCGAAACCATTCCTCCGCGGTTCGAAGTGATAGAGTACCATCCCCCAAAACACCATTAATCTCACGGAACGTTTCTCTAGCGGATTTGCCTTTAACGAAGGAAAACTTTAAAATAGCGCGAATTTCGGCGTTAGTGAACTCCATGTTTACACGTCTATAACTGTTGAACGCAATATCCAAACTAATTATGCATAGCGTCGCTTTGTAGGTTATGTCAAGACCTTTCAAATTATGTATAGTATTGCCAGATACGAGCTCTGTAGCGCTTTGTACATAGCCGCGAAATTCAAAAGACAAAAAGGCGGAAGGGAGATATTTGACAACCTAATATATGCACCGTCACACAAAATATGAAATGAAAGTTCGTTAATTAAACATTCCATTTAATAACCTTTTTTGTGAAGTTCACAGAACAAATATTACAGTACTATCAAACGAATTATTCCCATATGGAGTACTTCGTCACTAAAGGAAGAACGCATAAATTCCTTAATTTAACTTTCACCTGCATACAGCCTCAATTCCTCTTAAGTCCCATTTACCCACTAGTAGTTCACAAATCGATTCTGAGCGAGGATACGACGTCTCAAATCAGTTTATCAAGCGTGCAAAGAGACAATATGGAATCGAGTATTTAACTAAACTACATTACTCTAGGTGATGAATTTAACGGCCTAACTATATTATGATACGACTATAAACTCAAAAATCGAAACTTCCATCCAATGTTAATGTATTTTACGAAAAGTTTATAACTAAATCGATTTATTTAATTTGTTTTGTCAACAGAAAATTAGAACTAAGATATTTCAGTAATTGATTTAATTAGAAGAGAACTAAATTTAGTTTTCATTACAGCATACATGGATTCGATACCAGAGACGGAGCTGCATGTATCAACAATCAACCACTTTGATCAGCTTCGAAAGGGATTACAACCGAAGCCGTATTTCAATACTCACGTGTACAATTATAATAATTAATTTATTATGAACTATAGGAATTATTCATTGAGCATCAGTCTGACGAAGTAATCATATTAGCCAATGTGCTTCCAGATGTAACACAGGCGGATTTCAATTAGAGATTTCGAGTTCTTGCACGTTAGTTAGAGCTTTAATAGAAACGGAAATGTTTGGCCCCTACATTCAGATTTACTACTTTTCAAATCATACATATTACATAAAAAACTTATTTAAATAAAGAAATCAATTTAAAGTTATTATACGATCGGCGTAGTAACATACCTTATATTATACGTAGTGTTGGCAAGCCCCCACTAGGTGGTCCGACGATCTGCTGAAGGCTGCGGGAAGCAGCTGAATACGGGCAGCGCAAAGTCGATCGATGTGGAGATTTTGGGGGAGGCCTATGTCCAGCAGTGGACCTCTAGCGGCTGATAATGATGATGATAAAATCGGCGGTCTAGGTAGATGCCACCGCAGCGCCTATTTCTGCCGCCAAATATCTACTATGATTACTGTGTTCCGATTCGATTGATGCTGTTGCTAGTGAAGTTACTAGAGTAGCGACACTTTACATCAACAAACTAGACTTCTTGTATAAATACTTATCAGAAATTTAAACAATGCTTTTTTAATACAAACATTATTTTTTACGAGTCAATTATAGTTTAGACTTTATTTTGATTTTGTTGAAAACATTATATAGGCATGTGATGTATATTGAATGTTAATTCAATAACCTACAAAAGAATTTAGAGAAGGGAATAGATCTAGGCAATTGGAAAGAGAAAACGCTAGATGTGACCACTTAAGTAATGGTCACAATTATTGTCGTAAGACGGATACGAACCCGGCGTGGCGGTGCTTCGTACGTGCATCAAACATTCCCACCGCACGGCCTATTTGACTTTGCAAAAAGTGAAAACAATAAGAACAAGCAAAAGTGCCAGCTCGCATTCACCCTTTCCAAGTGACTTCACACATGGGCTTTGTTCGAACTAATACACGATAGCAACAAAGCCGCCAAAGAAGTGTTCTCTTATTCGGGACGGTGACATAAAGTTCATTAAAGGCGAACTGAGCGTGTTAGAGTGGCCGCCGGCGCTGGGGGCCGCCGATCGCCGCCTGTCCTACACCCGCCTCGACCTCCCTCCGAGCCTGCTATCACCTCACCCTCACCCCCGCCGTCACCTCAAACCCGTCATCCCCCTACGCGCCCGGCTAATATTTTCTATATGAATATTAACATCAATGTCGCTAGATAGCATCGTGCATCCGCGTCAACAGCGAACTTTGGCGCTCTCGTTCACATTACGTTATTTCTTTCCTTACAGCATTTCACTGATAACGTCGGCTATGAATTAATTCAATGTTTCATTAATATAATATATGACCTCTAAGTTATTATCAATGACGATTCCGCCACATACGTCAAAATATGTTTGCCTTAAACACGGTAGCAAAGTTCTTTATTACAACACCTCATATTTACTCTAATAAAGGATATGAATATATATAAGGAAAATATTTTAGCTATTAAAGAATTCATTAATACTATAGTAAGGTAGTAATAATTCTGTAAAGGTTAATAGTTCATAATCTTTATCTGTATATCAATTTTGTAATAAACAAACCATTATTATACATTACCATATAAGCTAACATACATATGTTAATATACTTTTAAAAAAATACATATAATTAATTTAACCATGTGCATCTATCTCTAAGAGTCGAATTAATGCGAAAATATACTAATTTACCCTAAAAAAAAAACTTCTTCAATGACCATTGATAAGGATAAGATTATTGTTTCAAGAAACCAGTTAGTGATCCATTTTTTTTTCCATGTCTGTTGTTTTTTGTTTTATCTTGAAAGGGTTAATACACCAATTTGTACTAAAATCATTTATTTGACAGAGACTTTTTCTCCTTTAACTGAATCTTTATTAAATCTCATTTCTTACTTGTATTGTATTTGTGTTTATTTTCAATGAGTAATTTATCAACTTTTAACGGAATATTAATTATTACCTCTCAATTAATTTACTATTGATATTCAACCTCCAAACTCTAACAACTTATCCATTGAGATCTGCTTTTACTGATTATTCAGTCAAAAATTAATTGCGTTTAACTTTTCCCATTTACAACTGAAGAGCTATTCAGCACTTCAATGGCACTAGTTTATTTAGTTCTTTAGTTAACTTCACAAAAGTCAATTTATACAAATTTAAAAATTTTCTCATTCATTGTATCATTTCATATTAAATAAAATAAAAACGGCTTTCTTTCCTTATTTTAACTGAGTGTATATCCTATGTCCTTTTTTTTACTTCTACCACAAAATTTCATATAATTATTCACAATCTAAAACCAACAGTTTTCATTAAACCTGCAACTCGATTCATTAACACCACGAACAGTACAAATAATCGATATGTAACTTTGTTAAAAACTTCCTCTCCTACGCGTTTAATTCCGATGTTTAGCGTTTTGTTTTTACATAACTCAGCCGTAGCGAATAATTGTGGTCTGAACCACAATCGCCTTTTAGTTAAGTCATAATACTATTAAACCTAACCTTAGTTAATTGTTAAATATTAATTCTTTGATTCAATTTATTACTACAGACGTTTTGCATGAAGCGTTATTTTTTGTAATATAATACTAACAGATTATTTTCATGTACTGTTCAGTATGTATGTAGGTATTAGTGTTCATATTAAACTACGTTTATCCTCACGACCGAACCACCAGAAACTCCTTAACTCGTAGCGACATGACAAAGATGACGCTCCAAGCCGTGGAGGCCGAGCTATAATTCGTCGCTAATGGATGGTTTTCCGCACTTAAGGTTTTGCACCACTCTGTCGTAGCATGAGTGCTTTATTTCCTTCCAAAGATAAACTGCGCTGTTTAGGAAGACTGGAAAAATTTTAGTTCTCCTTTAACCTTCGTCACTGGTTTAAATCAAAATTCATATAAGAAAGTTTATCATCTATAATGCGATCAGACGTACATTACCGTGTAGGTGTCTATCACCGTAATGACTGTTTCTGTCACAGTTTATAAAAATTACTATGTTCCGGTTCGATCGGAGCCGTAGCTGGAGTTACTAACATGCTCAGCTTGCCGATTTATATATCTATCTGTATATCGTATAGTACATCATAAGAATTTTGAAGTTATTTCCCGATACGTACAAGTTTAGTTTTATTAGTTAGATCGGTAGAGTTAGATTGTATTATTACAAATATACAATATTATATGTATTGGAATAGAAATGATTCCATATTGGCACGCTTCATAGCGAGCTTGCTTTCAACTGATTTGTACCAGCTCATTGGGCCCCATGGATTAATATATTACGCTGTTTAGATCGCTAGCTCGGAAGAAATGAAACAACTGAATATAATCTGCTATTGTACGTTTATTATATGTTCTATTATTATTCTGATTATAGATTAGTTAGATCTCTAATATAATATACAAGTTCATATTTTTTATATTTGTTTCATTTTCATAGCATCTTTCCATCTGTTTTCAATCATCAGATTGCAGAAATATTTTTAACATACGTTGTTGTAAATAAGGACACGGACAACTGGTGAACTGAATTTGCGGGGTACCGTGACCCAGAATTGTCTAGTCCGTCGGGCGATGGCAAGAGCAACAGTGTTAATGTGTTATCGGTACAGTGCTAAGGTATTGCGTTTTAAAATGAAGCCATTTCACCCCCATCGACCGACCATACCGACACGGAATTCCCGCACCTTAATCCGAACGTTTACGCGAAAACAAGGCCGATATTCGAACAACAAATTCGCGACGCGAGTTGGTGCAATCGATCCAGCTAGCAATTTAAAATCCACTTAAAGACAACCGCAGACTGTTAATCGAAAACTTGGCGATGGAGCGGACCTATCCAGCAGGAACCTCTAATTGCCTATATTAAAATAACTGACTTATGTCAAACATATCTAGCGCGGGCGGTGGTGCCTGGTACGGGCCTCCACATGTTAATAATCATTATGATAGCATCAAGTATGCGATACCCAGTATACTGCTACGTAACAGGGTTGCCACTCAACGCTCGCAACAATCATAAACTTACATCGACGTACTTTCATATAAATTCTACCGAAAACAGGTCGATTAAACGCGGCCGATGCATATTGAAGATAAGTTCTGTCCGTAAATGTTATAAAGAAATCTACTTCAATTACAGGAGACATTTGAGAATGGCAAATACGTATTTGATATAGTAAGGATATTTACAAATGAATGAGTTCACTAAGAAACTAAAATGTATCGAAAGGAGAGTAAGAAAATCTGAAACCTCTCTTATAAGATGAGAGAGACAGCGCGTATATGAATCGGAATAGATTGAAGCTCACTTCTTTAACATTTTGTTGAGGTGCTTCCTGCAACAAGTCCTACATAGAAACGTAAATTCATACATACATCATCTAAAAGTACATTACAACATAGTACATTCGTCAACAATGAGGATACTTTGATATATTCATAAAAAAGTTAACCACCTCAGTTAATATAGCCGCCTCAGTACTCTCTGATCACATGTGCAGTAAACCACTCCGAAATGTCGAAATTTTTTTTTTAAAACAAACACGATAAAATTCGCATAATTACATGAAATCAGTTGATTATGAGAAAATTACGTTATTTATGAATTATTATTTGAATGTGTTGGGTTCAATTCAACCATGTTCATTTAGTTAGGAAGGGATTCCGTTTAGAGTCGCTACCTATAAATATAACGGGAGGGGGGACTAACAGCCCTAGTTAGCACCCAGCGCCCTCTCGCGGCCGGGAATTACTTTGCTATTGCCCGTGTTCCCAGGTTCCTGGCTGTTTTCCGCCCGATAAATGCACTTTAGCAGTGCAACGAACCCGAAGTATTAATACCTACTCATTGCAACAGTGGAGAACAAACGCACATCCGAGGTGTCGGTCGATGACGTTCATTTAAATTAACAACCCGTGCTATTTTACACTCCCTTAATTATTAACATGATGGTTCACATTTTCTGTTCACAGGACAATATTTTGTTCAATTAATTTGTTTTTAATATTGCTTCCGGTGATATTGAACAGTAGGATATAATCCATTTAATAAAGCATTTCATTTTCACGACGGGAAACATTCATAAACATGTATATTTCGTTTTATCTATCATAGTTTCCCATAATTTTAAGTTACAACGAAGCCGTGGATTGTGAAGTGTCTGTCTCTACTTTTATCCTACGTCGTCTCTTGCCTGAACACAGCAATGAAGTTAAGATGGCTCATTAATAATTTCAATTTAAAAGCTTACCAGACTAGTTATTTCTATTAACCTAATTCCATAAGGCCCGGAATGAAATTTCAGACCTTATCAGAAGGCGAGCGCTGTCGTTGCCCTAAGCTATAATTAAAATACATACTATACATATCGCTGCTCTTCGTTTATTATTGTTAATAATTGTCTATTGTTATAAATGTTCAAATACAATATATTTCAGTATAATTGTTTTTAGAGTACGCAAAGGTATGTCTAGATTCATGATGTTGATCGGGCTGCAAGCCATAGTGACTCTTACAGCTCATCTGACACTGTTCTCGTGGACCCGGATCCACGGCCTGTGGTTTTAGAAAAACCAAGTGTGCTACGTGGAGTGTAGCTGTCCTGCGCCGATATTTCCCATTGTGTGTGTCTGGTTCTTGTAGTTGTTTCCGGCGATTCTACTCGGTCGCCCAGTTCGGGTGCGGACCCGTTCCCCGATTACCATCGCCTGTATCGGAATCTCTGGCCGGAGCAAAGGTATGGTGTGATGAAATGCTTTAATAAAATTGGCGCAGTACTTAAATCAAAATTCATTTCTTTTCTCAAATAAGCCACGTGGCTGTAATGTTTATATTACAATGTGTACATTATAAATATTTTCGTTAACATTTCAAATTTGCGATGGGTTTAAGGGTGCACCGTGGCCGATGAAATACGAAACGGCCGCCTGCGGGCTCGTACTTACCCCCGGGTATGAAAGCGGAGTGGCCGTGTAACGCTGTGCCATTGACATGTAACAACGGAAAAATATTTCCATTTTCGCCCTGCCACTAACCGCGCCACAGAAGGCAATTCGTTTTGTTCCTAATTTTAACAGCATCCGCATATCCATAAGCCCGAAAAATGCTTTTAACACACGGAAATCCACGATACAATATAATCTTCAAAGCTCCTAAACTACAATAACGTAGTGAATAAATACAGGGTTTCTGGTGGCAGATTTATGTTTTCAAATTTAAATAAAAAATAATATGTTTGACATATAATTTTACTAAAAGTATTAAAAGATAGAGTACAAATGCGGATTTCATTTTTTAAAGATAATGTCATCCAAATGTCTTCCATCCTGTTGCACACACACACACTGTTCAAAACGGAGCCTCGTATTCCGTGCCACACGCTGCAGTAAACTTGGTTCAATTGCGCTGATTTCTCGCCGAATATTTTCTTTTAAGTCCACAACAGTTCGCGGATTATTGGCGTAAACTCTCTCTTTGAGGTAGCCCCACAAAAAAAAATCCATTAGAGTTAGGTCGGGTGACCTCGGTGGCCACGGGATGTCCCCAAAGCGACTAATCAGTTTTTGAGGGAGATTTTCTCGCAACAAATCCATCGAAGCTCTGGCCGTGTGTGCGGTCGCACCTGTACCGCATCCTGTTGAAACCACGTGTGTGATGAGAATGATGAATGAGCTCGCAGGTTCGGCAAAAAGAAATTCGAAATCATGAGCCGATAATTCTCACCATTGACATTCGTCGCTTGGCCCCGTGCATTTTTAAAAAAAAATGGTCCGATTATCCCATTCGTGGATAAAGCGCACCAAACAGTTACCCTTGGGCAATGTAATGGTTTTTGGTGCTTCAGTCGAGGATTGCGAGTTCTTAGAGCCCAGTAACGGCAATTTTGCTTGTTTACGTATCCGTTTAAATGAAAATGAGCTTCGTCGCTCCAAAAAATGGAATTCACAGTGCGAAAACGCTCCAACATGGTTTCACAAAAAAATCTGCGTGACGCAAAGTCATTTTTTTTCAATTCTTGAATTATTTGAATTTTAAAAGGATGAAACTTCATATCTTTTTTCAAAATTTCATGCACAATTGCTCTTGGAAGTCCCAGTGAAACTGCCCTTTTCCGTATCGAAAGTCGTGCATTTTCACGTAAACTGCGTTCAACCAGTTCAACGTTTTCGGGGGTCCTTAACGATCGACTAGGTCCTAGCCGTGGTGTGTTCATAGCCGAAGCAGTTGCGCGGAACCTCTCCACCCACGAACGAATTAAATTCACACTCGGCCCATCGCCTATCCGTCGAATATTGAAATGTGAACAAAACTGTCGGCGAGCGAGTACGTAAGAATCGTTACTCTTGAAAAATGCTTCAATAGCGAACGCGCGATGCTCACCCGACCACTGCACCACTGCGACATCGTGACTAAGAAATCCGCACGATCGGTGATTCTAATGACACCACCTTCCTCCCGCACTGTTTATAACTTATTGAGATATTCGTTTTTTAAAATATAAATCTGCTGCCAGACACCCTTTATCAAAGGGAAAGTATCCAAACAGTAGTCTCAGGTCTTATCATTATGATCTATTAATTTGAATCATAAACCTCAATTTACTAAATGTTTCTCCCTCAAAGAAGTTACAAAGTAGCTATGATAAGATAATATGAACATGGTAAAAAACTTCTCTATTATTCATTGTGAAATTATAGAGCAAGTATTTCATACATTCATGCATTTAGATAAACTGCCATTGATTCATTTGTGAAATTTATACATCGCTAATATTTGCGTTACTGTTTCAGTAGAAGTTATATTATTTAGCTAATAAATTCAAATTTAGCATGCATTAAGTCCGTATGCCTCCCAATAAATTACAGTTATTCATCAGGTTCTAGATGTAACAATATAGCGATAATAATAAATTGTACTTTTCATTTAGATTTGTATTCTACACAAATTTGTTCTGAGTAGGGTTCTTCCGGATTTCTACTATACAGAATAACCCAATACAAGTTTTTCTAGAGTCTATTTTTTAGAAACCTCGATAGACACCGTCTAATTTAGAAAAAGATTAGTGTGTTATCCTATTAAAATGTGTATATATATAAGTTGTTAAATTCCAAGGACGTAAAGATGTAAAGGACTCCCAGAAATATTATTTTAACCTATATTATAGACTGCTAACCGTTCCTAGCCTGTTTCGCTGGCCGTAACACCCCACAACTCAATTGGGGAAAGGAATTTTGTATTATCTATTCTTACATGACTTCTAAATGACAGAAGCAATAACTCTAAAATTTGAGTCTAGGTGAAAACAACTTCGGAGACTTCGTGATGAGTCAAATATTCTGGATATCTGCTATATATATATATATATATATATATATAAATGAGTTATTCCAATGCTAAAAAAAGCTAATAATATTAAAGCAGCTTTTGTATAAAAATTATGTATGTTATCCTTTTTCCGTCAATGACATATACGAATTCATTATATATCAATATAGATCAATATTTATTCATCATCATCAGCCGATAGACGTCTACAGGACATAGGCCTCCCCAGGTACCGCCGGGCACTAAGGATCGTCCTTTGTAGGGGTTCATAATAGAAAATTTGAGCCATTTCCCACCACGCTGGCTCAATGCGGGTTGGTGGGAGCCAGAACTCTGTATGTTGATTGGCAGAGTGCACCATGAGCAGGTGAGGTTGGCTTGAGTCCTGTGAATTATTGTGCAGGAACCCTTACTTTATAAATATGTATTATGAGAATTGTTAGATATTAGGATGACACGACGATCTTTAAGAACAATTTCCTTTGAAACGGCGGTGTATCGAATCGTAGTGCGCGCTGATCGGGCGCCCGGCCCCACCGCCGGCACCTCGACACCTTTTAAAATGGCGTCAAATCGCGCAATTTCCGCAACGGTTCGATACCCATCTCTCGATTATTTCCCGACCGATTTTCTGAAGCTACGCCGCCTGCGAGCGAATCGCGTTTTGTTAATCAACGCGTCGTTTTTACACTACACTCTCATCCACTTCAATTTGTTTCTTGTACAAAGCACACGATACGCAAACATACTTCTTTTTTTTTTTGTTGCCGGACGAACCGACCGATTGTGAATGATGCACGTGCTTACAACAAATAAGCGCTAATTAGGATGATACACATCTCATCATCATCTTGTTACATGAGCAGTTTCGATAGCTATAACGCCTTTCATATGGAAAAAAGGTAATATTTGAAGCAAAAATTGACGCTGTGTTGGTAAGTACGGTCCAAGTCAACAGAGACCTACCATCATTATAAGAAAACAACATTACTCCATAACCAAATTATTTTTAATTTTATTTACATGTACCTTTATAATAACTATTATTCTAATATTCCCTGATATTATTATGCAAGATTTTACCACATTTTACTCTTACATTGTTTCTGTTTATGTACTTATTATTTTACTCTATCTATACTTATGCTATCTAATTATCTAATATTCACAGAAATATACAGAATATTATTGCGTACATATGTATTAAGTAACATTTACTATCTTACATATTTGTAAACAATAATTTACGAACTTACTTCTAACTGATTAATTTTTTATCATCTCGAGTAAACTGAGTGTATATATTCTTAAACCTGTCTCCTGCTCAAAGTCATAACTCAAGGATCTATGTATGAGACTACATTATTCCCTTTAACTATAGACTTAATGGGCAATTACACATTTCAATAACAACGTCGGTATTGGGTATAAATGTTATTAAGCGTATAAAATTTTAGATTTATATATATACTAGTTATTCCCTGCGCAATTTGCTGGCTGCAACACCCCCTTAATTCCTTTTGGGGGAAGGAGTTTTGTAAAATCCATTCGTAACTGACCTCTAAATGGCAGAAACAATATCTCTACCAAATTATCATTACATACGTTTAATAGTTTCAGATATCTCTCTGGATATCTCCTATATATATTTGAATATATTTTTTTATTTTTGTTTTTGGCTCCTAATAAGTATATCATTCTTATCGCACCTTATACACTATTAACGCTAAAAATTACATAAGTTAGGCATTAAAGTCATTCAAATACACCAAAGATGACAAATCTTTCGCGAGTTTGTATGTAAGAAATATTTCTAAACGGGTACTAATGAATATTAACATAGTAAATATACCTGTTCTGTTGAAATTCGTTATCACTTATCTATTACAAGTTACATACAAGGTTTGAAGGGCTCTGTAGATATCGAAAATGACTAGTAAGATTACATTGGAACCTATATATTAGCGACAAAACAATGTCGTGTTGAAAGTAATTAACAGCTGATTATAAGCAAACTTATAACTTAAAGTCATGTAAATGAAATAATGGATTATTTAAACAAAACGGTTTACCTGTTATAAGAAATTATACTATAGTATGTTAAAGAGAAATTATTATAACTAATTAGTATATAATTACAGTATTTAGTTAAGTAATCATTCTTTGTCTTATTAAGTTATTATGCAATATATTTATTGTTATTGCTATCATTTTATTCTACATTATAATGCATGAATTCAATGCCTTAATTAATGTTTGCTTTTATATAATCTTTTCTTTTCTTTTATCAAGTTATTAACTTGCAAACATGTACATCCCCGCGAACGGTTTCTATAAAAAGTATAGAGCTAAAACTTGTGTAGCACGTTAACGAGAAATAATTATAACAAGTAAGCTCGCTAGCCTAACGGTTAGAGCGTGCGGCTTTCATTTCGAAGGTCGCGGGTTCGAATCTCGGCATGTACCGATGACTTAATATTTAAGTTATGGACATTTGTGAACTTTAGTTACAACAGCGAGATACAAACGGTGAAGGAAAACGTCGTGAGGAAACGCGCACACTGAAATCATCTTTGTGTGTGTGTGTGGTGGTCCCAATAAAGTGGCAACAGGCTCGCCCCCTGTTACATGAGACCTAATCTGATCACATCTGGAGAATAGTGGATGTTTATTCACCTCTGCCTACCCCTACTGGGTAAAAGGCGTGATAATAAAAAAAAAAAAAATTATTAATCTTTACGAATAGTCTTAAGGTATTTACTTGGATAAAGTGCAAGCTTATGTTGTGATCAGTTTCTATGTTTGATATGGAATTAATACTTGTGCCATTTTGTTGGATTTCATTATTTTCGAACAGCCGAACCATTTTGTCGCATTCACCGGAATCTGTTTTTTTTTTTTGTTGGAGCAATTCCAAAACGATATGTACAAAGGCCATGAGTACTTAATCACTGGCATACCTGGTCTGAAAAGTGGGTGCCTCAAAAATTTCAAAGCGTACGGCTTAGGAATTTAGACGTGAAAAACCTAAAAGAAAAAAAATACGTACGCTCCCCCCCTTAACCTGCCACCCTGTTCGGCCCTACTCTCATGCAGCGGCTACTTTTTCATCTGTTTGCCGCTGAGGCAGGATATTAATGAATTTCCTCGGCCCAGCGGCCCGTGATTAGTTCACTAATGACATTACCTTTCTCCTATAGAGCTGGGGTCACTATTGTCTAGCGAAATTCGGGCTGCGACAGCTTCGTTTCACGTCAATTTAAACGAGTCTACCGTTATTACCTAGCTAGACAAGTGATAAATATCTATCGCTATCTGTACATGTAAATAGCGACACAAATAAATAGCTAGACAAGTGATAAATATATAATTTATGGATAACACATTATACTTGACATACGATATAGATCTGTAAATTATTAGAAATACTTTGTAAAAGTATTCTTTATTTTAAGAAAACTCACTTCATCGGTATTTTGAATGGAAAACATTAACTTTTTTCTTATTAATATGGTCTTAAGGAAAGGGAAAGAAACTCTGTTCGTAAACTTTTACGTTTAAATCGAAACAAAAGCTTGTAATGACTTGAAATCGTATATCCGAAACAGCATCGACGTCGGGACAGTCTCCGATTTCGTGTCACGCTTTGCTGTTTCATGAATTACATACACCTTCCTCACGCAAAGTGACCAATTAACCAATACAAAAACTTCGACTTGAATTTTATGTAGTACCAAATGATTGCATGCAGCGGGTGAACAGAAATGCAAATGAAATTGACTTGTATTAACATCCGTACAGAGCAGGACGTCGGCCGGTAGTGAGTGCGATGCATTTTGGTAGAGTTTTTTACAGCCCTCCCATGAAGGCGCCAAGCGGAGCGTTGAGATATAAATCAACCTCATATTGTGATTTGGCAAGCCTCGTTACAGTAACAATACCCCATATTTACATATAAAATATTATTTTAGAGGCTTTATTTATTGTTCGAAGTAATCCAATATGTTTGGCCATAAGTCGGGCGCGGGTCTCCAATTTCTCACTGCGTTACAATAACGGGCGCTTTTTGTATTGTTATATAACGACTAAACGTTTCCTTTTTACCGGAAATCAGTTGAATATCGTCTTTTGTATTATTATGGATAAATTAAAGACACATAAAATAATACAGACATACTAGCTACATATTATATGTTAGTTTTTGAACTTTGATTCGTTTTTTCACCTATGTAGTCCGTTGTATACTACTACTTATATGTAGTCCCGCAAGCTTTCATGTTTTTTTATCTTGCATTCCTAGATGTTAAATAATAATGATAACTTATTTTTTTATAATACACGCATTCCCGTATAAGGTTAAACACGAAAAATTTTAGACTTTTTGCTTTGTAGGACCTTTCTGACCTTTCGCAAGATGTCCTTTGACATTTAAATTTTATAGTAACTGTGATGCAAAAATAAAATTATTTTACATATGATTACAAACTTGCACAATTTCTTACTACATTGGTCTTATTACAAATAATACGACCTAAGCAGATACAACAACATAATGAGAATTAAACACTATTGGAGTACACTCGATTGATGTAAAAATACCTTTGCATGAAGATCCCGAGCTCGGGACCGTAGACTCCTCAGTGGCCTCTGTTCCTATAATTATGACCAGTGTCCATTTAGCCGACATATTAACGCAACCTTTATAAAAATATGGGATGCTTTTGGCGACAAACGTCCAAGCGTGTAGAGAATGTTCACGGCAAATCTGTAGCATTTCTATATTTGTCTCTACATTACGCCGACGACACGCGACCTCTGAGTTTAAATATAAATAACGGCGGTAGAGGTATGTGTGTGTACGCGATTTGTATATTTACAAGGCACGAAACACACAGACGCAACGAACAATACGTACAAGTATGTTTCATACAGCGAGATGAGTGATCTCAAGCTATGGAGATTATGAAACGACAACACAAAAATTCTATTAACAATAAGAAGATCTTCTTTTTAAAGTGCCTCTCCAATTATTGAAGGTTGGCGATCAGCAATATAGTCCTTTCTGTCTCTGAAATCATCGCTAAAGCTTTAATAATAAATTATATGCATTATAAATCTTATAAAATATTTTATATATTATTCTTACAAAGGCAAGGCTCTAATGATTATAGGTCTCTGTTGCTGGAGAACTTCTCTTCTCGCCTAACAGTAGAGTGCGGATATTAATGTGTTCCAGTTTGAAGGGAGCTGTAGTAAGAAAATATGTATTAAACAGAATTAAAGCCTCTTTTATACGTTATCATATATTTATGACAGTCCAATATATAGTTTATAAACTGATTTTTTTTTTAATTTATAATGCTTTTTGAACATTTTTAATATTTAAACTAAACGGCAACAATGTTCGTTTGATTTTCCAGATACACTACAAAAATATCCATATCAACCATACACATGGTTTCTATGGCCGCGACTAGCTTCTTATATCGTATAGTAGCTGTTCCCCGTCCCCTTTGCTACCCATGTCACCCCTGGAAATAACTTAAGGGAAGTAAGTTGTAAAATCCATTTTTTGTAGACCAATACTCGGTAAAAGGAATATTGCTACCAACCTTATGATTCTAGAGATATCGCGATGAGTATCTAAATAGGTAGAAATCTATATGAAATTATGCTTATCATAGCATCCTCTTCTTTCATGTTCTTGTTCATGCTCTTCCCTCTTTATCTTCCTTTTTTCTAACGCCGTTCGTCGATTCCTACCTCAGAGTATAGCGCTACCCATAGCGATCGCGTTGCGGTGTACGAAGGGCTCAAACATTAAATGCATGAAATATGCCCTGATTTGAAACAATGGGAAAATATACATATAATAACATCAATGAATAACAATGGCGTATAAATTATCATTTAAACTGTTGTATACTTTATAAAATATTATGGCCCTTGTGTTTTGTGTAAGGAGACGAAACCATGTGATTTGTTTGAATGAATGTTGAACGCGACTACAGGTAGAGAATGTGAACTACCACTAGCCTACCTATGCCTATATTTATGTTTATTTCGATGGAAACTGAAACATTCAAGTATTGTTTTTATAGATTTTTCATAGCTTAATAAAATAAGCAACTATTTTTAGTACACACCTTCCATTTCTAATGAAGTCTACTTAAAAATTATTCGCTTAAATTTCCCGCAAATACATTGCAGCGTTCAAATGAACTATGATTTTTTCTGTATGATATTATTATAAGAGTTTTGCCTTTTCGCTTAGGTTAAGAGGTAAACATATGGCATTGACTGAGGCTATAGGGCTGACGACTTATCGGAATTGTTGTAATATCTTGACGAGGGGCCAAGTTTCCACTTACTCTGCACCACCACTTTTTTGATCTTTTAACCCTAAGTTCTCGCAAACAACATTGCATTAGAAATTACTTTCACAAAAATTACTTGATCTATTAAAAAAAGATAATACTTCTTTATCAGAAGAGCGTCTATCAGAGGAAAAGATATTATATAAATAAAATTTACTGAAAATAGGTCTTTCTTGAAAAACCGTCTAGACACCACCGCAGGACCCATTACTGCTGTCGTACAGTAGCATTCCGATTTGAAAGGTGTTGTAGTTAGTAAAATTACTGGGGTAACCAGACTTAACATCCTGTCTCAAGGCGACGATCACAATGTGGTGCTGTGAATAACATTCTAACTAGCGCCACATTTTTATAGTCGGCGTATTACTTACCATCAGTTGATCGTTCAGTTAGTCACGTCGCTTCGCAGTATAAAAAAAAACTGGGATAACGAGACTTTACTTCACAGGTTACAAGGTGACAAGTACAGTATAATGCAGTGTAAATCGTTAATATTTTGTTAAAACAAAGTAAATTGTAGCTTTTTAAAGGAAAGCTTAGAACTTTGGGCACGTCTTCATCCGATTCGAAGTTTCGAGTATATTATATGAGGGTTATACTTTATTTATAGTTATATCAGTTTGATTTAGACATCGGCGATGAAGGCGGCCAGCCCTGGCGGTCAACACGACTACCGTTTTCGTTCGTGAAACTCCCGCGCACGACCTCCATGTAGATGATTTTTTCGTGATCGACCCGCTCATTGTTCGGTAGCATTTATTGGATTGAAATTGTTTACAAGGGCCACCGTGCCACGGCGCCCCTCACGTATTGATGTACGCTCAGCCAACAAGCCATACGTGCTCCCACGTTGCGACCGATGCCTTCGAGGTTATGTTGAACAGCAAACCCGTGCTCATTTTAACGCTCTCTAAAGTTGAGATGATGATTATCATGATGAAAGTTTAATAGTGTTGTGCTTCACTCCAAGACCGCAAAATCCTTAAATCATCAGTCGACTTTAAACTCGCGGGGAATCAGGGTGTTAGCACCACGGAAGTGGACATTTTTGGAGTAAACCTAGGATATATATTCAGCATTCAATAGATATGAACTATGAAAATAATATTTAATTACTAGTTTAATAATAATTAAAATAACTACTTTCAGCTTTACTTGACTAAAACTAATGAGGAGCTATTTAACCTTAAACCTCAAGTCTAGAAATATTTTATCTTCGTAACTAATTCCTATAATTCAGGCGAGGTAAAGCTCGCGTGTGACGAGGAGTACACCCTATCTATTTAAATAGCATATCTAGATAGACTTACGTACTTATAGCTAACGGTTTTCCTTTCTATGTTTAAAATATATTTATTTATACTTCATTCATGTGTTGACATCGATATTGGTATCAAATGAATTATTTTTCACTATACCCACTCCCTCACCTTTCCTCCCATGCACACGGTAAAAGTTTTTCAATAATATTCGCAGTTGTTATTTCATGGAATTGAAATGTCGGCGATTGTAACGACTTGTTAAAAAATTTGAACAGTGTACGACATGTTGCATGTGTTGTACACTATTTCGACTATTGTACGCCGTACACCCAACACAATAATACCATTCTACATAAAAAAATATCAATCAGTGAATAATGGTAGGTCAGACATGAAAAAATACGTTATACGACGTAGTATAAACATTTTAATCTTTAATATATGTAGAATTTATAAATAAACAGACCACTTAACTTTTGTACTGCTGTCGGAGTTCTGTCATGAGATCTTCAAGACCATTCATCCACCACACTGGCGATATGCCAAATGGTTTGTCATCTTAACGGACATCCTGGACATAACTTTTCTAAGGTATTCAACAAGAACCGTCTTGTGCTATTTAGGTCTAATCCGGTTCTTATAATGGAGCCCATAAAAATTATTGTTCTCAGAACACATCGGTTTCCTTCAACGTAACCCAAGCTCAGTGTGGAATTAAACCACGCTTCTTCTACAGCAGGTTCGACACGCCAAGCTATCACTGTTTCCTGTTCCTGTGCATCAAGCTGTTCTTCTCCTTCTTGTTAGCGTAATAACGCCCACTGCTGAGCGTAGGCCACCCACAATAATCCTTGCTCTTCTATTTGTTCCTCTCTACCACTGGAGGTTGGTCGTCAGCTGAGCGAACTTCTCCCTATCTTGTGGTAAGGACCATTATTGAAAGGGAATTGGGCCTTAGTCCCACCACGCTGGCCCAGTATGGGTTGGTGAGTGGTCAAAGCCTCGTCTGTTGATTAGCAGAGAACACCGCATGCAGGTGAGGTTGACTTGGGCTTCGTAAGATGTTATGCGATACAGAAGTAATTTGTCATAATCTTTTAGTCACCACATTTGGATTATGTTTTAGACTTATTTAACAGGAACTGTTTTGACATGGTCTAAACATATTCCGGAAAGACTGTGAAAGTATTTAACTTTCGTAAAATGTTTTTACTTTATTAGTTTATCTTCATCCGATAGACGTCTATTTGACCTCTCTCAAAGATGTCCACATCAATCGATCCTGCGTTGCCCACATCCAGTGACTTCCTGCGACTCTCACCAGATTGTCGGTTATCCTTGTGGGGGGTCCCCCAACCCTACATACGCATCCGCCAATCGAGAACTGTACTGCTCCATTAGCTTTGTGAGTCAACGTCATCAGCCCGTCGCAATCCACTGTTGGTCATTGGGAAAAAATCATTTCATATCCTATACGTAGTCTAAATAATTTTTTTTTCACTGCGAGTTGGCGGTTCCGATGATACAGTTTGTTAAGTCTATTTTTATCGGTAGCTCAGACCGATCGGGAAAATATTTTCTGAAGTTTTGTAAAGACCTTTTAAGTCTTTATTTCTCTCATTTTAACAATTCGTGTTGCGATTCGTGATTTGTTTTTCTCTTTGCCCCTTTTTGTGAGTCACGTTTTGTAAACACGTTGAACGATTTCACATGGAGAACGATGAGACATTATGGATATTTTTAAAAGTCTACATTATATAACAAAAAAAAACTAAAAGCAGAATTAAAGTTTACATTATCAGTCGGATAACGCCTACTGCTGAATGTAGGCCTCCTTTAAAGATGTTTACGCCGATTGGTTCTGTGCTGACCGTATCTAGTGGCTCCCCACGACCGTTATCAGATTGTCGGGACACCAAGTTGGAGGCATGCTTGACGGGAAATCTTCACCAGCTGAGAATTCTTTATAACCCTGGTACCGGCGTCTCATCGACTTCTGTCAGATCGGCCCGTCCACCGGTCGGAGATAATTGAGAGGGATTGGCCTAGCGTGAGTTTGTGGGTAAGCAGAGCCTCCGTTATTAAAGAGGGTGCACCGCGTGCAAGTGTTGACTTGGGTTCCGTAAAATATTGGGCTTCGTAACACCTTACACCTCTCTAAATCAATTACAGTTCACGGTCGCTGCAATTCCTACATATGTATTTGTAAAAACAATATTGATATCCTTTAGATCATACCTTTCAAGTTTAATATAAATAATATTTTTTTTTATAGAAAAAGAAATATATTTTGGAAACAATACGTTTTAATGACAATCGTATTCTAATTAGATTTAGTATGCGAGTTACTTGAGATTGTTGTTTACGAAGGCTTCTAATCGTCTAAACTCTATTGGCTACACCATTACCACTTAACTGGAAACAGGTCGCAAATAAGCAATGTGAATAGATTTTTAACAAATTGAAAACTGGTAGTAGTTTTGTCCGTGACGATACATTTTGAAAAGGCTTTTATTGTGTGTACTTATGTGGATGGGTATACGTGCCTTTGCCGCCCATCGCTTAATGCATTTATGCAGGCAACGTGGCCCATCTCACCCGGCTGTACCTATTAGTTAGCCCGCCGTTTTTTGCCATTTTTTTCCTCCCCACCTGACATTTTTAGGTATTATGATTGGATTATAGGATGAAGCGATAGAAAGAGGAAGTAATAAAAAATTTGCTCCGACGTTCGCTGGGTTTTTTGAAATTACCTTCAGTGAAAGCAAAATTGTACCAAATGGTCTATTTGGATCGTAGTCTATTTAATTAAATGCGACCTTATAAAATATTGAAGTGACCATGTAATACTTAAAAGTTTTGATACGTAATATAGATGCTTGTTTCCTTAAGCTAAAAGATACTTAGGCTAATCTGTGTAACTAATCGACATCGGATGACTATTTATATATTTAATAATGAACCTCCAACCATACATAAATTCGTATTCATATATATAATCACTTCTAATAAGTTTTAACTACCGCTCTAGAAACTACGGTAATATAGACTTCTTTTTTTTTATAAATTCTAACAACACATACATTGTTTTTAGTTTTTATTCAAGAAAACTAATAAAAAAATGCTAATACTCCACAAACCTACCAAATATCCATGTATTTGAATTTTCTTTATGATCATCGGCTCCTCTCTTAATACGGTTTATTTTTTTGTTTTATACCAAACGTTCTTTATATAGTGCATAATCTAAAACCGAAAAGCATGTATTATCTTCGGAAAACTTTGACAAGATACACAATATACAACGTTTTCCCGCGGCACATTCAAATAAAATGAAAACGTGTTATAAATACTAGCTTTACATTGTGGCACAGTGTTTGAAAGTCAAACAAGCACTTGGACAAATGTTAAAACCATCCTACAACTACTAAACTGTCAACATATGAACAGTCAAATATTTCCACGACATATACAACGTTTTCATATTCCTCTCCTCTCATGTACGCCGGCTTCGTATATCTAATATTTCATATTACATTGCAAACTAACTTGAAGTTATTAATATGCACAAGTATGTTAGATTTTACCCTAAAATATTTCGTATAGAAACGCATACAGTTCTCAATCTTCTGTGGTGATTAATTTGACATTAAGCTCCTCTGTATTCCATTTTTTTTTTATATCCGTAATAAAGTTTACACATGGAGGGATATGATGAATATTCTGCTTACGTTGTCTGTAATAATTTGAAACGTTTAACTTTCGGACAATGCGAAGTAGTACCGAATGTATTCGTAAAATTTTTGATATATGAATTTTCGATCAGTTTTGAACATTTTCGAATGTAATTGCTTTTAACAAATAGCCATTATAAGCTTGAAACATCGGTATGAAATGAGTTGAGGCAAGTTTTCCCGAACAATGAGAGGGCGGAGAACTGTACACAGTTGCGATTTGATTGGCGGGCAGGTACGCCTCCGATACTATGTATAAACTAATGAAAAAGCACAGCGATATGTAATACATTCCAGCAACATAAACATATATTCATATCTTATCTCTTTATAAATCCTATACAATTGTTCAATAGCATTATTTATAAAGAGAAAAATTAACCATTTTCCAATTTCAATACAATTGTTTTCTTTTATAGTTTTTCATTAAAAAATAATAATTTTACTAACATCCTATTCAGACTTACACGCACAGCTTAAATTTTTGGTGTTAAAGATGAAGTAAAACCTAAAAAAATATTTGTATGTAAGTATAAAATTTTCTGTTTTCATGTGGCGTCGCCGTATTGAACTCTATGCACAGTTAAGATCGTTTTAAAATTTTAATAGACGTTAAATGAGCAGAATGACAGGTTAATAAGGATGTATTTTCCCGACGTTAATAACAGGCTGCCGGTGCAGCAGCAAGGGTACGGACCTTTTATTAACTTACGTATGTATCAAAGGCAAATTTAACTGAGTTTGACTCCATAGTTCCTGTTTTTAGAAAATTTACAAAACAACCTCCAGTGAACGTTACCTTTTGTTGTTTTATGAAAGCTTAACAACGTAAATTACTATGTTAACATAGGAGCGGTTATTCGCTTGTCTTGTGACTGGTTCCGGTTGTGACCGGTTCGAATTATGGAGAAACAGTTTGGATGATGAGAGAATTTTCGCACCCGCTGCGTTAGTTATCTAGTACTGTAAATTTAACATATTCAGATTTGGTAGTCAGAGTATATTGGGCGAGCTGGCTTTACCATCTCAATAACGTTTAACATCATGTGAGATTTAAGTCAAGCTAGATACTGGTAGTAGATCTCTGTTGCCGAAGACTGTCTTGATAGTTACCACTGCAGCTGCTATTACTGCCACCAAATAGTGTGCAAACACTACTTTGTTCCTCTTTAGGGAAAGTACTAGCTAGTGTGAATTACTCAGGTAACGAAACTTAACATCTTATGTCTTAAGACAACAAACACAATGTAGTGCTATAAATATAATCCTAACCATCGCCGCGGTGATACGGACAGGCGTGTCATTTACCATCAAATGACCGTCTCGCTCGTTACAGCACTTCATAGTAAAAAAAAAGTCCATATTCGTACAATTTACAAGACCTAATTAAAAGATTACGCTTTGTCAGTTTGGTCACCTAATTTTCGGACGGAAATGCCTCACGTTAAACTGTAACACAGAGCAATACGGATGTTGAAAGGAGCTAAGGAGGATAGTTTGCTAGAGACTTGTTGTTGTTGATTGTTCGCACGTTTGATGTTCCATCTCGAATGTCTCCTATGGAAACAATGGATGAGTGTACTGGGATGTTCCAGAGTCAGCCCCCTGTGAAATTGCCTCGAGTGCGACCAAATTGACAAATGTTAGTAAGTAGGTCTCACTTCCGCAAAGTGTTGCGGAAGTGGAACCTAATTACTAATGCTACTACTTAACCCCATTGATAAACAGAAGCAAATTTGTTAGAAACCAGATATTTCCTTACTATACTAAATGTGTCATAATATTTTGCTTAAAAATAATATATATATTGATTATTAGAATTTTAACCCTTTCAAATGTTTGATTAGTCTGCTGTTACTCTTAAACATATACTTACCCCCTAAATTGGTGTAAAAACATTCAAATACTCAAATGTTTACCGTTATGCTAATATCGATTAATACTTAATAATTGCAAAATTTGCTTAAATTAACACCCTTGATAAATTTATATGTGGCTAATAAACAGATCACTCAACGTTAGGGGTATTGTTTGAACACAGATATTCCTATCTACGTAAATCGCTCTGATTAGTGCAATGCTTTGCACTTGATTGATAATGCTACCAGTTTCTATTAGGCGCGCACTGCATTCTAAACCCTATACATCAACGGCTGTCACTGCTGCTAACTCAAGCATTTTCAAATTTTTTTTTTATGCAATTGTACCGTATGAATATAGGATAAAATATCCTCCACCCCCCTTATAACCTCGAGGTGACGTAAAAGCGTCTAAGGATTAATTACTGAGAAATGGCAAAAACTTACCATCGTTGTAACCGGCGACATGCGTTTGCAAACCTTCGTGCAATGTATTGCGATCATGGTTGTAATGATGATGTTGAATGAATGTAATGATGATGATGATGACAAAAATCTTTTATCATTATCATCTCAAGTGATGGACATCCAATGTTGAACATAGGTATCTTATATTGTATTCCACAAACCACTGTCTATGTTTGAGTAATTAAGTAAAGATGGTAAAGTAAGGATTCTTGCGATGTTTTTAATGTGGTGAAGATAAATATTTTTTTATTCATTTATGTACTTACTTATTACAGTATTATACTTTAGGTATTTATTCGTCAGTTTTTTTTTTATTTTGTACTTTTGATTACACGTACAGGTTTAATTTTTCAATAAGCTTAGCCGGTAGAAAACTCGATGTAAGTTAAGCTCGCCTGTACTTCACCATTTAACTATCATTGTTCGTCTTTTCTTGTAAGATGTTAGAAGTGGTGAAATAAATAAATAAAACGTTTAATGGAACTTAAGTAATAAGTTAATGGTAGTTTAGATTGGAGTTCGGTCCCAGGCCTTCACCTTGCCCGGTTGGGAGAGGCCGTCGGCAGTCGGCGGTGGGCGGGCGGGGGCGGTCAACAAACGCTTATAAATAAGGCTCATATCGCTGCAATAATGTGTAGCTAGGGGGGAATACTGTACGGCCATCCAATACCCGATACACGCAACACGAGTGCTAATATCCAGAACGAAGACTTTCGATTACCTCGTGCGGTCCATTTTATTTGCTCAGCGTACGTTCCCTTCGCGTTTATTTCTATTTAAATTAGTCCGATCGTTAAATCTTACAAAGGGATGAATGTTGAATGTTGCTTTTATAAATCGCATTTGTTGTTACTTGAGATATTTTCAATGTAATCAAATGTAGATTGATTGCGGAGCGGCGTCAACCTTAACAAACGGATTCGCGCGATGCTCGTGTTTATCTATAAAAGTATGGTTGTGTTAATAAACACAAGCAATGCTTCGTTTGAGGTTAAAATAATGTAGTCTGTTCTAAGAGTGATCAAGAGCAAGCGCCAGAAATAACCAAGCGATAAACTTTTTGCGGAATAGTCTCTTTTACATACTTTTAACTTGAACAAGTTTAAAAGTCAATGTCTCCATTCATTTTTTTTTTTAATTCTCTGCCTTAGTTTGTTTACCTCCGTATGATTGTGTATGGCATTATTCCCCAGGGCAAGGCATTTCCTCACATGGCAAGTGCCATTTGAGCTAATACGAAATGTTGATCAATGTAGCATTTTCTCGACAGATCTTAAGAAGTTTTTCGTAACCGGAAGCACTGTATGCATCAATCTTAGTAGCCTTTGTTGTTTTACGCCTACCTCTATCGCTTGGATGATGTGTATTTTAATTTTTAAGTAATAGTATGCAAAGGTGAAATATGTTCCTGAGGCCGCTAAATGAGGACGACACATTAGCGATCGATGTATTTCAAGAAGGTAGTCCAGCAGTAGACTTGTTTAAGTTGAGGTAGATGTTTGCTGTTTTATTATTTATATTCCATGAAGCGATAAGACAAGCGAGAAGTTTTCCTGATGGACATAACGTGGAGCTAGTTAGGTTGTCATACACAGTATTATTTGCACTCAGCTGTTTAGCGATAGAAAAAGAAGTTGTGATGGTACTTACATAGACGGTCATCGGAAACAGAGATCCACGACTAATGAAACAGAAATATCTGTTATAATGTAATTTTTCGGCATGTAAGTACTATAGCTAATATGAAAGTTTTGCCTAGGCCCACTGTCCAAATAAACCGTATCCCGAGCTGATAATCAACTGTGGTAACGTAGCGCGGTGATGTGCCAGTTGTTCACGCATTTGTTGCGCCGCTACGCAGTTATATATTAAACAAAATGTATTATTAGCGAACATTAAAGTTCCGAGGCGCCGAGACGCGCCAGCCGTCGGGCGCGAGTTGTACCGCTCCTAGTGATGCACCTACATACCATCTACTTCATACATTATTCACCTCCGTCGCGTCACCGTCTCAATATTAATTCGAGGAAATTCACTCCCCCCTTTCACCATTCCAACTTACATGACTTGAACTTATTTAAGAGGCAAATAAAACGAATATTTGCATAAGAAACTAATCATTTCTCAAGTGATGAGTAATGACAAGAGTCAAAGCATTTTTATGAAATATTCCATTACCATTATAAAAGTTAGATAAAATAGAAAAGTAAACATAATTATAGGTGAGCAATAGAACAGAGTGTTGAAAAGAAATAAAATAAAACAACAAAGGAAACAGAAGTGTAATATTGGTTAAGGGAAATAAAATTAAAGTAGGGAATTGTAAACAATGATAACGAGTCAAAACAGTGAGGCGATGAGTAAAAGGACATGGAATGGACAAAATAAAGCGTGAAAGAGGAAAAAAAGGGATAGAGAGAACTGGGATAATTGGAGAAAGTTAGTGAGACGAAGTTAAAATAGCAAAGAAAAAATTCTCTACCAAGGATGGTATTATATTTGGTATTTTTATAGGAACGATAAAAACTAATTATTTCTTATATATTCATATAAAAATTAATCAAATATCCTAACAGTTACATTTCAACGGTTAATAATCGATGAACGTTTCTATCAAACATATCTAGTTTTGTATAGGTGTAGAATCTGAAAATTCATCTAACAGGTAATAACGATTTCAAAAACGATAATAAGTACATCATTTAATAACTATAACTATTAGTATCGTTTACTATATTATTTTCATATAGACAAAGCTCTATATATCTGAGTACTATAAAGTTGAAATAATAAGAGCTTAGCTTCTTGTTTCTCATCACTAGTAGTAGCGCGGCCGGCGCACACATTATGCATAACACTCGTTTGTGATATTTGGTTATAACAATTTACTTCATAACAAACAACGTTTATTATCCGTGAACCGGTTAGCACAGATCCATCGTCTTCGCTACCAATATTTCTGGTTTATATACAGCACTACTCAATTGTATACTGCCACTACGTTTAATGTTTAACAGTTCGTCCGCATCGATAATAATGTGGAGGTAAATAAAGAATAAGTTAGATAAGTTATTTTAAAATTTATTTTCATGAGTAATAACACTTTTTTCTCTTACAACTTCCTACTGTAAGAGGTATATACTGATATATATTTAATATGTTGTAATTACTATTAGGGGGACCGGAAAGTAATGTCGTTTTCTTACGCTAAATACAAACACATACATTTTTAACGAGTCTTTATTTTTAATCAATGATGTATTCCCCATCATTGTCAATAACCTTTTGCCATCTAGTGAGTAAATTTTCAATCCCTGATCGATAAAAATTAATTGGTTTTTCGGCAAAATATTTAGAGATGGCATTTTGGATATCATCCAAATTTGCAAATGTTTTGCCACTTAAAAAGTGTTGCAGCGCTCGGAATAAGTGGAAATCCGATGGTGCAACATCGGGCGAATATGGTGGATGAGGCAGCACCTCCCACCCCAATTCATTAATTTTTTCTAGAGTTCGCCTTGCGCAGTGCGGTCTTGCATTGTCATGTTGGAGAATGACGCCTTTTCGGTTGACAATCGCTGGCCACTTTTCAATTAAAGATTGATTGACTCGCTGCAATTGTTCGCTGTAGAGGTCTGCAGTAACAGTTTCTCCAGGTTTCAGTAATTCAAAATGAACAATGCCGCGAATACTCCACCAAACACACAAAAGCGCTTTTTTGGGGTGTAAACCTGGCTTAGCAGTACTCCGAGGGATTTCATTTGGAGAGAGCCACTGCCTTTTGCGTTTTGGGTTATCATACAGGACCCATTTCTCATCTCCTGTGATCAAGCGATCAAAAAACGCTTCTGTGTTGTGTCGTTGAAGCAATAAGTTGCATGTGATTGATCGGTTAGCCTTATTCTGTTCGGACAGATTATGCGGGACCCAAACACCTGCTCTGCTTACTTTTCCAATCTGCTTCAAATGTTCTTGGATGGTCGACCAAGGTTTGTTGAGACTGTTTGACAATTCCTCGATCGTCTGACACGGATTTGCTTCCACTTCCGCCCTTAACACGTCGTTGTCTAACGTTGATGGTCTTCCTGATCGATACGAGTCGGAAAGATCAAAATTACCCGATTTGAACTTGGAAAACCACCTTTGGCATTTACGAATGTCCAGTGCATTTGGATAAACATCGCAAATGTTTTTGGTAGCAACTGTTGCGTTATTTCCCTTGCGAAACTCAAAGAGCATGCAATGCCGGATGTGTACCTCTTCTGGTATTTGGCTGGCCATTTTACCCAAAATTACAAAAAAAAATTGTAATTCAATTGTCTATAAGTAAAGAAATCACTATAACCTCACAATGTCTTTGGTACGCCTCTGAACAAAACAATGAGCTGACAAATGACAATCAAGTATTGGCATGCGCAGAAACGACATTACTTTCCGGTCCACCTATTATTTTTCTTTCACTGTCATCTGACCGCAAAAATCAGTGTAAAGATATCTTAAGATGATGAATTATTATTTAATTTCATATATAAACAACCTAACGTGTATTATTTTTTTTATTATTTGAAACTCCATTGAACAGAATGTATTTTAAAATGCAAATGATCAGACAAACATAAGAGCAGAGTTGTCGATCGGTGTCAACGGAGTTTTTCTGGGCAACAAAGACGGCGCCGCGCTGCGCCGTCTCAAACAATCGCGGCCGAGATCAAAGGAGGCGGCGGCGTGTTTACACCCGGCCCATCGCCTAATCAACCTACTGATTAATTTAATTAAACATTACGAGAAAGCTCTGTTTACTGTACGTTTCCTCGGGACCACATACGTGTTCAAAGGATGTAGGCCGGAGTATAAACATTGCCCATTGTTGGAGCTGTCGCGGCGAAGGGAGAGGACACGTTGCCTAGCGAAGCGGTCGTCGCATTGTTTCATACACACTATAAATTCATTCATTGTCGTTTATATGAATAGAATATTGATTATTATCAAATACTAGATTGTAACATTGCTATACTATATTCTAATGAAGATTTATATTTATAATACTTTTGATCAAAATTCCTTGTTAGAAATAAGTATTCGTTTATGGATTTGTAATAATTAAAACATAAATAGTACTATACGATGAACATAGGTTTGAGTAGGGTTTCGACGATGTCAAAATTGAATTCCAGTATCAATAGTAATTTCCCGCCAATGGTATTATTGTTCGAAACGTGGTATTTAAAGTAGTGCTAATAGAAATGTAATTGAATTTTGAATGGTTCACTGCAATACCTCTCTCTCGTAACATGTGCTTAACCTAGTCCAACCATTTCATATCAAGTGTACAAGTGTACATTGGTCAAAACACTAATCACTGTTTGCAATATCACAATGCTATCTAAAAGGCTAAAATCATTTGTTTATTTTACTATAATTCAAACATGAAATCGACATTCTAAAACATTCGATAATGAAAAATTTAACAAAAGTGGAGTACACGGAGGAGCACACGTCCAAACTTGCCATCTGGTAGCGACACGTCTAAACGAGACCGGTAGACGGACACCGTCCGGTCGAAACTTTGTGACGTCACAAAAAAAAATCGCTCTGCACTCTGACAAAGGTTAGGCACAGCACCAGGAACGCAATCGTAAATAGAACAATATCACGTCAAAACACACGAAGGTCCTTAACACTCATTAACTGGACGATAACGAAAGCGTTAAAAAAAACGAGTGAGCTTTAATTCGGAAAAGCCAGTTTCCTCCGCGCCGGTGAGGGGTACTTTTTCGTTTTGTTTTTTAATTAGTTGCCGCTTAAACTTTACCGCGTTCATGTTTTCAGTTTTTTTTTTTTTAATTCTGTCTTTTTTTAATTTACCCCCCACCAATTACGCATTTGAGTATAACTCGCAGTAAACGTCGACGTGTTGTTCAGTCCGCGGTTACAGCTTACAAAGTTCAGTAATCGCTAGAAAAACGTAGAAGTAAAGGACGGAGGAGCAAGATAAAGAATCGTTAATTGGTACTAAAACATTTCAAGTGTTCGTAAATCATCTGAAAAACTTGCTTTATTACATAAATAACAAAATTAATATAATAATAAAGTTTTTAATGAACGGTAGCAGAAATACAAATAAAACATTTTTCTATGATCTTCTGCTAAAACACCGGATGTCTAATTGAATCTCTATTGGACTGTAGAACAAAAAAGCTTTATCCGATTTACAATAAACTTTATCGGTATTCAGTAATATTTTTACTGTATTAAATTTCATAACTAACGAGCAGAGGTTATTTTAAACTATTACGACTTATAAAAACCAAGTTTTCATATGTTACACATGTATGCAAGAAAGCATACACGGTATCATGCAAACTTTACAGTATTCCGATTTGAAGGGCGCTGTAGCTAATATAATTACTGGGGTAATGCGACTCAACATCTTCTGTCTTAAGGCAGCGAGCGCAATATGGTGAAGTGTATATCAATCCAACTAGCGCCACTTTGTTACGGGCAAGCGTATCACTTACCATCAGGTGAGCGATCCGCTCCTCTAGTCGCTTAAAGAAATAAAAAAAAAATTAGTAATTTGCTGTCTAACTAATTTTTATCTCCCATTTGTAAAAGTTTTAACTGTTTTAGCATTCTTCTTAACTGCGAGAGTAATTAAGAAGAATGCGAATATGCAAGAGTTTCAATCAAGATTTTATTCTTGAGTAACCCTTTAAAGGTTATCCGAGTAACTCCGAGCTTTTTTATGGGGCCCATAGTTAGCGACCAAGTTTCAAAGCAATAAGTCATCACTGGCAACACTCACTTTTCGAAGAATTTGATTTTCAACCACTTACTGATATTGGACAAATAGACCTTGCGAAATATCTCGAACGCTGCCCAACCGAGTTGAATTCGGCGAATTAAATTTTTCTCGAAATTGGATCGACCTAACTGGATACTATGTCCCGGATACACATAGTACACATCCACGTAAGTCATAGAGAGAGGGTTACTGGGAATATATCTGCTTGATCAGATTAGGAATCAAGAGATCCGCAGAAAAACCAGTGTTACCCACATTGCCCTTCGAGACGCAAGGCTGAAGTGGCCACCGGCAGAGCACATAGTCCGTAGAACCGGTAGACGTTGAGGACTTAAATTTGTAGAATGGCCAATTCGCACCAGAAAGTGCAGGGACAGTAGACCCTCCCACTAGGTATACGACAATAAAAACATCGCTAGAAACTACTGAACTCAAACAGCATCTGTTGAGATGATGACATCTAAATTTTCTATATCTTACGCTTTAAATTTGGTACGAATTTACAGATTTCGCTCCAGCTGAGACCCTCGGTTAATTATTCAAAAATTATTAAAGGATTCATCGCTGAAGAACTCCTTAAAATGAAACAATTTTATCAATTACATTTGCATGCTTCATCTCATTTGTCTGACGGTAGAGGGGAGGGGCGTGCTTTGTGGAGTTTGCTCAAGGAAAATAGAAATAACAGGGCGCCGATTTTATCATAACAGAGAAACGAAACGGGACCGCGTACGTTATGGTAGGAAAACAACAGACATTGGGAGCCTCTGAGCGCGATATTAATGTGTTAAATTAATTATGAACAGGCTTACGAGGGAGGTTACGGCGCCTCGTCGCCGCGGAGAAGTCTACATATACATCGCAACAAAAAAGAAAGTATCCAGCCATTTGCTTCACGTTAATAACAATTGTTATAAACCGTTAACTGTTTGCGTTATCATTGATATTCATAAAGATTTTTAGTAATCTGAAGATATATGGCCTATGTCCAACAGTGGACGTCCATCGGTTGAAATGATGATGATGATGATGACATATATTAATTTTTTCTTTAAAAGTTACTCAACTATTTTGCACGATGGACCTCATACATATATACTACACAGTTTGTTAAAGAATGTTACTAGTTAACTAATATTTAATGTGTTCGATTTTAAATGGTTAAATTGTTTCGTATTGATAACATCGTTAAGGGCCATTAACCGGTTCGAGGTTCAACTGTTTTAGCCCCAAAATAATCAAACAGCATAAAAAGTCACCCTGTTACTGATTTAAAAGGTTTACAGATAGCATTTCGCTTGGGCTTTTAGCCCAAGGTTATGGAAATCAGTGAAACTGTATCAGTTTATATGAACAGCTGTTTTATATTAAAACCATCTAATTATTATCAATGTTTAATTGTTATGTACGCGGTATCAGTGTATGTAGACTATTTGAATTCCTTGGCAACTTCACTCCATTGGCTGGCACTGTTACACAAGAAACCCATAAGCTATCAGCGACAGACTGACAAGCACTTAAGCTGCATATGAATAAGATAACAGTGTAAAACCATTTGTTTTATTCAACGTCAAAGAAAGCATTATATTTAGGATTAATGCTTTATGTTAATTAGTAATGGACTAAGCTATAAAATTATGAAGCTGAAAGCTACTTCTTTCATATTTACCATATATAAATTTTCAATCTAATATGAACCGTGTTATGGCTGTTTGTTTTTTTATGAACCGATCAAAGCGATAAACATTTGTTCGTTAAACTGGAACTCATTAAACAAATTCCTCTTGTAAATGAGAGCCGGGACGTAACTGTAAAGAATAATAGAATTAAATGATAACAGGCACGAGTTAGTTGCGATGCATGAGGAAGACCTTTCAATTTGCTGCTTCTTTTTATATCTATTGTTCGAGTACACAAAGCGCAGTTTCTCATACAATTGATATTATGTTGTAACGCCGTCGTGTACATATTACTGTTTGTGGTACATTTAAAACAACTATATTACAGGCGCGTTGCCGCAATGCGTTGATAGTAAAAAATATTTAGTGTTAAGCAAAAAATCAAGTGCGTGCGTTAGACTGCGCAATTTTATTGTTGCATTAACAATATCGAAACGGTGCCGTTCAAATTATCAATTAACATATTATTGTGACCATGTTCCTAGCTGCGATAATATAGAAAACTACCCGAACAAAACAAAATGTAGTACTAAAAGAAATCTAGTATTTGTAATGAATTCAAACACCCGCCAGTTAGATCAATGGGACTGCACTGGTATTTGTAAATAATTTTAACTTTTAACTCGAGTTTAATTAACTCTTAAAGTTATAATATACGTTTAGATGTGATAAAAATTCACGACAAAACTACCCCTGAGATGTTTAACATCTGTGTTTGTTTGTTAATTGTCTTATGGATTACTTTACGAACATAAAACACGGGTTGAAATGTTACAAGACTTTTAGTAAACATCATATTTAAAAAATTCATTCACCGCTTGGGGGTTACTATCGAAAGTGAACTTAACGCTTTAATATTTATGCCGTTACATATGGAAATTATGAAAATTATTAATTCAGTGGACCTACGAGGAGGTAGTTGCGCGGTTTCACCCTGCCCGTGAATAAAATAACAGTGTTATAATTTCGAAGCAGAGGCATAAAAGTCGCTTTAAATTAAAAACAAATGTTCGTCAAAGTTGAAGTTTAATAATTCAACGTTGTGCCCCCCCAGCACCCTCTTTAATAGGGATCTGGCGGCTAGGATTACCGTTAACTTTCTATCGGAACGAGACATGATCAAATCAATCTTTCAGTGTACACATAACAACAAATAATAAAAGAAACATTCAAATGCATTAAATTAAAAGAAATTATTATGAATTTAGTTTATTTAAATGTCCTTTACTTTACGTTTATTTTCCTTTTCGTGCGTATTAAGCTAACTTTACTAGAATCAATCCATTCTCTCCTTTTGCTACAGTAATATGAACTGTGTAACACTAGCATTTAATTAAAAAACAATCATAAACAGTGTTTGCTTCATTCATATTCTGGAAACGTAACTAATAAATGTCCGAAACTTTTGTAAAGCTTGGCCACCCACCCACAAGAAGGAGGAAGGGAGGTGAGTCTGCGGGGCGATGATTAACATGTTTGTCTTGCTTATATCGTCGCCAGCGCCGAAACTACGCCTAACTCAAATAAAATCTTCCCCGTTTTGCATAAATACCCAGCCCGCTACGTTCCCCAATATTTGTCTACACCAATGTCACAGTAGTTAATGCCAAGAATTAAAAGTTTTCTGTTAGTCTGCTTGCATACATGGCCGCTAAAATTGTATGTAATTAACGGAACAACGTAATATCTACATACTGACTTAGATGTCAACATTTTCTTAATTCTTAATAAACCCAAACTACTACTAGAACATTTGTTAGGGATATTGTAACATGTACTAAGTACGTATAATATTGTTTACAACACTATTAAAACTTTATTCAATTCTCTTTCTTCATCCGTCACTTTTGACAAAGCACCCTTAATGATAAGCACAATTTTCGACAGCACGCATACGTGATAAACTTTTCATATCACTATTGTTGTATGTAGTATACAATAATAAATCTAAGAATGTAGAACGTAAATTTGCGATAAGATAAAAGAAAACCCGCAATCAATGTTTGCTACAAACAAGAATGTGGTCTACAAAAAATCAAGTGACATGTGAGTGTATATATAAATAATAAAAAGATTCCACACATCTCACTCGGATCGTACGATTAAAAAAATTACGAAAGTGAAACGGCAATTAACATCGGATAATTACAATTAGAAGACAATATAGTAGCAAACGGGAAAGCGAAGCGGCATTATGCAAATAAATCAACAAACGCGAACGAGTAACTAACAAACAACAAAACAATGGAGGTTGTGTAATGGAGAAGCAAAGTGCCTATCAGGCCTTCAGACGCTGTAAACATATAAAATGAAGGCGGTTATTGTTCTTCTGAAACAATAAGCTACATATTTCCACAATTCGCTGAAGCCATTTCGAGTGAAAGCGCCATAGAAAAAATATCCATCGGATACCGCATCGACGCACGCTTAAACAATCAAACAGGGAACAAAAAGACAGTAATGTGGAAATGGATAATGCAGGAGCGGCCCCAGCGAGGTGCGGGCACGGTACGGGCGGGCGCGGCGCTGTCACATCGCCCCCGTCCATTCCAATCGGGCTGCATCGCCACTGACGCACACCACATACACAACTATTACTGATAAAACGTTGAAGCTCATACATCAATTAAATTACAGTAAACCTAATTAAAAGTTTTGTATTTAGAAGAGGCGCAGGTTCAATACTCATACACAAAACATAACGCCTAATGTACATCTTACCTGATAAAACCTAAATATGACATCCGTCTGTGAACATGTGATGTTCACCAAGCATTTAGTCTGAGGGTTGGATAAATAGCCTTGACTCTAACTTTGTTGGAGAAGACCTAATCTGAGTCCCAGTACAAGAGTTGTTAATTTTTTTTCATTAAAACGCGTACCTTTAAATTTTTCACTGCAACTTCAAAGATGCAGCTAGAGCCTGTGAATGTGCGGATTTCAGACCTGTACCATTCAATAAATTTTATTATATTTCATACTCTCTTTGTCTGTCTATTCCCGATCCGTAAAAGAAATGAGGTATACTTCTGAATTTTAATCAATCAAACATAATATTGTGATTGGTTATGATTATGGAGAATTGTGATCAGTCTACAATCCGCTTAGTGAGCCGCTGCCCGGGGCAGTGCGTTGCACCCGACCTCTCGGCGGAGAGGATGTGTGATTAGTTTTATCCTTCGCCCCTCGCTGTGCATCCCTCGTCGCCAAGCCCCTCCCGCATTTCCGCTGCTATTCTTCTCAGGCTTTATCTTGTAACGCAAATGAATCGGCCTGTATTATCGTGAAAAAAGCTCAAGTGTGCTTCAACAAATTTATAACCGATAAAATTTCCACGTGTTGCGGGACCGTCCCGGTTGTTTGTTGAAACGAAAAAAGTATATTGGAAACGAGACTAAGAATGCGAAAGCGACACGGAATTTAGCCTTCCACTTGTTGTTTTCTTTCACTGTGGCCATCTGGTTTCCCGCTTTGTCGTCTCCTACACTTCTACTTTGACAAAGAAAATTTGTTGCATTGCTTTTGTGTCGTTTTATTCTCCGATAAATGCTTCATTTTCCTTTACAGGTAAAATTCCTTGTGGATTTAATGTTTGTTGTTTCTCAATCAGTGAGATATTAAGTACGACGTTTTAACTTACGCTTTACCTTCATTTAACTTTCTTTCGACATATTACGTTACAAGTAATTAATTATGTATATTTATAAAATAAGTATTTTCTATATTGTTCAATATGCTATGGCTAATATTTCTAATGATACAAACTTACGTAGAAAAGTAAAATCTTGTATAAGTTATGTAAATTATTTTTGACGTAGATTAGTAATACTGAAACATTGTTGAGAAGTTTACATTAACAAAAAAAAAAAAATGTTTTAGGTTTAAAAATTGTACTAAGCTGTTACATACATTGCTATTCTAATCATTTAACTATGCCTATATATCCTCTATAATAATTCATTGTAACTTTTAAATTGTAAATTTATGAATGTTCGAGAGGTGGTTGGACGTTACTTTGTAAAATAGCAATTTCATTTTACTTTCTTTGTTGTTTATGAATAAACACAACTCATAAATATGTAAAAATGCAAATTTGTGTTGGCGAAGTTTCGTTGCTATTGGACAGGGTACGAAGATGGCGTGGATTTATGTTTTACGATAACATTTACGTTATCATGTAACTAAAGGCGTGAATATGACAATATTGAAACGAATAGATTTGTCTCTCCACCTTTTATAACAGCAATCACAAGAATAAAGGATTTTTCAGTGAAATTAGTATACAAAGCATAGTAGATATATGAATAAGTAAACGACCGAAAGAAATACATATCTCTAACTGTATGTAATATTTCCTAGTTAAATAACAATAACAGTAAAATCAAAGTGTTTCACTCCCGGTCCTTGAGTATATTTTTAGGAATCTTAGTTGTAACGAAAGTGATTGGACAATAGAACTACGTTATATATCTCCTGTTTGCAAAGTAAAATGAAACTCAAAGTTCTATTAAAACATCTCTCGCGTAGAAACTTCGGTACGGAGGCGATGCCGACATAGAAAAGATAAATAAACCGAGAACAATCCTGCTTGAATAATGTTCGTCTCGCATCACACGCCTGCTATTTCTAATATTATTCATGTAAGTTAATTTAAACGATTTATACAATGCAATTGCTATTATTAATAGTCACGATAATTACTAAAAAAACCAATTATATTAATTCATCGACATTATAATAAAAGAGAATAGTTTAACTTTAAAATTAGCAACCTAATGAGTAAAGGCTTTTTTCAGTCTGCATTTATATATATAATGAAAATGGGTTTCATTTGTTCGCCAATCACGTAAAAACTAGTGAAGTTATAGACAAGGGAACGTGATCATTCAACGCATAATTATTTGTAGATGGTTATAGGTTATTTTTTTTTTTTAATTTTATACAACTTTCATCATTTATTAAGTTTTTTTTACCGAATTATTTATCCTGTTGCTAGTAACGATTGCTAGAGAAAGTCATTTGCGGTTGCGGTTGCTCTCAAGGAATATTTTAGATAAATTTCAAGTCTGATTGTATTTTATGATCAACAAAGCTGCTGGGGAAAAGCCTGTATATATATTTATATATATATATATATATACATATATATAAAATAAGTATTCACACTATATTTGTTCAAACACTTCGTAAACGAAAGGCTTCTATTTAAAATACCAAGTGGATTTATAAATCTAATTTATAAAACGGATAGCACTGAAAGGGCTATCAGTTATTAGCTTAATAATTACGTAGTGTCCGTTCGTAACAATCTCTTTTGACATCGTGCGATATTAAAGCACTGAATGTTTTATTCGGTTTGCTTACGCCGCACCCACCCTCCCACCTTGATGACGGAATGTTTGCTAAATGATACACCCCACATAATAACTGTCCACTGTCGCATTATAATTTTAAATTTTGCGAAGAAATGTTGATAAATTAATATTATGCTATTACTAAATAAACTGAAGTTTCTTTAGTCTGTTGCAATAGAAACTAGTACATTTTAACGTTCTTTAACTTTAAGAACAGATAACTTCGTGTAAATAATTTATCATGTAATCTTTAAGGCCATGTCATCATCATCAGCTGATAGACGTCCACTTCAGGACATAGGCCTCGCTCTAAGATCCCCCCATGGAGTAGGGATTCATATCGGGGGATTTGGGCGATTGTGGAGCCTAATGCGGGTTGGTAGGAGCCAGAGCCTCGTTTTTAGATTAGCAGGATGCACCACGAGCAGGAGAAATCAGCTTGGATCCCGTGAGTTTTTAATCGGGAACCCTTAAAGGTTACCCTAAAAGATGCTTCAATTATCATGTCTTTCTAATAAAATAAAAACTGTATTCTCAGCGAAAATAATACGTTATTGGAGAACATAGACATAGTACAATTCTTTACATTTCCAAAATTTACTATTGCTATAAATGGCATTACGCTCGCTTGTGTGCGTACGTGCCATAAGGAGAATGCACCTTAAAAGGACATAACGCTACAGAGTCGCCAATAGCATTTTATCTATAAATCCTCTAAGTTCGCACACTGACCTTCGCACGACGCTTTATAAGGATAAAAAAATAGAGCTATCCTTATAAAAATATGTAATACAACAATTTGTAGTGTCTTAATTGGAACAAAGAATGTATATAGTATAACTTAGTTTTCTGTTGATGTGACGAAAAGAAAAGTTTTCCGGCGAATTTGAATACTTTAGTCCAAGCAGGCTTATTAAACTCATGTAAACCTCTTATAAGCTTTTGCGCCAAATATAACCAAGCAAGTAGCTCTGTTTGTGTTAAAATTAATTTTTATTCTCACTTCTTCTAAGTATAAAGAAATCTCTTGAAATTAGTTATTATCTCTACAATCAGTTTTTATTTCATCCCAGTACAATTCCATAATAAATTGATTATAAAAAGGAGAGAAAGAAAGATAATACTACTAATAAAACGTAATCTTTCATTGAGAATACATTCAATGATTTCATTAATGTGTTCAAAGACGTTCAGTGGTGGTAGTTCTCTGTTGTCGGAGACCATCTAAGCTCCAGTTTGAAGGGTGCTGTAGCTAGTGAAATTACTGAGATAGTGAGGCTTAACATCAAGAGGCATGCTCAAGACGACGAGCGCAATGTGGTGCTGTATTTATCATCCTTACTAGCACCGCTTTGTTATGTTACCATCAGGTGAACATCCGCTCGTCTCGTCACTTCGTTAACTAAAGAAAAAACTTGAAATTTCTCTGGAGGTCTAAAATGTCTTATTAATGCCTATTTTGAAATATACAGTACCTCTATTTTTGAAGTGTAACTTATTGAATAGTTGAAACGACGACGATACCTGACGATGAAAGTTACATCAGCGTAAACCGTAATCTTTACTAACACTCTAAATTACTTAGTTATGTATCTTAATATATTGTAATTGTTTGTTATATCAATAATTAACTGTTTCTCTACCACTTTTCGGACCATTACACCCTCGTTACTCTCTTTGAGGAAAGAATTTATTAAAATCTATTCTTAGCTAACCTATACTCGGTAAAAGAATACTCTTACCAAATTTCAAGTCTTTAGGCCTTGGCCCTTTCGTCTCGTGGTATTAAGATTAGGACTAAAGTATTCCCTGCCTGTCGTGTAAGGCGACTAAAAGAGTCCTCTGGTTTGGTGAGCCTTGAGGGTAGGGACTGTCAGAGCTCAATAAGCGAGCCTTAGGAGGACGGCAGATGCATGGAGGTCTTGTATTTGCTTTAGCACAGTGTGCGTGCTAAGGAGGACTTTCCACTACGGTGCGATACGTAGGAGATCTAGGAGCCCCTGCTAATGCACTGAAGGAGACCACCGAGGGGGTTTTAGTGGGTAGAAGCCCCACGTAACCTTGTCTTCCGCCTAGAAACAGGTTATTTTTTAAGATTTCCCCAGCTATAAAAAAGGCCTTGTGGTGCCAGGGATATCGTAATGAATCTGTATATTCTATAGTCTACATAGGTGAAAACCCTCATATACTTTATTATTAATGTTTATTATTTATTGTAGAACAATTACCGAAGTAAAGACTACATTAATTAAAGGAAAAATTCAATGTGTGCTTTTATTATTTAGAAAGCAATTTCTTCCTCACAATATAAATATATGTAAACATGATGGAAATAAATGAAATATTTCTGATATATATTATGTTCTTTCATTTTTCACTTTTTAATATTTTGTTATTATTTGCGATGAACTTTGTGGATGCGTAAATAAAAAAAAATAAGCGGCATCGCATTCACGGCATTTGACACGCAAAGGGGAAGGTATCAAACGCTTTGTATGTAGTAAAGTCTAAAGCGTCAATAATTGTAACGGTCAGATGAAAAAGAACAATTCCTCCGTTAATTTACACCTCCCCATCGCCGACAGGAAGTTTACGATCGGGCATTTTATCGATTGCTACTGTATTTAATGCGCCGAATGTACGACGAGCTAATGTTTACGTTCGGGCCGCTAGCGACGGGCGGCCCCGGCGGCTCGGGCGGCTCCGGCGGCTCCGGCGGCATCGGCGTTCAGCGGCGATTCTTTGTGCCTAACGCTCTAGCAAAGCTTTATAGAAGTTTTAATTGTGGCAGCAGACAAAGGCGGCGCTTTAATACGGCAGTAACTACAGTCCTATCTACAAATAAAATGTTTTATTAAGTTAAAGGCGCGTCGCCGGGCGCCGCCGCTAGTCTTGTTTACCGTTCGCGCACGTGCGCTAAGTACCAGTTGAAACGTCCCGATATATTGTTTGTTTACTCGTATAAAACACTAAAATCCAATTCAATAACAAAGAATTAAAGATCCCGAAATAAAATTTATTGCTCCAGTACGATAAAATAGATTTATGATTGCGCCGCGTTTGCGACTCGCTCATAATATTATTAGGTACTACCCTGGAAACAATATATACTTGCGCCGGTGCACCTTCCTGCCCCGTTCTGTGCAAATACGCACTTGCACGCTAAGTATAGTCGAGCAACGCACCCCGTGTCGCTCGCCTACACCTAACTTATTTCATTTTATCGTTGTGGAATTTTATTACTCAATCGCCAATGTTTTCAGACTATGATACATTTAATTTAGTCAGAATCATCCTACCCCTCTCCTATCTATTTTTATACGATTGAGTCGCTACGATTGCATCGCTTTTAAGACACGATAGGCATGGTAATAGACAAATTTAATATTATATCATCCTCAATCAAAGTGTATAAGTATATTTTAAAACAAATCTTCTTATTTATATCTAAGTATAGTATATGTTAATTATTACATTCTATATAAAAAAATATTACAAATGATCACATAATCATTGTTATGAAAACTAGTTGTTAACTAGAAGATTAAGGTCTCCTATCTTATTCCTTTATAACCGTCAAATGTCTCTATATTGTATCCAATGTTTCTACATATATAATGATATATACTACAGATTTAATAACGCCAATGTTAGACGCATTATATGCTGCTTTATGATTATTTATAGATTTTACAGGCGTGTTAGAAGAATTGCGAACGTATTGTCGCAACGTTTATTTCTATTTACACACTCGTAAATCTAAGAACATGTTCATTACTCTGACCCACGTGTTGGAATCCTTTCACAAAATGTACGTTGACAGTTTTTAATAGACAATGTTTACATAGAAAATTTCTATTAGTAATAACATATGGTATCTTGGAGAATTACGGTTCGTAGTTTATAAGTAAAGCTACTTAGATTTAACTAGTAAAAGTACCTACAAGCATAAATGCTCCCTACTCTTCTATTTTTAAATATATCTTCAAATATATAGCGAATAAGCTTTTATTAGGCTAGTACTCTTCATGGATACCTAGCGGTCGGGTTGATAGATTTATTCCTATTATCAAAGCCGATAATAAAAATGACTATGTTGCGCAAAGATATGTTTTTTTTGAAGATTTCGACTGTTTTTTTTTATATTACTTTTTGTTTGTTATATTACTACATTCATATAGATTAACGAATAAATTTCTTTCTTGTCTACAGGCTAAGTTGCTGGAGAACTCGCACGCTTGGCTTGGAGCATCGACATCTTCGATCGCAGGTCTGTTGATATCCTCATTATAACTATTGCAATTTTATGAGCTCTTTTTTCATGCCATTTAGCTAATTACCAAGCCACAATTGATGTTAAACCGTATATTTTTTTTTTATTTAAACGCTCCTTTCCTATACTTGTAACAAGTAGATAATTAAACTAAATTATAGTCATTCATTATTTATACTATTATGAATTCAATTATTTCTTCAACGTTTTTTTTTTTTGCTCTCGATCTCAAAGGAGAATCGAGCAATTTAAACTCAATTGTGGCAATGCAATTTTTTTTTTATTATTATTTCTAAACCTAACTTCTATTGTATTACATTGTGTTGCACGCATGTCTGTCTGTGTATACATCACAATCTGTACAGTATAATGATGCAGTACGTAACTTCGTTCATATCCGAACACGACAACTACAGTTCTTTGCGTTGTTTGTAACTGTTGTCGTTACGTGGGAAAGATTTTTTACTGTTGGGAAACTTGGTCATGCAACTAATGCGGTAGACATTTTCGAAAACAGCAAGAAACTGTCACACACCAGTTATAAATAGAAAATTAATAAACAACACAATAATGCAACTGTTAATGTTAAATTAACTATTTCTTTTTTTTTTTTTTGGTTTTCTTTCGAGTAAATGATAATGATGACACTATTATAATACTTTACACGTAAACTTTTAACCAAGGAAATTAATAATAAACAATAGCAATTGTATTCTAATAGATAACTAATTATTTTTCCGTTATTAATAATTGAAATTAATAACAATGGTCACTGTTATAGGAAATGATTAAAAAGTAGTTTGTAATGCATCGTTATAACAGATTATAAATAGCGCAAGTTGTACGCTAGCGTCTTTGCTTTTATCTGTCGATTAGAATTCCACGGTCATACTTTGAAGTTGAAAGCACCCACCTGGACCCAGGCACAACTGCAAGAAGCAATTCAAGCTGTAGTCACACAGAGAATGCGGTTCACTCAAGCTGCCACACATTACGGAATACCTAAAGGGACACTGTACGACAACATTCTGGGCAAATCGAAACGAATGGCAGTGTTAGACGAAGCAGGACTGTTGCCAAATGAAGAAAGGGCAGTTCTAGACTTTTGTTGTGAAACCAGTGTCTCGCCGTACAACAGGAGGACTAAGAAATCATTAACCGATGTACTGACATTCGTCGAGAAACTGAAACGGGCCAGAGATCCTGGTTTCACATTCATTGGTCTTACTGGTTTTCGGTGGTGGTGGGCTTTTTGTAAGAAACATTCAATTGTGTCCTTGTATTTCGAAGGATCTGTTAAGGGTAAAAGTGCAAAAGTCAAAGCTGAAAGTAATACTGATGACGAATCTTAAATATTCCGAGACTAAGACTTATAAGAAAGAGAGATTAGATTATAGTGAAACATTCCCTCCTTATCAATGTTTAGTTAATCATTGAAAATTGTATTTACATAAAAACCTTGTTAAGTTCCATTTTATTAGGTATTAGATTAAATTAGATCAATAGAAACAATTTTTTGTTTTGTATTGATAAACTTTAGTTATACAAACTCTTAATAAGAACTATTCTTGTATTATATATACACTTCATATCTTTAAGAAAAATGTTTTTTTGTGCTGATAAAATTAAGTTTATTTGGAAGTTGTATTTTAAAGCTTAAGTTTGACTGATAATCGATAAGATAGAATAGAATTCGATAATTATAACAAAAAGTTTGCTGAAGTGCCTTTTTTGTGATATTATTTTACATAGGAGATGAATAAAGTTGATTATTACTTTTAGTCGTAATAACATAGCAATGTTATATCTAATCCAATTTTAACACTGCTGCTGATGATCTATATTTATATGGATTTATATATATATCAAAATTTAAATCTATTGAAACTAATCTACTTTTTGTATTTAACATCCAATACGAATACAAATTTTATTACAACCATATAAGGTCAGCTAGACACTAATGTCTTATAGTATAACTTGTTTTTAAATATTTCCTAGTATAAATACACATGTCGAACACATCGCAGTGAAGCAGTTTAAAAAACAAAACCTTGTTATGCATTTAATTTTTTTTTTATTCGATAAGGTAAACGATCGCCACAGAAACGCGGCAAGTCGGACCTAGGAGTCATGTTCAATAATGAAACTATTTATTTGTAAATTGCACTACATATATTAGAATTCATCTAATATAATATGTAATTGCAAAAGTTCAACTAGTGTTGTGAGAGCAAAAACTAAATAATTAAAATGGAGGAGGCGATAAATAGCACAACAAATGCGCCCAGCTGTAATTTTATAGCTCCTAGAAGGACGGCCCCCGGTCGGTCCAGTAACGCTATTAAAATGTTTAACGTTAAAAACGCCGCTATACTAAATTATAAGCATTGTAACGGTTTAAAACGGATATGAATGATAACACATTGCATGATTTCCAAATAGATATTACACATATCAATATATAAAACAATTTAAACAAATACATATCAATATATAAACAAACCTCTTATTGTTCATTCTACTGTTACTCAGGACCTTCTCGAGCAAAGAAAGAGTTGAAACGGATATGAATGATAACACATTGCATGATTTCCAATTAGATATGTGTATTTAAACAAATACATATCAATATATAAACAACCCTCTTATTGTTCATTCTACTGTTGCTCAGAACCTTCTCGAGCAAAGAAAGAGTTGAAACGGATGTGAATGATAACACATTGCATGATTTCCAGATAGATGTGTATTTTTAAACAAATACATATCAATATATGAACAATCCCCTCATTGTTCATTCTACTGTTGCTCAGGACCTTCTCGAGTAAAGAAAGAGTTGAAACGGATATGAATGATAACACATTGCATGATTTCCAAATAGATATGTGTATACAAATACATATAAATATATAAACAACCCTCTTATTGTTCATTCTACTGTTGCTCAGAACCTTCTCGAGCAAAGAAAGAGTTGAAACGGATATGAATGATAACACATTGCATGATTTCCAAATAGATATGTGTATTTAAACAAATACATATAAATATATAAACAACCCTCTTATTGTTCATTCTACTGTCACTCAGAACCTTCTCGAGCAAAGAAAGAGTTGAAACGGATGTGAATGATAACACATTGCATGATTTCCAAATAGATATGTGTATTTAAACAAATACATATCAATATATAAACAACCCTCTTATTGTTCATTCTACTGTTACCCAGAACCTTCTCGAGCAAAGAAAGAGTTGAAACGGATGTGAATGATAACACATTGCATGATTTCCAAATAGATATGTGTATTTAAACAAATACATATCAATATATAAACAACCTTCTTATTGTTCATTCTACTGTTACTCAGAACCTTCTCGAGCAAAGAAAGAGTTGAAACGGATATGAATGATAACACATTGCATGATTTCCAAATAGATATGTGTATTTAAACAAATACATATCAATATATAAACAACCCTCTTATTGTTCATTCTACTGTTACTCAGAACCTTCACGAGCAAAGAAAGAGTTGAACGGATATGAATGATAATACATTGTATGATTTCCAAATAGATATGTGTTTTTAAACAAATACATATAAATATATAAACAACCCTCTTATTGTTCATTCTACTGTTGCTCAGAACCTTCTCGAGCAAAGAAAGAGTTGAAACGGATATGAATGATAACACATTGCATGATTTCCAAATAGATATGTGTATTTAAACAAATACATATCAATATATAAACAACCCTCTTATTGTTCATTCTACTGTTGCTCAGAACCTTCTCGAGCAAAGAAAGAGTTGAAACGGATATGAATGATAACACATTGCATGATTTCCAAATAGATATGTGTATTTAAACAAATACATATAAATATATAAACAACCCTCTTATTGTTCATTCTACTGTTGCTCAGAACCTTCTCGAGCAAAGAAAGAGTTGAAACGGATATGAATGATAACACATTGCATGATTTCCAAATAGATATGTGTATTTAAACAAATACATATCAATATATGAACAACCCTCTTATTGTTCATTCTACTGTTGCTCAGAACCTTCTCGAGCAAAGAAAGAGTTGAAACGGATATGAATGATAACACATTGCATGATTTCCAAATAGATATGTGTATTTAAACAAATACATATCAATATATGAACAAACCTCTTATTGTTCATTCTACTGTTACTCAGAACCTTCTCGAGCAAAGAAAGAGTTGAAACGGATATGAATGATAACACATTGCATGATTTCGAAATAGATATGTGTATTTAAACAAATACATATCAATATATAAACAACCCTCTTATTGTTCATTCTACTGTTACTCAGAACCTTCTCGATCAAAGAAAGAGTTGAAACGGATATGAATGATAACACATTGCATGATTTCCAAATAGATATGTGTATTTAAACAAATACATATCAATATATGAACAAACCTCTTATTGTTCATTCTACTGTTACTCAGAACCTTCTCGAGCAAAGAAAGAGTTGAAACGGATATGAATGATAAGACATTGCATGATTTCCAAATAGATATGTGTATTTAAGCAAATACATATCAATATATAAACAACCCTCTTATTGTTCATTCTACTGTTGCTCAGAACCTTCTCGAGCAAAGAAAGAGTTGAAACGGATATGAATGATAACACATTGCATGATTTCCAAATAGATATGTGTTTTTAAACAAATACATATCAATATATGAACAATCACCTTATTGTTCATTCTACTGTTACTCAGGACCTTCTCGAGCAAAGAAAGAGTTGAAAGTGTTTAACCATCACGCCGGCTAGGTGCATGTTGACGTATATCATATGTCCACAACAGAATCTTTACATTTTGGAACATTTTGGTTCTTAAAACGCGATATGGAATATTTCTAAATTATCCTCTTTAAAGGGTTCACAGCATCTGTATTGTAAATATCTCATCGATATCCTTTTAATTTATATTATAGTATGCGGTCTATAGATTATAATTAACAGATAAAAACATTCGTTCGTTTAACAGATCATAATTGAAAATCTATGGTCACATACAGTGTAAACATTATACGTTAACAGAAGATACTTATTTTGTACTTATTATACTTATTTTTAACTTTTAATTGATATTTTAGAATACTTTCATCACAATTTTCTATCACTTTGTTTTAATGACGACATTTGCCATTACCTTGTACACGTATTTGTGTTAGGTCGCTTTTGCAGGAGACCGTCTAGATAGCTACCGTCGCAGATCCTATTGCAGCTCCCCAACTGTAGTGTGCATACATTACTATGTTCAAGTTTAATGGTAGTTGTGAAATTACTGGGATAATGAGACCTAACATCTTATGTCTTAAGCCGACGAGCACAATGTGGTGTTGTGTATATCATTCTAACCAGCGCCACGTTGTACGGACAGGCTTATTACCTACCGCCGAACAGTAGTGTGTAAACGTTACTTTATTCCGGATTGTAGGGCGTTGCAGCTAGTGCAATTACCGGGGTAACCACACTTAACATCTTATGCGTAAACAAGACGTATAGCTTACCATCAGATGAAAGTTTTGTCGAATAAAAAAAAAGGTATAAAGTAGATGGTAATAAATTTCCCGCCTTAGATGGCGATGACCTGGCTAGCATACTCGAAGGTAGGCTGATGGAGCTGTGAGGTAATCCATTGGCGGACGTGTGTAAATAGACGCAGTGTGCGGTTACTCGATATATGTAGATCTATGTGGAGACCCTTGGGGATACTTCATCCGTCGACTGATGATGATTTCATATCAGGATTTACATAGTTAATGAATGGAGCTTTTATCATTGTTTATATTATGTTTAATTTTGCCTTAACAACTAATGTATGTTTGTTGCAATGATCACATCACAGTAGTTACTTATATTAGTTATACCTTCGAAATGATTATTTACACATTTTTTTAAATGCATTGTATTCATACACTAATATTAATCAGAACTTAGTTTTTTTATAAGTTTCAGCCTTAGGCTATCATATTTTAACGGTTTACAAATTGAAAATACTCTATCTGCCTAATAATTTAATTAAATTTGTAGTAATTGGGGCCCACCATTATAGTAATATTAGTTGATTATTAATAGTCAAGTTAAAATAAAAATTTGTTGCTGGCGAAAGAAAAAATTAAACGAATTGATTTCTAACTGCCTTTTCATTTAGATATTTACTTAATATATATATATATATTTCTAATTTTTTTTTTTAGAAATTTCAGGTTACCATTCAAGGTGAGTATGTAGGAATGATTATTATATTTGGTTACCATAAATTTCATACTAAATATTTCTATTAAATAATACTCTCTATCATTTAAGAAGAAATATTGGTTTGAAATGTAATTTAACTAAATTAGTTATGAATGTTTTGCATGATATATAAATAAGAAATAAAACAGTTGAAAGATACGAGAGACTGATTTTTTTTCAGTTTTGTCCACCTATGCTCACAGCTACAGTTTTGTAAAACAAAAATATAAAAGCTGTAAAGTTGTTGGTATTATTCCAGCTAAAATACCACGTGCCCAGGATCATGGATTAATATTTACAAAGCCTATATTCATACTTGATAAATATTTAATTTCAAATACACGCTCTTTGTATTGAATTATATATAATATACTATATAACTATGACAAGATGTATCTCTTTCCTTAATTAACGTCAGAGTTTATATTGGGTCAAAATTCCTAATACCTTTACGTACTGTTTTCAGCAGATAGCTACCAGTACCAACTGCAGTCGATGTGGCAGAAGTGCTGGAACACTAACCAAAGCCTGGTGCACAACTTGCGTTTCCGCGAACGCGGCCCGCTGAAGTCTTGGCGGCCGGAGACCATGGCCGAGGCGATCTTCTCGGTGTTGAAGGAGGGGCTGTCCCTGTCGCAGGCCGCGAGGAAGTATGACATACCGTACCCGACGTTCGTCCTGTACGCCAACAGGGTGCACAACATGCTTGGCCCCAGTGCCGATGGGGGAGCAGGTATGTGATGTTATTGTTTAAATTAACACAGTAGCAAACGATAAGGATCCAAATTGCTATCTCCAAGCATTGATCGCGACTGTGAATACTTCCAAGGTTTCGCGCTTGCCGCTGTTCTTTTACTGATACGGGCTTCCCGAAACTCGTTGCAAGGTTTATTTTTTCTTAAAACGGTTAACCTGAACTTTTACTTTAACTATATTGATTATATTACCAATATTAGAGTTCATCTAAAACATGAAACATTTTAAATACAATACCATGTGACCATTTGGAATATAAATATACTTAGCTCTTTCAGGTTTTCATAACTTTTTCAGTAAAGTTTCCTAGTTACTTGTGTACTTTAGTTACTGAAAAACCAATTTAATACTTAAGTTTAAATACATACATAAAACTTATTGAAATTTTAATGCTGGTCATACATTCAACTAAAATTTTGTTTAAAATATGTCCATACATTGAGTGCTTAAAAAATTCTCTCTTCATTATTCAGCCATATTGATATATTTAAATAAATATTTCATAGATATCAAGAAACAACGAATTATTTCCTTACGGCCGTAATAAGCAATAGTTTTATTTAATGTTTAGCAAAGGACATAAATAAAGGACATTAAAAAACGTGAAAAATCGTGAAGTTATAATAGTTTTTTTTTTTTCTTTGGTAGATTTCTATCACTATTATTATCTTTTAATATTATTTCAGAGAAATTTAATTATTAAATCTTCCTCTAATAATAGACAACAGATTATTAACTGTAATCATAGTATACTTCAGTTTTTGTGACTTTACTTTTACGCTTTAGACAGAAACAGCATTTTTTTTTCTAAATAAGGAATAAAATCTAGTCGACGTATTGTCTAAACTATCAATAATAAACTATATTAAATTTTTAACTTTAATTAAAAAACGGACACTACTGAATTTTTTTAGCAGCTCCCATCAGGACAAAGGACGACTACGAACTTTACGTTTTTTTATTGACCATTAGAAGTAACAAACAAATCCCAATTAATAAGAACTGTTTGAATTCGAGTTTAACAATCATTCGTAAATACTAACTGTTAATATCATTTGGTTTAATATCACCGGAAGTAGCAAATGCATTGTAATTTAGGATATCCTGTTTTAAATTTTCTTAAATACACCTGTTCAATCCGCCTAAAAATTCGTACATTTAATATCTAAATATTCTTTATGCTATGTACTGAAGCATGTGAACGTATCTCCCATTTAGCTTCGGTATTTTTAATCAGTGTGTTATTGAGGTTTGCAAAAAAAAAAAAATTACAGTAATTAATAGGTATTAAGTGTAAGTACACGAAGCGTTCGTTAATTAGATAGGAATTTCACCGAATCGATTGACATCGCCATCGTAACTGGTTTCGTGATCACTCGTAGTCAAAGTTCGCGTACAGTAATTGAGTTCGATGTCTCTCGGAAAGACATCAACCCAATTTATCAGCAGTTTCCCAACAGCGAATCTATGACGTACTCAGATATTCTCATTTTGAGCTTCCAATATCGAGCAGACACAGAGAATGATTGAACGGTGCCAACGGGGTACGATGTTGCTTTTTTTTTTATTTCACTGATTTCCGCCTTTTAATGGACCATCGAAGGGTCTCTTATTTTCATTAGTATATGGTCCGCTATTGAAACTACTAGCTTTATAACGTTATATAGTAGAACAAGCGTCTACTACACAACATGATAAAGACTAATTAACAACGGACAAACACATTGTTTATTGATTAAGTAAAACATTGTAGCGAAACAGTCGGAAGCCCGTATCGTAAATTTAATATCTATTCCTGTAATTTGATGTAATATTAAATGTTGCGTTTGCGAAACTATTTTTTTTTTTTTTTTCAAACGAGCACTGCGATTTTCTGTTGCGAAATCTTCAATACACACCATATTACTTGTTAATTGTATTGTATTAATTTTCATTGCGTTGTAAACTGGTTAATATTTTCCGAATGGAAAACGTTACACGTTTCATACATATATGTCGCTGTTTATTATATTAAGATGACTTTATTATTTAGTATATATGAAATGTATACTAATTACAACTACAATGACGCAGTATTAAATTGAACATGTTCTTCTATTCATATTACAACAGGTGTAGTAAATATTAATACGAAAACTATCAATAATAAAATTTAGTTCGAAGTACTAAGTCGTTAATTATTTTCAACACCTTTGTAATTGTTCACAAAAAGCGAGTTCAATTTCTAGCTCATTCTCTCTGGTGCTCCAGTCGAGTGGAATGTGGTCAGTTCACGCTTTATTATTGCGCGTCTTTACAGATCTGAGGCCCAAAGGACGCGGACGCCCCCAACGCATCCTGCTGGGCGTCTGGCCCGATGAGCACATCCGCGGCGTCATCCGCGCCGTAGTCTTCCGCGATACTCACGCGTCGCACTCCGCTCACATCAAGGAGGAAGTCCTACCTTATCCTTCGATTACGGTCAGTATTGTGATAGCAATGGCGTCTATTTTATACCTTCACAAATATACTTTCGTTTAGGGTTTTCCATCTGCTAATGCGAATTGACCGTTGCGTTGTTGACTGAGCGCCTGTTTGCATGATTTAGCGAATCTGTTAAATACGTTGATAAGCTCCAGCGAATATATGGCATTGTGTAAGGTTTGTAACGGTTTGGAGGTGGGTGTGTTACAGGATGGTATGGCCATACAGAGCGCCTACGCAACCGTGGCCTGCGGAAACGGCCGCGAGGGTGGCGTCTCTCCAAATGCTGCCGCTGCCGCTGCAGTGGCAGCCGTCGCACACGGATTGCGTCGTCAGATGTGCAACATGGTCGTGGCAGCACAACGCCCACCGGATCACCCCCCGCATCTCAGCCTGCCACCGCTGCCGCTACAGTCGCCACGTCTCCCATCGCCATTGTCCGCCGGTTTGGAATCTCCGCTATGCTCCCCTCCACCACCGGGACACGCTCTGGAACCACCGAAGCCGGCAGATCCGTTCCGCCCGTTCGCTTCCCCGCGCCCGGATAGCCGCTACAGCGAGCGCGACTCTGTCACTGATCTCACCGAAATGGGCCCCCCGAAGACACCGGTCGGCATCGCCAAGAACGGCAAGGACATCGCTACACCGCTGCCCGTGAAAATGGAGCTGCCTCCCGCCGAGGCCCGCGCTGAGAACATCTGAAGCGAGGCCGCGGGCGCGGGGCAAGCCGTGCCGCAGACCGTGCAGCAGATCGTGCCGCATATTGTGCACGGCGCTCACGGCCCGCATGGCACGCATGGCCCGCACGGCCCGCACGGCGCGCATGTGCCCCACAGCCCGCACATGCCGCTCGGTCAACCCATGCCCCATGGCCCGGCCATGGCGCACGGCTCGCACGGCTCCCCGCTGCCCGCACCCCCGCTTCCCGGTTACCCGTACTTCGTACCGAACCGGAACTCCGTCGGTTACTTCTAAACTCGACGTCTCAAGCGTAACGATCATATCCATTATCGACACTAATTAATTTCCGCGTCGTATTTTATTATTTAAAGTGGACTTGCTGTGCAATAAAAAAAAAGCTTGTTGTTTAGTTTTCATGATTCGTAAAATAGAAATATTTTTAGTTTATTAATATTATTATTATTATTTTGTAAACATGAATGTGTCCCCAGTGACGTAGTGTAAGCGGGCGTGAGCGAGCGCTCCGCCCGCGAGTAGTACTTTGTCGCGAGTAGTTATAAGCTTGAATATTACATACATTAGTGCGTCTGTGTTTGTGTGTGTTTGTACACACGCATATATACATGTAGATCCATCTGTGGTAGATCCATCTGTGAACGTAGAAATATCAAAATTCAACACGTTTGGCCCGTTTCAAAAAGACTGTTCGGTATACCTTTTCATATTATATATCAACTGCATATGTGTAAGACAAAATTATTAACTATTATAACTATAAATGTAACCTTCGATTAATGTTAAGTGTATCTGTCATTTATCTTTTTGTCGTCGGATCGGTGTCAATTTCTCTACTAGAGTAGTGGGTGTCGCTTTACGCCGTTCGTTGTCCCCTATTCGTGCAACGATTCACATTCGAGTAGACTTAGTGATCGCCAAATGTAATATAGAGTATCCTTAGCCAGTAGTGATTGTTCCAAATGTTAGGCTAAAATAGATGTTCGTAGCTGGCCCGCCCGCCCTTACCGCGTCGACCATCCCAGATCTTATCATTACTGGTAACATCCCAAGTTATCCACACAAACAATCTACTATCAATCCGGTGATCTATTGTACTCGCGCATACTAAGTACAACTTCGATCTAAACGAAGAGATGTCCTTAAATGCATGTCTATAAACTCAAATGAAAATCTCTAGCTGAGAAATCGTTTTGGTCGTACAATGTGCGGACGGGGCTAAGGGTGGGGGTCGATTTAGGTTTAGAATCACTAAAATCTCCGAGCGTCAAATATACATCCGAGCGTCTGCTAACTATCGATTAGCTAGTATATTAAACGTTTCAATTTACTTAGAGTAGTTGTGTACTATTTGTAGAATTAGATCGTAGTGAAAGGTGGCCGCACTAAGGCCTCTGCTAGGACATAAGGACCGTGCGTCTCCTGCTCTTTTAGTATTCCCAGTGTAAAGGGAATCCTTAATAAGGTGTATAATTGTGTACAAATTTAATTTATCAACACCTTTCCCTGGTTACAGAGTTGTTTTGTTTCATAGTTTCGGCGGGAAAAATTTTGTAGTATCTTCTTGCTGAAGGGTATATACCATGAATTAGATAATGTTGGCGGACAATCGTTGGCGTAAGTTGTGACATGTTGAGGCGTGGGCGTGGCCCCGCCGAGCCGGCAAGTGGTCGAAGGACTCGCTCGGGAAACAACTTTAAGATAAGTCTCCAAGTGGCCTTGATATCACATTGTTTGGAATTTGGATTATCCGATTCGGTTAAAGTTTGGAATTAGTGTATAAAAAAAGACCAAAATTATTAAAAAAAAGAATACATTCGGGATTCAGATCTAGTTGAAACTATTTGGCTATCCTTTTGGAACTAAAGTTATCCTAGATGAAAAATTTAAAAAATTATATTGAAAAGCCTATACTATTCGGGTAAATTGCGTGGATTTTGGTAAATGTTACTACGCATATTTTCTATTATGTAAGGCTAGGCTAATGTGTTCAAAAATGTAAAAAAAAATTTTTGAAAAAGTAGAAAGTGCCTTCCAAATTTTTGACCACAGTAAGTGTTGGGACGGAGCGGCCACGAGCGGCTGGACGCGGCCCGTGGCAGTGGCGCGCGACCGCGACGACGACGACCACCACGACGGCGACGATGACGGTGATGATGATGATAGTGATGACCATGATCCACGATGCTATTCTCAACAGCGGAACAGCTGCTGTGCGCACTACACTGCCACGCGGCCGCCCTGAACATGCTAACTATAAAAAAAAAAATTAGAATAATAAAAATTCAAAATTATTATATAAAAATTAAATACATATGACTATTATATAGTAAAAAAAATATACATAAATTATATATTCGGCCGGTGTGGTAATACCCTGACAGGCAAGCGTTAGTTGTTCGGCGTCAAAATTAAACCCTATTTGTTTATTAAAGGAGGACGGATATCCTTTCGAAAACAATGCAGACATTGCCATGTGCCATTTGTTTGAACTGTAGCGGTTCAATTTGTATGACATTTGGATTTTGTAGTTGTAATTAAACATTAATTAATTAATTTATTGTACTGGATGGAGAGTATACATTTCACTTAAATTAAGTTAACTATGTTTATTTCGTGATAGTTAAGTAATGAATTACTTGTAGTAATGTAAAACCTTAACCTAAAGGGGCGGTTTCGGTTGGCAACTATGCATTAATTTATAAATAAATAATATAGCTAATTCAAATCATTACTGGCGACTCGCACGATTTGCTATGATCATGCTGTAAACTGCATGACAGCTGCATCACCCCCTAGTATTTTTTTTTTTTTGTGATAAAATCTGCGTTTTATCTTCTAGTAAATATTTTTTTTTATTACCGTGTACAATTATTTATTTTATACAACTACCGCCTTTTGAGGGCTCAAATTACAATTATGTATGTCTTATAATCAAGCAAAAGGTTAACTTCGTTTACTGCAATTACTTCTTTTCAAGTGACTGTTTAGTTGTAAGTAATGCTGCTCTCAGTGGGTATAAATATATTAATGACGTTAAGATTATCATCATTGCTTTTAGTTCTAACAAATGATTTTACGCATATCACTATCAACATGATATTATTTTGTTGCCTATGTGGTAACGTAACTAAAATAACACTATACGTTATTCATGACATACAAATAATTATTCACACATTAAAATGTCTTGTGGCACAGTTAAAATTTTACAATGTACGCTTGGCATATATATACAGCCGATGATCTTTGAGAAAATAGAGTTCATAAGAATAATTAATGGACGACGACGTTTGCCACATGGCAACAAAATATTCATAGTCATTTATAGATAATTTAAGTTATGAAAATCTGTTAAAACGATCATAGGTTGCGATAAATAATGTTATAACGATTATGTTAATATTCAGTTATTGTTGTTAAGATTTTTTCTTTTTAATTATTCGTGTTCCTGGTGTATTATGAAGTAACGATATTTTTACTTTATGTGATCAAAGATGTATCTTTCTTATAGATAAGGTTGATGTCATATGATACAAGGCGTTTGTTTCAACGCTACTCGAATAAACTTAGATTCAGAATAAGTTTCGTTGTTGTCAAATGATAATCACTTTCTAATATTGCATTAAATGTTATCTCGGTGTCATTATTGATAATCTGTTAGTGGTAAAAAAATAAATAATAGATGTGAATCCATACCGTATATGGTGTATGTGTTCGGAGACGCATAAGTAAATGCACGCTCGAAATTTCTTCAGCCAGTGTCTATTTAAGTACAATTTACGCGATTCGATGTATTTCATGGATGTAACCAGTAACAAAAAATGTAGACCGTAACCAATTCAAAGATTTAAAGTAATTTAGTGGCCGTTTATGATTAAATTATTATGTAGTGTCTGTATCAATTGCATTCATTAAACTTTAAGTTCGTTATTGTCACAGTGTACCGTTGTCTGAATGAATATATAAAAATAGATAAATGTTGTTTCATTTCAAAATCAAACCCCGAACCTCCCTATTCACGATACTTTAAGAAATTACATAAATTCTATATTGACATTAATACTAAATGTTATTAAAAGTGCAGGCGCAGTGTATTCCATCAATCGTACGTTTAGAACCAAGAATGTTTCCTTTAAAAAATAATAGATTTCGAGTAAAATTGTCCACATGCTTGCTTAAGTCACAAGTTGGAAGAACGCAATATAAAAAAAAAAAAATTGAAATTGTTACCAAATTTCGCATGGACATCACATGTTACCTACTTAAGCGATAGATACTATTTGAAACGTTGTCTCTTCATTAATAAACTTATTCACATGTGAAATCTATTTAAATTTAATAACCAGGATACAGATCATCCTTTGCTGCTTCACCATAAACAAGGACAAATTCTATGATAGTATAAAACACTAAAACATATTGTGATTATGTTATACTGTACATGCTACATTGTCCTGTTGCTGTTATAAGAACTTAACATAGTACATTACTTTTGATACCAGAGAAGGAAGACGTTCAAAAAAAATAAGACATATTTAGTATTTCATCTCTAATTGATATAATTATACATTGCCTATATTTTGAAGTTAAATAGTTTATACAATATTAATGAGAGTAATAACAACAGGTGACATTGATAGACATATTTATATATCAATAATCGTCATAATAGTACATATAAAAGAAATTGTAAATTTAAAAATAACGTTTATAATTATAATAATTGTTGCAAAATAAAACTAAATTAAACTTGAAAACAACTTTACTTTATTAATGAGACAAGGTATTACATAAAAAGCAAAATAAGATTAATAATTAAAAAAAAAAATTGTAACAATCTGAAATATCCGCTTCCATCAAGTTTACATGAATGCATAAGAGTGCAGTGCTATGTGGCGCTTTGTGGTAAATAATAGCAAACTGTGGTACAGATGAATTAATAATTTTTTAAAGCAATAATTTTTTTTAATTTGCCTTTATGAAGTCAACTTCTATCTGATAAAGAATTTCCGCATCGTTGAGTGTACAGAGGAATGAGTACTTTAAAAAACAAACAAACAGACATATGATAAAGTTTCAGTATTAATGATGAGGATAAGCATTCATGCTATAACTACATATATGTTGTGATTGAATGAATTTACAAGACTTTAGAACCACTTAGCCCCACTTTAAAAGGCACTCATTCGAACGCGGATGCACTAAAGCTAACAACTAACCTAATACAAATACAATAGACGGGAGATCCATCTGCTTAGCAACTAAAAAAAAAACTTAATCCAAATGTAATGGTGACAGTGTTCAGGTAAACAAAGACAAAGCTCAATGTGATGGTGGGTGTAGTGCCGTAGTAACTACGTCTCAATACATTTTAATATTATATTATACCTATGCTTCAGTCTTCGTTTTATTTATTTATTAAATCATTCATCGTAGAAGACATGCGACCACACCTAGTAGATCACAAACTATTGTGTGCGGTACCATAATGACCCTTACTACCTATATGGTTTGGTATCGCATGTTAGCGCTAAGTTCACAGTTTCCAATAGTTACAATCATAAATTCGATACATTATATATTTGAAATGTTATCGATACAATTCTCTATTTATAATGATTAAGAAGACATTATTACAACATTATGACTATTCAAATGGATACTGATATACGATTGCTGGCCGTCCTTAAGCATTAAAGTATTATGTTATAACTTAAAGCTATACTGTAAACGAAATTAATTGGTAAATATTTTATTAATCTTCCTGATACATTTTTGTTCCATTTTCCTGATACGTTATTGAGATCTATCATTTAATTTATAATTAAATTGTAGATCTCAATAAATTAAATTCAATGTCAATAATATAAAAAAGAATAATAATAGAACATAATTTATATTCATAATTCAATATATTTTTACAGCACAAACATAAAGGTGGTGATATTTCATTACGATTATTAATATAATTTAGTTGAATTAATATTAAAACTAACCTTTAACTTTTTATTATAATGTCCATAATTAAATTTCCTGTCAAATAATATAATATTGAAACATTATCTTACTACATGCATAATTGGACTCATCAATAAATATGAGTCCAGTAATTGAAATATAATTGTAATTAAAATAAATGTAATAAATAATATTGTTACATGGGTACGACGAATTGGACATAAACACAACATTAAAAATTCATCATAATCATCACTGACAATAGCCCGCAGCAGTTGTCAATACTTATTAAATAAGTAAATGAAATTCATAAAACCATATTATACATTGTAAATCATAAATAAAATTCATTGAATTGAAATCATTGCAAATAAATTGTGATTATTTAATAATTACATAAATAACATTAGACGCTCACAAAAACTGAAATTAATAAATAATTGTATAGTAATAATTAAGACAACACATTGTAATTAATAATCAAAATTGTGAATAACATTTAAGCTCGCGAGTTATCGTAACATACATTAAACTACATTAAAAATGATGTCCGGTATGTGTCTACGGAGACGAGATATAAAAATTAACAATTGACAGGACACGGATTTACATAAAACAGACTCATTTCATGGAAAACTTCTGATTCCAATAATCAATATATAACAATAATGACAATTAGGAAATTTATTTGATAAAAATGTGGAATCTCATAAAAATATACTTGTCAAGAATTAAACATTTTACAGATTTTATAGACAATACTTAAAAACTAAAAACTGATATCCTCATAATTCTTTGGGATAATGAACTATGCAACAATGTTACAAAAATTTGGCAATGCGAGATGGATCAGTGTGCTGTCATTTTTATGTACTAGAAATTGGTAAAAGGAATATATTAAAAAATTGAAATTGTATATAGATGCAAACTTTCCAAATGGCTTCAGGATAGCTGTTCTTGTATATTTAACCAAACTATGAAAAGGAGATTATCAAAGCACAATATGAATAAATCAATTCCATCAATGCTGGCACTAGCTGAGCCCGGTGGGTACTTTGTAAATACTTTCACACTGATCATATGCTGCATATCCAACTCCCTGTACATACTTCACCAACGCACCAACAGTTAACCGGCGACAACCATAAAGACGGGCCTGTTGTAAACTTGAACGACACATTATTGCTAACAATACCGAACACTTGCTGGCGAATCACTTGAATAACACTTCACAGTTGAGGGATGATAAACGTGAGTCACCCCAGGCAGTTAATGCCACGGTGCGTACAAGTTAGCGTAGCGGCGCATGAGGCGCCGGTTAAGTCGATGCTATTCGTCGCACTTCCTGCACGCCCCGGGCACGTCGAAGTCGAGGACGAGCAATTTGGTCTCTTCAGTGCCATTCCGGGAGCCAACCGCGCAGATCAACTTTGTCGCGGACGCCCTGATGCGCCAAACTACACCACCAGATCCACCCGAACTTAATTCAACAAGGTTCCTTATAAACTCTCCAGTGTGGACATCCCAGAGCTTAACAGTACCATCATCAGATGAAGTAATTACAAAACGATTGCTGGATTGTAAGCATGTAACTGCTGATTGATGTTTGTTAGGACCTGAAAAAAAAATTTATAACAATATCATATGCATATTCTTCTTAAAGTGCCTCTCCAACTACTGAAAGTGGTACTTTGCGATCAGTATGGTACAGTCCTTTCTGTTTCTGGTTTGGCGCAACAATTTGAACGCCCCAGATATGACAGTCCATTCCCTGATATTCCTTAACCAGGACTCTTCCTTCTCCCCATCTGTCGCTTTCCAGAAACTATACCTAACCATTTTACTTTGGAATGTTATAAATGACTATAAAAAATAAGTTTTCCATACTAAACCATTAACAAACTGAAGATATCATATTACTGAAATCTATTTAAGCAATTATTTAAATGTTGTATACATACCAGATAATGTATGCAGGCAATGTCCTGTGGTGATATCCCAAACTTTCACTGTGGAATCAGCATTACCGGAGACAAGGATGTTCGAGTGTAACTCCATACCGGAAGTAAGGGATTGATGGCCAGTGAGAGTATGTTTCAGTTGACCTGACTCTACGTCCCACACGCGAATGGATGTGTCCAGTGACCCACTCACTACATGAATTCCATCGAACTGTTGAAAACATTTAAATTAAATGATCAAGAATGACATTTACTACTGATATGCTATGAAATTCAATAGTGATAGATCTTCGTTGCCGGAGACATTTAGGTTACCCGCAGTGGGTATTTTTGCCCCCAATATAAGCAATGTTTCTATGTGCCAATTTCCAATAAGCATTTTAGCTAATGAAATTACTGGGGTAACGAAAGTTGACATTCGATTTCTTAAGGAGACGAGCCCAAGATTATGCAGTGTATATAGAGCACTAACACATACAATACACACAGCACATTGTGCTCGTGACGCTGATTACCTACAGTATTATGATCAGGCTTATATCACTTATCATTAGGCGAACCACACGATCATCTCGGCAGTTCGTTAAAAAAATTAATATAAAGTAGATAAATAAATTCCGTGCAAACAGCAAGTGTAGCTCCGATCTGTTAATGGTGTAAATTAATTAGAGAAGTCTATGTTCAGCAGTGCACGACAATGGGCTATATAATATATATGAGATAATGAACTAAATTTAAAAAATCGAGCAGTTTTCTAGTTAATTATATCAAGATGTCCTATGTCCAGCAGTGAACGTCTATCGGCTGATGATAATATTAAATTTATAAATCATGATTAATATTAATTTTAAACGTTTTTTAATTATTTTAACAACACACAAATACAGCCATGTTACATTAGTTACCTGATAAGGGACAAATAGCTCACCTGAAGGCTGTACACCCGATTGGTATGGCCAGCGAGCGTGTGGAGGCAGTCGCCGGTATCCGGATTCCAGACCTTGACGAAATAGTCGTAGGCACCGGAGACGACCACTTTGCCGTCGTACTGGACGCATCGGACCGCAGCCAAGTGGCCCACGAGAACACGCAAGCATTTCCCGTCCGGGATGGACCATACGCGCAACGTTGCGTCGCGTGATCCCGACACAACCCTGGAAGAGGAAAAGACCCTTTATGGTACCAATACGATATGGAATTAATGTGAAATACGATTCTTTTTTTATGCATACAAATACATTTTTTTTTGAATAGAGAGTCAATACAGTATTAGCTAGTTACTCGAATAAGGCGATGGCGGATGCTTAGGCAAGACTGATTTATTAGGCGAACCCTACATATAATTATATTCAGCCTGCTCACGCTTTTTGATTTTATGTAGACATGTATGGATTAATGTTACAGTTTGTAATTATTTACGTTTAACATGGTTTTATTTTTAAATTTATCAACAAAAAAAAAACAATTCAAACGTTCATAGAATGTTGAAAAGACATTTTCAAAATGAAAATATTTTTAAGATTTTTGGCCTACAAAATAGGGTACTTTATTTAAAATCATTTATAATAGCCATTAGTCCTGGTTCGAGGTATTAATTAATCAGTGAATCATTTGACAAAAGAGCACATTAATATAGACATCTAGGTATATATTTAAGTAATCTACATTAAATGTCTTATCATAATTGTCACAATATCTAAAGGGACTCTACCGCGCAACACTACGACGCACAGCATGCACAAGCATCGCTTCACAAACAGACATAAACATCAGCATCAGCAATAATGGATTAGTATTGTGATAAAATTGGTAACTTATCTGAATTAAATTTATCATAAAGGTCGTATCAAAGGATAATAGATATAGTGATAACATTTCTTATCAATTGTTTGTAACATAATCATCAACATGTAAGTTTTTGTACCGACACGTTTGTACAATTTCTCTATGGAAATGTGACACACACAGCGTGAACAAATATTCGTAGAGTACATGTATTCTACGAATATTTATTATAATACCGAAAGCATTTCAATTGATTTTAATATATTATTAAAATCAACTAAAATACTCAATTTATCAACCAGGTTCTTCAAATACTTCATTTAACTAACAAATGTGTGTGTGCTCTCAATTTCCTTTTGTATTATTCAAGAAATTCATGCAGTCGTTTATTCGCACGCAAACTTACGTCTCAGCATTAAAAAAAAAGTAGCAAACGTTTCAATAAAACTGCACATTCGCATAGTACATGTATCAACAAATAATAAGTGAAACGCGAAGCATAATAAATGTTTCAACTTTTTGTATAATATGTAATATTCTGTTCAATAGATCAAACAATGTGTTGCAACGTTAAAAAAAAATCATCGCCAGCAAATTATTATTGATGAAATATGAACCGAAACAATTAACGATGTTGTATATGTAAATTAAGGTTAAAAAGGTAAGCTATTCGTAGTTAGCAAAAAAATTAAAAGTTGGGAATAAAATGGCAAAATTAGTAATCTATGAATAAGATTGAGGTCATTACTATTAGTGATTTAATAAAGGATCGTGTGATGGTATGGGGATTATTTTAATTATTCCAGAAATTACTTTATCATATTGAACATTTTACAATGGTCACCAACAACATACCTGTTCTGATTAAGGTGCATGCAACGCACTGTGGAAGTGTGCCCCGCGAGTACTTTTAAACATTGACCGGTTTTAGCATTCCAAACGCGGAGTGTACGATCGGTTGAACCGCTAATAACCAGGTCACCCACCATCTGAGAGGACCACACACCTCCGGAGTGACCAACCAGAGTTTGGAGACACTGAAAAAAGAGGATTAAGGATTGATGACAGTACAGACAGATTAGTTTAATGAATTAAACGAATTCGTTTGAATCAACGGATGCAATCCTACCGTTGTCTGGAACAATTAACATCAATACAATGTCTTTTTATTACATATCAATTCTGAAAGATATATATTTCTTCACCGAAATGTATGAATTCTTAAGAAATTATCACGAAACTAAGACAGGAATAGAAACAAAATTATGATTGTTATGTTAGAATTAAAATCGGTTATAAAATGTATGGCCACCCTCATAGAAAAGATGCCGCTATATAGACCTACAAACCGGAGGAGGTTATAACGTATCTAGCGAAGAACTATGAACAGAACAGAGAAAATTGCACATTTTTTTTTGTTAATTATTTAATTCGTATAAAGTATCAGCAGCAGTTGTGTCATAGCAAGGTGTTTCGCTAGCGTTACTGTAAAAAGAACATTTCATCATTAGTTACGTACAGAGATTTTAACGCAAAGAGATATCTTTCGCGTATCATGATGATAAATTTTTTTTCGTTATAACTTCTCTTAAGTCATAATGTTAGTGTATTTAACATAAACAAACACTGCACACACATATTTAAACAGCATTTCCTGTTACGCAGGAAATTTAGTAATGTTCTTCGACTAAAAATCAATAATGTTATATGTAGAACTTCAACAAAGTTGCTGTTAAATAGATAACTTCCTGAAGAAACTGATACGTTTAAATACTATTATTTAAAGAATAGTACTGTATTCCATGAACACTTCCAAATGCAAGAAATGATGAATCTATAGATATGAAATACATTCGATAAAAATGTAAATCGTGATTTAAAAGAAAATATTTTATAAACATACGTTATATGTTCGATGAATATCAACTTCGCTTGAAGAAGTAAATAGAAATGATAATCCACAACGTTCAACGATCTCCAAAAATATACTAATATATTAGATCTTTGATAAGGCATTTGTTATGCAAAAAACCCACGGCCAAAATTCAGTAGAATCTGAATAATTTATAATAAATTATAAGTATTCAATGAGCTAATAGAGCCGAACTTTGTTCATCGTAACCCGAATATGAGAAGACGTAAAAGAATATGAGATGTAAAGAATCAAAACCGGAAAATTGGATTTTTTTTTCAATGAAGAATCAAATTTTAGGACTTTCTTCCTCTTTTTTTTTAATATCTATTATATATTTAGTTAGGACCATCAACTGGGATTACAATATAAAACTGAGGTATCTTTACATGTACATATAACATTATCATTGCATATCTGATAATAGATGGACACAACTAAGAATCCACAAAATGTTCAGGATATGCTTTTAAAATGTCTGTTCAATAACAGAAACAAAAAATCAGTGAGTTTTTTTTTTTTTGGATAATGAAAATGTACTTTTCCAATCCATTAACAAATATAATGACAATCGTTTATATTTACTGTTAATGTTTTTACTCTTTTTTTCTTTGTTTATATGTGTGGATGGTCAGGCAAACCAAAAAGATGGGTGTGAAAAAGGATATGCATGTATATGGAGTTGATTATGAATGGTAGTTCACAGAAACGAATGGAAGTGCGAGTCAAATTGATTGCCACCCACGTGAACACCGAGTAGGGTGATAATAATCATCACCAACCCCACAACACATTTATCGCAAGCAAAAATCATAGAATCAACAATCAGAAAAAATACTAACTATATGTTAAGCAATTATTAACTAATGATTTGATTTGATCAAATTGAAAATGCCTTAAAAAATATTACGAGATTCATGCGTCCTTAATCATGCGTCCCTAACACTCCCAATAGTCCTGCAATAATTATATATTATTGCAGGACTATTTTTGACTGTGAGTGAAATGTTACATTTACATTTTTCAGTAAATATGATACGTGAGCTAAGAAAAAAAAATATTATTTACTAATTTGAATTTCATAGGAAATAAAATGAAATCTTGTAGAGTTATATGAATTTGAAAATTTACAAGAAAACGTAATGTTTAAAAAGGTTTCTCATAAACAGATCTGAAATAAAAAGTGAAAGATGTCTGAAAAGCGGCGAGGGTGGCAGATCGTGCACGTATGAAAGTGAATTTTATGTTGGAGTCTCCCCATATATTTCATCGTTACCTTCCCAGTTATGGCAGACCAGACTTTCAACGTTGTGTCATCACTTCCGCTCAATATACGGTTCCCGTAAAACTGCAGGCAAGTGATCACGTGGTCGTCGTGGCCGCGCATGATGATCGGGTTGTTGACGGGCTTGTGCAACCAGTTGTTCTCGATGAGATACTGTTTCATGTAGACCGATTTCCACGGACTAGCGCAACGCGGCAGCGAGCGTGGTACCTTTTTCAACGCTGTTATGCCAATGCGACGGCACTGCTCTTTCCATAGTAGGTTATCGTCAGCGAGGAATCTGGAACATTTTTATTGCAATTCAAATACTGACCATAAGGTGTAATTCTAATTATAATAGAAAATCTAAAAATCAATTATAAATTGTAAAATTTTTAGCTATCAGCAATCTCTGCAACGATTTACTATTATATCGTTATTATTAAAGTCAACCAGCCTATAATAAACAACCCTTTTAATGTCTCCGCTGTTGGAGCTCAGGGCCTTCTCTGACAAGGAGTCATGTGATTTTCTTCACCAGATACAAGGTCGTTAAGGATCGTAGGTGCGTCATTTTGGAAAGTATCTGCACTTACAAACTCTACCATCACCAGCTTCAAACGATTGGAGCATTATATAAACGTTATTAATTGTTTATCCGTTAATTATAATAAGAGAAAAATATTTAATCAAATTTAATAAATCAATATTAAACCCAAATCATTATTATGTTGTAATTTATTAAGTTTCGGGTTATATATACTCATAGTTATATATCTAATAATATATTGCAAAATAAATGCATTGTATTCAATCTGTATGTTATTGAAACACATTATCGAATTCATACCTAGACTGTTACATTATACAGTTTATATTCAAATCTGACCTTTTTAAAAAACTTCCTCAATAAATATTAAAATTTTCTTACCATAAATATGAAAACAGGATGTCTACGTCTCAGACAGTGAAAAACATGCTAACATTACAACCTTTTCATAAACAGTTTTTTTTTGCAATCGTTTTTATATCTCGAAACGAGTAGGCTTATATGATGGTAATATTTAAATACTTTACCGATACGCTAATGTTTTTTTAGTAGAAGTATCACTTCGAGCTAAGTTATCTAAAAGAGCTAACTGGTCTGCCATTAGTAAAAAAAATACCTCCAATAACGGCAAGTTTGAGCGGCACGGAGTAGGTCCTTGGGTTGCAAATAACCTAGAACAGTAAGTGCAAGCTCTTTTGGCAGTAGTGAGATGAAATCACGCTGGAAAAGCGGCTCGATTGCCTTCATCATGTAGCGTACGTCGCTCGCTGCACATCGGTTAATCAACGCGTCAATAGCTTGGATCTTCTCCACGTGTGACCAAGATTGGTATCTGTTAAAATGGAAACAATAAAATCACATTTTATCTCATTGTTTATTAATTTGTTATAACATAAACATCAACCGCGACTCACCTTTGCAGCCACTGCTTGAGTTCAGGCGATCCTGGTGCGATACTGGTGACGGAACTCTGCATCCCTAGATTAGGCCAGCACTCTATGCCAGAAACAGACGCCATGCCATTTTCCCCACAGAACCGTTTGGCTGTGTGTTGCTGCTGAGATTCATAGCGTCGCTTGCGCTGTAAAATAGTTTACATTTACAAAATCGTACATTTAAGGAATATCTTTTCATTATTCTACACATATATTATGATTCGGTGATGTCTGTGTGATTGAAAAGGAATCCTTAGAATGGTAGGGGCAAATGTACAAAATAAAAATACAACCATGAAAACTTACCCACAATCTTTCATCCGGTTCAGGCTCATCATCCTCATCTTCGTCCTATACAGAAGAATGAACAATGACAAAAGGTTTTGTACATTACTACAACTGCCACCTTACCACAAGATAGGTTTATGAACTCATATAAACATATCTATTGTAATAAGGCATACCCTGACTGTAGGTAATAAAGCTGCGCTTTACAAATAATCTGCATGCTGATGTGCAGCAGACACGGGTATTTAATTTACTCCTTACGAGAAATGATGATGGGCAAGGGATTATGGCAAGGTTCATGAAAGAATACAGATATCTAAATCAGACTGTAATAAAATGATGTTTGATGAGATGATGTGAAATGATATTCATTGTAAGAAATACAAATGTTTGATTTAATTTAACATGCAACAATGACTTTACCAACATTTAACAGTTGTAATAGCATAAGCATAAATAATACAGCTCGTGGACCACCGTAAAGTGCAAAAGTTTCATAAACTAATCCTTTATTAGAAAACTTGTTTATCAATATCCTTTACTAAGAACTATGTAGTCCGCTATTACATTTTCTCCAAACCTTTTATACAAAAGTAAAACATCACGACTTAAAAGGATATCTATTTTTGTCATCGATCTATAAAATAAAATTTCTGTTTTTGCCATTAATTGACAAATACAGTCGAAGGTAGATAATATTGTAAACATACAATACAAAACTCTTGCATTAAAAATCTGTATAAAAGAATCTACATAATAAAATAAAATATATTTATATATCTACTAACCTCATGCGAAGATAGACAAGTACACCAGGTTTCTACATTGACATCCTCATCAGAATCGTCGTCGCCTTCGAAATACCGTCGCATGTAACTCTGAAAACAGATAAAACAACGTTATTTTAATTTTGAAACGTTTCCTGTGCAATAACGTCCATTAGAAATTTTTACAAGTATTTTTCTTATATTTTCGCGATAGTTATAACACCACCCGTTTTAACGATCTAATTACAATTTTTTCATTTATACAAAAAAAAAAAACGAATATATAAAATTCTTTAATTCTCCAACTTAAACATCCTAAAATGCAACCAAATTGAATATTTTAACTGCTAAAAACAGTTTGTTAAAACATTAAAAAATTGATTACCTAAAAACTAAATGACCACTATTTATTTTCGAATGTCTCAGTTAAGTTAAAACGTTAGAATAAAATAATAAGAGAGTCCCGAATGGTGAAATTTATCGAGATATCGATTATAGAATTATTTAAAAAAAAATACAGATATAACTCAAAGTCTAGTCCTGAAATCTACGCCTCAAATTGGCGCTATCAATAAAAGCGACCCCACCGCCGTGCCCGCGACGCGATACTGAGTTATTAAAGGATACGCAAAAAATTAAACAGCCTGCCTCTTCTATACGTCACGACTCCTGACTTACGTTATATAAATTTGCGAGTTATTTTAAGGCTCATTGTCTATCCCCATTGCTCCACGCTCAATGTTTGAGTTATTGAAAGTTTCCGTAGCTAGTTATTTATAAACAAATATATATAGACTTTATTCCTTTACTCGACAATGTATGTACTTTGTTAAATGATTTGTATTCATCTAGCTAATAACGAGACGCTGCACGAGTCTAAAGACCTCAGACGTCGATTATAGTTATCATCGGTTAACGTTTTCATTATATACAGTCAGACGTAACAAAGATACAAAAATATAGAGAAAACAGTTTAAAAATTGTAAAAAATATGTTAATGCTAAAACAAACAATATTTTTGTTTGTATTGAATACTACAATTTTAACAAGAGTTCACGTTATACAAATATGAATATTTTAAAATATTCACCTACCAAAGGTACACTTTTGTCCATCATCTATTCATCACCTGTTTTCTCACCGTAGCTAATGTGAGGTTATCATGATCTAATATTTTAAAGTCTCATCGCGATGAACGCTATGTATTACTGTGTAAACAATCTAACTAAATGAGGTTATGAGCTGATGTATCATTAACCATTAAATAAAAGTCTTTGACGTCGCTGCGTCGTATAAAACACAAACAGTTAATTCTAGAAAATCAAAATGTCAAGTTCAAACAAAGGAATGTACAAATATCGATATGATCTTTAGGCGTGCCACTGTAGGCATCATTTGCGTTCGTAAATACAATTTGTGTAGAGTCCCTCGGCGATAAGGGTTCAATCCCATGACATCCAGAATGAGAAACAGTTGTTTATAAAAGATAAATATAGAGTGGTGATATACATACAATATAAAATTATAAGACATTTTCATCCTTGATTTCTTAGTTTATTAAAAATTCTATTGATTACTAATTTATTGCATGGATCATTCTGATTAAAGCAAAGAAACGAACGTACATTTTTTTCTTTACTCGATGAGATGAGATGAATAGAGGGACGTTTTACCTGATGGTAATTATATTAAAATACAAGGAAAGCGTAATGTTATTTTTAAAGTAAATGTTCAAATTTATGTTCGTAATTTAAGAAAGGATAATTGATAGAAATGAGACAGTTTCATTACGCATAAGCAGCTAGTCCATTTGCATTAAACTTAAAATTATGTAGTCAATATAAACCGTGTATTAATGAAAATACCTAGATTTTCGATCTAAATTTATGTATGTTATTAATTAAATATACTGTTTGTTAATAGACATTTGTCGCGGAGGAAGGTTTTCAGTAAACTGCTTTATTCATTGAAGATAATAAATACTAATTATCCGTAATTAAATCGTGAATTTAGAGAATAATTATAGAAAATGAATACCTTTATTTTATTTTCTATGAAAAGATAAATATTTATTATTAATAAAATATCCGGTAAGTGTAAAACTCCAGAGTCGACTAAAGACTATAAAATTAGCAATAATTGAGAAATCTGAACAGTTGACTGAGACTTATCCGTTTGACGTTGATTTACCGTGATGTAATTTTTAATACTTACTGAGGGTTTTGAATTTCGTGTGTCGGTTAATCGGCCGTTACTATCCAGACCAAGGAGTTTATCAGCATTAGACGTTGATGGAACACTGAACTCTTTACTGTCAGAACTACTGCTGGTGATACTAGAAGCATTTGAGCTTGTCCGCCCGGATGAACTGCTCACTCCATCCATATCACAACCATCTGCCATTTCGTTATCACAGGAACTCAAATCTCCTTTATAAAGTTTACCTTTAGGAAAATCTTTCTTCTCAGGTACCCCACTATTTAATAGTTTTTGCATAAAATCAACTTTCTTCGGTTCCTTTGTTCCGGAAAATGACACCGCCGGTTCTATTACCATGTTCTTTATAGTCATATCGCAATCATCATATTCATCTGACTTACTACACCCAGGTAAGTTGAAATCGTTTGCCATCATGTTGGATAAGGTTGAAATAGTCTCCGAGCTCGAGGCCAGACTCGAGTTTGTGCTTGATAAATTGCCTGAGTAGTGTGACGAAGCAGCTATCTCTCCCTCCATCATCATGCTTGAACAGTGCTTGATTATTCGATTTTCTTCTTCGAAATCTTCCCGCTCAATGTCATCAATTTGCACCCGATGACAAGGATTACTCGGCTCCTCCATATTGACGTTATTTTCTGTTTTATTTTCGGACCTTTCAAAAGGAGCTCTGTTTGTTCGGTCATACAGATCATAATTGGAATGTGAGCACGATGGTTCCATTTTTGCGTGTAGTAACTAAAACAAATGATCAAACTGAAAATTAGTTCCAAAAAAGTTATTTTAAGGTGAAAAAATCTATGATGACTTACGTGAGATGATATTTGAATTTATTGATGCATGTGTGGGGCACCTGCAAATAAAGAAAGCATTATACAATTAAAGAAAATCAAAGTATTCGTAATAATACGCTGAATAAAAAGATCTTTCTCTTTATCAGTAAAATGTAAAAACATGAAGCTCCGTTTAACACGTTCCCTGCCGCGTGGGGCGCATGCGCCCCACGCTGAACTTTCCATTCAAGCCATTTGGTACTATCATTGTAAAATGAAGATTTTTTTTAAAATTCAATATGCAGTCGATTACGGGTATCTTAGTACTACTGCTGATGCCTTCATTTAATCGTGGGTCGTATACGCCCCACGCGGCGTGGCGGACGATTTTGTTTCGCCGTGACTTGTTTTCTGCATTCTTCGCACTGCGATTAGTAGGGTTATATATAACAGTCTTACAAACCGAAAAATAACAAGCATCGAATTCCGAAAAACATTAGCAATGAATCTGATGTCGTGTAATAATAATAATAATTCTCCACGAATTGAACAAAGAAAACGACATGAAATTAAAAAAAAAGAAGGTCAGTTTAATTCGATAAGAAGACGGTGTAAAACTTGTTAGGAAAGAAATGTTAAAAAATTTGATTCCAAATCGGCAAGGAACTGTACTGTGAAAGTTGTAACATTCTGCGATAGTGGTGTGGATAAACTACACTTAATGCCATGCTTTAACAAAGTTCATCGTAACATCCCTTTGTAATTGCATACAAACTTTAATATAATTAAAATATTATATTTTGAACTGATGTAGGCATGATAAAAAACTTATATCAGAGGATGCAACTTGCTTAGTAATGTTCAACCAGGTATTTGTTAAACTAATTCCTAGAAAAATAAATTTATTCGTTTATTGTGTAATGCATGTTAAACTATACAAGCTTACCTTGATAATTATGATTTTTGCGACATTTTATTTATTGTAAGGCATTCGCCAGAAACAAAATAAACAAGTGTAAAGCGTGGGGCGCATACGCCCCACGCGGCCTGAACGGAGTCTTCAAAAAACGGTCCGGCAGCACGGAACGTGTTAATGTTAGACTTACTTAAATTTTAATGATAACTTTAATATTTTGTAGCTATTACTACCTATATATTACCTAGCGATTACTAACTCACATTATGTAAATAAATAAGTTTATTTCATTAAGCTAATTACCGTTTTTTAAAGTGTTATAACTCGACAACAAGATATTCACCTAACCAAGTGGTTGTTGAAATTACGTAGAAGTTAAGATATTCATCTAACCAACTTCTACATAATTTCAACTTCACCAAATATTCATGTTGATATCATCATCAGCTGATAGACGTCCACTGCTGGACATAGATCTCCCCCAAAAAATTCTTACACGATAGGGTGGAAATTCATAACGGGGAATTTGGGCCATACATATGGTGATAATTACCTAAATTTTTTTAGTAAATATATAACTTCTATTTCGGCCATTTCACATATTTTTTTATGTTCACTATCGAATTTCAGTATGGAATGGGGCGTTAAAGAAAATAGTATTGCAGTGATCGCCTTGCACTTAAGTGGATTTGGAGCTGGTCCGGTCAGTCATATGTTCGTCTATAGTACTATCAACAGAAAGAACAACACTTGCTTTGTGGTCGCGTTATAAATACAAAGGCTGTTAATGCTGTTAAAGCCAGAATTCGTCGATAACCTATTAGGAAACAAAAAATCTTATCGCGAGAAATGAAGGTTCTCGCTAGGACTCTGCCGCGTATTAGAAAACAAGACCTGAAGGTCGGTGCTTATCGTTGATATGGGAGATGCCCTAAATCAATCTTTACAATTGAAGTGAGAGTGGATCGATCAAAACACCTTCTTTAGAGATATGCAGGTGAAAGGCACAGAAATATCTTCTTTACCGATGAAAAAATTTTCATGAACTATCGTTCTTCTAAGAAGACTACGATAAGCAAGATGATAAAGTATTGCAAATGTACCTATGTATGGTATGGTAAAGAACCTGTTCAAGTGGTCGGAAAGGTACAACGTGGTCCTGCGTCAGTGATGGTTTGATGGAGCGTCTCAATAATACACTTTTTAAAAATATACCGTGAACTTTCCAGCAGGACTCTGCACCTGGTCACAAAGCCCGAACTACCCAAGCCTGACTTGAAACCAACATTCCGCACTTTTAAGAGCTGAAGAGTGGCCCTCACCTAGTCCAGATCTCAACCCTTTACATTTAAAATTATGGTCAGTTTTAGAGGATATGGCCTGCTCTAAACGACACGACGACATTGAGTCTCTTAAAAAAATCTTTGGAGCAAGTAGTGGCGAAATTTTTCTTGGAAACTGCGTAACTCCAAAGATTTGTAGCCAAACAGGTTAAAGGTTTGTATAAAAAATCCAAAGATGGCCATTTCAAAATATGTTTTTTTATATATATATATATATATATATAGTCACGCCTTTTTCCCAGTAGGGGTAGGCAGAGGTGAATAAACTACCCACATTTCGCCAGATGTGGTCAGATTAGATCCCATGTAACAGGGGGCGAGCCTGTTGCCACTTTATTGGGACCACCACACACACACACACAAAGATGATTTCAGTGTGCGGGTTTCCTCACGATGTTTTCCTTCACCGTTTTTTTGTATCTCGCTGTTGTAACTAAAGTTTACAAATGTACATAACTTAAATATTAAGTCATCGGTACATGCCGAGGTTTGAACCCGCGACCTTCGGAATGAAAGCCGCACGCTCTAACCATTAGGCCAGCGAGCTACGTTTTTTTTTTTGCTGAGACTAATAAATATGTAGGTATAAATTTTAATAACCTTACATTACTTATTAGGGGGACCGGAAAGTAATGTCGTTTTCTTACGCTAAATACAAACACATACATTTTTAACGAGTCTTTATTTTTAATCAATGATGTATTCCCCATCATTGTCAATAACCTTTTGCCATCTAGTGAGTAAATTTTCAATCCCTGATCGATAAAAATTAATTGGTTTTTCGGCAAAATATCTAGAGATGGCATTTTGGATATCATCCAAATTTGCAAATGTTTTGCCACTTAAAAAGTGTTGCAGCGCTCGGAATAAGTGGAAATCCGATGGTGCAACATCGGGCGAATATGGTGGATGAGGCAGCACCTCCCACCCCAATTCATTAATTTTTTCTAGAGTTCGCCTTGCGCAGTGCGGTCTTGCATTGTCATGTTGGAGAATGACGCCTTTTCGGTTGACAATCGCTGGCCACTTTTCAATTAAAGATTGATTGACTCGCTGCAATTGTTCGCTGTAGAGGTCTGCAGTAACAGTTTCTCCAGGTTTCAGTAATTCAAAATGAACAATGCCGCGAATACTCCACCAAACACACAAAAGCGCTTTTTTGGGGTGTAAACCTGGCTTAGCAGTACTCCGAGGGATTTCATTTGGAGAGAGCCACTGCCTTTTGCGTTTTGGGTTATCATACAGGACCCATTTCTCATCTCCTGTGATCAAGCGATCAAAAAACGCTTCTGTGTTGTGTCGTTGAAGCAATAAGTTGCATGTGATTGATCGGTTAGCCTTATTCTGTTCGGACAGATTATGCGGGACCCAAACACCTGCTCTGCTTACTTTTCCAATCTGCTTCAAATGTTCTTGGATGGTCGACCAAGGTTTGTTGAGACTGTTTGACAATTCCTCGATCGTCTGACACGGATTTGCTTCCACTTCCGCCCTTAACACGTCGTTGTCTAACGCTGATGGTCTTCCTGATCGATACGAGTCGGAAAGATCAAAATTACCCGATTTGAACTTGGAAAACCACCTTTGGCATTTACGAATGTCCAGTGCATTTGGATAAACATCGCAAATGTTTTTGGTAGCAACTGTTGCGTTATTTCCCTTGCGAAACTCAAAGAGCATGCAATGCCGGATGTGTACCTCTTCTGGTATTTGGCTGGCCATTTTACCCAAAATTACAAAAAAAAATTGTAATTCAATTGTCTATAAGTAAAGAAATCACTATAACCTCACAATGTCTTTGGTACGCCTCTGAACAAAACAATGAGCTGACAAATGACAATCAAGTATTGGCATGCGCAGAAACGACATTACTTTCCGGTCCCCCTATTAATTTAAAAAAAAAATGCATTTTCATTTGTAACAGAACTTACGGCCGGACTAGGTATATGGTCTGCAAGATTCAGCTGTGACTATAAACTTAAATTTTTATTATCTTGCAACGTTTGTTTTTAATGAGCACTGAAAAAAATATCTACCAGTTGATCACCAATTACTACACGCAAGCGAAATTCGATATAGAATTTATATATAAACAAACTTCAATAGGGTCACATATCTCATTTCATTATCATCTTCTGTATTAATATGGATGTAAGATGATCGAAATGATGGCCACATAGTCTATATGATGACGTCACCTTATCGTGCAATCATACAATTTTTAGCGTTATCAAAAAATAATAAAATATATTACATTTTATACTGGTATTATTACCTTTGTTAATTATGATTTGGCAACATTTAAAATATGGCAACACGGAAACGACGCTGGGACGGCATGGCGTCGGTCTGTCTCGAGGCATGGGAATATTAGTTAAGAGAAAGCGAGGATAGTTGGTAATAAATGGTTTCAAGAGTATTGTACATATTTCATTGTGTATTATAGTATTATATAGTATTGTGGATTAATTAAAAGTTGTAAGTAAAATGAATCTATCATTTGTCAAACTGAAGAATAGTCTAACATTTCAAAAGTGGAATGGCAACTAACTACTACTATACGCAGGTGTGTGTGGTACTTCACATTATAGTCACACTCATGGCTATTGTAACAATATTGTGCTCCGATAATGTTAATCTCTAGCATCTGTCTGTGGCTAAGAAGCGAGAAGTTATGTATTTATGCCAAACTATGTATGTGAAATCGTAAAAGTCATGACATTAAGACTGAGCCCTCTTTGAAATAATTTTTAATATTTAGTTAATATCATGTATGTCTATATATTTTTATGTGTTTTTGTATATGTATATTGTGTATTATATATTATTTTGTATTTATTTGATGCACCTCATCATCTGCATTATCCAAGGTAGACGGGAAGATCGTGCCAATGGCATTAAGTCCTCCTTTACACGAGGTGTATATAGAGTAAATAAATGATTTATTGTAATACCCTGGTTTAAAACATGACTAAATAATTAGTTAACAGTTCATCGAGTGAAATAAAAAAATATCCTCGCTTTATAAATTTGGTTCTCATTAAATTTAGCTCTTATAAATATAACGACATGGACAAAGAGATCATTACCCTAGTAGCCCAGAAAACAGTATACCTGACTGAAACATTAGTTTTATGTCGAAGATTTTCGAAGAATGCGTGTTAAGTCTATGGACTTCACACATTCTTCGAAAACCTATGAGTTGTAATCACATTTTATAAACACAAGCTACACCTCAAGTAAGTGGACAACCTGGGAGGGATAATCCAACTATTTTATAATGACTAACAGCTTTGTGTATGGTGTGGACGAGTGGGATAATCAAGTTGACCTTTGTCAACTTGATTATCCCACTCGTCCACACTGAACTTTTTCAGTGAATTCTCAATAACATCGGAGTAAAAGTGCTAACGATATACCATCTACACATTATGTCCTAGCGTAATATACCACAAACGGACTACACCAATCAAACTAAAAGATATACACTGAAAGAAACTCATACGTCAATGTCTAAATTTTTTATGTAACAGGAATGAAGGATTTTTAATTCTCTGTTTGTGAGATCTTATCATACTTAAGATAAATTTTAACAGAGGTTGCACGTTCTCTCTCCAAGTACAAATCATTAACATCACATGTCTGCATCAAAATCTCAATGCAGTCCACCACCATTTCGCTACAAACCAGAGAGATATGAACCTAAACCACAACCATCTACTAGCGCTAACGATGCAGATTATTACGGTAATAACGACGGTCATGATTTAAACGAATAATGGGTCCGCGGAGGTGTCTCGTAGGATGCAATTCACCACCTCTAGCTACACCCTTAAAAATTAACGACACCCTTCCTATACCTAAGGACCACCCGGGTAACCAGCCCCAACAAAAAGGTGCTCGTATCTTTGTATCAAAGAGCACTTGCAACCTCGGTAACCAGCCCCAAAATAGAAGTGGCTCTATCACTGTATCTAACTCTACTTCTAAAAACTTTAATTTATTTGATGATTGTAATAACTCTTTTACTACATCTTGTCCTTCATGCACAGCACCTGGATAACAAACGACGTCTTAAAAACGTATAACATTATAACTAATCCAATGAAAAGACACCTACCTTTTATCGAAGTACAAACTTCTGTTTCTTCGAAAAGTTTAAAATTTCTAGTTGACAGTGGTACATTCGTTAGTCTAATAAAAAATGCCCACAATTGTTAAACATATTGTCAGTTTCAACGGAATAACTAGCAATCCAATGCTCTCACTAGGACATACGTCTATAAGATTCAAAACACTGAATAACCATTTCCGTATCGTTCCTGATCTTGACTTTCCCTATGACGCTATAATTGGCCATGACTTTCTTTCGAAACACAATTGCAAAATCGACTACTCTAAAAATACACTGACTGTCGATAATTTGAAATTCAACATAAAGTTTACCGATCCAACCTTTTCTATCCCTCCTCGAACCGAAGAAATAATCGAATGCTGTGTCTTAAATCCTGATATATTATTAGAGAAGGACTCATCCTCGACCAGAATCCAATCGACTCACTTTTAGTAGCAAATTGTGTGGATAAGGTAAAACCAAATCGTAGAATTAATATTTCTGTAGTGAATACATTGGAGTCTACTATACACATTAACTCCAAATTGCAATTTAAAATCTCACCTCTAACGAAAATCGATCGTCAAGACGTTCAATATGCATTTCATCATGACTCTTTTACCGATAATAATGCTTTGTCTCGATCAGAAGAGATGACAAATTTATTAAGTCTCTCATCTCAACTCTGAAGAGACTGATTCCCTATATAACCTCTGTTCCAATTACTCTGATATCTTTCATCTCCCTCAGGACAAATTAACATATACTGATGCTCTTCAACACGACATTCCTACTTCTTCCTCAATTTCTATAAACACAAAATCCTATAGATTTCCAGAAGTCCATAAAGAAGAGGTACAATCCCAGATCAATAAAATGCTTGACGAAGGAATCATAAAGCATTCTACATCTCCATAGTCTTCCCCAATCTGGATTGTTCCAAAAAAGATTGACGCATCTGGCCAATGCAAATGGCGAGTAGTAATAGACTATCCCAAGCTAAATGACATCACCATTGGAGATTCTTATCCAATACCCAACATCTTTGAAATTCGGGACCAACTCGTGTAACTCGTGTAAGTGTAAATATTTTAGTACTTTATATTTAGCATCAGGATTTTATCAAATCAAACTCTCAGAACAAGATGCTCCTAAATCCGCCTTTTCTGTACCTCAAGGACACTGGATTTACGCGGATGAGCTTAGGCCTTAAGAATGCTCCTGCTACTTTTCAGAGGTTAATGAACTCTGCCCTATCTGGTCTTCAAGGAATACAATGCTTCGTCTACCTAGATGATATTGTAATTTATTCCTACGATCTCGATATCCATATAAAAAACCTTTCTAACGTTTTCGATAGATTCCAAACATCCAATCTCAAAGTGCAACCCGGCAAGTGCGAATTTCTCCGCATGGAAGTTTCCTATCTCGGACACATTACTGACCAAGGTGTCAAACCCAATCCAGAAAAAACTAACGCTGTGGAAAAATTTCCTATTCCCAAGTGTCCCAAGGACATAAAGTTATTCCTAGAACTAGTGTCCTATTATCGCCGCTTCATCCCTAATCTATCTAAAATTGCTAAACCTCTCACAAATCTATTAAAGAAGGATACTCCCTACAACTGGACTAACGAACAACAGTTATCATTCAAAAGTCTTAAGAAAGCTCTTACCTCGGCTACTATTCTAGCCTACCCTGATTTTAATAAACCCTTCCTTTTGACATGTGATGCGTCGAACCATGCTATTTTTGCCATATTGTCACAAGGCCCAATAGGAATCCAATCGCATACACATCTCGAACTTTAAACAAAACCGAAAATAATTATAGCGTTATAGAAAAAGAATGTTTGGCTATTACTTTTGGTACTAAGACTTTCAGATCTTACCTATACGGACCAGGTTCTCAATCATAACCGACCCCTCAAGTGGTTGTTTAACTGCAAAGAACCTGATTCCAAACTCATTAGGTGGAGACTCAAACTAGAGGAGTTAGATTATGATGATATTTACAAGAAAGCGAAAATCAATAGTAATGCTTACACTCTCTGGAGGTATCCAGTTAACCCTATTTTAAGAGACCAACCCGAACCACACCCATCAACATCGAGTTTACTCAAAGTAAAGCTAAACTATAATTTACAGAATCTTCGCTGGTCGCTATAGCCCCATACTTACCACCGACGACAAACAATTCATAGAATACATCACCAAAAGTCCTGGTTTACTCTTCCACCCTGTCGGCATCTTAAAAATAGCTAATGATCAATTTCAAATAGTAATTCCTGTCGATGTTTTTCCTTACGACGATTATATAAAATTTATAATTAATAATACATGGATTTGGATCGAGTTATACCACTAAGCGCGAAGTGGCCTTCGAATTACGCGACCCATAGTGCTGAGTCTTCTTGGTAAAACGGAGGTACTTGTACTCCAAGTTCAGTTATCATCGGTGCTTCCGTTTAAATTTTGAGAGCCATCTTATTCTTCGTATTAAAAATTCTAAATTCGAGGTCACCAATGTAGAAGTCTACCAAGGTGAGAAGAAATGACACACACGAAAACACCAAGCGGAACCGTGAAGCGGTAATAAAACTAGGTGCGGGAACAGATAGAGAAGTAACTGTGCATTTGCTGTTGTTGTGCAGGTATGACTGTCTATCTGTGACCGAGAATCTACAAAAAAACAGTGAATAGGCTTCTTCTAAAGTAATTCACTTTAAAACCTACACTACATCTCCACTTACCATTAGGGATCGTAATTAAGCACCAGGATATCAAATATAAAAAAAAGAATAATGTTTCAATTAAAAGTAATTCCAGCTACTCTATATAATATCTAATAAGAAAGTAATACGATCTGTATGATTTGACTATAAGGTGATATTTTACTAAGTATTACTGTGAAGAATTTTTCATAGGTCGACATATAATCAATCTTCTATATACTTTTATTCTATCAATCGCTATAAACTTTTGACCATGGACAAACATGTTATCGATATACATTGCAATAACAAATTATTTACCAGGATGTCATAAAGAACCATATAGTTGAAATCAAAGAGGTGTTTACTCTGCAGGAGCTCTGAAAAGTTGTATTACTTTTACACTTAATAATGGATGTGATAACTGACAGTAACATATTTTATTCATGTAAATCCATAAAGATGAAGCTTTTGCCATCAAATATTCGCATTGCAACAAGTATCTCTCTATTAACAATATCTCCAAAGATCATATTAAATCCTGGCTTAAAATATCCGACCCTAATGTGTTATATCTCAACAAAGGCTAGAATGAATTAGTGTAACTAGTTCAGCCGGCTGGATGTAATTAATTAAATATTTCAGTTGTCAAATGGGAATACCTGGGCACAAATATTTTTAAATTATCAGCATAAATATATTGAAATAATAAACTTCATTAATTTTAGTAAAATTTGTTTAAAGATTAGTTTCATTTTTTAATAAGTGATGGGCACGTAAAGTGTGGCTATCAGTTTTTAAAATAATAAGTGAATGTGCCACTTGAAATGTGATCAGATTTTCAAATAATAAGTGAAATATGCCACTTAGTGTAGTGATCAGTTTTAAAGATATAAAATGAAACATAGCAGTTAAAATGTTGCAATCGTGGTTTTACTGATATCAAATGATATGTGCCACTTAAAGTGTGATGATCACAATTTTAAAATAAATAGTTAAAACATGTTACTTAAAGTATGGTGATCACCATTTCAAGTATAACAATCATACAACAATCACCATTTTGCAGATAATGAGTGAAACATGTCATCTGGACTGTAGTACTTACTCACTTAATTGTAGCAACTTCAGCATTGTTAGTTCCTTCCCTACAATATTAGTCATTACATAATAATATATATAGGCTTAGTAATTAGTATTCATTATTACTTAAATTATTTAATTAAACTTTTAGTGCAACAAAAATGTGACAAGAATACAATAGATATAAAATAATTAAAAAACGCTGACACATCCACAAGGCATTCCCTGCCTATCAACCTCCTGGGTTGTGAAGAAAAAATAATGTATAATATTGTTAATAGTACAAGTACAAACAAAAAAAAATATGAACATAAAAAATAAAAAACTACTTATTTACTACATAAATATATGAATTTATATGCATTTACACACATACACAAGAAAGAAATACAAATGAGAAGACATGTTCTCAAATTTATAACCACACTCTAGACTTGGATTTGTTCAAAATAAGGTTCTACTACTACCAGAGCTTATGCTTAAATAGTTGCTGAAGTAATGCTTACTCTGTACTTTGCAAATATTTGGCTGCAAAATGTTTGAAATATTTTTTAATGAATAATAAATAAGTTATTATATAAGTTACAAGGCCAATATGACAGAAACAAATGGGCAGGGAAGAATTATCTGTACAATGGAGACAATACCCATAAGAATCACCTTTATAATGAAATTTTGATTTTAAGTATTCAGAGGCAAATGGATTGAACAAAATAGAAAATATAGTAGTGTCCTAAAGTATAGCAATTCCGAAGAAGCAGCCATTTAGGCTGTGTTCAGCTAGATGAGACATGGTTGTCCTCACATATGACAAAGATGAAATTGCTTTGGAGACAAGCCAATTTGCTAAGAAGCTTGTTAGTAATATCAATTTAACATCATCATCAGCCGATATATGTCGACTGCTGGACAGGCCTCCCCAAATACTCTTATGGGGGCATTTCCATCATTTCCTATAATCTTGGCCCAATATGGGTTGGTGGGAGTCAGAGGTTTCGATGTTGATTAGCAGGGTGCACTACGAGCAGGTGACCATGGGTTTGGATCTTGTGAGTTGTAATATAACATAGGTCGGTGTAATAACAATAAGGGGATAATCAATGTTTTAATGAGCATTATTTTTTGTGGAAATGGACAATATGTTTCAGAAACATTTTAAATGAAGCAAAGCATTTGTATCTCTAATGCTCTCATGCTCAATTCTACTGGTAATGGAGTAAAATGTACTTAATGTTAAATTTAATTTTATATTACTTTTGCAGGCTTTTCTGATAATGGATAGCAGCTCATTCTGTTTATCATCATACACAAATCAATTGAAATAAAATTCTGTTAAAAAGTGTAACGGCTATCTTTACATTTAAAGGAAACCTAGGATTTCACTGACGCTTAGTCTCGCGTCAAACTTTCGATGACTATCATATTTTAATCAGGTTAAGATACTAGAAACATTTTCTTGCTGTTCTTAAAAGTTATAATTCATTAAAATGGACACTTAAAATTTTCATAAAGTTGTAACAAGAAAAGCTGAAGTCCACAATTATACCTACAATGAAGAATCCTATTGTCAAGCCAACTGACAGCAGCCCGAGCAGTGGAATTTGAAAACATCAAAATATATGCTAAATTTGTTTCTATTATCTTAATTAATTTTAAAATAAATTTACCACTTAAACCTTGCAGCACTAAAATATATTAAAGTATATTTACACTTTCACAAAATTAGCTTAAATGGAAATGAGTACCATATCTATGAAATATGAGTACCATATTTACGATTATTTAGTAAGAGCACATTGCTTCAATCGTAATTGAATCGTATAAAAAAGAAATCAATTTCTGACTTTTATATTGTTTGGTATAGTATATTAGTACAATATGTACTGTATTAAAAATACTAAATTTATAACATAATGTTTACATTCTGTGTAACCCTACAAATAATACACTTACAGGTTTACACAAAACAACATGATGACCAGAAATTTTATCGCATGGTAAAGATCGCCACATAAAAGTGTGCACAATTAATCAATAGAAATATGCAAAATGAGGATATAACACTTATGTAGCAGATACTGTAGCTCCAAAAAAAATATCTCAGGGTTAACAAGGTGCCTTTTTCCCTGTTGAGTATAATTGTAACCTAGTGAAATTCTGTTGTAAATAGACTAGTCCTCATACTGACTTGATTTTGACGATTTGACTTTGATAGAGAGATAAAAGGAAAAACAAACGACAAAAGGAGTTACTATGTAACATGACTAGAAATAAAATAATACAGCTACCCTAGCCTTAACTTAGTGCACTCTGGTCAGGAAAAATTGACAAAATTGGTACACACTTAGCTCATTATCTGATTGATCTACTAGCAATAAACTAGCTAATCTTCATTTATAGCATTCATAGCTCTTAAATTAAATTATGCGCAGTAAATATTGCATATAATATTGGCCCAACCCGTTTACAAGGATCCATACCTCTATTCCTATACTAAAACACCACAGTATGGAATTTCAGAGAAAAATTATTTGTCTCCACTGATATTGATGCAACTCCCTTTCTGGTAAACACAATAAGAGGTAATGTAGGATGTTATCAGGAAGTCGAACAATCACCTTTTTTATGCACCAAGTAGGCAAATGCATCACTTTAACATTCTCTACAGCCAAAAGTTTACTATGCAAATAACCCAGACATGCTCATTTGAAATACATTATATAAATCTTGTGTGTGATTTCCTATAGTTTACAAAAACATGCAACTAAGGTAACCTTACTCTATGTAAACTTTTTAATATATTTCTTAATATAAAAAAAAGACAAATACTTAAATGTTATCCTGAGCTTAAACACTGTGAAAACCTATTTAGACAAGAACTTCAATATTATATTAAACCTTTAGTGAGGCTTTTAATTACTTACATGGAACACACTTGTCTTCACCAATACCAAAAAATTTCATACTCAGCAATAGAAGCTGCATGATAAACTATATTGGTAAAAGATTTATATTATAAATTAAGGAATCACTAGATTGAATAATAAAATTCAAAATAATTAAATTATCATTTGTTTAATCACACACTAAAACCTAGTAGGTTATATCTCTAGGCCAATATTAAACATTACAACCTAAAGATATAATATGTAGTGTAAATAATAAGCACATACATTTTCTGTGAGAAAATACAATGTAATAGTAAATATAGGTAGGATCAGCCTGTACCACACAACTATTTTACAATAATTGAATTGCAAGGCCATTATATTGCACTGGGCTCTACAATCTTCCACACTGTCAAATACAAGGCCATTTCAATCATATGGAGATAGGAGTTTATTAGAAAATGACACTGCCATCCCTGTACAACACATTCAAGACTAAATCACTAGAATAAAACAACTAAGAAAACTCACAAATGCTGCAAAATTAGCTCGAACTTACGAATCTATCGTATATTTCGTTTAACTGAATACAGGAAGTTCAGCCATGTGTAGGCCGAGCAAAAAACGACTTCGACATAAAGGACTCAGAGCGTGAGAATATTTTTTCACACAGAGCAGGATTCACATGCATCCGTCGCAATAAAAAAAGTATAGACATTTATGTGGCGAAACCTGACCTTTGCAAAAATCTATCGAATACATTTATTGACCCAAATTAGATTGATTAGTTGCATGCTCATGTATGTACATACAGCAAACTTGTTCTGGAAGGATTTTGGAAGGATAAAGTGTGAAAACATAAAAAGTAGAATGAAACCAATTACGTGCCCCACGTCTGGTAACATTTTAAAAGAGCTCACCTGAGTTATTCTTGATATTTTGAATTATTGATAGTGTCATTATATTTTTTAAAGAAATATTTGTTACTGAGACATTTTTACTTCATGTGATGCATATAAAATAATTTTTCAAAAGACACAACTATATTCCACAGCAAACACGGTGGCAGACCGGGGACACTGCAGTACTTTGTTAATTCTCTACACATGCTCTCTCCCTCTCTCTGTTTTGGTGAACTGGAACTTTTAACCATTTTAGAGTCGAAATTGTAGCTAAATTGGTCATAAGATGGCGCAAAATTAAAAATATCTATTTCATAGTTTAAAAAGTAAAGTATTGAAACTTATATAGTGTAACAATTAATTCAATAATGTGATTAAAAAGAATAAATAAATTCAATTGTTATTTTTCTAGTAAATGTAATTATTTATATAAAATAAATAATCTAATTTGTATTATATATATATAACTTTTTATAAAAGCTAGACACATTCGTGATATTTAAAAATAGAGTTAAATATGATGACGGCTTCGGAAATTAAAAACAGTAGAGTATAAATACTTCATGATTTGTAGATCATCTGTTTTTCAAAAATACAGCTGTCACTATTTTGGCAATACTAAAGATAAGAATAAACTTAGCAAAAGGACATCGAAGTCATGTCAATAATTAAAAGAAAAAATAAGAATTGTTTAAATACATTTCATCTTTCTCAATTCATGTACGATTTTAAATATATTATACATTATATAATACACTAAATATGTAAACAAAAAACTTTGTTTTCATTTGTAATTTAATTATTTATTAATTTGATTTAATAGCTACCATCTTATAACTTGATTTGTTTTATTCCTGTTACTTAAAAAAAAGGGTTCAAAACTACAAGAGAAAAAAATTCTTAAACGAATGCTAAAATAATGATCATAGACCAAAACTTTCCATCGAATATCTATAGTAGTATAGATTATGGTGCTAGAAAATAGCAAAATTATAGACAGTTCACAACTACGCTGTATATACAATTTATGAGAATTTATAAAACACTAATGTAGGGAATAAAATTATATCCACTTAATAAAACAAAATTTACAATATTGTTTGTTCATATTTAGATATATAATTATTGATATTATATTTTACAAACAGATGAGCAAAAGATACTGAAGCGAATAGTTGAAATTATACCACTCTTATTTATTTTTAAAGGTGAAATTTATATGCTTTTGTTCCATTATGTAAGAGAAATATAAAATCTCATTTTTTGCACTCACAAAAAAATTGTCTTTTGTCTCGTATTACGTTTTACGTTATTTTCAATGGCCACTGCAAAATATAAGTATCCCTTAAAAATATCCACATCGGTCATTCTTGCTATTATTTTATACAAATAAAATAATTTATTAAGTAGTCAAAAGAATAAAATTTGTTCCCTACTGCCACGTTCTCAGAATAAAAGCTATTTAGGAAAACAGATTGTTTACAAATAATTATAGCATGTGTTATCTTGTATAGGTGTACCAGGATCTGATGGCAAAAAGGGAAAAAGAAATTGACGCTAGCAATACTGGGGAAATTGGAGTAAAGCGTTTTGATACTTTTTTTTCCTTATAGCGGCTGATTCTGTGCTGATGTACATGCAAATATAAAAAATTATCCCATGATCAAGGATAATTTTTGAAAACCTTACTGTGACGAATGTGGGGTTCGAAATTTAGATGAAAACTCCAATTACTCTGTTCATGAGTTTATTAATTATATGATATAGGCTATCAGAACTTGAAAATAGTTCTAAATATTGCACATCCATAAAAAAGTCTTCTTCCGAAGAGGAAGACGCAGTATTTATGATAAACCTTTCCTGCTGCATCTCAATTAATCGATCTTATTCTATGAACTGATTTTCAATTTTTAGTACACGCTCACAAGATTTTCGCCATTCATCGATCCCTATTTAAGAGAAAGCTTCTTCTGTTAAATATTTTATAACACTTGCAGGTCTATTGACGTGTTTACCCGCAACTTTTAGTTTGTCCATGACAATTAGAGGTTTTCTAAGGTTGGGAATCAAGTTCTCCGTAACCCATTTTGTAAAGTTATCTTTAATCATATCATGGTGGTAGTCAGCAGATGTACTCGACCTATACACCAAACAACAGTTTGGCACAAAACCATTTTCTCTACCACCATGTACAATAATCGATGTAGGCCCTGTCGAAATACTTTTAAATGGGCATGCAATCTTTTTATTTTGCCAGCATTTGTTCACTGAACATGAACCGTGTATGTAGGTTTCATCTAAATAAACCACATCTAGCTTACATTGGCTTCTCGATTCTTTTGCATATGCTCTAATTACTTGAATCTGTGTATCTTTATGTCATGTCGCTCCATTAAAATAGTCCTTTTTGATTGGTACTTAACGAATTCGAATCCGATGTCGTTCAAAATAAGTCTGAAGACAAAAGATTGTTATTTTTAGATTACTATGTTTTTAGATTATATTTGAAGAATGAATAAAAGAAGAATTTGTAGCAATTTCATGACAGTGGGTATTTCTTATCGTACAGTGTAAAACTCATTTAACTTGTTTCTGATCAATTCTAAATCAAAACTATTCAAGTTTATTTTTTTTTTGGCACTTTTCTTCTTTTTACTGGGCGTACTAAATATGCCTCTGTTAGATTTGCCTTCAGCAACAATTCGTCTTATGGTAGTATTAGAAAGCCCTAAAATAAACCAAAGTTTATAATAAACACGAAAAATGCAGAAAACCAAAGTATCAAGACGTATTATTCCTACTAACCAGTCAACGCTTGCACATGGCTCAATATCGATGATTGTTTGTTCTGCACCTTGTTCATCAAGTATTCTTTGATAAACATTGAAAACAATATTTCTTGCTTGCGATCGAAGCGGTTTCTTCGACATCTTTACCACTTTTTAAAGAAAATTTTAAGCCAAACCAAAAACAATTCTTCGAAATTTCTGTTGACAAACAACATTTTTTTGTTGCCATATGAAAATCGCTATTTTTTAAACTTTTTTTTTCCGTCAGATCCTGGTACATTTTTAATTGCTATCTCTGAATACATAACATCATTTACTTCGCTTCTTAATCTAATTTCTAATTTTTGAGACTTTGTATAATATGTAATAAAATAATGTTTTAATTAACGTAGCTGAAAATATTTTTAAAAGGTTTAAGTAATTAGTAATTACATAGCTTCTAGTACATTTTGTATTCTGATTATTTGATCACAACTCTTATGATATTTTATTACTTGATATTATTTTTAGTTTTGATATTTTAAATCATTTTATTATTTAATAGAGTACATTAATAACATATTTTCATTACGATATTACTTTTTAATAGATAAATGGTACTTTTTCTTTACGGTCAAAAGTCAAATGCCTATGTACTTTATAACGATGTAATTGTGACGTTTGTGCTAATTATTTTATATATTAAATTTTATGTAAATATTTTAAATATGTAAATTTAATAACCATAATACATATTTTTAATAAAACTACAAACATGAGTGTTTTATGTAAATAGGTAGGTATTTTATATTAGTCCGTGTGGAAAGGTATCAAGCCGTTAAACTGGTGCTGCTAAAAAAAAACTTTTATTGACATTGTTTCTTTCAATAGTAGTAGTAATATAGTCTATTTTCTAACTACTACTCCAATGATTGACAAGCAAGCTGAATTTATTTAGGAGAACTTATGATGCACATATCTATTATCTTTAATAAAATTACTTGACTTGCGTTTTTTTTGTGTACTATCAATACGCTACTTAAAACTTGTTTAACTTTGTATATAACATAATATTTGTTTCATTATTATTCTGTTTTTTTTTTGGTATTATAGTTTGAAAGTGGAGTCTATTGCAATAATTTTTTTTTGGTTTAAATTTACTAACAAATTTAATAGTTAATTTTGTATTTGTCTTTTATTAAACCTCAAACAAATAATTAAACCTTTAATTATTTGTTTGAGGTTTTTATAGGTAATATTACTTTATTGTATGTAATATATTCAATATTTTTATTCAAAATCGATATGTATTTAACTGGTTTAGTCATTATGCGAATTGTAATATTCGTTTTATTTTTAATTGTTTGCTGTAATTTTTGATACTGCAACTGCACCTTATTATAAGTTTTATTTCTGGCCAAAGCGACAAGTTAATTTATAAAGTTAAAAGGAAGTTTTTTGAGCAGATAAATGGTTTTAGGTCTTTGTTTAAACTAGTGGAAAAGTCATATAAAATCATAGCATCCTTATTTCTATTACTATCTACTATCTATATATAATATCTTTATTGTGTTACATGCTGTATTTTCACTACTTTAGGGACCTTTATAGTAACATTGATAGATTGATAGGTTGTCAAAATTATCAAAATTACAAAAAATCTTTCAGAAACCACTCTTGACACTGAGCTATATATTTAAAGGTATAATAGTTTAACATAAATGTATGGCCATTTCATCATGATGATAAAGATATAGAGATTAGCAATGATTCTATTAATGGTGTGGTTCACCAAAAATGCTCTGGGGATTATATGTAAAGCTGCTGGGACATTATAGCAGCAGAGTAACAATTGCATGGGAACTAGGCTAGTATTTTAGTTAACCTTATCACCGTTCAAACTGCCATTTGTGAAGTTTTAGTAAATTTATTTAAAAAGTATTTCACATATAATTTTTAATGCAAATTACATAGCAGTTGGAACTGGCCAGTATCTGTTGCCTGTATGTTTCTATCTATATATAACATGGGTGTCTTAAAGAGAAGAGTGAATAGCTCTTACTCTAGAAAATAGCTATGCTGCAAAAAGCTCTACTTCGATGGAGATTCTTTAAATAGGTTATATATAATTTTGTGTGCAAACATAACTGTATTAATGGGTGATGTAACTAGTGAAAGCACTTGGTTAAGGGGCCAACATGATGTCTCTAAGCGACCAACACAATAATCAGCCACAATTTAAGACATCATCTTAACTAGCACTATATGGGTATGACTTTAAAAGTCAACAATTCTATTATTTTATTATCGTTATAAGTACTGAATATTATTTACATATCTAAAAATGTAATTTTAATATAAATATTATGCACATAATCCGTTGTAGAGAAACTACGGAATTTGATATTTGTTTTTTCAGCCAATTTCTCTAATTAGGATTATAACAGAAAAAATTAAGTGGATTACTGAGAAAAGATTAGAGAATTACCTATTATAATGGAACGTAGGGACGTACGGCAGGTATTCATTCATAGTTTATCGTGATTTGGCGTATTAAGAAGAAGCATTTCGCTTGGTCCTTTATAAAGCGAACAGCAAAGGTTTAGGTTAGCCCGCAATCGTTTGTGTTATAATCCAGGTATAAAGGATTTTAAGAAAAGCATGCATAACTTCTAGACTAATGTGCTCCAGCTAAATATGTCTATTTATCGCCGTTTACTTGAAAGAAAATTTTACAGAATTCCACACTGAGTATGATTCGTATATATCTGTGAACAACTTAGTAGCTAGTATGGAGGTACGTGAATGTATCCCTCTATACATTTATATATAAAAATTCATTGTCTCATCATGAGATCTCCGAAAATATTAGACGTAAACACTCAAAATTTGGTAGAGATGTTGCTTATGTTATTTAGAGGTCAGCTAAAAATGGATCTCGAATAAAAGTTTAACGTATTGTAACGTGATACATTAAATTATAAAAATAAAATTAATGATTCTAAACAAATATATCAAGTATTAAATAGTTCAAATAAAATTTATAAAGTATATGGATTTGAAATCGTGTAAAATGGTGCTTGACAAAATTAACATATAACATCATGTTGGTGGAGGAGGTGAGATACCAGCCGAGCGTAATTGGTGGTTATTTGAGTAACAACTTGATTATACTCCGGTTCGGGAAGAGTGTTAGATGACACTTCGGTGATATCGAAATTCTCAGAACCATGTCTTAGAGCTTCGGCTCTATGATAAGTGGGTATTCGGCGTCTTAGTGGCTTGCCACTATGATACGTCGTGTTTAATAATATTTGTTTATTCCAAAGTCAACTCGAACTGTGTCGATGCATTATGAGGTAGCGGAAGCGGACGTGAGCTACTGCCTCGATGCTTATCAAACATTGATATTGCGTCTTGTCGTAGCGGGACGTTTGCATCGTTATTGAACTGATGCGTCTTACAGATCTGGTAGGCTGAGGACTTTTGCAAGATATTGATGTCTTGTGCGCCTTTCATGATGATGTGCGCCGATGATAGTTGATTGAATGTCTGTCACAGTCCGGTGATACGACGTCTTCGACGATCTCTGGGTTAAATGTCACTTTTGAAGGTTGCGCCTTGTGTTATGGTTTGACACTTTATCTTATTAGATTTTTCCAAGTCGGGTCCCTTGATGACGGGGCTGCCGACTGTCTGCCCTCTCTATTTTATGGAAATTGCAAATAAAGGCCTCAATAGCTCCCCACCTTTTAAAATATGTAGCGAGTTGTCAGTGGACGAGACAAACTTGATCAAAACAACATTTTACTCAACGACAAAGACTATGCCTGATGGCTCATAATAAAAATGATATTTATTGGCTGTATCCACTACAGTAGTTGGTGGAGTTATGCATTTACTTCATGAACGGTGATAGCTGGTGGGAGTACAATCTCTCAAGGCTGCGATGTAATCGCTTTGCTATTTTATGAGGTAAGCAATGAGCTCTCGAATGCACTCCGCGGATTGCGATCTGTGCTGACTACGTAGTTGGTGGTGAAGTCAATTCCAACACTTTACAATGTGTCTGCAAGTGCACCTGAGTAGTGAAGGTGGTGGCTCGTACAAAGGACTAATCTTTGGGTCAGAGTACCCTTTATATCTATTATGTGTCCTGGATTGTGCGCTGACCATACACTGTATATCTGGTTACGGTTGTATCTTGTGAGATGCCTACTCACATTGCCATGCGCAATTTGATCACAGTTTGTGTTTACGTACTAACAATGAGCGGAGTGCTCTTCTACTGGTTCGCCAGTAAACCTTGCTGTGGACTGCGTACCGAGGCCAATTAAATTCTCCCTGTTTCGGGGGGGGGGGGGGGGGGGCGCAGTATTTGGTTGGCGCTCACCGCATATGGCGGGGTCTGTTTGCTAGAGCCGTATGCCATCCCCACATTTTTTTTTATGTGACGATGCGAACTTATACACTTGTGTCGGGGTCTTAAGAATTAATAAATATTGTAAACCCGTAACAATATGTGAAGACCTTTACAAGCGTGAAGGGATTGTAAATAAGGAAATACACCACACAAACGGCATCAGACTATCTTAACAACTATTCATCCTTCTATATAAACCTAAAAGAACTAAATATTACTATAAACACAACGTAGAACAAGGTCCTAATCGAGACGATCACAAAGTAATATAAATAATTAATGGCCAAAATATAAACATTAATCATACCACAAAGAATAGTGTGCATCAACCTGGTCACGTAAAATATGATTATCTGAGTACTAAATATTGTTTTAAAATATTTAAAACTTATTATATATAAGAGAATGGGGGAAAGGTTACAGTATGAAACCGGGCACTGGTCATGATCTGGCTTGCTTTTGCTGTTAAGAGCAGCTAGTTTGGCTGATTCCTCAGCGCGCTCATTATCAGGAACGCCCGCGTAAGCTTAACCCACCCACCCAGAACAAAGACACGTGTTTGGTCTGGGTAGAGGCCCTTCGCAAATTCTCCCTGGCCACCATGGCAAACGTAACAGTATCGATCCGGACTTTTGTCACTGTACAAACCATAGCTCGCTTCTTCTGAGAACCTTTTAGTTGCCTCACGAGTTTCGCCTGGTAGACTGTGCACGCGGCCTGACATAACTTCCGGTTTTGGAGCTCGTCCTCGCCTTTCCATATGGAAAGTGAGGAGAAGTTCAACCTTCGCCTCAAGATTACTGCCGTCGGTTTATATTTTCACCGTCTGAACGTTGTACTCGTGCATTGAATTTTGGTCTACCAAAATTCTATATACTAAAGATTCATTTGTGAAGCAGGATAAGCAATCTGAAAATGCTACGACCTACTCTACTTCACTATCGCCTAGAATTGTCTGGGACAACTTCTAATTTCATACAGGTCGAACACCTCTTGAATTCTAAGATCTAGAGGTAGTATCCCCGATAATAACAGGGCCGTATGTAGAGGGACCGTGCGGTACGATCTGCAAGGATTCATCGCAAAACCTCTGTACGGTGTTGAGGTGCCTCTGAATACCCAATTTCTTGCCTACTGGAGCCCATGCCGCAGCCGTGTATAGAACAATCGGCTCCACCGCCACTTAGTAGATGGACCGGATAATTTTAGAGTCAAGAACTCAGGAGATCTTAGCATCCTGAGCGATTTGCCTATACAATTTCAAAGCTTTTGCACTGATTCGTCACGTGGCTATTAAACGATAAGCGATCATCACTAGTCATCCTTAAAATCTTGACTTCCCGGGATGTGATAATGCAGGTCCCCCCCCTTCTCAGCTGTAGGGTGTTGTACTTGAATTTGTTCGTAATCACCATTGCACATGGCTTGTGTGATGTAAACCTCGACTTATTTCGGACATCCCACTGTCGAACATAGTCGAAGGTGGCGTTAGCACGTCTCTATCTCATCTGAAGTGTTTCTGTCGAAAACAAGGGTGAGGTCATCCGCAAACGCTTGACAATAGATCTCTCTTGCGGTGAGTTCTCCAAGCAGCGGGTTTAAAAGAAGACTCCAAAGAAGGGGACCGCCAATTGATCCTTGCACACAACCTTTCGTGATATTGCGGATAAGGCATTCCTCCCCAACAAACTTTATTGTGACTTCTTGCAGCTCAATATATATAATATATGTTCGGACTTTAATAAAATATAATGTAAGTATATAACATATTTTTATTTGCTTGATTATATCTTCAATTACATGTTCATGTTGTAAAACATTGTAAATCACTTGATGCTACTGTCGAATTAGGCGAAATCTGGTATTTTGTAGGAAAACTACAATGCGCATTGCTTGCTAAATAAATGCATGTTTGGTGAAGGATTTTTATTTTGCTTTTCAGCATACCGCGATTACTAGAAAGCGAAATTAAAAAGTATTTATAAACTCTTGAAGATTCAGAAGATGGCTTAGACGGGTCAGACTCCGAAGTAGAGGATGAAGGTCACTATTATCAAAAAGCTCAAGATGTTCTTCGAGACCTTGAAAATAGTGATGAAGGTGAGAATGCCCAGTCTGATGAAGTGGATGCTGATCTTCGTCTCGTAATCGACAACGATGAAAATATGCCAGACCCTCCTATTTTGGAATCCGATGAAGCAGCACCCCCGAGTAGATCACAAGAGATTTCTAAACGACCTCTGGTTTTGCGAAAACTGAATCTTGTGACTGCTGAAGACAGCCTTATTTTTAGGGGAGAAACTCAGATAACCGAAGCATTGATGTCTTATAACACGCCGTATGATTTTTTTTCATTTTATTTTACAGCAGATTTAAAAAAGCAAATTGTAGAACAAAGTAACTTATACGCAGCCCTGAAACAAATCTCCAATCCTGAAATTATAAATGAAAATATCGTAAATAAATTCCTAGGCATTCTGATTTACACCTCAGTTATAAAATTTTCAAACAACAGGGCTTACTGGAGTGAAAAATTTGGTTATGATCACATAAAAAATACTATGCCGTTAAAAAAATTTAAAAAATAAGATCCACTCTCCATTTTGCCGACAATACGCTATGCTTGCCCAAAGATCGTCCAGACTATGATAGGCTATTCAAAATAAGACCTCTTGAGGAAACGCTCAACTGCCAGTTTGGGAAGGTTCCCTTAGACCAAAGGCTTTCCATAGACGAGCAGATGTGTGCAACCAAAATGAGCCATTACATAAAACAATACATGCCAAATAAACCCCACAAGTGGGGGTTCAAATTATATCTCATCTGCAATCTACAAGGATATGCTCATAGATTTGAGGTTTACAGTGGAGGGGGCTCCAAAAATAACATCTTACCTGGTGAGCCAGATTTGGGAGGGTCTGGCAATACTGTCGTCAGGTTAGCTAGAATGGTACCACGCAATGTTAATCACATTATATACTTCGATAACTTCTATACTTCTGTGCCTCTCGTCACCTATTTAGCTAAGAAAGGAATTTTTTCACTGGGAACAGTAAGAGTAAACCGATTGAGAAACTGAAAATTGCCTGAAAAAAACACTATAATGAAAAAGAACGTAGCCAGAGGATTCTATGAGGAAAACGTGGCGACTGTGGATGATATTGACGTAAGTGCTGTTGTATGGAAAGATAACAAGCCCGTTAACCTTCTTTCCACTTATGTAGGAGCAGAACCAGCAACCACAGTCACACGCTTTGATAAATCGAAGAAAGAGAGAGTTGCTATTCCATGCCCCAAAGTCATCAAGGAGTACAATGCCCACATGGGAAGCGTGGACTTATTAGATTCATTTATAGGTCGTTATCACATCACAATGAAGAGCCGCAAGTGGACCATTCGGTTATTTTATCATTTCCTGGACCTCGCAGTTATAAATTCATGGGTTATGTTCAAGAAGGTAAATAATATAAAAGGAAATGATCAACTTCTCAATTTAGGTACATTCAGACTAGAACTTGCTGAAACCCTCTGCAAATTGGGTCTACCTGCAAATGGCGCAAAAACGTGGTCGACCTAGTGGGAGCACAATACAAAGAGAACTTGTAATGAAGAAGTTCCGAGGACCAGCTCAAGCAATTCCTTTGAAAGACGTCAGATTGGATCAGACATGTCATTGAGCAGTTTGGCTGGATAAGCAGCAGAGGTTCAAATTCCTAAAATGTTCAGGCTTTACATTCAAAATGTGCCAAAATGTCGTGTATCTTTATGTGATACGAAAAAAAGCAATTGTTTTTATAAATATCATAATAAAGAATAAATAAATACATTTCAAAAACAATATCCACTCTTATTTTACCCATACTTGCAAAATCTCAATGAATGCACAATGTAGTTTATAAACAACACTCACATTATTGCAAAAAAAAGTATAGTAAATTCATGTCTGGATTTTTTTACTCATTTTTCCTAGACAGTAATACATGTCTATTACACAAATATATTTTTTTAAAACGTGAAACAAAAATCGTCCATTTAAGGGTTAACCTCGTTACCGACATTTTCTCGAGGATCTTCCCCAAGACTAGCAGCAAACCTATTGGTTTATAGGCTTTGTCGTTGGTGTAATCGTCCTTGCCCGACTTTTGTAGCCACGTAGCCACGTAGACCACTATTGTAGCCTCCGTCCAGATGTTCGGAAAGCGAGCAACCTGCAAACACTTGTTGTAAAAGGTAAGGAAAGTGTCCGGATCTTGAAGTATTACCTTGCTGCGGTTAAAACTCCACTGCGGTTTTAAACTCCAATAATGTAAACGGCGGATCATGAATTTCACTATGAACCAACTCGTTCACTTTCTCTGCCACTTCTCTGTCACACTCACTGTTCTTTCATCGTCAATTACGACTAAATCCTCGGGGTAGAATGTCTCAGCCAGTAAGTTTGTCGATGCTTTCGGATTCAGATTTCATTATTTGCTTTTAAGGTCATATCTTCATCTCTCCTGGTAGTTCGGTTGATAATTCTGTATATTTCTTCCCATAATCCTTCTTTGTCCTGTCTTTCACAAAATTCTTTCCAGCTAGCTAGTATGGAGCTAGCTTTTATGGCATGGCTCTCATAATCTACTTTCTTCTTCAGGTACTCTTTAACGACGTTGTCTCGACGATGAGGTTCAGCAGTACGGATTCTTCTCCTAAAAGTAACCATTTTCTTAAGTTCGGGCCTTTTTTTCCATCATGTAATTTTTATGGTCTCAGACCTTGTGTTTGTAGGCTTAATTGCCCCGCATGCCTGACACCACGGCGATTTCCCAAGCTCTGGTTCGGATTTTAACAAAAACAATATTGTTGTCAATTAGTTTCGGGCACTGGATGACGTCAATGCCATTATTAAAGACAACGATTGCTGCTTTCACTATTTTATCTGCTATGCCAGCGCTCTGGAAAATCAGTAATTTTTCATTCTCTTTACCCCGTTCACATAAGGTTCCTGAACAAGTGCTCGAACGATGTTTCTATTGGCTGACTCTATCAATAGTTCTTCCGTAGCCAACTCTTTCTTTTGTAGATTTGCTTGGGCGAGTATATATCCTCCGGTGGGGACGCCTACCTGTGAGCCCTTGACAGCTATATCAACAATACGCTATTTTAGATAATTTTAATGTTATAGTTTCTTCGATCATCACCTATACATATATTCAATAGTAGTTATCAATGCTGTTGAATCCTAAACAGATCGAACTGTAATGAAATCTTCATCCAGCACGTGTCAAATTGTATTAGGGACAGTGCAGTAATTGTGAACAACAATGTTGCCGTGAATTAACGTGTTCACGTCGCTCGGATTAATTACGTGATAGGTAATTGCTTTATGAAAGCATCAACGAAGTTGTTAATTGGAGTTCTGAATGTGAACCTTGTCTTTACGACTGTCATAAAAACATTGTTATTTATAGTATAGAATAATAATAACATTTTTTTTTTTTATATTGTCACGCCTTTTTCCCAGTAGGGTTAGGCAGAGGTGAATAAACCACCCACGTTTCGCCAGATGTGGTCAGATTGGGTCCCATGTAACAGGGGGCGAGCCTGTTGCCACTTTATTTGGACCACCACACACGCACACAAAGATGATATCAGTGTGCGGGTTTCCTCACGATGTTTTCCTTCACCGTTTTTGTATCTCGCTGTTGTAACTAAAGTTCACAAATGTACATAACTTAAATATTAAGTCATTGGTACATGCCGAGGTTTGAACCCGCGACCTTCGGAGTGAAAGCCGCACGCTCTAACCATTAGGCCAGCGAGCTACTTTAATAATAACATGATCGTTTTAATTTTTTTTTTTTTTTTTTAGCAATTTTTATGTTATTCATTTTCATAATACCTGGTAACATTTGAAATGTTTGTTAGTAAATTGTTAGAAGATTAATTTAAAATTATTGTTAGTTTGTTAGTCTCCGTAACGAGACTAAATAACAATTGTTTTAAGGCAACAGAACAGAACAGGGAAGTGCTGAGTATATCATTCTAACTCGCTAGTTGTATAGTGACGCTTCACAATGTTAATTTTTCAATTACGGTATCTTCAGAAGTCTGACGCAAGTACCACAGGTGCCGACGTCGACGGAGGCGCGATACGGCCGAGGAGGAGCGGCTGTACGCGGCGCACAGGGCCGACGTGGCTGTACTGGTGGCGGCGATCTCCGAGGCGAAGAAGGCGTCTGAACGTGAGATGCTCGAGTCGTTGGACGGCGACCCTTTCGGGAAGCCGTATAAGAGGGTGCGGCAAAAGCTGCGCCCTTGGCGACCCCCATTGACTCGTAGCCTCTCACCGGAGCTTCTCGATCGGACGGTTCGCACACTGTTCCCGCGGCGGGACGACCGAGGGTCGCCACCGACATCGACTCTGTCCCGCGGCGCTGGGAAGGGGGCGGAGGGGGAAGACTCCTTCGACCCGTACGACGTCCCGGGCGTCAGCGTAGGGGAACTGTCGGCTGCCGTTCAAAGGATGCGTGTCAAGGACACCGCTCCTGGGCCCGACGGTATACCCGGTCGCGTATGGGCTCTAGTTATGGGTCCCCTAGAGTCCTGGACGCGGACGCTGTTCACGGCGTTGCTGAGGCAGGGTCGGTTTCCACGCATATGGAAGGCGGGGAAATTGGTCCTGCTTCGGAAAGCGGGGAAACCGGCCGACTCACCGTCGTCGTATCGGCCGATCGTGTTGTTGGACGAGGTGAGCAACCTCTTCGAGCGAGTCATCGCAGCACGCCTCGTTCGATACATGGAGGAGGTCGGACCGGATCTGAGCGAACACCAGTTCGGATTCCGCCGGGGCAGGTCCACCGTAGACGCGATAGCGCGGGTGCGAGCCCTGGCGGACGCGGCGGTGGCTCGCGGAGAGGTGGTGTTGGCGGTGTCACTCGACATCGCCAACGCGTTCAACACCCTTCCGTGGAGCACGATCACCGCGGCGCTGGTCCACTTCGGGGTCCCGGTCTACCTGAGGCGTACGATCGGGGCGTACCTCTCGGACAGGTCCGTGAGGTACCCGACGCGCGACGAGTGGTGTCGGCACGGTGTGTCGTGCGGTGTTCCGCAGGGGTCGGTCCTTGGACTGCTCCTATGGAACATCGGCTACGACTCGGTGTTGCGCGGAGCCAACCTCGGTGGAGTCGACGTGACTTGTTACGCCGACGACACCCTGGTGACGGCTCGCGCTTGCCACCTTTAGGGAGGCGCGCGTTTTGGCGACTGCGGGCGTGGCCCACGTCGTCTCGCGCATTCGGCGCTTGGGGCTGGAGGTTGCGCTGGGCAAGTGCGAGGCCTTGTGCTTCCACGGCGCCCGGAATGCGCCTCCGCCGGGAGCGGAGCTGATAGTCGGTGGGACTTCCATCGCCGTTGGTACTTCGATGAAGTACTTGGGACTCGTCCTCGACGGCCGATGGAAGTTCGACGAGCACTTTCGGCAGTTGGGCCCGAAGCTCATTCGAGCGGCCGGGTCCCTGAGCCGCCTCCTGCCCAATCTGGGCGGGCCGAGCGTCGGATGCCGGCGACTCTACACGGAGGTGGTGCGCTCTATGGCGCTATACGGTGCGCCCATATGGGCGCAACACCTGTCGACCCGTGGCGTGACGCTGCTGCGCTCGCCGCAGCGCGTCATGGCCATACGGATCGTACGAGGTTACCGTACCATCTCTTTCGAGGCGGCGTGCGTCCTCACCGGGACACCGCCGTGGGAACTCGAAGCGGAGTCGCTGGCGCGCCTCTACTGGCGGCGGAAGAGGGCCCTCGAGCGGGAGGGCTCGTTTCCGTCGCCCGACGAGGTGGAGAGGTGGCGCCGAAAGGCGCGTCGAGAGGTGCTTCGGGGATGGGAGCGGCGACTCCTCGAACCGTCGTACGGTCGCCTCACCGTTGAGGCCGTCCGGCCGGTCATCGGTGACTGGCTGGGCTGGGACTTCGGAGTCCTCAGTTTCTGCCTGGTGCAGGTACTCACGGGGCACGGTTGCTTCGGGAGCTATCTGCACCGGCGGAACTGCACGAGTAGGACGGACGAGGCGTGCGACGAGTGTGGCCACCCGGTGGCCACATCGTCCCACACCTTGGCCGATTGCCCGCGATGGGGGGGGGGGGGACAGGGCTGCACTCGTAGCGGCGATAGGGAGGGACCTCTCGCTACCGTCCGTGGTCCGGACCATGGTTAGTGGCGAGGCGTCATGGAATGCGGTATCCCGATTCTGCGACTCTGTTATGACGCAGAAGCGGGAGATCGAACGTATCCGAGAGCGGGCGCCGAGGGGACAAGACGCGGTCGGAGCGCGATGACAGCTCACCGCCGCAAGGCGGGGCCAAGCGCACGACCGCCGAATGGCTTCTCGGCAGGAACCTGGCGCCGCGACCGACAAGGGCCGTCGGGCCGGTGCCCCCCTTGGAGAGGGTTCCTGGGGTGGATATGGTGATGCGTTTCGTATTCCGACGCGTCGCCACGTAGGGATTTTTAACAGGAGGGGTGCTTCATACCCCTCCTCGAGGTGGGCCCGGTCATTCGGGCGCCGTTCGGGGGGTCGTGGATGAACTGCAATACTTTATCCCGCGACCCCACGAACACGTGGATGAGAGTGGAATACCGTGTGAAGCTTTTTAGTCGGTTGGAGTCCGACACTACCACCGTCGCCGGCCCAATTTGGCGACGGAGTGTGCATTTCCGTTAGCATTTTGTTACACACGTAAATAAAAAAAAAAAAAAAAAAATCTTCAGAAGTCTGTAATGAACGACTCCAAAATTACAGTGACGTTTATTTTAAAATTAGAGTCGTGATTACAGGTTCTTATGATTGCCTTAAATATATTTTCTCTTAAATATTTAGGCTATTTATCTTATTTATGAAATAACAAAATTTACATACACACTGTATTGAAAGTAAATTTAAAATTCAAACAAATTTTATATACTTTCGAAAAATTACACACATGACATTGCAAAAGTCAAGTATTGTCTTTGTATCATCGTTGCTAACTTTAGATAATTGAAAATTATTATGGAGTTATAAAAACAAAATTGAACTTTAAGAATTTAATGAAAGTATTTCAAGTATAATATGTAAATGAAATATAATTGTTTTACGTGCAAAATAGTCTGATTAATGTGATATCCAATTATTCCCACAATGTATTAAAATATTGGTTCTTCAAATTTCACTGCATTTTCGTTCTTGCTCTCTGTTGTTGTGTAGATGCTATAATAGGCTTGTTAGTTGAGAACAATTATAGAACTGAACATTATTCTTAAGTAACAAGCTGTATCATAACTTCTTTCTAATTATAGTTCTCGCATCACAAAGTTCATGAGGATGTATAATAATACGAATATATATACATATACTTATATGCACAATCAAATCTTTTGTATAAGTAATATAGTCCCAGTACTGCGAAAATAACCTATAAAATAAATCACAAGTGTCCGATGTCCAACAGTAAACGTCGACATTATTTTCTTTGTATACACATTAATTTACTCGATTAACCGTTTTTTATTTAACTACGGCTACAGCTAAGTGCATATTCTTTGCATCGAAGCTGCTTATCGCTGACCTGCAGGCCTTTGGTTCGATCCTGTTGTTACGTAAAAGAAGTTTGGAACAAAAATCAACGTACGAATATTTTAATCCTATTGGTTTATCCTATATATCTACTACATCTACAAGTTCGTCTCACTCTGCAACAGTGTTGCTGATGTAGTAGTGGAAGATAGTAGAGCCAAAGATTTTCGTGGTTATTTGTATATTGTCAATAGTAAAAAAGTTATAACAATAGTGAAATTTCATATACCTTCATCAATAGTGGATAATTTGGGCATTGTCTATTCAATTCATGATTTGTCTAGTCGATGTAAAATAAACTCTGAAGGTCTTTTTAAATTAGCATGGGGAATGAAAATATGTAAGCTTCTTTACGAATTCGCTAATCTGATTTATGAGCAATTTGTGAGGTACGAGAATTTGTTTGATTTGAATTTGAGTGTGGCGTTAAGACTTAAGTGTCAATCATAAACTTTTGAAATTTATTAATAACAACAATCACTATGTGTTTTTTATTCTATTTACAATGCATAATGAAAAATTTAAAAATATGAAAACCTATTTGTCTTTGTGTCGTTTTACCAGATATTAAAATTTTTAACAAATTTCTAAGCAATTATAGTAATTTGTTTTTCATTTGTTTAAGCGTTTGTAAGTTGAAAGCTACAAGTGATTGTTAATTAACTAATATGTTAAAAAGCATATATTAAAAATGTACTATAAATAGTACAATTTTAACATGCATTATCATCATACTACCTTTACAATTTAGAATTTTAATCCTTTGTTACTGATGAAATACAGTGTCGAAGATCATGGTTTTTATTACGGGAAATTTTAAGACGTCTCTCTGTTTGATCTCAATCGAGTTTAACGTTTAAGGAATAGTCGTATAAAATATCCGACCAAATATGATTATTGTTAAGTATAATTGCAATTGAATCAATAGGTAATATATACAATAATATAAATTCGGCTTAAAAAAAATATTACATTATAACGAAATTTTACTGAAAATATTTATGAGTATATTATAAATTAATATAATAGTCGATGGATATGTGTATGTGTAAACATTGATCAGCAAATTCTTGACTTAACGTCTTATAATAATAAACACTAATTCAATAATAAAAACTTCACACCCCTCCTCGAGGTGGGCCCGGTCATTCGGGCGCCGTTCGGGGGGTCGTGGATGAACTGCAATACTTTATCCCGCGACCCCACGAACACGTGGATGAGAGTGGAATACCGTGTGAAGCTTTTTAGTCGGTTGGAGTCCGACACTACCACCGTCGCCGGCCCAATTTGGCGACGGGGTGTGCATTTCCGTTAGCATTTTGTTACACACGTAAATAAAAAAAAAAAAAAAAAAAAAAAAAAAATAAAAACTTGGGGTGCTGGGTCGGATAACCTTCTCGTGTGCCCGGAGGATGCAGTTGCCCTTCGGACCTCGGTCCGGGGGTAAGGGCATCTCCTGGGACTGGTGTACCCTGTGCAACGGCAGCTGCATTATGCTCTCGGGCATAGGGCAACTGACGGCGAATGGAGCAAAAGACAGGTGGGTCCCAGCCGCAAGGCTGGGGAATCCCACACGGCGCCAGCGGGCGCCCTCTGCCCTTCGTACTCTGAAGTGGGCACAACTGTTGTAGGAGGTGATGTGAGTGAGCACCGGAGCAACGCCAGCGGATCGTCGTCGGCAACGGCTTCTACGGCGGCGGGAAAGCCGCGCCCCGATACGGGCGCAGGCAATACCTACTCGACGGTGCTGCGCCCCCGGACAGGCCCGGCCAAATCTCTCGGACAGGACGGGCTCAAGCAACGCGCCCCGACACCGATCGCGCTCCTGAAGGTGCGAGTGGTGCTGGCTCGACTGCGCTTGGAGCGTAGCGAGGGCGAGGGCGATGTAGACATGGCCTTCGCTCACACCCGGACGGACTTAAGCGAAGCTGCGTCGTTATCCAACGTCAGCCTCGCTTCGATGGCGTCGCGCGACTCCAGCCTCGGGCGGGTGCACGACGCCGTTCGATTGAGGACTGGGAAATACGTCGGCCTCAGTAAGACCAAGGCTGCGTTCAGAGTTGAAGCTCCAGGCGGAGGAGGAGCTCGCTGCGACAGCGGCGAGGCTCCACCGAAACCGGGAGCGGAGACTCGCACGGTCTCTTGCGCTGGAGTCTAGAATGGCTCCAGACGAGCAGACGGCAGCGATGCTGCAACGAGGTGTCTTCGATGACGCTGAGCTGATCCTGAAAACCTCAAATTCGATTTGGTGCGTGATCTGAAGGAGGCTGCGGCCATCCCTTCTCGCATCGTATCTGATGAGACGCGGCAGCTGCAGGCGGAGGACGCCCGCCTGCGCGCCGAGGTGGCCGACTTCCGTAAAGAGTGGGCCGCCATTAGGGCCGAGGTGAGCGAGAGAAAGCGTCGGGAACGGCCCGTGACCTCTCACCGAGCGAATACCGGCGAGGAGTCCCCCTCCTGATGGTGGACGAATAGTCCGGCGAAGAAGGAGCGACAACGGTCGCCGCTTCCTCCGCACAGGCGACGCTGCTGGTGGAGGAGATCTGCCGGAGCGTCATGATCCAGGTCAGGACGATGATGAACGCCCGCCTGGCATCATTGGAGGACAGGCTTCTCCCGGAGTCCACCACCGTCCGTCCACCCCTGGGTGCGGCCAGGCGACTGGCGGCGCAAGCCGCCAAAAAGCCTGGTACCGCGACGAAGGGAGCGAGAGGGAAGGTCGCGGAAACTGCTCCGCGATCTGGGTCCACCGTACCCGCGCCAACCCCACCTCCCTTGGAGGAGGCGTGGAACGCGGAGATACGGAAGGTGCCCAAAGAGGGGAAGGATAGTGCTAGTCCTCCGGCGAGGAAGACTATCCTGCATGAAACGCTGCAGCAGCGGCCGAGGCGACGTCAGTGGTCGCGGCCGAAGCCGAAGCAGCAGCAGCGACAAAGCGCCGCGGCAGACGTTAAGCGGAATCGTCTCCGCGGTCGTTCTGCAGCGGCTGAGAATATGGGGCGGTCATGAAAGCTGCGAGCCCCGAGGTTTGCAGCCGTAGTGCTCACTTTGCTGCCTGAGGCCAAAGAGAAGGGCGTCTCGTACGCCCAGATCCTGGCCCAGGCGATGCAGAGTGTGGACCTCAACGACATCGGCATTGCCGGTGTCCGCTTCAAGGTGGTGGCGACCGGGGCACGGATTTTGGAGGTGCCCGGATACGGTTGCGATAATGGAGTCAAGGCCGACAACCTCGCCAAGAGGCTCCGAGAGTCTTACGGCGAGGGGGTCGCCCGTGTCGTCAGACCGGTCAAGTGCGCCGAGTTGAGGGTTTCCGGACTCGACGACTCGGTAACGAGCGCCGGTGTAGCTGCAGCGGTGGCGCGAGCGGGCGGTTGCTCGGTCGACCAGGTTCGGTCGGGCAACATCTCGGTCGGCGCCTCCGGCCTCGAGACGGCGTGGATATGCTGTCCCGTGGGAGCGGCGCGTAAAGTCGTCGACGGTGGACGACTTTTGATAGGGTGGATGTCGGCTCGAGTAACGTTACCCAAGAACCGACCCAAGCGTTGCTTCAAGTGCCTCGAAGAGGGGCACTTGAGAGCAAACTGTAAGTCCGACTCTGACCGTAGCGACGAGTGCTTCCGCTGCGGACAGACCGGCCACGTAGCGGCCGACTGTACCACCCGGCTGCCCTGCAACCGTTGCAGTTCGGCGGGGAAAGCGGCCGGCCATAGGTGCGGCGGACAGGCGTGCTCCACTAAGGTGGCGCCGCCCCGTCGTCGCGAGGGATGTATCGATCCTCCCGGTCGCCGCGGACCAGTCGGAGAGGGACTGTGGAGTCCTTAATTTCCACCGGGCGTGGATGTGTCACGAGGCGCTCTTGTTCTCCGGAACCCGTCCACGCCTGAGTAGGGACGGAAGCGGACGAGGCGTGCAACGATCCGTCGTCCCACACTTCGGCCGCCAGCTCTCACCGGTGAGCCGTGTAGGACCGCGCTCGTGGCGGTACTAGGGAGTGGCCACTCGCTTGCCTGTTTTAGTCGCAAGCGATAGGTCACTAGCGGCGGTATCTCGATTTCGCGACTTTATTGCGTCGCAGGTACGAAATACCGAACTAGACTGCGGTTGCCGTGGGGCGAGACGGTATAGTCTCGTGATGACGGTTCACCGCCACCGGGCGAGTCTTGAGCGCACTACCTACGAACGCTTCATCCGGCAGAGGAAACTGGAGTCGCGACCGACACGGGCCGTCGGTCCGGAGCCCCCTTGGAAAGGGTTCCCGAGATGGCTTCGACGGCGCATCTCTGTGTTCAGATGCGGCGTCACGTCGGGCTTGTTCGATGGGATGGGTGCTTCACATCCCTCCCCGTGGTGGCCCCGTTCATTCGGGCTCCAAAGCGAGGGCGGCGGAAGAGTACTGTTTCTTTACCGCCTCCCCTCGTCTCTATTGGCAGAGTTGGAACACCGTGTGAAATTTTTAGTCGGTTGGAGCCCGATACTACCTCGTCGCCGCGGCCCTTTCGGCGACGGTGTGTGCAATCCGTCAGCATTTTGTTACACACGTTAATAAAAAAAATAATAATAAAAACTTATTAATTCATCTATTACTTTGTATACATACGAGATTTTCACGCATGTTGAAACATCACGATACCTCTAGAACTATGAAATCTACAAATTAAAAAAAAAAGAAATTGGTAGGAATATTCTTCTTGCCGAATATAGGTCAATTAAGTATTTTACGAAATGTTACTTCCAAAAGGGTTATTTTTTTAGTTTTACGTGGGGGAAATGCCTACGCGTACCCGTCCTAGCGGGGGCAAGGACGGGTTATGTCGGACTCGCAACGATTAAAACCCTCACGATGTTCCTGCCTCGTCGCCTGGTGGCAAGGGTCACGGGTACGGCTTAGTTCCTTCGTTCACGACCCTCACCGGCGCTGGCCGCTTGCGCAGCACCACCTCGATAGGGAGAAATAAACCCTTCCTGCAGGGCGCGCTGCAACATGCAGCGCGGCTTCATCTCGGCCTACCTTTTTCTTGCTTTTTTTTACAGTCATTCCCCTACGTATGGCGGGTCAGGGCCTTTATTACATTCACTTACTATCTATTTGTATTCTAACACAATATTTTCCCTACTCTCTCTCTCCTTTCATGCATTTCTATCTTTCTCTTCAAAACTTATCTTTCATTGCTCTTTTCTCCTCCTCTTTTCTTTCATGCTCCATTCCTTTCTTTCTTCCATACCTTTTGCATATGATTGATGTGAGGATTGCAGTCGCCGCGCCTGCTGAAAACATTCTATCTTTCTCTGTAAAATAAAATCATCCCTTCTTTTCCCTCCTTTATCCTTTCTACTTCTTCCTCTTTTATTTTTATTAACGTGTGTAATAAAATGATAACGGAACGCACACCCCGTCGCCAAATTGGGCCAGCGTCGGTGATAGTGTCGAGCTCCAACCGACTAAAAAGCTTCACACGGTATTCCACTCTCATCCACGTGTTCGTGGGGTAGTTCGTAGGATAGTCTTCCACGCCGGAGGAGGAGCACTATCCATCCCCTCTTTGGGCACCTTTCGTATCACCGCGTTCCGCGACTCCTCTAAGGGGGGTAGGGTGGGCACGGGTATTATTATGTATATGTAAAATATATCAAATATAATTATATTGACGTACAAAATAATCTGATTAATGTGATATACAATTACTCCCACAACATATTAAAGTGTTGGTTTCTCAAAGTTCTATGCGTTTTCGTTCTTGCTCTCTGTTGTTTTGTAGATGCTATAATTGAATTTGTTAAGTGGCAATAATAATAGAATTATAAATTATTATCAAATAACAAATTCAATCATAACTTCTTTCTTATCGTAGTCGTCGCTTCACAAAGTTCATGAGGATGTATAATAATAAAAATATATATATATATATATATATATACATGTAATCACATGTATGATAAAATCTTACATACATGTAATATAGTCGCAGAACTGCGGATATAGCTTATAAAAATAAAAAAATCTAACTTTTTTAGGTTATGATACCTTATCTTTTAGTGAATATTATACATTCAATAAAGTATTTTTTTGATGTTTTTATAACATTTATGTGATATATTAATCACAAGAAATTTCGATTATTAGTTATCATACGTGCTGCAAGACACTAGAAACGAATAGTTACAAATCCTAAAAAAAAATTAATTAAATCACAGTTGAATAAATAAACAGTAACTTTATAGAAAAAACAATTGTTTTAGTAACTACTATCCCGCTATTTTATGTAAAGGAAAAATATATCAAATATAATTATTTTGACGTACAAATAAACTGATTAATGTGATATACAATTACTCCGATAACATATGAAAGTGTTGGTTCCTCAAAGTTCCCTGCGTTTTCATTCTTGCTCTCTGTTGTTTTGAAGATGCTATATTTGAACTTGTTAAGTGGAAATAATAATGGAATTATAAATTATTATCCAGTAACAAATCCAATCATAACTTCTTTCTTAATGTAGTCGTCGCTTCACAAAGTTCATGAGGATGTATAATAATAAATATATATATATATACGTATACATGTAATCACATGTATAATAAAATCTAATATACATGTAATATGGTCGCAGAACTACGGATATAGCTTATAAAAATAAAAAAATCTAATTTTTTTAGGTTATGGTATCTTAACTTTTAGTGAATATTATACATTCAATAAAGTATTTCGTTGATGTTTTTATAACATTTATGTGATATATATTAATCACTAGACATTTCGATTATTTGTTATCATACGTGCTGCAAGACACTAGAAACGAATAGTTACAAATCCTAAAAAAAAATTAATTAAATCACAGTTGAATAAATAAACAGTAACTTTATAGAAAAAACAATTGTTTTAGTAACTATTATCCCGATATTTTATGTAAAGGAAAAATATATCAAATATAATTATTTTGACGTACAAATAAACTGATTAATGTGATATACAATTACTCCGATAACATATGAAAGTGTTGGTTCCTCAAAGTTCCTTGCGTTTTCATTCTTGCTCTCTGTTGTTTTGAAGATGCTATAATTGAATTTGTTAAGTGGCAATAATAACAGAATTATAAATTATTATCAAATAACTAATTCAATCATAACTTCTTTCTCAATGTAGTCGTCGCTTCACAAAGTCCATGAAGATGTATAATAATAAGAATATAATATACATGTATATAAGATTTTATCATACATGAGATTACATGTATATGTATATATATATACATACATATATATATTCTTATTATTATACATCCTCATGAAATTTGTGAAGCGACGACTACAATAAGAAAGAAGTTATGATTGGATTTGTTATTTGACAATAATTTATAATTCTGTTATTATAGCCACTTAACAAATTCAATTATAGCATCTTCAAAACAACAGAAAGCAAGAACGAAAACGCAGGGAACTTTAAAGAACCAACACTTTAATACGTTGTGGGAGTAATTGTATATCACATTAATCAGTTTATTTTGTACGTCAAAATAATTATATTTGATATATCTTTCCTATACATACATAAAATATCGAAATAGTTGTTACTAAAAAAAATGTTTTTTCTATAAACCTTCATCTGTTGAATATAAATTTATAGCATAAATACTTATCTTTCTTTCATATAATAGTTTTAGTTACTGTATATTTATTGAACTGTGAATTAATTTAATTTTTTTTTGGTATTTGTAACTATTTGTTTCTAGTGTCTTGCAGCACGTAAGATTACAAAAAATCGAAATGTCGAGTGAATATTATATCACATAAAGGTATTAAAAACAACAAGGAAATACTTTATTGAATTTATGATATTCATTTAGAGATAAGACATCATAACCTAAAAAAAGTTAGATTTTTTTTTTGTATAAGCTATATCCGCAGTTCTGTGACCAAATTACATGTATATAAGATTTTATCATACATGAGATTACATGTATATGTATATATATATATATATATATTCTTATTATTATACGTCCTCATGAAATTTGTGAAGCGACGACTACATTGAGAAAGAAGTTATGATTGAATTAGTTATTTGATAATAATTTATAATTCTGTTATTATTGCCACTTAACAAATTCAATTATAGCATCTTCAAAACAACAGAGAGCAAGAATGAAAACGCAAGGAACTTTGAGGAACCAACACTTTCACATGTTATCGGAGTAATTGTATATCACATTAATCAGTTTATTTGTACGTCAAAATAATTATATTTGATATATTTTTCCTTTACATAAAATATCGGGATAATAGTTACTAAAACAATCGTTTTTTCTATAAAGTTACTGTTTATTTATTCAACTGTGATTTAATTAATTTTTTTTTAGGATTTGTAACTATTCGTTTCTAGTGTCTTGCAGCACGTATGATAACAAATAATCGGATTGTCTAGTGATTAATATATATCACATAAATGTTATAAAAACATCAACGAAATACTTTATTGAATGTATAATATTCACTAAAAGATAAGATACCATAACCTAAAAAAATTAGATTTTTTTATTTTTATAAGCTATATCCGTAGTTCTGCGACCATATTACATGTATATTAGATTTTATTATACATGTGATTACATGTATACGTATATATATATTTATTATTATACATCCTCATGAACTTTGTGAAGCGACGACTACATTAAGAAAGAAGTTATGATTGGATTTGTTACTGGATAATAATTTATAATTCCATTATTATTTCAACTTAACAAGTTCAAATATAGCATCTTCAAAACAACAGAGAGCAAGAATGAAAACGCAGGGAACTTTGAGGAACCAACACTTTCATATGTTATCGGAGTAATTGTATATCACATTAATCAGTTTATTTGTACGTCAAAATAATTATATTTGATATATTTTTCCTTTACATAAAATATCGGGATAGTAGTTACTAAAACAATTGTTTTTTCTATAAAGTTACTGTTTATTTATTCAACTGTGATTTAATTAATTTTTTTTTAGGATTTGTAACTATTCGTTTCTAGTGTCTTGCAGCACGTATGATAACAAATAATCGGATTGTCTAGTGATAATATATATCACATAAATGTTATAAAAACATCAACGAAATACTTTATTAAATGTATAATATTCACTAAAAGATAAGATACCTAACCTAAAAAAAAATTAGATTTTTTTATTTTTATAAGCTATATTCGTAGTTCTGCGACCATATTACATGAACATAAGATTTTATCATACATGTGATTACATGTATACGTTTATATATATATATTCTTATTATTATACATCTTCATGAACTTTGTGAAGCGACGACTACATTGAGAAAGAAGTTATGATTGAATTAGTTATTTGATAATAATTTATAATTCTGTTATTATTGCCACTTAACAAATTCAATTATAGCATCTTCAAAACAACAGAGAGCAAGAATGAAAACGCAAGGAACTTTGAGGAACCAACACTTTCATATGTTATCGGAGTAATTGTATATCACATTAATCAGTTTATTTGTACGTCAAAATAATTATATTTGATATATTTTTCCTTTACATAAAATATCGGGATAATAGTTACTAAAACAATCGTTTTTTCTATAAAGTTACTGTTTATTTATTCAACTGTGATTTAATTAATTTTTTTTTAGGATTTGTAACTATTCGTTTCTAGTGTCTTGCAGCACGTATGATAACAAATAATCGGATTGTCTAGTGATAATATATATCACATAAATGTTATAAAAACATCAACGAAATACTTTATTAAATGTATAATATTCACTAAAAGATAAGATACCTAACCTAAAAAAAAATTAGATTTTTTTATTTTTATAAGCTATATTCGTAGTTCTGCGACCATATTACATGAACATAAGATTTTATCATACATGTGATTACATGTATACGTTTATATATATATATTCTTATTATTATACATCTTCATGAACTTTGTGAAGCGACGACTACATTGAGAAAGAAGTTATGATTGAATTAGTTATTTGATAATAATTTATAATTCTGTTATTATTGCCACTTAACAAATTCAATTATAGCATCTTCAAAACAACAGAGAGCAAGAATGAAAACGCAAGGAACTTTGAGGAACCAACACTTTCATATGTTATCGGAGTAATTGTATATCACATTAATCAGTTTATTTGTACGTCAAAATAATTATATTTGATATATTTTTCCTTTACATAAAATATCGGGATAATAGTTACTAAAACAATCGTTTTTTCTATAAAGTTACTGTTTATTTATTCAACTGTGATTTAATTAATTTTTTTTTAGGATTTGTAACTATTCGTTTCTAGTGTCTTGCAGCACGTATGATAACAAATAATCGAAATATCTAGTGATTAATATATATCACAGAAATGTTATAAAAACATCATCGAAATACTTTATTGAATGTATAATATTCAATAAAAGATAAGATACCATAACCTAAAAAAATTAGATTTTTTTATTTTTATAAGCTATATCCGTAGTTCTGCGACCATATTACATGAATATAAGATTTTATCAATCATGTGATTACATGTATACGTATATATATATATTTATTATTATACATCCTCATGAACTTTGTGAAGCGACGACTACATTAAGAAAGAAGTTATGATTGGATTTGTTACTGGATAATAATTTATAATTCCATTATTATTTCCACTTAACAAGTTCAAATATAGCATCTTCAAAACAACAGAGAGCAAGAATGAAAACGCAGGGAACTTTGAGGAACCAACACTTTCATATGTTATCGGAGTAATTGTATATCACATTAATCAGTTTATTTGTACGTCAAAATAATTATATTTGATATATTTTTCCTTTACATAAAATATCGGGATAGTAGTTACTAATACAATTGTTTTTTCTATAAAGTTACTGTTTATTTATTCAACTGTGATTTAATTAATTTTTTTTTAGGATTTTTAACTATTCGTTTCTAGTGTCTTGCAGCACGTATGATTACAAATAATCGGATTGTCTAGTGATTAATATATATCACATAAATGTTATAAAAACATCAACGAAATACTTTATTAAATGTATAATATTCACTAAAAGATAAGATACCTAACCTAAAAAAAAATTAGATTTTTTTATTTTTATAAGCTATATTCGTAGTTCTGCGACCATATTACATGAACATAAGATTTTATCATACATGTGATTACATGTATACGTTTATATATATATTATATTATTATATATATATATATATTAATATGGTCACAGAACTGCGGATATAGCTTATACAAATAAAAAAAACTAACATATTTTAGGTTATGATGTCTTATCTTTTAGTGAATATTATAAATTTAATAAAGTATATCCTTGTTGTTTTTAATACTTTTATGTGATATAATAATCATTAGACATTTCGATTTTTCGTAATGTTACGTTCTGCAAGACACTAGAAACGAATGGTTACAAATACCAAAAAATTGAAATTAAATCACAGTTCAGTAAATATACAGTAACTTAAATTACTTACCATCAGCTAAATAGAATAGCGGAGGATCGAACTGGTTTTCCCAATCTAATCGCCAAACTTCAGTTTGAAGAGGGTACCTAATGAATGAAATGAACTAAAATTATTGTATGAAAGAAAGATAAGAAGTTATGTTATAAATTTATATTCAATACATGAAGGTTTATAGAAAAAACAATTTTTTTAGTAACAACTACCCCGATATTTTATGTATAGGAAAAATATATCAAATATAATTACTTTGATGTACAAAATAAACTGATTAATGTGATATACAATTACTCCCACAACGTATTAAAGTGTTGGTTCTTTAAGTTCCCTGCGTTTTCATTCTTGCTCTCTGTTGTTTTGTAGATGCTATAATTGAATTTGTTAAGTGAGAATAATAATAGAATTATAAACTATTGTCAAGTAACAAATCTAATCATAACTTCTTTTTTATTGTAGTCGTCGCTTCACAAAGTTCATGAGTATGTATAATAATATGATAAGTATAAATGTAATCACATGTATGATAAAATATTTATTACATGTAATATGGTCGCAGAAATGCAGATATAGCTTATAAAAATAAAAAAATCTAATTTTTTTTACGTTATGATGTCTTATCTTTTAGTGAATATTTTACATTCAATAAAGTATTTCTTCGATGTTTTTATAACATATATGTGATATATTAATCACTCGACATTTCGATTATTTGTTATCATACGTGCTGCAAGACACTAGAAACGAATAGTTACAAATCCTAAAAAAAAAAAATTAAATCACAGTTGAATAAATAAACAGTAACTTAATAAAAAAAACAATTGTATTAGTAACTACTATCCCGATATTTTATGTATAGGAAAAATATATCAAATATAATTATTTTGACGAACAAAAGAATCTGATTAATGTGATGTACAATTACTCCCACAACGTATTAAAGTGTTGGTTCTTTAAAGTTCCCTGCGTTTTCGTTCTTGCTTTCTGTTGTTTTGAAGATGCTATAATTGAATTTGTTAAGTGGCTATAATAACAGAATTATAAATTATTGTCAAATAACAAATCCAATCATAACTTCTTTCTTATTGTAGTCGTCGCTTCACAAATTTCATGAGGATGTATAATAATAAGAATATATATATATATATATATATACATACATATACATGTAATCTCATGTATGATAAAATCTTATATACATGTAATATGGTCACAGAACTGCGGATATAGCTTATACAAATAAAAAAATCTAACATTTTTTAGGTTATGATGTCTTATCTTTTAGTGAATATTATAAATTTAATAAAGTATTTCCTTGTTGTTTTTAATACCTTTATGTGATATAATAATCATTAGACATTTCGATTTTTTTAATGTTACGTTCTGCAAGACACTAGAAACGAATGGTTACAAATACCAAAAAATTGAAATTAAATCACAGTTCAGTAAATATACAGTAACTTAAATTACTTACCATCAGCTAAATAGAATAGCGGAGGATCGAACTGGTTTTCCCAATCTAATCGCCGAACTTCAGTTTGAAGAGGGTACCTGATGAATGAAATGAACTAAAATTATTGTATGAAAGAAAGATAAGAAGTTATGTTATAAATTTATATTCAATACATGAAGGTTTATATTAAAAACATTTTTTTTAGTAACAACTACACCGATATTTTATGTATAGGAAAAATATATCAAATATAATTACTTTGATGTACAAAATAAACTGATTAATGTGATATACAATTACTCCCACAACGTATTAAATTGTTGGTTCTTTAAAGTTCCCTGCGTTTTCATTCTTGCTCTCTGTTGGTTTGAAGATGCTATAATTGAATTTGTTAAGTGAGAATAATAATAGAATTATAAACTATTGTCAAGTAACAAATTTAATCATGACTTCTTTTTTATCGTAGTCGTCGCTTCACAAAGTTCATGAGGATGTATAATAATAAATATATATATATACGTATAAATGTAATCACATGTATGATAAAATATTTTATACGTGTAATATGGTCGCAGAACTGCGGATATAGCTAATAAAAATAAAAAAATCTATATTTTTCAGGTTATGATATCTTATCTTTTAGAGAATAATACCCATTCATTAAGGTATTTCTTTGTTGTTTTTATAACATTTATGTGATATAATAATCACTAGACATTTCGATTATTTGTTATCATACGTGCTGCAAGACACTAGAAACTAATAGTTAAAAATACCAAAAAAAAATTAAATTAAATCACAGTTCAGTAAATATAAAGTAACTAAAATTACTTACCATCAGCTAAAAAGAATAGCGGAGGATCGAACTGGTTTCTCAATCTGATGTCCAAACTTCAGTTTGAAGAGGGTACCTGACGAATGAAATGAACTAAAATTATTGTATGAAAGAAAGATAAGTAGTTATGTTATAAATTTTATTTAACAGTTGAAGGTTTATAGAAAAAAACTATTTTTTTAGTAACAACTATCTCGATATTTTATGTATAGGAAAAATATATCAAATATAAATATTATGACGTACAAAATAATCTGATTAATGTGATGTACAATTACTCCCACAACATATTAGTGTTGGTTCCTCAAAGTTCTCTGCGTTTTCGTTCTTGCTCTCTGTTGTTTTGTAGATGCTATAATTGAATTTGTTAAGTGATTCTAATAATAGAATTATAAATTATAATCAAATAACAAAATCAATCATAACTTCTCTCTTATTGTAGTCGTCGCTTAATAAAGTGCATGGGGATGTATAATAATAAGAATATATATATATATACGAATACATGTAATCTCATATAGGATAATATCTTATATACATGTAATATGGTCGCAGAACTGTGGATAAAGCTTATAAAAATAAAAAAATCTAACTTTTTTAGGTTATGATATCTGATCTTTTAGTGAAAATTATACAGTCAATAAAGTTTTTCTTTGATGTTTTTATAACATTTATGTGATATATATATTAATCACTAGCCATTTCGATTATTTGTTATCATTTGTGCTGCAAGCCACTAGAAATGAATAGTTACAAATACTAAAAAAAAATGATTAAATCACAGTTCAATAAATAAAAAGTAACTTTATAGAAAAAACTATTGTTTTAGTAACTACTATCCCGATATTTTATGTATAGGAAAAATATATCAAATATAATTATTTTGACGTACAAAATAATCTGATTAATGTGATATACAATTACTCCCAAAACATATGAAAGTGTTGGTTCCTCAAAGTTTCCTGTGTTTTCATTCTTGCTCTCTGTTGTTTTGAAGATGCTATATTTGAACTTGTTAGAGGAAATAATAATGGAATTATAAATTATTATCCAGTAACAAATCCAATCATAACTTCTTTCTTATTGTAGTCGTCGCTTCACAAAGTTCATGAGGATGTATAATAATATATATATATATACGTATAAATGTAATCACATGTATGATAAAAATTTTATAGATGTAATATGGTCGCAGAACTGTGGATAAAGCTGATAAAAATAAAAAAATCTAACTTTTTTAGATTATGATATCTGATCTTTTAGTGAAAATTATACAGTCAATAAAGTATTTCTTTGATGTTTTTATAACATTTATGTGATATATATTAATCACTAGCCATTTCGATTATTTGTTATCATTTGTGCTGCAAGCCACTAGAAATGAATAGTTACAAATACTAAAAAAAATTGATTAAATCACAGTTCAATAAATAAAAAGTAACTTTATAGAAAAAACTTTTGTTTTAGTAACTACTATCCCGATATTTTATGTATAGGAAAAATATATCAAATATAATTATTTTGATGTACAAAATAATCTGATTAATGTGATATACAATTACTCCCAAAACATATGAAAGTGTTGGTTCCTCAAAGTTTCCTGCGTTTTCATTCTTGCTCTCTGTTGTTTTGAAGATGCTATATTTGAACTTGTAAGAGGAAATAATAATGGAATTATAAATTATTATCCAGTAACAAATCCAATCATAACTTCTTTCTTATTGTATTCGTCGCTTCACAAAGTTCATGAGGATGTATAATAATATATATATATATATATATATATATATATATATATATATATATATATATATACGTATAAATGTAATCACATGTATGATAAAATTTTATAGATGTAATATGGTCGCAGAACTGCGGATATAGCTAATAAAAATAACAAAATCTAATTTTTTCAGGTTATGATATCTTATCTTTTAGTGAATATTACCCATTCACTTCACTTCTTTGTTGTTTTTATAACATTTATGTGATATTATAATCACTAGACATTTCGATTATTTGTTATCATACGTGCTGCAAGACACTAGAAACTAATAGTTAAAAATACCAAAGAAAAATTAAATTAAATCACAGTTCAGTAAATATAAAGTAACTAAAATTACTTACCATCAGCTAAAAAGAATAGCGGAGGATCGAACTGGTTTCTCAATCTGATGTCCAAACTTCAGTTTGAAGAGGGTACCTGATGAATTAAATGAACTAAAATTATTGTATGAAAGAAAGATATGTAGTTATGTTATAAATTTTATTTAACAGTTGAAGGTTTATAGAAAAAACTATTTTTTTAGTAACAACTATCTCGACATTTTTTGTATAGGAAATATATATCAAATATAAATATTTTGACGTACAAAATAATCTGGTTAATGTGATATATAATTACTCCCACAACATATTAAAGTGTTGGTTCCTCAATGTTCTCTGCGTTTTCGTTCTTGCTCTCTGTTGTTTTGTAGATGCTATAATTGAATATGTTAAGTGTCAATAATAATAGAATTATAAATTATTATCAAATAACAAATTCAATCATAACTTCTTTCTTATCGTAGTCATCGCTTCATAAAGTTCATGAGGATGTATAATAATAAGAAAATATACATATATACGTATACATGTTATCTCATATACGATAATATCTTATATACATGTAATATGGTCGCAGAACTGCGGATAAAACTTATAAAAATAAAACAATCTAACTTTTTTAGGTAATGATATCTGATCTTTTAGTGAAAATTATACAGTCAATAAAGTATTTCTTTGATGATTTTATAACATTTATGTGATATATATTAATCACTAGCCATTTCGATTATTTGTTATCATTTGTGCTGCAAGCCACTAGAAATGAATAGTTACAAATACTAAAAAAAATTGATTAAATCACAGTTCAATAAATAAAAAGTAACTTTATAGAAAAAAACTATTGTTTTAGTAACTACTATCCCGATATTTTATGTATAGGAAAAATATATCAAATATAATTATTTTGATGTACAAAATAATCTGATTAATGTGATATACAATTACTCCCAAAACATATGAAAGTGTTGGTTCTTCAAAGTTTCCTGCGTTTTCATTCTTGCTCTCTGTTGTTTTGAAGATGCTATATTTGAACTTGTAAGAGGAAATAATAATGGAATTATAAATTATTATCCAGTAACAAATCCAATCATAACTTCTTTCTTATTGTAGTCGTCGCTTCACAAAGTTCATGAGGATGTATAATAATATTTATATATATACGTATAAATGTAATCACATGTATGATAAAAAATTTTATAGATGTAATATGGTCGCAGAACTGCGGATATAGCTAATAAAAATAACAAAATCTAATTTTTTCAGGTTATGATTTCTTATCTTTTAGTGAATATTACCCATTCACTAAGGTATTTATTTGTTGTTTTTATAACATTTATGTGATATTATAATCACTAGACATTTCGATTATTTGTTATCATACGTGCTGCAAGACACTAGAAACTAATAGTTAAAAATACTAAAAAAAAATTAAATTAAATCACAGTTCAGTAAATATAAAGTAACTAAAATTACTTACCATCAGCTAAAAAGAATAGCGGAGGATCGAACTGGTTTCTCAATCTGATGTCCAAACTTCAGTTTGAAGAGGGTACCTGACGAATGAAATGAACTAAAATTATTGTATGAAAGAAAGATAAGTAGTTATGTTATAAATTTTATTTAACAGTTGAAGGTTTATAGAAAAAAACTATTTTTTTAGTAACAACTATCTCGATATTTTATGTATAGGAAAAATATATCAAATATAAATATTATGACGTACAAAATAATCTGATTAATGTGATGTACAATTACTCCCACAACATATTAGTGTTGGTTCCTCAAAGTTCTCTGCGTTTTCGTTCTTGCTCTCTGTTGTTTTGTAGATGCTATAATTGAATTTGTTAAATGATTCTAATAATAGAATTATAAATTATAATCATATAACAAAATCAATCATAACTTCTCTCTTATTGTAGTCGTCGCTTAATAAAGTGCATGGGGATGTATAATAATAAGAATATATATATATATACGAATACATGTAATCTCATATAGGATAATATCTTATATACATGTAATATGGTCGCAGAACTGTGGATAAAGCTTATAAAAATAAAAAAATCTAACTTTTTTAGGTTATGATATCTGATCTTTTAGTGAAAATTATACAGTCAATAAAGTTTTTCTTTGATGTTTTTATAACATTTATGTGATATATATATTAATCACTAGCCATTTCGATTATTTGTTATCATTTGTGCTGCAAGCCACTAGAAATGAATAGTTACAAATACTAAAAAAAAATGATTAAATCACAGTTCAATAAATAAAAAGTAACTTTATAGAAAAAACTATTGTTTTAGTAACTACTATCCCGATATTTTATGTATAGGAAAAATATATCAAATATAATTATTTTGACGTACAAAATAATCTGATTAATGTGATATACAATTACTCCCAAAACATATGAAAGTGTTGGTTCCTCAAAGTTTCCTGTGTTTTCATTCTTGCTCTCTGTTGTTTTGAAGATGCTATATTTGAACTTGTTAGAGGAAATAATAATGGAATTATAAATTATTATCCAGTAACAAATCCAATCATAACTTCTTTCTTATTGTAGTCGTCGCTTCACAAAGTTCATGAGGATGTATAATAATATATATATATATACGTATAAATGTAATCACATGTATGATAAAAATTTTATAGATGTAATATGGTCGCAGAACTGCGGATATAGCTAATAAAAATAACAAAATCTAATTTTTTCAGGTTATGATTTCTTATCTTTTAGTGAATATTACCCATTCACTAAGGTATTTCTTTGTTGTTTTTATAACATTTATGTGATATTATAATCACTAGACATTTCGATTATTTGTTATCATACGTGCTGCAAGACACTAGAAACTAATAGTTAAAAATACCAAAAAAAAATTAAATTAAATCACAGTTCAGTAAATATAAAGTAACTAAAATTACTTACCATCAGCTAAAAAGAATAGCGGAGGATCGAACTGGTTTCTCAATCTGATGTCCAAACTTCAGTTTGAAGAGGGTACCTGACGAATGAAATGAACTAAAATTATTGTATGAAAGAAAGATAAGTAGTTATGTTATAAATTTTATTTAACAGTTGAAGGTTTATAGAAAAAAACTATTTTTTTAGTAACATCTATCTCGATATTTTATGTATAGGAAAAATATATCAAATATAAATATTATGACGTACAAAATAATCTGATTAATGTGATGTACAATTACTCCCACAACATATTAGTGTTGGTTCCTCAAAGTTCTCTGCGTTTTCGTTCTTGCTCTCTGTTGTTTTGTAGATGCTATAATTGAATTTGTTAAATGATTCTAATAATAGAATTATAAATTATAATCAAATAACAAAATCAATCATAACTTCTCTCTTATTGTAGTCGTCGCTTCATAAAGTGCATGGGGATGTATAATAATAAGAATATATATATATATACGAATACATGTAATCTCATATAGGATAATATCTTATATACATGTAATATGGTCGCAGAACTGTGGATAAAGCTTATAAAAATAAAAAAATCTAACTTTTTTAGGTTATGATATCTGATCTTTTAGTGAAAATTATACAGTCAATAAAGTATTTCTTTGATGTTTTTATAACATTTATGTGATATATATTAATCACTAGCCATTTCGATTATTTGTTATCATTTGTGCTGCAAGCCACTAGAAATGAATAGTTACAAATACTAAAAAAAATTGATTAAATCACAGTTCAATAAATAAAAAGTAACTTTATAGAAAAAACTATTGTTTTAGTAACTACTATCCCGATATTTTATGTATAGGAAAAATATATCAAATATAATTATTTTGACGTACAAAATAATCTGATTAATGTGATATACAATTACTCCCAAAACATATGAAAGTGTTGGTTCCTCAAAGTTTCCTGCGTTTTCATTCTTGCTCTCTGTTGTTTTGAAGATGCTATATTTGAACTTGTTAGAGGAAATAATAATGGAATTATAAATTATTATCCAGTAACAAATCCAATCATAACTTCTTTCTTATTGTAGTCGTCGCTTCACAAAGTTCATGAGGATGTATAATAATATATATATATATACGTATAAATGTAATCACATGTATGATAAAAAATTTTATAGATGTAATATGGTCGCAGAACTGCGGATATAGCTAATAAAAATAACAAAATCTAATTTTTTCAGGTTATGATTTCTTATCTTTTAGTGAATATTACCCATTCACTAAGGTATTTCTTTGTTGTTTTTATAACATTTATGTGATATTATAATCACTAGACATTTCGATTATTTGTTATCATACGTGCTGCAAGACACTAGAAACTAATAGTTAAAAATACTAAAAAAAAATTAAATTAAATCACAGTTCAGTAAATATAAAGTAACTAAAATTACTTACCATCAGCTAAAAAGAATAGCGGAGGATCGAACTGGTTTCTCAATCTGATGTCCAAACTTCAGTTTGAAGAGGGTACCTGACGAATGAAATGAACTAAAATTATTGTATGAAAGAAAGATAAGTAGTTATGTTATAAATTTTATTTAACAGTTGAAGGTTTATAGAAAAAAACTATTTTTTTAGTAACATCTATCTCGATATTTTATGTATAGGAAAAATATATCAAATATAAATATTATGACGTACAAAATAATCTGATTAATGTGATGTACAATTACTCCCACAACATATTAGTGTTGGTTCCTCAAAGTTCTCTGCGTTTTCGTTCTTGCTCTCTGTTGTTTTGTAGATGCTATAATTGAATTTGTTAAGTGATCCTAATAATAGAATTATAAATTATAATCAAATAACAAAATCAATCATAACTTCTCTCTTATTGTAGTCGTCGCTTCATAAAGTGCATGGGGATGTATAATAATAAGAATATATATATATATACGTATACATGTAATCTCATATAGGATAATATCTTATATACATGTAATATGGTCGCAGAACTGTGGAAAAATCTTATAAAAATAAAAAAATCTAACTTTTTTAGGTTATGATATCTGATCTTTTAGTGAAAATTATACAGTCAATAAAGTATTTCTTTGATGTTTTTATAACATTTATGTGATATATATTAATCACTAGCCATTTCGATTATTTGTTATCATTTGTGCTGCAAGCCACTAGAAATGAATAGTTACAAATACAAAAAAAAATTGATTAAATCACAGTTCAATAAATAAAAAGTAACTTTATAGAAAAAACTATTGTTTTAGTAACTACTATCCCGATATTTTATGTATAGGAAAAATATATCAAATATAATTATTTTGACGTACAAAATAATCTGATTAATGTGATATACAATTACTCCCAAAACATATGAAAGTGTTGGTTCCTCAAAGTTTCCTGCGTTTTCATTCTTGCTCTCTGTTGTTTTGAAGATGCTATATTTGAACTTGTTAGAGGAAATAATAATGGAATTATAAATTATTATCTAGTAACAAATCCAATCATAACTTCTTTCTTATTGTAGTCGTCGCTTCACAAAGTTCATGAGGATGTATAATAATATATATATATATACGTATAAATGTAATCACATGTATGATAAAAAATTTTATAGATGTAATATGGTCGCAGAACTGCGGATATAGCTAATAAAAATAACAAAATCTAATTTTTTCAGGTTATGATTTCTTATCTTTTAGTGAATATTACCCATTCACTAAGGTATTTCTTTGTTGTTTTTATAACATTTATGTGATATTATAATCACTAGACATTTCGATTATTTGTTATCATACGTGCTGCAAGACACTAGAAACTAATAGTTAAAAATACCAAAAAAAAATTAAATTAAATCACAGTTCAGTAAATATAAAGTAACTAAAATTACTTACCATCAGCTAAAAAGAATAGCGGAGGATCGAACTGGTTTCTCAATCTGATGTCCAAACTTCAGTTTGAAGAGGGTACCTGACGAATGAAATGAACTAAAATTATTGTATGAAAGAAAGATAAGTAGTTATGTTATAAATTTCATTTAACAGTTGAAGGTTTATAGAAAAAAACTATTTTTTTAGTAACATCTATCTCGATATTTTATGTATAGGAAAAATATATCAAATATAAATATTATGACGTACAAAATAATCTGATTAATGTGATGTACAATTACTCCCACAACATATTAGTGTTGGTTCCTCAAAGTTCTCTGCGTTTTCGTTCTTGCTCTCTGTTGTTTTGTAGATGCTATAATTGAATTTGTTAAGTGATCCTAATAATAGAATTATAAATTATAATCAAATAACAAAATCAATCATAACTTCTCTCTTATTGTAGTCGTCGCTTCATAAAGTGCATGGGGATGTATAATAATAAGAATATATATATATATACGTATACATGTAATCTCATATAGGATAATATCTTATATACATGTAATATGGTCGCAGAACTGTGGAAAAATCTTATAAAAATAAAAAAATCTAACTTTTTTAGGTTATGATATCTGATCTTTTAGTGAAAATTATACAGTCAATAAAGTATTTCTTTGATGTTTTTATAACATTTATGTGATATATATTAATCACTAGCCATTTCGATTATTTGTTATCATTTGTGCTGCAAGCCACTAGAAATGAATAGTTACAAATACAAAAAAAAATTGATTAAATCACAGTTCAATAAATAAAAAGTAACTTTATAGAAAAAACTATTGTTTTAGTAACTACTATCCCGATATTTTATGTATAGGAAAAATATATCAAATATAATTATTTTGACGTACAAAATAATCTGATTAATGTGATATACAATTACTCCCAAAACATATGAAAGTGTTGGTTCCTCAAAGTTTCCTGCGTTTTCATTCTTGCTCTCTGTTGTTTTGAAGATGCTATATTTGAACTTGTTAGAGGAAATAATAATGGAATTATAAATTATTATCTAGTAACAAATCCAATCATAACTTCTTTCTTATTGTAGTCGTCGCTTCACAAAGTTCATGAGGATGTATAATAATATATATATATATACGTATAAATGTAATCACATGTATGATAAAAAATTTTATAGATGTAATATGGTCGCAGAACTGCGGATATAGCTAATAAAAATAACAAAATCTAATTTTTTCAGGTTATGATTTCTTATCTTTTAGTGAATATTACCCATTCACTAAGGTATTTCTTTGTTGTTTTTATAACATTTATGTGATATTATAATCACTAGACATTTCGATTATTTGTTATCATACGTGCTGCAAGACACTAGAAACTAATAGTTAAAAATACCAAAAAAAAATTAAATTAAATCACAGTTCAGTAAATATAAAGTAACTAAAATTACTTACCATCAGCTAAAAAGAATAGCGGAGGATCGAACTGGTTTCTCAATCTGATGTCCAAACTTCAGTTTGAAGAGGGTACCTGACGAATGAAATGAACTAAAATTATTGTATGAAAGAAAGATAAGTAGTTATGTTATAAATTTCATTTAACAGTTGAAGGTTTATAGAAAAAAACTATTTTTTTAGTAACATCTATCTCGATATTTTATGTATAGGAAAAATATATCAAATATAAATATTATGACGTACAAAATAATCTGATTAATGTGATGTACAATTACTCCCACAACATATTAGTGTTGGTTCCTCAAAGTTCTCTGCGTTTTCGTTCTTGCTCTCTGTTGTTTTGTAGATGCTATAATTGAATTTGTTAAGTGATCCTAATAATAGAATTATAAATTATAATCAAATAACAAAATCAATCATAACTTCTCTCTTATTGTAGTCGTCGCTTCATAAAGTGCATGGGGATGTATAATAATAAGAATATATATATATATACGTATACATGTAATCTCATATAGGATAATATCTTATATACATGTAATATGGTCGCAGAACTGTGGAAAAATCTTATAAAAATAAAAAAATCTAACTTTTTTAGGTTATGATATCTGATCTTTTAGTGAAAATTATACAGTCAATAAAGTATTTCTTTGATGTTTTTATAACATTTATGTGATATATATTAATCACTAGCCATTTCGATTATTTGTTATCATTTGTGCTGCAAGCCACTAGAAATGAATAGTTACAAATACAAAAAAAAATTGATTAAATCACAGTTCAATAAATAAAAAGTAACTTTATAGAAAAAACTATTGTTTTAGTAACTACTATCCCGATATTTTATGTATAGGAAAAATATATCAAATATAATTATTTTGACGTACAAAATAATCTGATTAATGTGATATACAATTACTCCCAAAACATATGAAAGTGTTGGTTCCTCAAAGTTTCCTGCGTTTTCATTCTTGCTCTCTGTTGTTTTGAAGATGCTATATTTGAACTTGTTAGAGGAAATAATAATGGAATTATAAATTATTATCTAGTAACAAATCCAATCATAACTTCTTTCTTATTGTAGTCGTCGCTTCACAAAGTTCATGAGGATGTATAATAATATATATATATATATACGTATAAATGTAATCACATGTATGATAAAAAATTTTATAGATGTAATATGGTCGCAGAACTGCGGATATAGCTAATAAAAATAACAAAATCTAATTTTTTCAGGTTATGATTTCTTATCTTTTAGTGAATATTACCCATTCACTAAGGTATTTCTTTGTTGTTTTTATAACATTTATGTGATATTATAATCACTAGACATTTCGATTATTTGTTATCATACGTGCTGCAAGACACTAGAAACTAATAGTTAAAAATACCAAAAAAAAATTAAATTAAATCACAGTTCAGTAAATATAAAGTAACTAAAATTACTTACCATCAGCTAAAAAGAATAGCGGAGGATCGAACTGGTTTCTCAATCTGATGTCCAAACTTCAGTTTGAAGAGGGTACCTGACGAATGAAATGAACTAAAATTATTGTATGAAAGAAAGATAAGTAGTTATGTTATAAATTTCATTTAACAGTTGAAGGTTTATAGAAAAAAACTATTTTTTTAGTAACATCTATCTCGATATTTTATGTATAGGAAAAATATATCAAATATAAATATTATGACGTACAAAATAATCTGATTAATGTGATGTACAATTACTCCCACAACATATTAGTGTTGGTTCCTCAAAGTTCTCTGCGTTTTCGTTCTTGCTCTCTGTTGTTTTGTAGATGCTATAATTGAATTTGTTAAGTGATCCTAATAATAGAATTATAAATTATAATCAAATAACAAAATCAATCATAACTTCTCTCTTATTGTAGTCGTCGCTTCATAAAGTGCATGGGGATGTATAATAATAAGAATATATATATATATACGTATACATGTAATCTCATATAGGATAATATCTTATATACATGTAATATGGTCGCAGAACTGTGGATAAATCTTATAAAAATAAAAAAATCTAACTTTTTTAGGTTATGATATCTGATCTTTTAGTGAAAATTATACAGTCAATAAAGTATTTCTTTGATGTTTTTATAACATTTATGTGATATATATTAATCACTAGCCATTTCGATTATTTGTTATCATTTGTGCTGCAAGCCACTAGAAATGAATAGTTACAAATACAAAAAAAAATTGATTAAATCACAGTTCAATAAATAAAAAGTAACTTTATAGAAAAAACTATTGTTTTAGTAACTACTATCCCGATATTTTATGTATAGGAAAAATATATCAAATATAATTATTTTGACGTACAAAATAATCTGATTAATGTGATATACAATTACTCCCAAAACATATGAAAGTGTTGGTTCCTCAAAGTTTCCTGCGTTTTCATTCTTGCTCTCTGTTGTTTTGAAGATGCTATATTTGAACTTGTAAGAGGAAATAACAATGGAATTATAAATTATTATCCAGTAACAAATCCAATCATAACTTCTTTCTTATTGTAGTCGTCGCTTCACAAAGTTCATGAGGATGTATAATAATATATATATATATATACGTATAAATGTAATCACATGTATGATAAAATATTTTATACGTGTAATATGGTCGCAGAACTGCGGATATAGCTAATAAAAATAAAAAAATCTATATTTTTCAGGTTATGATATCTTATCTTTTAGAGAATAATACCCATTCATTAAGGTATTTCTTTGTTGTTTTTATAACATTTATGTGATATAATAATCACTAGACATTTCGATTATTTGTTATCATACGTGCTGCAAGACACTAGAAACTAATAGTTAAAAATACCAAAAAAAAATTAAATTAAATCACAGTTCAGTAAATATAAAGTGACTAAAATTACTTACCATCAGCTAAAAAGAATAGCGGAGGATCGAACTGGTTTCTCAATCTGATGTCCAAACTTCAGTTTGAAGAGGGTACCTGACGAATGAAATGAACTAAAATTATTGTATGAAAGAAAGATAAGTAGTTATGTTATAAATTTTATTTAACAGTTGAAGGTTTATAGAAAAAAACTATTTTTTTAGTAACAACTATCTCGATATTTTATGTATAGGAAAAATATATCAAATATAAATATTATGACGTACAAAATAATCTGATTAATGTGATGTACAATTACTCCCACAACATATTAGTGTTGGTTCCTCAAAGTTCTCTGCGTTTTCGTTCTTGCTCTCTGTTGTTTTGTAGATGCTATAATTGAATTTGTTAAGTGATTCTAATAATAGAATTATAAATTATAATCAAATAACAAAATCAATCATAACTTCTCTCTTATTGTAGTCGTCGCTTCATAAAGTGCATGGGGATGTATAATAATAAGAATATATATATTTATACGTATACATGTAATCTCATATAGTATAATATCTTATATACATGTAATATGGTCGCAGAACTGTGGATAAATCTTATAAAAATAAAAAAATCTAACTTTTTTAGGTTATGATATCTGATCTTTTAGTGAAAATTATACAGTCAATAAAGTATTTCTTTGATGTTTTTATAACATTTATGTGATATATATTAATCACTAGCCATTTCGATTATTTGTTATCATTTGTGCTGCAAGCCACTAGAAATGAATAGTTACAAATACTAAAAAAAATTGATTAAATCACAGTTCAATAAATAAAAAGTAACTTTATAGAAAAAACTATTGTTTTAGTAACTACTATCCCGATATTTTATGTATAGGAAAAATATATCAAATATAATTATTTTGACGTACAAAATAATCTGATTAATGTGATATACAATTACTCCCAAAACATATGAAAGTGTTGGTTCCTCAAAGTTTCCTGCGTTTTCATTCTTGCTCTCTGTTGTTTTGAAGATGCTATATTTGAACTTGTTAGAGGAAATAATAATGGAATTATAAATTATTATCCAGTAACAAATCCAATCATAACTTCTTTCTTATTGTAGTCGTCGCTTCACAAAGTTCATGAGGATGTATAATAATATATATATATATACGTATAAATGTAATCACATGTATGATAAAAATTTTTATAGATGTAATATGGTCGCAGAACTGCGGATATAGCTAATAAAAATAACAAAATCTAATTTTTTCAGGTTATGATTTCTTATCTTTTAGTGAATATTACCCATTCACTAAGGTATTTCTTTGTTGTTTTTATAACATTTATGTGATATTATAATCACTAGACATTTCGATTATTTGTTATCATACGTGCTGCAAGACACTAGAAACTAATAGTTAAAAATACCAAAAAAAAATTAAATTAAATCACAGTTCAGTAAATATAAAGTAACTAAAATTACTTACCATCAGCTAAAAAGAATAGCGGAGGATCGAACTGGTTTCTCAATCTGATGTCCAAACTTCAGTTTGAAGAGGGTACCTGACGAATGAAATGAACTAAAATTATTGTATGAAAGAAAGATAAGTAGTTATGTTATAAATTTTATTTAACAGTTGAAGGTTTATAGAAAAAAACTATTTTTTTAGTAACATCTATCTCGATATTTTATGTAAAGGAAAAATATATCAAATATAAATATTATGACGTACAAAATAATCTGATTAATGTGATGTACAATTACTCCCACAACATATTAGTGTTGGTTCCTCAAAGTTCTGTGCATTTTCGTTCTTGCTCTCTGTTGTTTTGTAGATGCTATAATTGAATTTGTTAAATGATTCTAATAATAGAATTATAAATTATAATCAAATAACAAAATCAATCATAACTTCTCTCTTATTGTAGTCGTCGCTTCATAAAGTGCATGGGGATGTATAATAATAAGAATATATATATATATACGAATACATGTAATCTCATATAGGATAATATCTTATATACATGTAATATGGTCGCAGAACTGTGGATAAAGCTTATAAAAATAAAAAAATCTAACTTTTTTAGGTTATGATATCTGATCTTTTAGTGAAAATTATACAGTCAATAAAGTATTTCTTTGATGTTTTTATAACATTTATGTGATATATATTAATCACTAGCCATTTCGATTATTTGTTATCATTTGTGCTGCAAGCCACTAGAAATGAATAGTTACAAATACTAAAAAAAATTGATTAAATCACAGTTCAATAAATAAAAAGTAACTTTATAGAAAAAACTATTGTTTTAGTAACTACTATCCCGATATTTTATGTATAGGAAAAATATATCAAATATAATTATTTTGACGTACAAAATAATCTGATTAATGTGATATACAATTACTCCCAAAACATATGAAAGTGTTGGTTCCTCAAAGTTTCCTGCGTTTTCATTCTTGCTCTCTGTTGTTTTGAAGATGCTATATTTGAACTTGTAAGAGGAAATAATAATGGAATTATAAATTATTATCCAGTAACAAATCCAATCATAACTTCTTTCTTATTGTAGTCGTCGCTTCACAAAGATATAGATTCATGAGGATGTATAATAATAAATATATATATATACGTATAAATGTAATCACATGTATGATAAAATATTTAAAAAAATCTAACTTTTTTACGTTGTAATGTCTTATCTTTTAGTGAATATTATACATTCAATAAAGTATTTCTTAAATGTTTTTATAACATTTATGTGATATATTAATCACTAGACATTTCGATTATTTGTTATCATACGTGCTGCAAGACACTAGAAACTAATAGTTAAAAATACCAAAAAAAAAAATTTAATTAAATCACAGTTCAGTAAATATAAAGTAACTAAAATTACTTACCATCAGCTAAAATGAATAGCGGAGGATCGAACTGGTTTCTCGATCTGATCTCCAAACTTCAGTTTGAAGAGGGTACCTGATGAATGAAATGAACTAAAATTATTGTATGAAAGAAAGATATGTAATTATGTTATAAATTTTATTTAACAGTTGAAGGTTTATAGAAAAAACTATTTTTTTAGTAACAACTATCTCGACATTTTTTGTATAGGAAATATATATCAAATATAAATATTTTGACGTACAAAATAATCTGGTTAATGTGATATATAATTACTCCCACAACATATTAAAGTGTTGGTTCCTCAATGTTCTCTGCGTTTTCGTTCTTGCTCTCTGTTGTTTTGTAGATGCTATAATTGAATATGTTAAGTGTCAATAATAATAGAATTATAAATTATTATCAAATAACAAATTCAATCATAACTTCTTTCTTATCGTAGTCGTCGCTTCATAAAGTTCATGAGGATGTATAATAATAAGAAAATATACATATATACGTATACATGTTATCTCATATACGATAATATCTTATATACATGTAATATGGTCGCAGAACTGCGAATAAAACTTATAAAAATAAAAAAAATCTAACTTTTTTAGGTAATGATATCTGATCTTTTAGTGATAATTATACAGTCAATAAAGTATTTCTTTGATGTTTTTATAACATTTATGTGATATATATTAATCACTAGCCATTTCGATTATTTGTTATCATTTGTGCTGCAAGCCACTAGAAATGAATAGTTACAAATACTAAAAAAAATTGATTAAATCACAGTTCAATAAATAAAAAGTAACTTTATAGAAAAAACTATTGTTTTAGTGACTACTATCCCGATATTTTATGTATAGGAAAAATATATCAAATATAATTATTTTGACGTACAAAATAATCTGATTAATGTGATATACAATTACTCCCAAAACATATGAAAGTGTTGGTTCCTCAAAGTTTCCTGCGTTTTCATTCTTGCTCTCTGTTGTTTTGAAGATGCTATATTTGAACTTGTAAGAGGAAATAATAATGGAATTATAAATTATTATCCAGTAACAAATTCAATCATAACTTCTTTCTTATTGTAGTCGTCGCTTCACAAAGTTCATGAGGATGTATAATAATATATATATATATATATACGTATAAATGTAATCACATGTATGATAAAAATTTTTATAGATGTAATATGGTCGCAGAACTGCGGATATAGCTAATAAAAATAACAAAATCTAATTTTTTCAGGTTAGGTATCTTATCTTTTAGTGAATATTATACATTCAATATAGTATTTCTTTGTTGTTTTTATAACATTTATGTGATATATTAATCACCAGACATTTCGATTATTAGTTATCATACGTGCTGCAAGACACCAGAAACGAATAGTTACAAATATCAAAAAAAATTAAATTAAATCACAGTTCATTAAATACACAGTAACTAAAATTATTGTGTGAAAGAAAGATAAGTATTCATGTTATAAATTTATATTCAACACATGAATGTTTATTGAAAAAAACATTTTTTTAGTAACATCTATCCCAGGAAAAATATATCAAATATAACTATTTTGACGTACAAAATAATCTTATTAATGTGATATACAATTATTCCCACAACATATTAAAGTGTTGATTCCTCAAAGTTCCCTGCGTTTTCGTTCTTGCTCTCTGTTGGTTTCTAGATGCTATAATTGAATTTGTTAAGTGATTATAATAATAGAATTATAAATTATTATCAGGTAACAAAATCAATCATAACTTTTTTCTTATTGTAGTCGTTGTTTCACAAAGTTCATGAGGATGTATAATAATAAGAATATATATTTATATACGTATACATGTAATCACATGTGTGATAAAATCTTATATTCATGTAATATGGTCGCAGAACTGCGGATATAGCTCATAAAAATAAAAAAATCTTACTTTTTTTAGGTTATGGTATCTTATCTTTTAGTGAATATTATACATTCAATTAAGTATTTCTTTGATGTTTTTATAACATTTATGTAATACATTATTAACTAGACATTTCGATTATTTGTGTTCATACGTGCTGCAATACACTAGAAACGAATAGTTACAAATACCAAAAAAAAATTTAATTAAATCACGGTTTAGTAAATATACAGTAACTAAAATTATTGTATGAAAGAAAGATAAGTATTTATGTTATAAATTTAGATTTAATAGATGAAGGTTTATAGATTTTTTTTCTAGTTTATTCATTTGAATTGGTGGCGGGTGGTGGGTTTCATTTTCATCTTATTTATTAAAAAAGATATGTTGTTAGAAAGAGCCGCAAAGTTTGATAGATTTTAAGGTGTTAACGACTCTGTTGCGAGACGTTCGCGTGTTACAATTTTTTTGTCAAGTATGTCGCTAGAAGTACCTTTCGGTTTAATTCAACCACCAAATATTTTACATGTTAGTATGTAAGTACATGGTGTCTGGTGGCAGATTTATGTTTTCAAATTTAATTAAAAAATAATATGTTTGACATAAGTAAAAGTATTAAAAGATAGAGTATAAATGCGGATTTCATTTTTTAAAGATAATGTCATCCAAATGTCTTCCATTCTGTTGCACACACTGTTCGAAACGGAGCCTCGTATTCCGTACCACACGCTGCAGTAAACTTGGTTCGAAATATTTTCTTTTAAGTCCACAACAGTTCGCGGATTGTTGGCGTAAACTCTCTCTTTGAGGTAGCCCCACAAAAAAAAATCCATTGGAGTTAGGTCGGGTGACCTCGGTGGCCACGGGATGTCCCCAAAGCGACTAATCAGTTTTTGAGGGAGATTTTCTCGCAACAAATCCATCGAAGCTCTGGCCGTGTGTGCGGTCGCACCATCCTGTTGAAACCACGTGTGTGATGAGAATGATGAATGAGCTCGCAGGTTCGGCAAAAAGAAATTCGAAATCATGAGCCGATAATTCTCACCATTGACATTCGTCGCTTGGCCCCGTGCATTTTCAAACAAAAATGGTCCGATTATCCCATTCGTGGATAAAGCGCAACAAACAGTTACCCTTGGGCAATGTAATGGTTTTTGGTGCTTCAGTCGAGGATTGCGAGTTCTTAGAGCCCAGTAACGGCAACTTTGCTTGTTTACGTGTCCGTTTAAATGAAAATGAGCCTCGTCGCCCCAAAAAATGGAATTCACAGTGCGAAAACGCTCCAACATGGTTTCACAAAAAAATTTGCGTGACGCAAAGTCATTTTTTTTCAATGCTTGAATTATTTGAATTTTAAAAGGATGAAACTTCATATCTTTTTTCAAAATTTCATGCACAATTTCTCTTGGAAGTCCCAGTGAAGCTGCCCTTTTCCGTATCGAAAGTCGTGCATTTTCAAGTAAACTGCGTTCAACCAGTTCAATGTTTTCGGGGGTCCTTGACGTTCGACTAGGTCCTGGCCGTGGTGTGTTCATAGCCGAAGCAGTTGCGCGGAACCTCTCCACCCATGAACGAATTAAATTCACACTCGGCCCATCGCCTATCCGTCGAATATTGAAATGTGAACAAAACTGTCGGCGAGCGAGTACGTAAGAATCGTTACTATTGAAAAATGCTTCAATAGCGAACGCGCGATGTTCACCTGACCACTGCGACATCGTGACTAAGAAATCCGCACGATCGGTGATTCTAATGACATCACCTTCCCCCCGCACTGTTTATAACTTATTGAGATATTCGTTTTTTAAAATATAAATCTGTCGCCAAACACCCTTTACTTAAAGCGTGACTTCGGAGAAAAAGATTAACAACTACCGCACTAAAATCTACTACTGGTAAACACAAATGAAGGGAAAGACATTGCTTGTTCATATGGCACTTATAATTGTTATCATAAAAGTTGACATGTGTAACCCAGTACAAAGCAGTTTACTGAAACAACTAATTGGAATTATATTAATAATAATAACCTGACTAGAACTGTGCATAAGACCGTGTTTTGTTGACTACGACAAGAGGCCTATTTCCAACAGGAATGTCGATTAGTTAACATGATATAATGACATTATTTTCTTTGTATACATATTAATTTGATCGATCCATCGTTCTTTATTCAATTACAGCTACAGCTATGTGCAGCTACTTTGCATAAGTTCGAAGCTGCTTGATAAGCAATTTCTTTGTCACGTAGCCGCCTGGTTCAATCTTGTTGTCACGTAAAAGGAGTTTGGATCAGAAACTGAGAAACGAATTTGTTTAATAAGCTGTACTGCCATTTCAATCGTTGTTGGAGGAGCGGCAAAGTGCCAGATGACAGGTGCAAAGATGTAACCGTTCCGTTATATAAAGGAAAAGAATCATAGAGAGGCTTTAAAAACTATCATGGCATTAGCTTACTGAACGTCGTCGGCAAACTGTATGCAAAGATATTGATTAATAGACTGGCGAATGAAACTGAAGAGAAGATTTGGGATGTACAAGCAGGATTTAGGAGTGGAATGGGATGCATGGACCAGGTCTTTTCCTTACGTAGCATAACCGAAAAATGTATGGCACATAGCCAAAAGTTCTATTGCGTTTTTGTAGATTTGGAAAAGGCCTATGACAGGGCGGAGACGAATAAATTGTGGTCTATATTGTTTGTTGATGGGGTAAACAGCACGCTGATACGAGCACTGAAATCACTTTATGAAGGTTCCAGTGCTTATGTCAGGATAAACGGGCTTATTCTGACTGATTTATCATCCAGAAGGAAGATAGACAGGGATGTGTAGCTTCTACGTGGCTGTTTATTCTATTTATAGACAATTATTTGAAAGATTTAAAATATAGTGAGTATGAACTGAGAATGAATAAGTTGACCGTCAAATGCCTTCTATACGCCGATGACCAAGTTTTATTATCATCATCTGAGAGCGAGTTGCAAGCGATGGTAGACATGATGCATGGTGTTTTAACAAGCAAAGGCATAAAAGTGAATGTAAGCAAGATGAAAGGAATGGTTTTAGAAAGAGAAGAATGTATAACAAACTGTGACATTATGATTAAGGAACAAAAAATACAACAAGTGAAAGAATTTGTATATCAGGGTTTACTATTTACGAGAGATGGTAAGCGTAATGGTGTTATTGAAACGAGAATTTTAAATGTGAATCAAGAGAATGGGGCATTTCATAACTTTATGAATAGCCGGAACGTATCACAAAGAGCACCACTGGCTGTGCATAGAGGCGTGTTGGTCCCCACTCTGATGTATGGTAGTGAATGTTGGGTATGGCAGAGGAAACATGAAACTAGGATTAATGATATGCAGATGAAGAGCCTGAGAAGTATAACTGGAGTGATGGACAAAGTGAGGAACGAACAGATGTAGCGACAAAGATAGAGAAAGGGATGCTTAGATGGTTCAGTCATGTTGATAGAATGGATGAAAGAAGATTAACGAAAGAAACAAGGTAAGAATGATTGGAAAAGTCGGTGCTGGTCGACCTAGGCGGATGTATTCCGATCAAATCGAAGATGTCCTAAAGACAGGCTGGGTCAAGAGTACTCGCTATATGACTATTCGACGCGGAATGATTTATAAATGGTTGTAGGCTATTTATTTCATGAAGTTCATAGATCCTTTACCATTGATTTCTAATTTATTTTTGTAAACATTGTCATTTCGTATTATTTATACGATTGCTATAGAAAGTCATTTGCGACCTAATTTTATATTACGGATAGCAAAGCGAGCGAAACATCTAGTACATTCATATTTATATATATTAGATATCCAATGAGTAGTCGCTAGAGATATTGCTTCAGCCATTTATAGTTCAACTACGAATGAAATTTAAAAAATTCTGTCTTTTACAACAAAATAATTGTTGGGCTCTGTAGAAACGTGAAGTGGCATTATTAAGAAAAAACACTCAAGTGACGTTAGACTCTAATATAGATGTTTATATTTCTTTACAAACTGATTATTACTATAAACATAACGTGTAACAACGTCTTATTTGCGGCGATAGCAAAAAACTACTAACGTAAATGCAGTCATTAATAACAGTTATAATTATTAGTAAAAAGACTGAAACTCTACCTGTGACCTATGATAATATTTCCAACAGTCCTCTACCAACCCCCATTGGGGTGGTCCTGTACGTTAGACATTAATTCGTTCGAATCCCTTTTCCAGTCAGTAATTTAATTTCTCAATGTGACTAGTTTGTAAAGCATTTTTATTTAGGTGGAATCTATAAAAGATAGACTGCTCTTGGGGTTGAAAATGGTTATAAGGTACTAGAACTACACACTACAGCCCCCTTGTTGGTCGTCCTCAATGTGATGCTTAGAGCTTTGGGATCTCCCATCGGTGCCTCTCTCTGTACTTCGCCTGAGTACATCTGATCGAGAACCTGTGCAGTACTTTCGCTATACTATGATAAATACCAAATCACCCCAGTATTGATGTCCATCCCAGGGTCTTTTATTTGACAAAGAGGACCTCCATTTTCATTCCCGCCAACCCAAATTTGATAAAGGCTAAAAGAAGTTATTTTTTAACCGTGATTTTAAACTTTAATCGTTCTTTGCCTTCAACTTGCTTACTCTGGACAAGATATGATATAATGGAAATGATGTGCTAGTACAATTTTGTATCTATTTATCAACGTAGTTATATATTTTTTTATTCTAGTAAATGGTTCATGATGTAACCCTCTCTTCCTTTTAAATAAATTCAATTATAAATAAACTCTTAAACAATATTTAGGATATCATATAATCATATTTTACGTGACCAGTATGTACATACTATCCTTTTTACATACATATCACGCCTCGTTCTCAGTAGGGTAGGCAGAGACCACCTCTCTCCACTTGCTACGATCCTGGCACACCTCTCTCGCTTCCTCCTCTTTCATAAGCGTTTTTCTAAAGCGTCTATTCTTTTTAGTATTATTAATGTTTATGATTTGGCCATTAATTAAATATAATTCTTTGTGATCGCATCGATTAGGACTTTGTTTTACGTTGTGTTTATTGCAATTTTCAATTCTTATAGGTTTATATAGAAGGATGAATATTTGTTAAGAATGCATGATGCAGTTTGTGTGGTTTATTTTCTTATATACAATCCCTTGACGCTTGCAAAGGGCTGCACATCTTGTTACGGGTTTACAATATTTATAAATTTAAAGGACCCTGATACAAGTGTTTAAGTTCGCATCCCCACATTTTAAAAAAAAATGTGCGGATAGCATACGGCTCAAGTAAATAGACCCCGCCATATGCGGTAAGCGCCAATCAAATACTGCGCCCCCCCCCCAAGCCTTCGAAACAGAGAGATTTTAATTGGCCTAGGACCGCAGTCCACAGCAAGGTTTACTGGCGAACCAGTACAAGAGCACTCGGTTCATTGTTAGTGCGTAAGCATAAACTGTGATCAAATTGCGCATGGCAATGTGAGTAGCTATCTCTACTACAACCTAAGATACAACCGTAACCAAATATACAGTCAGCGCACATCCCTGGGCACATAATACAGGGTGTCTGGTGGCAGATTTATGTTTTCAAATTTAAATAAAAAATAATATGTTTGATATATAATTTTACTAAAAGTATTAAAAGATAGAGTACAAATGTGGATTTCATTTTTTAAAGATAATGTCATCCAAATGTCTTCCATCCTGTTGCACACACACACACTGTTCGAAACGGAGCCTCGTATTCCGTGCCACACGCTGCAGTAAACTTGGTTCAATTGCGCTGATTTCTGGCCGAATATTTTCTTTTAAGTCCACAACAGTTCGCGGATTGTTGGCGTAAACTCTCTCTTTGAGGTAGCCCCACAAAAATAAATCCATTGGAGTTAGTTCGGGTGACCTCGGTGGCCACGGGATATCCCCAAAGCGACTAATCAGTTTTTGAGGGAGATTTTCTCGCAACAAATCCATCGAAGCTCTGGCCGTGTGTGCGGTCGCACCATCCTGTTGAAACCTCGTGTGTGATGAGAATGATGAATGAGCTCGCAGGTTCGGCAAAAAGAAATTCGAAATCATGAGCCGATAATTCTCACCATTGACATTCGTCGCTTGGCCCCGTGCATTTTCAAACAAAAATGGTCCGATTATCCCATTCGTGGATAAAGCGCACCAAACAGTTACCCTTGGGCAATGTAATGGTTTTTGGTGCTTCAGTCGAGGATTGCGAGTTCTTAGAGCCCAGTAACGGCAATTTTGCTTGTTTACGTGTCCGTTTAAATGAAAATGAGCCTCGTAGCTCCAAAAAATGGAATTCACAGTGCGAAAACGCTCCAACATGGTTTCACAAAAAAATTTGCGTGACGCAAAGTCATTTTTTTTCAATGCTTGAATTATTTGAATTTTAAAAGGATGAACTTCATATCTTTTTTCAAAATTTCATGCACAATGTTTTCGGGGGTCCTTGACGATCGACTAGGTCCTGGCCGTGGTGTGTTCATAGCCGAAGCAGTTGCGCGGAACCTCTCCACCCACGAACGAATTAAATTCACACTCGGCTCTTCCCCCCGCACTGTTTATAACTTATTGAGATATTCGTTTTTTAAAATATAAATCTGCCGCCAGACACCCTTTAGATATAAAGGGTACCCTGACCCAAAGCTTTGTCCTTCTACGAGGCACCTTCTTCACCAGCCATGTGCACTTGCATACGCATTGTAAAGTTCTGGAATTGACATCACCACCAACTAAGTAGGCAGCGCAGATCGCAATCAGCTCATGGCTCACCTCATAGAATGGCAAAGCGACTACATCGCAGCGTTGAGAGATCGTACTCCCACCAGCAATCACCATATATAAAGTAAATGCATAACTCCTCCAACCACTATAATGGATATAGGCAATAAATATCAATTTTATTATGAACCATCAGGCATAGAGTCCTTGTCGTTGAGTAAAATGTTGTTTTGATCAAGTTTGTCTCGCCCACCGACAACTCGCCACATATTTTAAAACATGGGGAACTATTGAAGTCCTAATTTGCAAAATTCATAAAATAGGGAGGGCAGTCAGTTTGCAGCCCCGTCACCAAGGGACCCGATTTGAAAAAATCTAAAAAGAAAGAATGTCAAACCATAACGCGAGGCGCAACCTTTAAAGGTGAAATTTAACCAAGTGATCGACGAAGAAGTCGTATCGCTGAACTGTGATAGACATGCAATCGAATATCAACGGTGCACATCATCATGAAAGCCGCACAGCATAGCAGACATTAATATCTTGCAAAAGTCCTCAACTAACCGAATGGTTTTGACGCATCAGTTCAGTAACGGTGCAAACGTTATGCTACAACAAGACGCAATATCAATATTTTAGGTTATGATATTATATATATGAGTCGTTACCTCATAATGCATCGACACAGTTCGAGTCGACTTTGGAATAAACAAATGTTATTAAATACGACGTATAGTGGCAAGCCACTAAGAAGCCGAGCACCCATATATCATAGAGCGGAAGTCCTAAGACATGGTTCTGAGTATTTCGATATCATCGAAGTGCTATCTAATACTCTTCCCGAACCGGAGTATAATCAAGTAGTTACTGAAACTACCGCCAACTAAACCCGGCTGGTATATCACCTTCTCCACTAACTTAATGTTATATGTTAAATTTGCCATGCACCATTTTACTCGGTTTCGAACTGGTATATTTTATAAATTTCATTTTTAAAGACCTTCACACTTTTACTTTATCATATACTATCATGATAAAAGTTATTTGCATTTTCATATTTTTACGGGATTCTTTCCTTTCATACTCTTATACTTTCATAATTTTTTACCATACGATCACATTTGTATTTTTATATTTTTAGGATTTCATTCAGTATACTAAATAGTACACTATTCCCATACATCATTTCAGTATGTATTGGAGGTGAGTAATAACCTCCAATCAATATTTTAATCAATTTGCACGAAGCAAATTTTTACTTTCGATATGTACGCAGTACATGTCCGGAGCCCATGTGTACGTAGGAGCGCAAGTATGCGTCTCCGCCGCGCTCGGTACGGCCGGTCGATACACGAATAGTTCCTTATTACGTCCATAGGTCATTTCACAAACACCCATCTATTAGACTTTAACATTTTCACTTATGAAAATGAATCTTTTTAAAATTTTATTTCTGATATATATATTTTCGTATTTTACATATAGAATAAAGTTTGTTTAAAACGTTTATAAATATTTTTCTATTGTTTTATATTTTAGAGACGTCTATTTCACAATTTTCTTTACTTTCGCTGAATTATATTTCCGACTTTATATATTTAAAAAAAAAATATTGAGGTATTTAAACCCTCTTATTATTTAATGTTTTTTATAGAATCATTAATTTACTTTTATAAATTGTTGTGTTTCGCTACAATAACAAACTGGTGCTAGTTAGGAAGATATATAGGCGACGACCACAAAATAGTGCTGTCTATTATGTGGTTGTTGCTTTGAGAAATAAGATGTTGAGTCTCGGTACCCCAGTAACAATAGTAATAAACTTCACTCGTTACAATGTTTTTTAAACCGGAACACAGTAATATTTACACATTACTGTTTTGCGTTAGAAATTGGCTGCGCGGTGGTACTTACCTAAACGATCTTTAGCAACAGAGACCTACCAGCAGTATATGATTAAACATCAGTATGATACCGTCATGTAGCGATATTATATACGTCATTAATCATTTTATGTAAATGAATAAAAAATTATTAATGTCGTATACAATTCATTACTGTTGAACTTAAACTATTTCAAAGGAAATTATTCAATATATATTAATTTTGCAGAAAGATGGTTTTATTTCCTATAAATTTAAATAAGAAAGAAGATTTAAATCGTGCAAGAAAGTGATCAATCAAATCGGAGAGGCGTGGACTTAGAATGAGGAAGGAGGAGGTCGGCACGGCATCACTAACGTAAAGTGGAGTATATAGATTCTATTTCGCTAAGAAGTGTCATTAAATATTTTAACATTTATATAACCTATATAAACATCATATATAAAGTTTTTACAAAAACAACATTAAAAAGATAATAAAGTATTGTTAAAATTTTGGGTGGTATGTATTATTTCAATATATGTATGATGATGACTGTATGATTGAAATTCACAAAGGCTGAACATAATGGTTAATGAGATTTTTAAAACACACCCAGTTTCAGTGTGTCAATAATTATATATCCCAATCGGTTAGGAGAGTTTCAATAGAAAATATTGTATATGTAGAAGTGATACTAGAAATTATGGTTGATTAAATATCAAATATAACCATAAAAGGTTGTTTACATATCTATGCTTTCAGTTACAGTAACTTTTAAGATTAAACTTAGTTTGTAAGGAAAAACATAAAAGGTATAACATGTCTGTATCTTGCCAATTCTAGGACCGATCGGTGCGGAAACTTCTTGGGATCTACGTCTAGGTGTGGACATCAATCGGCTGATGATGGCAATATACTATAATTATTAATGTTTTGTTTAAATTCAATGAGAAATGTAATGTTTCATTTTAAATCTACTTTAGCGAGATAATTCCTGTTAAGCCGTTTACACACAACACACGGCATTCACATAGTCCGGGAATAATCCTTGAATTATATAAGGGTAATACCATTGCACGTGCCGACTGTGGGGGAGGTTTCTACGGAATTGTGGGCGGTCGCCGCCCATTCCACAGGGAGTTCATGAAGGTTTCTATCGATCGACCCCATTCTATTATATTTACTACATGTTTGAGCTGTATCCGGGCACGAGCACATCTATTTATCTGTTTTTTACTTTACTATCGTTTACAATTAATGTAATTTGTTTTATTGACAGTAGGTCTCTGTTGCGGGAGAGGGTCTAGCTAGATACCATCACAACTCCTACCTCTACCACCAAGCAGTAGTGTGCAAACATTACTGTGTTGCAGTTTAAAAGATGCTGGTGCGAATAATTATAATGGTAATGAGACTCATCGTTTAACGTCTCAGACGACGTGCATCAATATCGTGCAGTACATATCATCCTAACCAGCGCCACATTGTTATCGGTAAGCGTATTACTTATCATCAGGTAAATATTACTTAACTGAATAAAAAAAAGTATATAATTATACGACAAAACTTTGGTTATCATTTCCCATTCTTACTCACCCAGCTTTCTCTTTTCTTCTATGTATCAGTAAGAAATACAGTAAATCCTCTAAACAGTAAGTTCGATTGTATTTAAAGGGATTAATATACTTAGAATTATTCAAATAATCTATATTAGTATAGATATCTGAATAGTAAACAAAGGTAACAAATATTTACGAGCATATTACTAATAATATACATGTAAATATTTGTTTCCTATTCACACATAGGATACTCATCCAGTTTTGATTTTTGGTATAGAGATAAATAGGAACTCGACCAACGTAAGTGATTTATTACCTTTTTAATAAAAGCAGTAACAGAAACTCATATCAACTTTAAGGTGTATATAGGGTCTAATAACATACTCGTAAGTGTAGTCATTGGGCTGTACCCTCCATCTCAATATTATCATTTATATAATAAAATGGCGAGCTGGTATGCATACCGCCTAGCTTTGAAAATCCAGGATTTATTTTGTGTAAAACTATTAACTTGTTTCCGAGAACAGATTAATTTGATACGATGTTACAGCTTTCCCCCCTTTCAGCCCACTCTAGTATTGATTTTCCACCCGTTTCAGCCTGAGGCTTTTACTGAAAAAATGTTTTATCCACATAGGACTTTAAAACGCAATTTGCTTTTTAAAATTACTTGTTATATAATAATAAATTACATAAGGGAAAATATCCATATTTTTCAGTAGATAAGTGTAGTTATGGATATGTTATATAGTATATATCACACAATTTTAGATTTACACTCTTTGTCAATGTGATATTTTGCAGTAAACAATTTTGCTGTTTTTGGTGCACCTACTTGTGGGATACAGGTTGTTAAATTCAAGTAAGAGAAAATTAAGGACATTTCTTGTTTCTCTTTGCGAAGCCGGAGGCTGAAATTTGAATTGATTTATACTCATTTTATTTAAAATTAAAAAGCAAATTATTACATATTCCATAGTTAATGTGACGTAACACTGGAGTTCTCCTGTTATGGAGGTCAAGACTCACTTTGAGTCGCTGCGTCAGAGGACTAAGTAAATAACAAATTGCATAATCTTTTGTTACAAGTTTAGTTACAAATAGCATTATTTTTATGTTTATTTTAGCATGTTAATACCTAGTAACATATTATTATACTAAGGTTGTAATACTATTCTTTTTCACAATAGAAGTTTTTCAATAATTTTTTGTTAGCTACGTAATGTTAGGATTAAAAAAAATTAATTCACTTTAAAGAGACTTCATATATTTATCGAATGCTTTCACCTACAGAAAAGTATTATATCCATTTATGTTCTTTGTTGTAACGTCATTCTTCCTCTAAGTGCAACTAGTAGGTTAAAAAAAATCTTTGTATAATTTTTATTACGTAAATGTTTGGACTTAATCCATGGGTTACCATCACAACATAGTATGGTAAGATATATATAGAATACTTGATGGTTACTAAGGAAATAGCTATCATATGTAGACTTAAATGCCATATTCTCCCAAAGATTAGCAATCGTCAATACGGATTTATGCCTTAAAAAAGCACGGAGGACTCTCTTTTTGATGTAATGAATCATATACGACGAAAAAAAGAAGCGAAGAAGATTGTCGTAAGGATATCGCTGGATATAGAAGGGGCTTTTGACAATGCGTGGTGGTCCGCAATTAAAGTTCGTTTAGCGGAGGAAGATTGCCCTATAAACATAAGAATAGTGCTAGATAGCTACTTACGAGATAAAAAGGTAACTGTTAGATATGGCGGTAAAACTTGTACCAAAAATACTACTAAAGGGTGTGTGCAGGGATTGGCGGGCGTATTCTTTGGAACTTGCTGTTGGACCCACTTTTAAAAGGACTAGAACAACGCGGTGACTATTGTCAAGCTTTTGCAGATGATGTAGTTTTAGTGCTTGATGGTGACTCTGCACTAGACATAGAAAAACAATCCAACTCTGCCCTCGTGTACGTTCGGAATTGAGGAATCGAAAACAAGCTTATCTTTGGTCCATGAAAGACCAAAGCGATGGTTATTACTCGCAAATTAAAATACGATAACCCAGCCGGCGAAAATATTGTCTTGTCTGAAAATATTAAAATACTTGGGCTCTATATAGACAACAAGCTCACGTTTAATAAAATACAGAAAATTGTAAAAAAGTAATGAACGTATACAAACATCTTAGCAAAGCTGCCAAAATTAGTTAGGGTTTACACCCCGAGATTATAAGAATAATATATATCGCAACAGTGGAGCCTATAATAACATATACCTCTAGTGCGTGGGCAAGTGCAACAAAAAAAGTTAGGAGTGCAAAAGCATTTGAATAATGTATAAAAAGCCTTTGCACTAAAGATAATTAAAGCATACAGAACCGTTTCCTTCAACTCGGCCTTGGTCCTGTCTGGAATACTACCTCTCGATCTTAGAATCAGAGAAGCAGCTGCGCTCTATAAAACTAAGAGAGGAGTGCCCCGGGCAGAATTACAGGACAGAGAGGTGGAATGAGTTGTTGCATTTTGCGAAAATCCACATCCGGCTGAACAAATGAGCCTGGAGTTTCAGAGATTGGAAAACAAAGTGACGAGATATCACTACATAATTTTTTTAAAACCATATATTTATTTGTTCGTAAAACGTCTTCAATCAACTAATTATTATATTGTAAAACTAATTAAAATGTAAAAAATATATGTCTCTTTGTTTGCTTATATAACCTATGATATATAGCTCTATAGGCTGAATGTCCGCATTGCGTGACCTCCAATCGCGATCGATACGCTACAGTTATATTTGCTATTTCTTTCCCTCTGGAAGCTTTTGGAACTAGCTATCATCCTCGTTAACTATAGATTTTAGAATGATCTCTTTCCCACTTCTCCCTAAGATTTTCATAGCGAAGAACATATGTATTAGTCTAGAATTAAACATATAGTTGTGGTAAAATCCTATACTATATAATCCGCATACTTTTTGCTTTCAATTGGAGAATTTAATCGGTTTAAGGCATTGTAGGGCAGCTCTGGGGGTAGAGCTGGCACAATGCTTTAAAGCGAAACTATAGGAACGATTTTACTGTTTACCGTAAATATAATAAAAATAAGACAATCAAAAACGGTTAAATTTGTTTGACAAATGAAAACATGATAATTTTCATTTTAAATATGAGACTTATCTCATTACTAAAGAATACAATAATGTCTTGTTATCGATGCAAACTTCGAAGTAGATTATGAATAAATTAGTTTGTCGTTGATAGATTATGTATTTACATATATTTATAATGTACATGTATATATATACATTAAACTTATATAACTTTTATAAAACACTTATGTTTTAACGAAATTTAATCTGAGTTCATGGCGTGAAATGTACAACAGGTCAGATGCTGATATCAGTTTCTTTACAGCACTCATTATTTATTTACGATAGTCCGTTATAGTAATAAGTACTCGTAATTGTTTCTTACTGAAATATTATACTTAACGCTACCTTATAATATTTATGTTTATGTGAAAAAAAAATTAATTGCTTTAAATATAAGTAGTGTATGTACACTGAAGTTTACAGAGAACTTACAGCTTAGTTTAAAAAATGTTGCAATAGAAATATGGATTTTACCCGGATGTTAAGTTATTTTAATATTACGAGATACATACAAGCATACAGCGTAATTAAGAGTGCCGAGGGGTAGATTAAAAAATTAATACTTCTTAAGTATAATTTTTTTTAAGTTGTCTTAAATATTTCTTAATAATTTCTTAAGAATTTTTAAGGATTAAGATTGTAAATAACTTGGAAAAAGATTTCAACGGCGCGCAACGGAAAATCATTTATATACTATATAATTAACGATTAGATTAGACTTTTAGTGTTTGAAATTAATTTTGTTGAGGCTATGTTGCGGGTTCCATTGAATCTAAGTTAGTGTTATTTATTTCAATTTGACAGTTAATAATTAAGCTTGAAAATTTTGTGTAATAATACATTTAAGTTATTTCAATACGTATCTATTCTATATATACATGCAATGATAAAAGGTTTTGTTCGTCAGTCACGTGAAAACTAGTGGACGTATCGACATGGGAATATAACCATTCGACCCGGTATGACTTGTAGATGGTTATAGGCTGTTTATTTTTTGGATTTAGTATAACCTTCAACATTTTATTTCTAATGTACTTTTACAAACATTTTCATTTCATCATATAGTATTATTTACGCGGTTGCTATAGTAAATGTTGTTATAGAAAGTCGTTTGCTATCCGATTATATATTACGGCCAGCAAAGCGGGCGGTCAAAAACTAGTGTATATATATACAAAGGATGTTTCCAAAGATGTGAGAATTTGGCTATGATTTGTAATATTTTTTAAATTATCGTCAACAATACAATGTAGTTTTTGATTTCTAAATAAAACTGAATAACTAGAAAAAACTACAATGTTGCATAAACTTGTCTGGCACTAATAACATTGTCTATAAGTTCTGTGTAATTAAATTATACTGTAGCACAATTCTCTGAACTTCGGAAATATCACGTTATTTTAAAAATTTTACTATGATAAGACGTTTAATGAGATCTATAAAAAGACTTTAAAATTATATTTAAGTATGACACTTTTCTTAGCTTTTAATCCCTTAAGATATTATTTTCAAAACAGCTAGCTATCTTGATCTCGGGAAGACAGAAGTGAAAGTATACGAATATTTTTTAATCAGATTCTTTTTTTAGGTTAATTATGATTAGAACGAAAATTTATTCATCGATATCCTTTAGAGGTTAAGTTTAAAATTGTTATTGCGCTTGGTATACCATACAGATGACAACGATAAATAAAACTTAAAAAAAGTTTGTATAGAAATTAAGAACTGAGACAAAATCAATATTTTTTTTTTGGTTTCCAATTCTATAATAAATTCAATAATCTAATTCAATGGTTGATATAATATGTTTTTAAGTTAAATATACATACACATAAAATAACCGATAAACTGCAGAAAACCGGTATGATCTTGTCAATAGGTGATCCATGCACAAATGCTATAAAATACTTAACCTCTACGAAAAAAGGAGTGCAAGAGAGAAGTTGCGTTGGCTAAGTTAGCGTAACGCTAAGAAAAAATAGACGAAATAATTTTTGTACATAATATTAATGACTTTAAAAGTAATACGAAAACAACGCGTCTCTAAAGTAAGTTAAATAAAATTTATTAAGAAATTTTGTCCAATGAATATTTTGAACCTATAACAGCGATCATTTTGAGTATTGTCTTCAATACTTATCTACGCACCGTTAACAATAAAATGTAGTTAAAAGCCGTCCCGTGAAGAGATCAAATATTAATTAAGATTCTTAGCTCTCAGTAACTATAATAACCTTTTAACTATATAGATTTGAGAATGTGTTCTGACGGCCAACCTCCAATAATACAGAGGCATTTTAGAAAGAGAAGGATATGGGAACGCTACTTGGTACTTAAACAATTATTAAATAAAATGTCTTTAAATTTTTACTACTTTATTGTTCATGTGTAGACAGATTTGTTTTGTAACATAATGTCATAGAGAATTGCTTACACAAGTGAAAACTTTAAAATAAGCTACATTCTGTCATTACTATTTATATCGTCCCAATTATGACAACAGGCTAAAAATCCTATCAAGAGAACTAATCTTACCAATAATGATTTACGAGGCTATTGAAATTAAACAGTAGAGATAATAGTTGGGTACCACTACCGAATTGGGATTATTAATAAAATAAAATTAAACATCAATCATACACGTAGCTCGCTGGCCGAATGGTTAGAGCGTGCGGCTTTCATTCCGAAGGTCGCGGGTTCGAATCTCGTCATGTACCAATGACTTTAATATTTAAGTTATGTACATTTGGGAACTTTAGTTACAACAGCGAGATACAAACGGTGAAGGAAAACATCGTGAGGAAACCCGCATATGACTTAGAATTTATTCTAAGGTATGTGTGAAGTCACCAACCCGCATTGGGCCAGCGTGGTGACTATGGCCCAATCGCCCTCATATTGAGGGTAGGCCTGTGCCCCAGCAGTGGGGACGTAAATGGGCTGTTATTACTACTTTCTATATTACATACACGTAGTAGACTTCAAGACATAGTGAGCTCGTTCTACATAAATCTGACTGCAAATAATTATTGAAAAGTTATAAGTACTCTGTGATCAACCATTTAGTAAGAATATGACAAAGGCATGTATGTACTGCCTGTTGTAGAAGGCTCTACGTACATAAAAGGATCTACGCGTTTCGCAGGCTTTGAGGATGAGGGCCTTATCGCTCAACAAGTGAATCCACGTAGGATAGCGATTACATTACCCTAACTCAGCGATGGTGTTTAGGTGGATATGCTCTTTGCTTTGAGACGTACTAGTTGTAACGACATACATTAATTTATAAAAATAAATTAATGTTTCAAAAAAATTATATCAAGTATTAAATAGCTCATATAAAATTTATTGAAACTTATACAGATGAAAATACACATGGGGCGGCCGAGCGGCGGCCGTCCGGACATGTACTGCGTACGTGTCGAATGTAAAAATTTGTTTCGTGGAAATTGATTGAACTATTATTGATTGGAGATTAATACTGACATCCAATACATATTAAAATGATGTATAGGAATGGTGTACTGTATAGGAATGGTGTACTGTATACTGATTGAAATGCTAAAATATAAATATACAAATATGATTGTATGGTGAAAAATTATAAAAGTATAAAAGTGTGAAAGTCTCTAGTGATGAGTTATAAAAGATATATCGGTTCGAATTCCGGAAAAATATGAGAATGCAAATAATAATGTATTATGATACAATATAATAAAGAGTGTGAAGGTCTTTAAAAATAAAATTTATAAAGTATACGGATTCGAAACCGTGTAAAATGGTGCATGGCAAAATTAACGTATAACATCAAGTTGGAGGAGAAGGTGAGATACCAGCCGGGTGTAGTTGGCGGTTATTTAAGTAACTACTTGATTATACTCCGGTTCGGGAAGAGTGTTAGATGACACTTCGGTGATATCTAAATACTCAGAACCATGTCTAAGGGCTTCGGCTCAATGATACGTGCATACTCGGCGTCTTAGTGGCTTGCCACTATGATACGTCGTGTTTAATAATATTTGGTTATTCCAAAGTCAACTCGAACTGTGTCGATGCATTATGAGGTAGCGGAAGCGGACGTGAGCTAATGCCTCGATGCTTATCAAACATTGATATTGAGTCTTGTCGTTGCGTGACGTTTGCACCGTTATTGAACTGATGCGGTTGGCTGAGGACTTTTGCAAGATATTGATGTCTGCTGTGATGTTTTGTGCGCCTTTCATGATGATGTGCGCCGATGATAGTCGATTGCATGTCTGTCGCAGTTCAGTGATACGACGTCTTCGACGATCACTGGGTTAAATGTCACTTTTGAAGGTTGCGCCTTGCGTTATGGTGTGACACTTTAACTTATTAGATTTTTCCAAGTCGGGTCCCTTGATGACGGGGCTGCAGACTGACTGCTCTCCCTATTTTATGAAACTTGCAAATAAAGGCCTCAATAGCTCCCCGTCTTTTAAGATATGTGGCGAGTTGTTGGTGGGCGAGACAAACTTGATCAAAACAGCATTTTACTCAACGACAAAGACTCTATGCCTGATGGCTCATAATAAAAATGATATTAATGGGCTATATCCACAACAATAGTTAGCGGAGTTATGCATTTACTTCATGAATGGTGATAGCTGGTGGGAGTACAATCTCTCAAGGTTGCGATGTAATCGCTTTGCCATTCTATGAGGTGAGCTATGAGCTCTCGAATGCACTCCGCGGATTGCGAACCGTGCTGACTACGTAGTTGGTGGTGATGTCAATTCCAACACTTTACAATGTGTCTGCAAGTGCACCTGGCTAGTAAAGGTGGTGGCTAGTACAAAGGACTAACCTTTGGGTCAGAGTACCCTTTATGTCTATTATGTATCCTGGAATGTGCGATGACCATACACTGTATATCTGGTTACGGTTGTATTTTGTGAGATGCCTACTCACATTGCCATGCGCAATTTGATCACAGTTTGTGTTTACGCACTAACAATGAGCCGAGTGCTCTTTTACTGGTTCGCCAGTAAACTTTGCTGTGGACTACGGTCCGAGGCCAATTAAACTCTCCCTGTTTCGGGGGGGGGGGGGGGCAGTATTTGGTTGGTGCTCACCGCATATTAATATAAATAAGACGATCACAAATTAATATAAATAATGCATCATCCTGGTCGCGTAAAATATGATTTCGTGAGTACTAAATATTGGTTTAAAAATATTTAAAACTTATTATATTTAAGAAGAAGGGATGGATATAGGTTACATAGTACATAGTGTTGAGAAGCACCGGTGCGTTTGTAAGAGATTCTCGGGTCTTTTCGATTACACTGATGTAGACTGCCGAGAGAATTTTAGTGAGTAAGAATCTCACATAAACAGGGTATCTTTTAAATATTTCCTCCTAAAAAAAAGTACTTCGTGATTATAATGACGTCAGAACGTCTATCATCTCACTCTTCTCGTGACAATGCCTACTGCGAAGAAATAAAGTAGGATCATCGGGGAAATAAATAGTAATAAACATGATAACATCCCCAAAAATAGATTTTCAAATAAGTGATATATTATATTAGGTCCTTACATATGAAATTAGCGTTTTGTCGCACTGACCGCTTCGATCTAAACTATCTCCTCTTTGGTTAAGAATTCCAAATTCAAATTTATAAATAAATTTAGCTGGTACATTTGAATTTTGAAAACAGTCATTCATTTGTTTTTCCTCATAATTTTTTTCTTTGGCGTCGCTTATTACCGCACAATGCGTATCGATATGAAATATCGATATATTTTTGAATACAAGTTCTACCGTGGCACCAGTGCTGCAGGAACAGCTCGAAGCATTAATTATGTGTACGGCGCTGGTGTCGCAAAAGAAAGCACCGTACGTTGTTGGTTTCAATATTTTCGTTCTGGACATTTGAGCTTCAGAACCAACTCCGTCGACGACCGGACACCAAAGAGGAATAGAAAGAATGAAAGGCTATTCTGGAAGCGGATCCATCACAAAGCACTGCAGATATAGCTGCAGGCTTCGGGGTAAGTGACTAAACTGTATTAATCCAATTGAAGCAAATCGGGTAAGTAAAAAAACTTGAACGATGGGTAACTCATGAATTGAGTGCATCGAACTTACAAACACGCGTCGACTGCTGTGTTACTCTGCTCAACCAACACAATAATGAAGAGATTTTAAATCGAATCATTACTTGTGTTGAAAAGGGGATACTGTACGATAATCGGAAGCGGATGTCGCAATGGCTGAATCCTGGAGAACCAGCCAAATCCTGCCCTAAATAAAAATTGACTCAGAAAAAGTTAGTTGTGAGTGTTTGGTGGACTAGCGCCGGTGTCGTTCACTACAGCTTTCTAAAATCTGGCCAAACGATGACGGTTGATATCTATTGTCGGCAACTGTAAACCATGAAGGAAGAACTAGCTGTTAAACAACCGAGATTGGTCAATCGCTCTAGGCCACTGCTGCATGACGATAACGCAAGACCACACACTGCACAGCAAACCACCACTAAGTTAGATGAGCTACAATTGGAATGTCTGCGACACTCACCGCACTCCCTAGACCTTGCTCCAACAGATTACCATTTTTTCCAGCATTTGGACAACTTCTTACAAAGAAAAAAATTCAACTCCTAAGCGGCAGTTCAAATCGCCTTCAAAGAGTATATCGATTCTCGCCCTCATGGTTTTTTTAAAAAAGGGATCAATGAACTACTTATGAGATGTCAAAGTACATAGATAACAATGGTGTGCATACTTTGAATAATTAAATATATTTTACAAAAAAAAAAAAAACTTTATATTCCTCCCGTACAAATTGCCAATTTCATATGTAAGGACCTAATAATATATACATTATTTTTCTTAGATATATAATATATATTAATACATAAAGACCCGTTCTACATTTAAAATTGGCGTAGCACGCTATTACCCGCTTCAAAAGAGTGAATAAGCTGTTACTAGATTAGCTCGTTCTAGTCCCATATGCCACATCACCACAAAACCAGATGTGATCATGGTGAAGCACCAACAGAGACTGGGGATCATGGTCAAGCACCACAAAGATCTCTAGCCAGCTGAATAGTGTTCCAACTCTTATAAATATTTCCTCTATATTATTATTTATCATCTATATAAGTAGTAGCGTCGATTTTATTATTACACAAATGCGATTAAAAAAGTATGAAGCATATATATATAGATTTTTTTAAGTGCCTTTAATTTTCCTTTAATAATTTATACCATTTTTAAAAGAAGAGAGGGAAGGATAATACACGGACGAGCGAGATAATTAATTTACACAGAGAACAACAATAGCTGTTGAAATGATGTAACAAGTCCCATAATTACTATATGTAAAATAACAACGATTATATATGTCTAGTAAAAGGATTTGATTTGTAGGGTTTGATGACAATTAACAGTATTGTAATTTTATTCTTCATTGTAAAAATATAATTGCCGAAAAACTAAAATCTAGAATTATCTAAAATATTTGTAGGATTTTTATTATTTTCATTTATTAATGTTTCTTGGTATTAAGGAAAAATTAATTTATATTCATACAAGGTAGTACGTCTTTAATATGGAGTCGCTTAAAATGTATTAAATCCTATAAACTAATAATCGTAAGTCCTGCAATGGGGAAATAACTATCGCGAGTCTCAACTATAGATTATATAAATTTAATAACTTTCTCAAATGCTTTCAATTATTCTACAAACCGCTGTAGGAAGTCTGTGATAAATAACCATGTTTTGGAATACCCTAACCATTATTTTAAGTATAACAAAACCATAAATTCTTGCACAAGAACATAGATTCCTATCAACGAAGATTCGCGGAGCTGTTGAAATAAAAAAAATGTAATTACAATAGAGAATATGATTGGGTTTTATCAGCCTGAGATTCTATTCTTAATTAAACTAAACCAATCACCAAGCTCACCACTTGAAGAGTTCAGGACATAGTAAACTCATTCTACATAGTCGGACTACTCATATTAATCGAACAGTTTCTTTTTTTAATTACGGTACGACGTGATGACGGATTTTCATCTGATAGTAGTTAAGATCGGAGATGTCCTAAAGAAAGGCCGGATCAAAAGCGCACGCAACAGACGAGCGTGCATGAAGACGCTTATGAAAGTGGAGGAAGCGAGAGAGGTGTGCCAGGACCGTAGCAGGTGGAGAGAGGTGGTCTCTGCCTACCCCACTGGGAACGAGGCGTGATATATATGTATATGTATGTAGTAGTTAAGTGATACGCCTGCTCATAATAACCAGCACTAGTTAGGAAATTAGACCCGGATCACATTGTGCTCGTCGCTTTAAGACTGGGGTATCGAGGCTTTTCACTAGCTACAGCTCCTTTCAATTCGGAACACAGTTTGCATGTCCCTGTTAAACAGCAGAAATGAGATGACGGTGTTTACTATCTACACGGTCGCGGACAACAGAGATCTACCACCAATAAAAAAAGTTAGAGGTAGTCTGTAGTGGCTCTGACCTTGGAACATCTATCATCTCAATACAATGAGGGGTGATAAAATAAAAAAAATAATACGCACACACAAAAAGAACTTAGATTAAAAAGAAAATATGTAAATCAAGCTAGAGTTATCTAGAGTATATCTTACGTACCTTTAATGGATTTTTTTTGGTTTTCTTTTGCAAGTTTTTTGTTCGACGTAGCGACAAGACGGGTAAGACATTCTCGAAGACGGGGAAGACTACGCTTGTTTCAAAACATCGGTGACACAGGCTAGTTATCTATTACAGTAAGCTAACAAGAGAAAATATTTGTTTTAGAGAGCACAAGTCTGCGACGAGAAACACCTGGCTGTACAGCAGAGCTACAGCATGTGCAGCAGGTTTTACAGGACAATAAACTTCGATCACCGCACCAATATTGTAGTGACTGAATGGTACCGACCAAAGTCGAGCTATAAACAAGATTACCTACATTATGAAACGAATTTGCATGAAAACTTTTTCATGAATAAGTATTTTTCTATTATTTATCAATATTATGCTCTACAAGATGTAAGAGTATACGAGTTGGGTTGTGTTGTTATCTTTATTAAAAGGGTAAATAATAGGAGCTATTAAAATCAGCGTGTAGGAATACTTAGTTTACATGTTTTGGATCATCCCTACTATGGTAGGTACGCTGAACATCGATCGCTTCGCAAATCCCTAACAGAATATAAGGATTCGCGAACATATTGAGGGTAAAAAGAAAATCCTAATTTTAATATGGAAGAGACAGCCGTTCTATATCCAAAGGTAATACCATCGGATTAAATTTATCCCATAGTTAATAAATTTCATTTTATCTCAAATCATATAACTGGATGTCTTCAAGACGTAGTGAACTTATTCTGCGTTGATCCGAGAACAAATATCGATTAAATAAGCTTTGAGTGTTCCGTATAATCTTTGACGACGGGACACCTGGACACACCAATCCCTCCATGACCTCGTGGTCAGTAGTCGTCTACTGCAAAGCGATACTAAAATAATTGCATAAACGCTACAAAAATCGTGCAATTTAGTGTTATGTATAGTATAATGTTCACGTTAATGTAAGTAGTCAAAATCTGTAAGGAATGTATTTTACTGGTCATCTATATTTTAATAAACAAATATTAATGAAATGTATTGTTGAATAAAACAATTTTACACAGCAATGTACGGGACCCAATCCAACCACAAATGCACGTGGTCCAACTTTTTAATCAACAAACGAGACTGGCTCCTGCCAACCCGTATTTTTTAATAATTCCCTAATGATTGATTTTTGTTTTTATTTATACTAACATTTGAAAGGGTGCTGTTAGGTTATTATTTTCATGTAACGTTTTCGAGAAGACAAAGGATTTTTTACAGCCTCGTCGCACAGGTCGTCTCTTAACATAATTAAAAAATGTCATCAAAGTTATAACTTTGTACAACGTATCCTCAGTATCTCTTCTAATTTTATTGTCTGTGTCCATTCTCCTCAGATTTTAATTAAGTGTAAATGTAATGGACAGAAATTTATTAAAGTACCTTCACTTTGTTAAATTTAGTTTAATGACATTGGAACCATTACAAGATTTGTTCTCCGTGAAATCAAGTTTCGTAGCCTGGTTACAGAAATGTATATAAATATCTGTTGTCCAAGTATTAATTATTCTTTTTTTTTTTGCGCAAAACACCAGAATCCCATCAGACTATAAAATTACAAATCAAGAAAAGCGACACACAAACACTATCTTTATCGGCTACGACTTCAGCTTATAGTATAATTTTAGAAAATCAGAGAATACAAAGGATACAATTGGGTACTATGCATTTGTACTGGTGGTAGATCTCCCTTACTACTATACAGGGTTGTGCTAATATTATTGTGTTCCGAACAAAATGGCGCTGTAGGTAGTTTAATTACTATAGTAACCAGACTTAATATCATGTATCAAGGCAACACACATGTGAGCATAATGTGGTGCTGTGTATACCATTCTAACTAGTGCCACATTATTATGGATGGGCGTATATCGTACACCATCAGGTGAATATCTCGCTCGTATCGCCAGAACAGAAAAAAAATGCTTTTTTACTATCAGTGTTAGAAAACAACTAAGGATATGATAAGCTGCCATCTCTTGGAAAGCGATGTTCCAAATAGAGCGAAGTGGAGTGAAATAAGTAAGATAGCAGACCCTGTCATAAGACGGGACAAAAGATAAGAAGAAGAAATGTTAAAGAATAACTAAGATTTGACCCTAACAATGTTAGATGTAGCATAAATATTAATCTGTAAAGAAGTTAGCGATAAAGCTAACAATTGATAAAATGAGGATCATAACCGGTTAGGTAGGATAGAAAATTATCACCAGAGTTCAAACAAATTACACTATATGTCTGGACACTACGAAGACAGTTTGCATATTTAGCTCGTGGACCAGATCCGCGAATTCCACTAATTGTTCGAAAAGTATCAAAAAGCGTGATATCAACCCTAACCGTTCATCCTATATTCATTTTAATTGGACACCGAAACACTATTCAGCTTATATACAATGTAGTGCTAATATTACTATCTCGGACTAAGGGGCGCTGTATTTACAAATGAATTAGTGTCAACGCCGGAATCCTATCGGCCGCCTCCCTATGCACCCCCACAGCTACATCAACAGCAACGAGACACCCAGACAATTCAATAATCATTAATCTCTTTTTAAAATTTATCTCGGTACTTTTGTTCTCCTGGCATGTTTTAATCGGATAGGAACGGAAAAAAAGGAGTTTAGTTAAAAACGACTATATTTCTCAACTTAACGTCATCATCATCATCAGCCGATAGACGTCCACTGATGGACATAGACCTCCCTCAAAGATCTCCACGACGATCGGTCCCGCGTCGCTCGCATCCAGTTATTGGCGACTTATATATATATAATTATTACGTAAAACCCATTTAAAAATAAATTGATTTTAAATTACTTGTCTTCAATCTCCTCATTTCAATTTTTTTCGATAGAAGACACACACTAAACTCATTTAAGTAACCGTTTAAGGATTTATAAAAGCAGTATAATTTAAAATCTACAGATTGCCATAATGTAGAATATCATACATTTTATTTACAAGCAAAGAGCGAGGACTCCATTTTCTCGTTGAAATATTTAAATGCAATCATACAACGTGAAAACCTTTGAAGGAAAAATCTTTGTCACAGGGTGACGATGTGTTTAACTTTTTTTTACATAAATCTAGACTTGCATAGCTCTTGCCATTTTAGAAATTGTGTACTTGAGCTAGTTTAACGTAACATAAAGCGGTTATTTCGTTGTGCAATTTAATGTTTATAAACTAGAACTTCGTTTCTCTGTATTCTTCGATAATGGAAACACTAATATAAGATAAAAAAGTGTTTTTTTTTTAATGTACTCTCCATCTGTGTTACGAGACGTCATATTAATGCCCAATTGTATTGCCCAACTTTGAGATAAATAGTTAAATATTAAAAATCATAAATTGGCGAACAAAAAATATAAATTGCTATTTCTTCAGTTTCCCAATAAAAGGAATGTTTTATATCTTGCATACGTATGATACTTATTTAAGATTAAAGTACAGTTACGCGCTAGTTATAGTTTGGTTGAATGATACGCTATTTCAAGAAGAAACCTTTTTTTAATCCTGACAAAAAAATTTCCATTAAAATAAGCCCTTCATAAGTTCAAAATAACCAGTCAAATCGTAAATGGCTCATATTGTCTGTATAGATTAATCACAGTATCGCGACGATGTTCAAAAAGAGAATGAATCATCTGCTCGCCGAACGATACATGATCATTTTAGAAACTTCTATAGATATATTGTTTTCTGATAAGATATCCATAACAGCCAAGTTACGTCCCCACTGCTGGGGCAAAGGCCTGCCCTCAATATGAAGGCGGTGGAGCCATAGTCACCACGCGGCCCCAAGCCGAATTGGTGACATCACACACACCTTAAAATAAATTCTAATTAATGTGCAGGTTTCCTCACGATGTTCTTCTTCTCCATATGTATTTCGCTGTTGTAACTAAAGTTCACAAATATCCATAACTTAAATATTAAAGTCGTCGGTACATGCTGAGATTCGAACCCGCGATCTTCGGAATCAAGGCCGCACGCTCTAGCCATTAGGTCAGCGAGCTATTAGATTAATTAATACCGATGATTTATTCTTTATTCTTAACTCATCACCGGTTATCAGACTCACGGCGCCTCTCCCTATTTATTTGTTTCGAATGTTATAATATTAAAGACGATGGTCAAAATTTTTGTAACTGTACTAATAGAGGATATCAATAAACAAACGCGAATAAACGCGCACAATAAACGCGAATTGTACATGTTGTGTATAAATGGTCAAAGGATTTCAATTAAACATGTTTGCTACGCTTAGGGCGTTACAGGTATTACCTTTGCGCGGCACTGTTTGTGAATGTAGGGATTACGCGACATAGATCAATATTGCAACAGAGTGAAATTTTGAAAACAGTTTCGAAACTATTGAAAACGGACAAATTATTTATTCATTTATTAATTATTTAATAAAAAAAAGTTAGTTAAGAAATAAATCAAAAAAAAAAAAAAAACAGAACGGAAATGAAAGTAAGAAAAATTCTAGTAACATTAATAAAATTTGTGACAGTATTAATTTAATCAACGAACCGTTAAACAAAGAAAGCGAAGTATTTCTATAAAATACGCTGCATTCATTAACTTAAAGTTTATAACGATAGATCTCTTAAGACATTATTTTTTAATTACTTAACGAGTTAATTGATTAAAATAATCATCTTAAGTTATAGTTATTTGTAAAAACTTAACAAGAATGTTTCACTTCTTTGAACATATAAAACACAACGGATTACTTTTCTTAATCATTAATTTATATATAAAAATAAGTTTTTACATGATTCTTAATAATCTTAAAATAGTTTTAAGGTTTTTATTTTATTTAAACATTAATAAATATAACACATTAAAGCAGCAAAGGATTTTAAAGAAAATTTTATGAATGCCTGAATAGAGCGCTTACTGTGTGTACGGATTAAGCACTCGTGGGTTTAGAGCTACGAGTGTTACAACTAGTTCGTAGCATTACCGGCTACGAAAATAACGTAGCAGCATGAACTACGGACGTAACTAGGCGGATTATATAGTTGTAGTTATTTTGATCAGACATTTAATATTAAGTAAATGGACTTGAAATGTTAACATATTACTTTTATATTTATTTATTGTTGTGCTACTGTCCTTCTTATTATTTTTATAATAATAAAAATGAACACTAAATGTAATATCGAACCTCAATTTTATTACATATATACACAAAAATTGATTTTTTTTTAAAGGATCTATTGGTAAGTGATACGCCTGCTCATAATAAAGTAGCGCTATTTAAGATAATATACATTTCATCACATTGCTAATCGTCTTGAGACCTAAGATGTTAACCTAATAATTTTATTAACTACAACGCCTTTCAAACAGGAACACAGTAGTGTTTGGACACTACTATTTGACGACAGGAAAATGAACTTACTTATCAAAGTTTTCTGTAACGGACTAAACACTAGTGATCAATTTATTAAGTTTTTTTTAAACATTTCAATGAATAGAAAAAAAAAATATTTAATTTATTAAATTTGCTATTTTTTTTATTGTCATTAAACTCAATTGGTAATTTGAAGATAAATGTAAAAAAATACATTTTATTTAAGTTATATTATATTTGGAATAAAATATTTTTTTTTCATACAATAAATCTTAATAAATTCATCAATCATCTTAAAAAAAATATTAACCAAGAAAAAACTTAGAATAGCAGTTAAAAGAAAAAATATTGAACGATTAATACAAAAGTTAGGATTTTGTTATTAATTACAAGATGAAATATATTTAATATGATAACTTAACTCTTACCTTGTATTGATTTTTCACTCGGCAAATTAAAAGTCTTTCGCACTTTTTACAAAATTAAAATTTTGAATCAAATGCACAATAAAAAATCTATATAGGGCAAAATTATTTCTAATATTCTAAATATGCATAAACAGTCAATTTTTTACACAGTTGAAAGAGTTCAGAAGCGCCTATGCTTATCGCGACACGGTTGCAAGGACATCGTACGCCATGCGTCGTCCTTGGAGACTGCTTCATAGACTACTGTGCTTTGCACCTCCATCGCGCACTAACCAACGCGTCCGTACTGTACATAGCAGAGCGGATTTCTATATGCCCTAGTTACTAGGGAATCCACCCAACACTCGATTTTAATACTTATCTCTTAAACAGAAAAGATAAAATTCCGTTAAAATAACGAAATACCAAATAATTATATTTTCTTTGTTAAAATTACATTTAAAACATTTGTATGTTACAAATTTTATAAGTAAATAGGAAAGACAAATAAATCGTCTATATCGATTTAAATAAACAATCTAAATTCATGATAATGATATAAAGTACTTAGTTTAAAGTGTGTAGTGTAAAGGAGCAGGTGAATAAGTATGCTTAAATGCTACTTAAAATCGAAATTCACTTAATTTACAATCATACCCTTTCCAGCTAATTATTTATTAAATTATGCTAATGTGACCGATCATAAGTATATCCGTTACAATCCTAATCAAACGTTGGATAAGAGTATACATTAAAAAAAAATACTGCTTTGTTACTAACGTAGTCAATAAGCAAAATTACTACCTTGTTACTAACACTATGGTCACAGACGCCGAAATAAAGTATATTTATTATTATTATTATTAATTCTCGTTTCGAAAATAAAGCTTGAAGATATTAATTCGTGTTAAGGTAATAAATTAGGAGATCTTAGGTTTATTAAATTAGGTTTATAGAGATGAAAATATTCTTTACGTACATATTATTTTTAATTTCCAAAAGGTTGTATGTTGGAGATATAATACTTTAGTACTGTACTGTGTACTCTTGTATATATGTGTTTATGGATAGTATTAACTTGGACAAATTGTCTACGCTATTAAATTGATGAATTATTGCTCTGCTTCTAATCGTCTGTAGTGAATTAAATGTTATATGCACTGCCGTTTGTGCACCAAAATAGCGATCCTTTGATATGCTTCCATGTGTAAATGCGTTTACCGCTGCCAACGTAAATGTGACGAACGGATTTAATTATGTTTATCCAGTCCTATGGCAATGTCATTGGCGAGTTGATTGAAATATGCTCTATACCTTCCTTATATTAAAAGTATGGATCGTTGAAAAAGATTATTATTTTAGAATGAAATAATTTTATGGTCTTTAAAGTTATTAATTGATTACAATCTGTTAAAACAAGTTAAATATGAAAGAAAGGTAGAAATTATATTTTAAAGATTGTATTTACACACTTTGTAAATAAATTTTCTTTTATTATAAAAATAAAATAATGATATTAGTAAGTAAGAAGCTTTAATGTACCTTTTTTATTCATTTTGTAGGGTTAGAAAAACACAGACATATTTAAGATTATACGCGGCCTCTACTTACCTCGATTAATAAAATATTTCACCCATACTTTATTAACTATTACCAGTAATGTGATGTTGTGTATATATTCAAAGTAATGTAAATTCAGATTGTGAGGCTCCTTAAGTATGGTTAGATGAAACATCACCTAGTTTATTGCTACATTAAAAAAAAAGAAGTATAGTTCCATAGCGAGGAAGAACGCCTATGAGATGGACTGACATGATAAAGGCTCATCATCGTTGCCACTATATGAATGCACCATGGAAGCGGTCATCAAAGGGGAATGGCGACATGGTGTAAAGCTCGCGATAAACAACTGAAGTGATTACCACGACCACTCTGTCAAGAGTGATACGACTATGAAGATGAAGAAGTTCCATAATTTTAATCAATTAGAGTTAAAAAAAAGACGTCTCTCAAATAGCCAACATTGTTCGTATGTTAAACCGACGGCCGTTGGGGCAGAAAGGTTCTCGAGTGGCGGCCACGTACCGGAAGACGTAGCGTGGTAAGACCCCCCACAAGGTGGACCGACGACCTAGTCAATATCGCTGGTAACCATTGGATGCGAGGGACCCAGGACCGGTCTGAGTGGAAATCTTTGGGGGAGGCCTTTGTCCAGCAGTGGACGTCTTCCGGCTGATTGGATAGGATTGGTGACATGGTGTAAAGCTTGCGATAAACAACTGATGTGATCACCACGACCACTCTGTCAAGAGTGATACTGACTATGAAGAAGAAGAAGTTCCATATTTTTAATCAATTAGAGTTCAACAAAAGAGGCCTTTCAAATAGCCAACATTGTTCGTATGTATCAAAATTTGTTATAAAACAAAACTAGTTAATAAAAATATAACTAGTTTAAAATTAAGCTAATTTTGATATTAATGTATAAAAAGTTATATTTACAATTCTATATCTTAACAGCAAATTGAGTTATATGATTGAAGTCGTAACATATAAATTCATAGATTTATATATGAAAATTGATAATATCTCTTACAAATTCAATCTGAGAATCGAATTGATTCAATAGCTATAAATAAAGTAAACACTTAAAGAAATTAGCATTGCTTTAGAGCTTTAATAGAAACAGCGATAAAAACTCTCTAAAAGGAAAAGAAAATAACCGGTTATATAACAAAGTAAATCATAAAGGAAAAGCTAACAAAGGTAGCACAAGTCAATCTTAATACAAACAAAAAATCACAAATGAACCATATCAAAGCTTTCAAACGAATTGCATTTTAAAATCACTCAAATTTAATAATAAAGATTACCTTCTCTTAATCCTAAAATAAAAAAAAAACAGTCCAATACCTAGCGGACAACATATGAAGTGATGCCATAACATAGGGGGAGTCGGAAAGTACTTAAAAGGATTTACGAAAGCACTGGAACTGAAAAATTAAATTGTCTTTATCCCTTTAGAGCTTAGCGCTATTCTATCTATGACTATTTGAAATCCATTCATTGCGAATGTTTTAAATTGTTTTAAAGCATACGAACAACTTCAATCAGACCGATTTATAATTTGTATAAATACTTGATATCTCCATCATATCATTATTCTTGGTTTTGTTCGTTTATAGCAGGCCTCCGTTAATGCAGGTGCCATTGCAGCGTCTATTTCTACCGCTAAATAGTAACGAATTAGTGAATTTAGTGCATTAACGAGATATAAAATCTTGACTAAAGGCGACGAACACAATGTGGTGCTGAGTACATCATCTTAACTCCACGTTGTTATCAGAGGAAGCATCACTTACCGTCAGCTGAAGTCTCGCTTGTCTCGGCGCTTCGTTGATTAGCATTACTGTGTACAGCAAAATACCCAAAGGTGTATTTTAAACCTAATATATTATTTATATTGTTTTACAAAACTTATCTACAAAAGGGTCAAGTTATAACTAATTAAAGTCACTTAGTAGCTCGCTGGCCTAATGGTTACAGCGTGCAGCTTTTATTCCGAAGGGCGCGGGTTCGAATCTCGGCATGTAACAATGACTTTTATATTTAAGTTATGTACATTTGTGAACTTTAGTTACAACAGCGAGATACAAACGGTGAAGGAAAACATCGTGAGGAAACCCGCACACTGAAATCATCTTTGTGTGTGTGTGGTGGTCCCAGAAAAGTGGCAACAGGCTCGCCCCCTTGTTACATGGGACCTAATCTGACCATATCTAGCGAAATGTGGGTAATAATATAAAAAAAAATTAAAGTTAATTGATAACAACCGGTTGAGGTAACTGTTCTTATTGGAGATTGTAATACATTGGAACTATTATTCTCAGCAATTAAGGAACGACCAGAGAGAGAGTATTACTGGTGGCAGGTACACTGCAGCGTCTATTACGGCCGTCAAACAATAGTATGCGAACATTACAGTCTTCCTTTAAGTGAATGGCTTGCGGTAACGACAGTCGACATCTTATGTCTCAGGCGACGGGCGCATATCATGTCAGACTAATTAGAACTAGTGCGACATTGTTTTGGGCAGGAACTTCCTGCTCGTCTCATCGTTTAATTGCATTAAAAAATCTATTGACAACGAGCGTCTACTTACGGTATGATAACAGTAATTCAAATTTGTATTAAAAGGAAATATTATCGAAATAAAATACTCGTTAAATCGTTATTAAAACTATCGAGTTTATTATTTTATTAAAATATTAAAGTCTTCATAGACCAATTGTAATAATTTGAAACAAGCGAAACTTTAGGTATTATTATAGAGATGTTTATCTCAGTATTTTTTCATACTGTTCATAACTTTATTTTTCAATGGTAAACTTAATTAATGTAATGGATTTCGCACAAAGCTTACAGTGAAATGTCCGCCGGAATTGCTACATATTTACAATATGACATCGTTTCTATTGAAACAAATTAATTTGCCAACGGATGCCTTTTTCCGAACATTGATGAATGGGCTTTTTTCTATTGCATTGCTTTTAATTGGTTTTTTTTTTTTTAAAAAAAATACGTAGTTTTTAGTGAAGATGAATTAATTGAATATTCACGAATGTTGTTAAAAAAATGTACTTATTATAACAAGAAGTTTTCAAAGGACCTAATAGATGCTGCCACTATGAGCTTTAGCTACCACTATTAGCTTACGCTATCGTCTTTCGTAGCGCAAATCCTTATAAGGATCATACACCTTTGTGCTCATTGACTTAACAAATCGTTACTAAGTATACCCATTTGCTGGATCTCTCTGGATCCTTGTGATGCCAGTACTTTCATCAGTTCCTGATCTCTGCACCCCACCTCAATACTTCTGCATTATAACTTAAATAAATATTAAATTGTGCAGTGATATAGAAGATGGAGAGAGCTTACAGTGCAGTGTTGATAAGGGAAACTAAAAAGTTAATCTACGCCTCGATTGTTGAATTAAAATAAGATTTGTACTTATAATTACTATTGAGTTTTACTACACAAAATTGAAAATAATGATATGTTTAACATCATCATAATTTATCCGCATTACTTTAAAAAATTTGGTAAGTAATCTTTTTCTTCCTTACGCCAAGAGTAAATTAGAAAAGATGGTCGTTCTATTCTCTCCCATTCATGTAGTTGTATATAAATTAATAGTGTAGTTGTAACTGTGTTACAACTTAAAAAATATTAGAATAAGTGAAAAAATGATATTAAATTAATGAATTGTCTGGTTACCAATACAGTACCTCGTACACTGGTACGAGGGCTGGTTTCCAATTTATTAGCCTTGACGTATAATCCGTGACTGTCTGAGTGCCTTATTGTGAAGCTCAATCGAAGTTAACATCAAAGCAGGGGACTTCATTTATTTAGTTACTATATATCACGAACGTCTGATTAATATTTGAACGATTTATTGTGTTTGTAAAATCAAACAAGTAGTATGGACTAATTATTTTTTTATTTTGGTGATGATCAAGTTTTTAATTATTATAATAATTCTAGTAGTATGATGAAAATGGATTTTCTTTTTTCGCCAACGTGAAAACTAGTAAATTTATCATCATGGTAATATGATCATTATGATAAATATACAAAAATATAAGAAAAGTAAATGTAAGTAATGTATTATAATAAAAAAGACGATAGATAAATAGAAAAGATGGTAAATGGTAAATAATGTAAAAAAAAATATTCTATGTCTAAAATACGAATATATATAAAGAAGTTAAATATGAAAAAAGATTCATTATAATAAATAAAAAAAGTTTTTTTTTTCCACGTGTATCTACCATCAGCCGAAAGACTTTAATCAGATTTGATCAGTTTATTATGGAGCTTTTAGAGCATTGTTGTCAACACCACAATGTCTACACATTGTCAAGCACGTCAGCTCGTTTCAATCTTTTGATTGCACCTTGTATAAGAAGATTGTTGGCTAGCGGGTTAGAATGGTCAACCAGACGTTCTTTGTGCTTTGTTTTGTAATTCTGAATTACTTCAGTGACAGTAGGCATTTGCAGATATTCATGCAGCTCATTGTTTTTTGTGAACCAAGGCGCATCACAAATTATACGTAAGATGTTATATTGAACTCGCTGAATGCATTGAATGTGTGTCTTGCTTGCTGTGGACCAGATTTATATACCATAAAACCACATGGGCTTTAGAATTGATGTGTAGATCATAGTCTTATTGTGCAGAGAAAGTGCGGACTGCCTGCCCAACAGCCAGAGTAGGTTGCGGAGACGGTGGTTGATAGCATCCCTTCTGTTTCTAATATGTTCCTTCCATGTCATTCGGCGATCCAGATGGAATCCAAGGTATTTTATACGATCAGACTGCTGCAGTACATACTCACCCAATGTGACAGGTGGACAGTCGCACAAGTTGTGCCTGATGATGGAATCGGATCCTTAACGAGGTTAACATCTCTAATAACATTTCGGTCAGTTTTCCTGGCTTGGATTTGTTTATATACTTCACAACCTTTGTAGTTTGCTGGGTGATCGCAAGAGCAAAGAGCACATCTAGCTGGGGAGTTCCTGGTTTTTTTCTGACAATCTGATGTTTTATGACCCTCGCCACATTTCACACAGCGGTATGGTCCGAATCGAGCATTTACTATCTCACCTCGGAATTTGTTGCCTGAGGCTTCAATATCTTCCACAATAGCAGAGTGTGGGGTGGTGTAGATTTTTAATAACTATTCGATAGCATTTTATGTCTTTTCGAGAAAATGTGTGGCCAATCAAGCCTTTTTCTCTGATAAGATTAATCACCATCTGGTATTCATCTATGGTGTTAACGAGGATGCGGAGAAGGTTTTTGTTCAAAACTTTAATTTTATAGTTGTTTTCGTGAGTGACAGTGTTTAAACACTTTGATAACTCATTTATGTCCTCTATGCCATACAATATTATGAGTGGAATCTAGTAAGATTAATTAATAATTAGATATATAATAAGAAAATAATTGAGCCAGTTAGTAAACTGGCTTTGAATTTCCAGAGTTCGTATTATCAGTCTCGTCTAAGATCAGCTCCTGAAAACTGTTTGATGTGAGCGTTGGTTCTCTTTGAGATGGTGAGGTAGGCGACATTTAATTCGGCGGCGCTTCGCAATCCTTTGCCATGGTGGGGGGGCAGGTTGCAAGAGATATTCCACTGATTTTTGATGAGATTCTTTAACTAAATCAGCTTCGCTGTCAGTATCATGATTGCTATTATTAACTACGGTAGGGCGTGTTTTATTAAAAAAACTTGGGGGAACGCTCATAACAAAATTGATATTTATTGGCTACATCCGTTGCAGTGGTTGGCGGAGTTAAGCACAAGATGTGGAGCCCTTTACGAGCGTGAAGGGATTGTAAATAAGGAAACAAACCACACAAACGGCATCAGGCTATCTTAAAAAATATTCATCCTTCTATATAAACCTAAAAGAACTAAATATTACTATAAACACAACGTAGAACAAAGTCCTAATGGAGACGATCACAAATTAATATAAATAATTAATGGCCAAAACATAAACATTAATCATACTACAAAGAATAGTATGCATCATTCTGGTCACGTAAAATATAATTATCTGATTTTTTTTTTATATTATCATGCCTTTTCCCCAGTAGGAGTAGTCAGAGGCGAATAAACACCCACATTTCGCCAGATGTGGTCAGATTAGGTCCCATGTAACAGGGCCACCACACACACAAAGATGATTTCAGTGTGCGAATTTCCTCACGATGTTTTCCTTTACCGTTTGTATCTCGCTGTTGTAATCAAAGTTCACAAATATACGTAATTTAAATATTAAATCATCGGTACATGCCGAGGTTCGAACCCGCGACCTTCGGAATGAAAGCTGCACGCTCTAACCATTAGGCCAGCGAGCTACTCGATGATTATCTGAGATTCTAAATATTGTTTTAAAAGTATATAAAAGTTATTATATTTAAGAAAGAGGAGTAAGGTTACAATGGTAAAAGAAAAATGGTGGTAAATGATAAAAATTAGAAAAGTAAAGGCCTCGACCCAAAACACGTAGGAGGAATAATGAAAAAAATATGATCATTCGACGCGGAATGATTGTAGATCTCTCATCATTTTATTTCTAATTAAGTTTTATAAACATTTTCATTTAGTATTTTTTATGCAGTTGCTATAGTAACGGTTGATATAGAAAGTCACTTGCGGTTGTGATCGCTCTCAAGTAATATTTCAAAAAACTAATGTCCTATTTTATATGACAGCCAGCAAAGCTGGCGGGGAAAATGTATAGTTATAGTTTGCAGTCAGTATAGTCTGTAATAGTATACTGATGTCATATATATAGACGTATATATATAGGAGATATCCAGAGATTTATTGTTTTGTCACGACATATCAGAATCCAGGTCCAAAGGTAAACACTCAAAATTTGATTTGAGATATTGCTCGTGCCATTTAGTGGTCAGCTAAGCAGAGGGTGACGCGAGGGTGTTAATAACGGGCAGGGTGGCATTAGGCGGCGGGTTGCCGAGGTCCGTAAATATTGACACATCTCAAGTTTAAATTTCAAATCAAATTCTAGGTAATTAAAAAACCAGCAAAGTAGGCGGAGAACAGCTAGTATTTAATACGTTATCATCATCATCAACATATCAACCGTCCACTCTTGGACATAGGTCTCCTGTAATGTGTTAATATAATATGTTATATGTTGTATTAAATATGATCTTAAATAAGATATAATTAACTTGAAATTCTTAGTAATATTTACTGATTACCTTTACTAAATTTCTTCTTCTTGATATTTTATTTCAATAATTTGTGAATATTTTTACAGAAAAATATTTTGTGTTATATATATTTATATTAATATATAAAGGGTGTCTGGCGGCAGATTTATATTTCAAAAAACGAATATCTCAATAAGTTATAAACAGTGCGGGGGCAAGGTGGTGTCATTAGAATCACCGATCGTGCGGATTTCTTAGTAACGATGTCGCAGTGGTCGGGTGAGCATAGCGCGTTCGCTGTTGAAGCATTTTTCTTCACATTTTTGTTCACATTTCAATATTCGACGGATAGGCGATGGGCCGAGTGTGAATTTAATTCGTTCGTGGGTGGAGAGGTCCCGCGCAACTGCTTCGGCTATGAACACACCACGGCCAGGACCTAGTCTATCGTCAAGGACCCCCGAAAACATTGAACTGGTTGAACGCAGTTTACGTGAAAATGCACGACTTTCGATACGGAAAAGGGCAGCTTCACTGGGATTTCCAAGAGCAATTGTGTATGAAATTTTGAAAAAAGATATGAAGTTTCATCCTTTTAAAATTCAAATAATTCAAGAATTGAAAAAAAATTACTTTGCGTCACGCAAATTGTTTTGTGAAACCATGTTGGAGTGTTTTCGCACTGTGAATTCCATTTTTTGGAGCGACGAGGCTCATTTTCATTTAAACGGACACGTAAACAAGCAAAATTGCCGTTACTGGGCTCTAAGAACTCGCAATCCTCGACTGAAGCACCAAAAACCATTACATTGCCCAAGGGTAACTGTTTGGTGCGCTTTATCCACGAATGGGATAATCGGACCATTTTTGTTTGAAAATGCACGGGGCAAAGCGACGAATGTCAATGGTGAGAATTATCGGCTCATGATTTCGAATTTCTTTTTGCCGAACCTGCGAGCTCATTCATCATTCTCATCACACACGTGGTTTCAACAGGATGGTGCGACCGCACACACGGCCAGAGCTTCGATGGATTTGTTGCGAGAAAATCTCCCTCAAAAACTGATTAGTCGCTTTGGGGACATCCCGTGGCCATCGAGGTCACCCGACCTAACTCCAATGGATTTTTTTTTGTGGGGCTACCTCAAAGAGAGAGTTTACGCCAACAATCCGCGAACTGTTGTGGACTTAAGAGAAAATATTCGGCGAGAAATCAGCGCAATTGAACCAAGTTTACTGCAGCGTGTGGCACGGAATACGAGGCTCCGTTTCGAACAGTGTGTGCAACAGGATGGAAGACATTTGGATGACATAATCTTTAAAAAATAAAATCCGCATTTGTACTCTATCTTTTAATACTTTTACTTATGTCAAACATATTATTTTTTATTTAAATTTGAAAACATAAATCTGCCTCCAGACACCCTGTATATGCATAACATAATTAATAGGTTGGGAAAAAAGAAATCCATTATTTTTATATGAACTTCAGGGCTTTATTTAACATGCTTCGGATTGTCCGATTTGGGTCAAATATGCACCGTTTTCTTCTATGATTTGTTGCCATTTTAAAGGTAACTTCATAATGCCTCTCTCGTAGAAGTCCTGGTCTCTATTTGCAAAAAACTCTAGTAGCCGATTTTCACAATCTTCCATGCCAATTTTTTATCACTAAAGAAATTTTGTAACGCAAGAAAAACATGGTAATCGCTTGGTGCCAAGTCCAGACTGTATGGCGGATGCATTAAAACTTCCCAACCAAGCTCCCGAAGTTTTTGGCGAGTCACTGTAGACGTGTGTGGCCTAGCGTTGTCCTGGTGGAACACGACACCTCTCCTGTTGGCCAATTCTGGCCGTTTCTGGACAATTGCTATCTTCAAACGGTCCAGTTGTTGACAGTAGAGATCAGAATTTAGTGCTTGGCCATATAGAAACAACTCATAATAAAAAATCCCCTTTCAGTCCCACCAAATGCACAGCAAAACCTTCCTGGCCGTTAGTCCTGGTTTGGCCACCGTTTGAGGTGCTTCACCGCTCTTTGACCATGATCGTTTTCGCACAGGGTTATCGTATGTGATCCATTTCTCATCTCCAGTCACCATCCGTTTAAGAAATGGGTCTATCTCATTCCGTTTGGCCAAGGCTTCGCAGATGGAAATTCGATCCATCATGTTGTTTTCTGTTAATTGGTGTGGCACCCAAACATCGAGCTTCTTTTTGAATCCAGCTTTGTGTAAATGGTTTAAAACTGTTTTGTGGTCCATTTTTAGCTCCTGGGCGATGTTACGACTGCTAACATGCCGGTCAACTTCGATCATTTCTCCGATTTTATCGACATTTTCGGCGTCCGGCCTACCTGTGCGAGGTGCATCTTTAACTTCAAAAATTCCTGAACGGAATCTACGAAACCAAAATTGCACATAATTGGCTGTTACAGTATCGGGTCCATAAACACCATTCACAATTTTAGCCGCCTGGCTTGCATTTTCGCCTTTGTCAAAGAAAAATTGTAAAATGTACCGAATTTTCTCTTTGTTCACTTTCAATTTTAACCCTGTAACTCACAATTGAATGCACCTAACAAAACACAGCAAAATAATTTGTTTACTGCGAAATGTCACCTTTCCAATGAGCATAAATCTGAAACTGTTTGATCGATACTTTACGAGAAATTTATCACTACAGCCATCTACCGAAAAAATAATGGATTTCTTTTTCCCCAACCTAATATTTATGAATTATGTTTTTTTTTCTACATCTCTATAAAATCCGGTCATTGCAGAATGACACTCATGCAACACAGCGTAAGCAGGAGACAGAGACTCTTCTAAATAAATGCGAAAAATGGTAACGATGATGACTTATTATTAATACGTAGAAATTACCATGACCTGGTGAAGGCAGAAGGAAGCCGCTGGATGCGGGCAGCGGGGAGGCCTATGATCTGCGGTGAACATCTATCGGCTGATGATGATGATGAATTATGGAACTTTTTAAAAACCTTACACCGCAACGAGTAAACTTGACTAAGTATAAATTTTTGCGAACATCTTTTTAATATATTCACAGATCCCAGTTACGAAAAAAATTTGAAATACCATTTTTATACGTTACATAGTTTACTTACTTTATACGAAAAAAATATTATTATTGATATATAAAATTATTTAGTTTGTTGTTGTTTTCATTTTAAAATAGTGTAAACAAAAGCCATTATTACTTTTATCCATCAGGTATTACGACGTTAATCCATCAGTACATTAGGCCGGAACGGATTTAAATTTCATTCCCTGCAATGTGACCGTGACCTTCGATGTTTTTGATATACGGGAGAGCTTTGGTCAGTTTTTTTTTTATAATGCAATTTAATTCACGGGCATCCTTAGCTGCTCTCTAATTCAAGCTTTTGAATCACAAAATCTAAATCTAAGCCAAGAGTTTGCAACTTGAAAATAATAATTATTACATACCGCTGAAACTGTTATTAGAATAAAAATTTTCTGTACATAATGTAATAATTTTTTTCATAGACAAGTATTGCTAATTCTGAAGCGCGAATATTACACCATCTCTTATATCTACAGCGATTGAACAGGTGCATCGAATTTAATCTAACCGATCACATTTCTAACTTATTTTATTAAAAGTTAATATTAATAACACTGAATTGTGTTACGTTTATAATTGTCACAACTTTTAAAGGAATATCAAAAGTTATAAGAAAAAGGATACGAACATCTGTTACTCGGACATCGTCTACGCCGTCCTCGAGACGATTGTACGGCTCACAGAAAAACAAGAAAAATAAAATAAATTAACTGTTTCACACAGGATTTTAGATTATTTTAACTTTTTTTTTATATAAAAATGAATTTATGGAATACAAATAGGTTATAACACAGTCATTACTAATATTTATAAATAAAACGATTGTTAATGAAACAGTATATTTTAACCAACGCTGAGGCCATTTGAACAAATACTGAAAGAATGAAAGGGTGAAAGTTAAAGACGGTTACATTTAAAAAAACAAGAGGAGGAGTTAAATTCTGCGTACTTGCGCGCGCCGATCTACTGAATAGAGATGGGTACCACTTGACAATAAGAATATCGATGAAATTTAATGCAAGAGCCAAAATGTTTGTGCTCTTGAATCACTTCAATATAATCTCATACGGATAGGGTGTTCGTTAAATATCAAGTGGATTCGTTTATCAGTAACAAAATGAAAAACCGAGAAATTAAAATTGTAACTATTACATAAATAATACTTTTTTGTACTATATTTCAATACACGAAGATTGTTTTCGATATTGTGGTAAAATAAATTCGCAGAACTTTGCTTGATGGATGAAACAGGCGTTGGGGTATATTTCGTCAAAGGTGAACTTAAAAAAAATTTAAAGAACTGCAACGACTTCAAGAAGTAAAGATAATTTTTTTTTGTAAAATAATAATTATAATTTTATCGATATATGTGTGATACATCCCTCAATTTTTCGACTATAAGTGCAGTACTGCGGCAGGGGCACCCTCACTCTTCAGGTGGCCCGCGTACTGATCAGTTCTTTCTCCTGGTTGTAATCTCCAGTAGAGAGCTTTGGTGTAGTGTGTTGCCTTGTATCGAGAAACGGTGCGTCAATAATACTTATTAATTTTGTGTGTGTGTGTGTGTATGTCCTTTAAGATATGTGTAACCCTCATCCCTCCTAATTGAGTGTTTATTTGTTTCCAATTCGATGTTGTTGTTCGCATGTTGATGTTTAATTTTAATTTTATTATTTTTTTTTATTTTTTTTTTTGGATGGTGGATCTTTCGTGACTTTGACAGTGCTTATGGTAAGTGTACATGTTGTATTATTTTTATTTCTCTTTTCACTTTCTTTACTTTGTATTTTTTATTAATTGATATATCTAATCTTTCATTATCTTACATTTAAATTATTTAATGACAAATTCGTGTATTATTTGCTATGCCTTAATGTTACTTGACTAAGCACTGCTAAGCACCGCCGCTACGCTAAGTATTAGAGTTCTGTTTCGGTTATTTTCCCGGGCACGCGAGCACCACGTGGCGTTAAACTTCTGCAGTAAATACAGCGCGACTCCAGTCAATGTCGCTCCATTTGATACTTCCGTTTTGATTTTTTTTGTTTGTGTGCATTTCAGCAATTTTATTCAAATTTTTGCAAATTTTGCACATGCTTTATATAAATGCATCAAATCATGTTATAGACAATTATGTATAGAAAAAGATGAAGCTACTTCCTTCGTATGTATTACTTGTTCTTATGATTTTGGTTAAATATAATATTAATAGTGGTTTTAATGGTTAATGATAATAAAAAATAAATAAAATATTTAGTATTGATTATTTTGTACAAGTTGATGACGAAAACTTATATTAGCTTCATCTTTTAATGATTATGTCTATATTATTGTTGTATGTTTAGCTTTCGTCAGAATTGAGAATTTACGTATTGCGATTGCTAAAATCATGCAGTATTTATTGTTGTATGGTTAATTAATATAATGCGTGAGCGAACATCAAGCCACAACAATTGGTTTTTGGTTAATTGTGTTTACAGGCGACAATTAAATTATTTATTAATATAAATTTGTGGTAGGTCTGTGCTGTCGAAAACCGTCTAGATAGTGATGTGCAAACATTATTGTGTTTCGATTTGATAGGCGTTGTAGCTATTGTAATTAATGGGATAACGAGACAACGTCTTATGTCTCAAGGCTAGGAGCGCAATGTGGTGCTGTATGTCCAGAGTGGACGTCTATTGATTGATGAAGATGATAAAACATACTTATTAGTGTCACATTGTTATGGGCAGGCAAATGAACCATAAAATGAACGTCCGACTCGTATAATCGTTTAATCGAAAAGAATGAAAAAAATTAGATAGTATGTTTTTTTTTTCATTGAAAATTGCATCGCGAGTATAATACAGTTCTTTTAGAAAAAAAAATTAATAAAAAGTACATGTTTAGTGTTATAAGTAACAGTACTAACATAGTATTTCAGCACTAAGTTTCTTCTCTTACTAATCTTATATGGACTGTTTGGTGTGAAATAAAGATTACTTTATCTATAGTAATAACGGCCCAATTACGTCCCCACTGCTGGGGCACAGGCCTACCCTCAATATGAGGGCGATTGGGCCATAGTCACCACGCTGGCCCAATGCGGGTTGGTGACTTCACACATACCTTAGAATAAATTTTAAGTCATGTGCGGGTTTCCTCACGATGTTTTCCTTCACCGTTTGTATCTCGCTGTTGTAACTAAAGTCCACAAATGTACATAACTTAAATATTAAAGTCATTGGTACATGCCGAGATTCGAACCCGCGACCTTCGGAATGAAAGCCGCACGCTCTAACCATTAGGCCAGCGAGCTACAACTTACTTTATCTATTTTTATTATTTATACTTACAATTGCATTTCACGTAACTTTGCTCTATATGTATATATAGACCGTACATTTTGACATACGAAATTAAAAAAAAAATCCCTCTTGAAGCCTGGCTACGATAATGATAGCAGTAACTATATGAATAGTAAGGCAATGAATGTAATATAAGTGGCGAGAGGTAGATAACTATGATTGGGCTGTCTGCCGCTACTCACAGTTTTCAATAGTCCTGGGACCTATCTATAAGGTCAGATTACTTAGAAAATGTCAATCAAAAAAATCTAGACATTGTCCATTTATTGCATAAGACCAATACTCTGAGTCTAACTTTGCGAGACATTATGAAATAAAAAGTAGTTTTAGTATTTTTCCAGAAATGTTTCTCCATATTGCTCTCTGTTTCTCCATATGAGATATTATATATGAGATAGCCAGGTATTCATTTTCCAGTAACTCATCACGAGATATTATATATTAGATGTAAAGACTCCAAATCTGGTAGAGATATTTCTTCTGCTATTTTGAGGTCAGCTAAGAAATGATTTTTCAAAATTCCTACCGTAAACGGAGTTGCAGCGTGTTACATCCATAAAACGGGCAGGGAACAGCTAGTTGTTAATATAATGTTAATAAAATTATAGAATATATAATAGTATAGGAATCGAACTTTTAGTTATTTTAATCTACGATATGCTTACTTCTTCTTCTTAAGGTGCCTCTCCGACTAGCGAAGGTTGGCGGTCAGTTCTCCAAATTTAACTCTGTCTCTTGCAATGCTATTTATTGATATGCTTACAATCGTCTTCAATTACTAATAACTTTTTTTTTTTTTAACGTAACGGCTTATCATGAGGCGCTTGTCTAATAACAATGTGGCGCTAGTTAGGATGATATACACAGCACATAAGATGTTGTCTCGTAACAATAAAGTTCTGTTAGCGGTAGTAATAGATGTGACGGTACCTACATACACGGTCTCTGGCAACAAAGACCTACCACCAGTAATGATATTAAGTGACAATTAATCTTAGGATGATGAAGCGCTCTCGTTTAGAATACTCTGGCTCTTGTATGTTGAAGACTGGAACACACCTAGGTTGCAATGGCGCTGATTAACTACATAACCCACCCGATATTAAATAACAAACACCCTGTAATATATCTAGAGCACCCTATAATAATAGCATTTATTTCTAAATGAAAAAAAATATTTTACTTACAGATAAATTATTATTATCGTAAGAAAGCTCAGAGTAACACAGTGGGCGGTAGAGAGGGCGATGCTTAGAGTATCTCTGCGCGATTAAATAGAAAATGAGATGATTCGCAGAAGAACTAGGGTAACCAACATAGCCCTACGAGTCGCGAGACTGAAGTGGCAATGAGAGCATGGCATTTAGCTCATAGAACCGATGGACGTTGGGGTCTTATGAATCTTACTCGTAAGGTGCTGGAGTGGGGAATCCTCACCGGAAAGCGCAACGTTAGCAGTTACTACCCTGTCCCATATAAAAGTATATAAGAATGGTACAGATTGCATATAGAATCCGTTCTGAGTTGTCGGTTAAAAGTAAGAATTTAAATTGGTTAACAAAAGCTAAAGGAGACGTATACCACTTCACATTGTGTGATTGATTGGATCGTCGTCTCGCGATTGAAAAATCGTTTCATTTTGTTATTGCACAGCGAGTAAGCGATCATCGTTAAAGAGATCACAAAGCAGCGCTCAAGAGGTCACTTAACAAAGCGCGGCGAGGTTCAAGGTTTAAAAATACTGCTCCTGTTCAGTTCCTTCGTTTAGTAACTTTGCTGCGTTTTACATTGTAAACTTTAAATTTGTTAACTTCTATAAATAATAAAGTTAATTTCATGCATATTAAAAAGCAGTTCTCCGCCCGCTTAGCTGGCAGTAATAAAGAATTACATTTGAAATTTAGACTTGAAATTTGTCAGAAATAGTCGCGCTTCGGCACTCTGTCGACCCCTGGGCCCCTTTCTTCGTTAACTCCTCTGTAACCCCTTCTTTTGGATATCGAATATTTAATTGCCATTTTTAGTTGAACTCTAAATGGTAGAAGCAAAATATCGATCAATTTTGAGTGTTTACGTGTTTAGGAAATTCCGTGATGAGTCAATAGATATCTGCTACAAAAAATATATAAATAACTAAGAAATGATACTCTCGTCGGACTCTAAACGGAGATGTTGCACTTTAGAATACGTGGGTTCGATTTCTACTGAGCTTAAGTTTCAAGAGGTGTTACAAGAACTTTGTTACTAATCATAGACTTATGATATTCACCTACGTGAACTTGGTCGGATTATTGTATAAATAGTCTTGACTTCTTGACCCTCTCTCATCCCATCAGAGGGAACCTTAAGTGTTTATTTATAAACAACGCTCGTAGCAAGCTAGCCCTGGTAGCTCTAGTAGGACGCTCTCCTTTGCGAACATTTACAGTTTCGCTTGATGCGTTGACTTCGTTACGGTACAGATACATTTTTTATTCTACTAACGAGAAGACGAGCAAGAAGTTCACCTGACGGTAAGCGATACGCAGCTCGTAACAACATAGGGCTAGTCAAAATTATACTCAGCACCACATTGTATTCATCATCTTTATACATAAGATGTTAAGTCTAGCTACCCCCGTAATTTAACTAGTTACAGCGTCTTTCAAACCCGAACACAATAATCATTGCATAGTCTGGCGGTACAAATATGAGTTGCGGTGGTACCTACCTAGATAGTCTCCGGCAACACGTACTTCATCATTATGCGTTGCCTTGTTCAACTGTATTTTCGCGTTCGAATTAAGAACACTTATCCACCCCTTTACCACTACAACCCACCGCCAGTTCCATTTCGAAATGATACTAATTCGTTGTTATTTAATTTTAAATGTTTAGGTAATAAAAATTATTAAAATTTTCAATTTGAAAGCACACCCCATCATTGATAAATACTCGCGTCTGCACTGCGGCGCTATCCGGGTCTACGCGTTCCCGCTGCACGCTACATGTCCGCCATTCAAACTTTTACTTAAACACGATAAAACAAGTGACGTCAAATACCATACGGAATGAAGATACATTATATTATTAATAACTATTAATAACTATTAATAATGTCTTATACATAAATAGTAATTACATTAAACACTTTGTTTACTCATGTGTTAAATAAATACATCAGTACAACTATCTACTCGTATTGACAGCTTGGCCCAATTTATCATTTGCGTTGTGCTGTGGCAACAATGTCGCGGGTTTGATTCCGGATTATATGGTTTAGAATAGGAATTTAAAAAAAAAAATTGTTGGGTGTGTAATTGTGTTTATTCTGCCTTGTATACTATAGAGCATTTTTGGATTGGTTTATATTAAATAGTTTTATAGTTGTTTAAACAAAACCAACTACAAAATTTATTCTTTTCTAAATCATTTCAAGTATTTTTCAGTTTAATAAACAAATTGTTTATAAATGAAATAGTAAATAACAATATACATAATAGTAAACAATAGTATATTAATAAAATAATAGTATATTAAAATTTATGTGCTATTAAATATTTTCACGTTTTGCATCCTTAGTCTTGGTGTCATTAGTCATCTTAGTCCTTATGTTGGTCTGTGGCTACCCCAATGGGAACTGTGGAACTGGGGATATATATGTATGTATGTATGTATGCATCCTTAGTCTTGTTCTATAAGCTTTTGTGTGTAAATGTAAAGCGTTGCACAGACATCATCAAAGGCAACGAACGGTTGGGGTAGGTTGTGAACAGATCAGTCAGTCATTATATTTATTAGTGTAGATCGTATATACAATTTCCGCTTTGCTATTGAATCGACTATGATGTTTGGTTAACGTAGCGCGAATGCTTTGATGTTTATTAAATGTATTAAGAATTTGTATAACAAGAGAAAGCATTATTGTGTCTTATTCTTTATTTTATCTTTCATAAAATATCATAAAATTTTAAATTTTACATCGAATGTACAATAATTTTTTACTATCTTTTAATTTTTTTAAGGAAATTCATTTGATATAAGAAAAGATTCCTTGAATGTTATTGACTGAGGTAAAGTAAGGTAACTAAGATGCTTTTACTACATGATGGTCGGCAACTCAACTTGTCTTGGTGCTATGCGCGGCTATGCGGGTTAAGTCAAACCTATATATATATAACCTAAATTAAACCGTCATTTTAACAAAAACCTGCATTTTTTTTTAATACAGTTATAAGCTACTTGGGCTTATTGTAATACAATTTCTATTAAAGCGTAAACATTTGCGAATGTTTGTTTAATAAGTAAGAAGTATGAAGCAACTGCTGCACTGCGGTATTTATTACATGTGCATAGTGAGTACTCTCTCTCTTTCTCTCTATACGGAATTACCCCGTTTCAAAGTACAGAAGCTTAAAGACGGGGAGGGAGGAACAGGGCTTTAGTCTTTACAAATTGGATTAGAGAGAATTTAAGTTTTAGGAATGTTTTTAATTTTTGTTCCTACATGAAGAACATCGAATATACCAAAGTATTTTAATAATTCCCTAATAAAAACGTATTTTTTGTAAGATTGTTTTAACTATTAACGATCGATCGACAATTCATAGTTTTAATATTTTTAGAATTGAAGTAAACTGAAAAAAATTTAATAGTTGTGGAAAGTTTACTATGCTTGACTAAATCTTACTTTTTTATAACAGTTGGTTTCTTTATTATTAAAAACTATGATGTTGAACATCATTATCAAACTCAATATATGTAAAATATAGCCATTGATATATAAATGAATTAAAAAATGTATATTTAAACTACTTAGATACTATTATAGATTTTTATATTTGTAGTAAGATTCAAACGGGCGTGTTACTTTTACTTCTTACTTGTTTTCAGTAAAATGTATAAATATACTCGCTATCGTAAAATTAACACGGAGACCAATATTAATTACTGTTAATGAGATAGTTTATGTATAATTAAAAATTTCATAGTTTGTTTATTTTTTATAATTATTAAAAAAAGGCGCCCAAATTCAACCCCCATTTGGCTCTTAGAAAAACTAAAATATCATGATATTTGGTTTTTCTTAAGACGGAATTCAGTTCTGAGTATTGAGAACAGTAATACAGCTATATGTTACTAAATCTTAGTTGCTGCAACTACGTTACCTTTAGAAGAAAACGTTTTCAAACTTTTCTTACTTTTTAGATTTATTTCAAAGCTCTTTAGTATCTTTGGCAAGTGCTTTGAAGGTGCTAGCGATTACGTCTCATGCAGCTTAAAAGAATATACTATTAATGTCGGTTGCTACGTCGTCTAACGGACTTTGGATTTGTAGGCGATTGCGTGGAACACGCAACCCGACCTATCACATCATCCCTTAGCACAGTTTTATTTATGCATAGCGTATTTTCCAAACGTACTATCGGTTAACCGTATTTTTACACGTTGGTAAATAAGTAGGTGGTATAACCATTTGTTATATTAAGAGCCCAGAATGATCGTTGATTTGTGATAGGATAATTGATTATATGCGCTAATGTAGACTTGCTGATATCTTCAAGAATATTCACAGAATTACTGAACTGTTTTTGTGTTCAGAGAATTGGTTCCTTGTGATCAACCATTCCCTCGCATTCCGTGGACATCGGTTCCGTTCATTTTGAACGACTATCGTTAATCTAGAAATCGATTTTTGAACATGTACAAGTATTTGTTAAGCGAAGACGAGACTACGGGAATCAAAGAGCAAAGGAGAAAGAGAGAGAGTGGTCTGCAATACTGCCGACAGCTTTTCGGAGATTAAATGGTCGAGGTCCGAAACTACCTCTTTAGAATGTTATGTTTCATATATCAATACAAGCTATATCAAAGTCAATCAAATATATAGTAGTGTTTTATACTGTGCTTGTCAAGATATTGTGTACCTTAAAGAAATAGAAACAAATCCGAGCAAGTTAGAAGTTAGCTTTAGTGTACCGGTTACAGCATTCTAATTACAGTAATGCCCCGCTTAGCGCGACCCCGTTACGCGCGGTTTCACTATAACACGAATTTCAAATTTCGCGTTCAAATGCCTAGCATTACGCGAAAGAGTGCGTATAAACATAATGTAGTCATTAACTTCTCTATGGTCGCGGGGTCCCCGCTTTCTCTGAATATTCTCTTTGAAGAATTAGGAATTCCCTGTCCTTCGACTTTGTTCTATGGGGATTTCCTCGTTCGTTTCGTGTGTTCATTTGTTCCGTAATGTCAGTTCGGTCGGCTGGCAGTTTCGTTTTAACATTTATTGGAGATACATACATAATTTAACCCTACGTTAAAAATGCCGCCTGTAAAGAAAAAAGAGCGTAAAAGCGTCACTTTGGAATTGAAGATGAAAGTGTTAAGAAGGATGGAAAATGGAGGCAAAGCAGCAATTGTTGGGAGAGATTTTGGACTCTCAGAATCGACCGTGAGAACGATTTATAAAAATCGGGAAAAAATTAAAATCTCCAGCGAAAGTTCAACACCTATAAGTGCAACAAAACTTTCTCGTTCGAGATCATCTATCTTAGAAAGAATCAAGAAATTACTGTCAGTCTGGATCCAAGATTGAATAAGAAGTACACACCACTAAGTCAAGAACTCATATGCACAAAAGCAAAATCTTTGTATGAGATGCTGAAAACAAAAGGAGAAGGGAGTGCCACTCCGACTTTTGCTGCCAGCAGAGGCTGGTTCCATCGGTTCAAGCAGCTTTCTAATCTTCACAATATCCACATAACAGGCGAGGCGGCCAGCGCAGACGTTCAAGCTGCAGCTGAGTTTCCAGACAAGTTTCAAGAGTTCGTTAGACTAGGGAAAATTCCTGCTTGTCTCATCTTCAATGTTGATGAGACCGCACTTTACTGAAAAAAAAAGCCATCTCGAACATTCATTTCTAAGGAAGAACGTCAAGCCAGTGGTTTCAAAGCTGCGAAAGATCGACTAACACTTCTACTGGGTGGTAATGCCACTGGTGATTTCAAACTGAAACTTTTACTAGTGTACCATTCAGAAACACCCCGTGTAATGCGAGGCACATACAAGACAAGTCTACCAGTTGTGTGGCGATCAAACAGAAAGGCAAGGATTAGCCGGGCAATTTTTCAGGAATGGTAATCGAATAGTTTTTACCCATCAGTCAAATCATACTGTGACAGGAATGGGCTTGAACCTAAAGTTATATTTCTCTTAGACAATGCCCCAGGACATCCAACCTCACTTGATACGCCCAGAGACTTAAAAGTGTACGTAAAGTTCCTTCCACCAAACACTACGTCAATGTTACAACCTATGGACCAGGGAGCAATAGCAAACTTCAAAGCTAATTACCATCGCCGCACTTTTAGCCAACTAATTCATCAAACTTTCGGGGAAGGAAGACATTCTATGCGAGAGTGGTGGAAGTCATACATTATGAAGTCTATTCACAACATCGAAGAGGCTTGGAAGGAAGTTAAAATGAGTTGTATGAATGGGGTGTGGTGTAATCTTTGGCCAGATGTAGTGGAAGGACCGAGAAGAATTGTCCAGATGCAGAGACAAGTGCTTGAAGACATTGCTGCAATGATTGAGGGGTCTGAACTTGAAGATGTCACGGTAGATCTCGTAGAACTTGTAGCAACGCACGACGATCCTATCAGCAAAGAAGATCTGATCGAGTTACAGAATAATTCTATCTACGATGAGGAAGAACAAGTAGAAGAGAAAGTTTTATCTTCAGGGGAAATACAAAATGCACTTTCAAAAATTTATTCAGGTTTTGACATATTGCAGAGTATAGACAATAATGATGGCCGTGTCTTGACCGTGTGTCAAACAATTAAAAACAGTGTTGGGTGTTATGAACGTATTTTACAAGAACGTAAACAAAACGCTACCCAAAAGACAATAGATGTATTTTTCCGTTAATAAATAAGAGTATGTATTGCATAAAGTGTTCTTAGAATTAAAGTGATCGATTAAAATGATTTGTATTTTTTTGTATGTTTAACCATAAACTTCGATATACGCGAATTTCAGTTAACGCGATTTTTTTCGGAACGTATCTCTCGCGTAAAGCGGGGTATTACTGTAAATCACTTCAAACACTGAAACCTGATGACGAAGAGGTTTCAGTTGAGAGTGAACTATAATTATTAATTAATATTTTTGTTTTCGAATATCTACGTAAAAAAAAACATTAATTGATGTTCTTGAACATTTAAAATAATCTAAGTATCAAAATTCAAGTATCAAAGTATCAATACAGAGATAAACAAATCGCTGTAGTGTTTAAAGATTCTTGTATAGTACATTAATCAATTAACTATATTTTTACGAATTATACAGGCGGTAGCTAAAATAGAACTATGTCATAAGCAACACAACTATGACTATCTACTCTCTTACTCTCTCAAGAATAAGAAACGAGTCAATTTACAGCACGAGTCTTATATGTTGATGAAAAAAAAACCTAGATCATAAACAGATATAACTCATTCGTTAGAAGTTACATAGAATTAATAACACGTTGTATTCAGATTTGGTTTAAGTATATTTCACAGGTACTTTGACAATCTTTTCAAAATTCAGTTCGACATTCTTCAAGAATTGGTGTGAAGATAGTAAATAGGAGTTTACACTCTTATGTACTCGTACGTATAATTTCATATAGTGGCTAGAACTTTCCTACTTACAACGTCAAATAAGCATAATTTTATATACATTGATCATGAGAGTATTCCACTCTAACATTTATTTTTTTAAAATATATACTACATCTATACATTTTCTTTTTGTTTCAGATCCACTTAAAATCTAAGCGTAATGGATCCACCGGAAAATCCAACAATCCGACTTCCCGGACACGCTCAGCCAGATCCGGAAGGAGGATGGTGCAACAAGTACATTATTATTTTTTGGATTGTTATATTATTGTTATTTTTTTCGCCCATTGCAGCGAGCTTCATAAATCACCAGAAGAATCGTTACGATGGCGATGTGGCACTCAGGGTTCGGGCAGAGCTCGAAAAATCCATGGCTCGGACGGTTTGTTACAACGCTTGCATTGACAGACAAGAGAAAAGAGCAACAGCAAAACCAAAGCCAGCCGACGGAGAAGAGCCAGCAAAACCTAAACCTCCACTTGTAAGTAAACATTTATTTCATTTCATATTATACAAAATATCGGAAATACAGCCGATCGAATCATTTTTTTCATAGCTATAGTCTTACCGCAAGGTGTTTAAGTCATTTTACTGTCTGTCTGTACTGTACTGTCTACTTTTGTCTAACTTTAAGGTACAATGTTTGTCAAAACTCTCAGAGACATGATAATCTTTGTCGGTTTTGTTCAATCATTCTTCAGATTAATTTTAAGTAATTATTGCATATATAAGAAAATATAAATACTGAAATTTCAATATTACCATTATGATCATATATATTAATTAGAATTTAAAATCAAAACAACCCTTGACAATTTACATTCTACATCTATACCTCATATTTGTTTCCGCAAGATGTTGTGATGATTCTTTGTTCCTTTAGACATAAAATTTATCTTAGAATTAATAATATAGTTACTTGTTATTTTAAACAATCCGCCTTCTCCTTATTATCTCTAAGATAAACATCGTTGTTTATTTTCTTCTCATAATGGATAACTTCGATCTTTTATTCAGAATATAAATTCTATTTCTTGTTACTCTAGATTCTATGAGAACTCATTTACAATTCTGGCTACATTGATCTTGAACTCTTTATCTGAAGAGATTCAGAATGCTACTTATAAACGAGTTCGGGAAAACTTCAATAAGACATCGCATTATTATTTATTTAATTGTATTTATTTATGGGTATATATATGGGTACAAATTTAAACATTTCTATCCATCTACCACAAAACACATTTAGCTCTGCAGCATCTCATGGCTGGTAGAGAATACCTACAGGCATTAAGCCAGCCTTTTGTATACTATAAAACAATATATTAAATATTGTGTATATAATATAAGTTTATATTTTTTATGGTTATTTTGCATAATAAAGAAAAAATACAATAGAGATAGGATAATCCAAAAGTGGTGGTTATAATGGAGCAACTCTTCTAGTCAACCTTTCTTTTTGTAATAAAAATATAAGTACATATATGATTAACATTACTTGCCACTTGCCACGTTAAAGGATATAAAATTTATGTTTCGCAATTGTCGGTTTCTATGTTAGTATATTATAACATTTTTTTAAATACTTTAAGAAAATTAAATAAAATTCTATATCTAGTCTTTATCTTGTTTGTCTTGTTTCGATATTACAAAACTGCTTTACAAAAAAATATATACATGCTAAACGCTGCGTAAGAGCAAGGTATTAGTGCGATTGGTGTACAGCGTTCTCCATAGCCGTCCTGACACTGACCCAAAACGCGACGCCGATCGCGCCGTTCACAAAATTAACATTTCTAATTTTACAATAATTTTCGTGTAATGAGTGTTCGGGCCACTCCGCGACACTCGTGTTAACGATACGCCCGCCGCCGCAGCACCGACCTCTTCTAATTAACCGCTCATAAAACTATGAAAGCTTTGTTCAAAATTGCGCAAATCTAAAAAAACTGTGCGTGCGCCCAAAATAAAACTAGCCGTCGTCGCGAGCGCAGACACGCCGGTAAACGGTCCATTCGACGTCCCGGAATATACATAGAAATACACTCTGAAAATATTCCGTGAAAACGTCGGCACTCGGCCGCCTGCCATCCTTAGTTAACAATTCAATCGTAAACAATGTGTGTGACTTACGATACGGCCCTGTGAGATCAGACTGAGCGCCGTGGTATCCCCGTTGTGTGTTACCGTGTGCTTTAGTGACACAATTGACAGATAAGGAGATAAATGTTCGCGGGCGGTGGTGCCGGTTTCCAAAAGCAGTCGAAACCGCCCTGGGACACCGCCAACTCTAACGCTGAGGTTGCGCCCAGCTGGTAAGTTGTTGATATTAAATAAAACAATAACCCATTATGACAAATAACGGAAACTCTATGGATTACCATATTTTTAATAACAACTATTTGCATTACTTTAGTGATAACACTAAGCTTAAAACGTATTTAATACAAAACGTACTTTTTATCAGTACATCGGAACTATTAACGCCTAAAAAATATTTCATACAAACGTGAGCCGATTTGTCTAAAGCATCTTTTTTATTAATAAACAATCAAGAAAAAATCTTAATTTATAAGTAATCTAGACAACAAATACCAACTGTAATAATTATATCCAATACTATCGATCTATACATCTGTTACTTATTAATATGTACACAACATCGTTATTATATATTATCCAAAAAACTGAAAAAAACTCACAAAAGTTTTCATACGTGTTCACATTTATAAATCATTTCCCAATAACAGTTGCTTTGAACTGAAACTATACTGATGTGATTCAAATATAAACATTTACACAATTTATATGTTTCATAACAATTTTTCATATGAATACTTGTTACCGTTATTCATATCATTTACTCCATCGTTTCTCTTTCAATATTCATCCCACTCTTTAATTGAGTATTCACAGAGACTAAAACTATTTAGTAAAGTGAAATTTAATTTTGAGAAACGATAGCCATTTTTCTAACTGTTTTGTTTATATTCTTATTCCGTAATTATGTCGTATTTAACGATAGAGTTTATTTAATCTTTTTCATGTATCGTAAATGCAACATCGTCTCTAACGTACACATCTCAGCGCGTTTCGTTAAAAGAGAAAAAATAAACAAACAAAATGTTCAAAACAAATGATTTCATACAAATTCTATATTAAACAGTTGAAATTTTCTCATCACTCAACATGAAAGAAATACAAAATTTCTTTCATGATTTTTTTCATTTGTCCAAACAAACAGATTTGCGTAAAAGAAACGGCTGTCCGTTGAGTTTTTTTTTTTTTTTTTTGAAAAACCCTTATGATACTTTAATGCTATAAATAAGTCAGACGGCATTCTCTAACTTGGCTATTTTTAGCTACGAAAACACACACGAGTGTTGTAATAAAGACGTCAGCCGTAACTACAATGACACTTCTCGCCTACTCTTTCTGGGTCAATGGTGCATCCTGAATATGCAGGTTGCAATATATGCAAACGTGTTTTAATTATCTTTAATTAAAAGAAATACGAAATATATTTAATAAGAAATTATTTGCTTAGTTAATGATAACCGTTAGAGGTAGTAGCTATCAATGGATAGCTACTACCTCTAACGGTTACCAAGAGTCTATTGTCCGCTCAGTTTCTTATTAACAGTTAATCGCGTATTGTGTGGATATATAATAATTTCAATTGATATTATATAGTTAAAAATTTAATAGCAAACTATACCTAGTTTTAGAATTAATGCTATCGGAAACGAATTTCATCGGTGATCAGTAAAGGGTACGAATCAGGTTAACTACATTCACAGTGTTAAACAAACTAATTTTGTTCGCGTTGGAAGCTGTTAATCAAACCACATGCTTTACTTCATTCTGGTCGTCCGGTTTTTATTAACTTTTCTGTAGTATGCTTCATAAACTCTGTCTTTAATTAGAATACTATGTTAATTTTGTAAACATATACGTAAATATAAAGTTAAAAGGCAGACCTGCTATAAACGTTCAAAGACGGAGGACAGTTACTTTGAGACTCTCTGTTGAAGAAATTTATTAATTTCTTTTTGGCAAGTTATAGTAATACTGAATATGTTTTGTTTATTCTACCAAGCGACGAATGGAACAGGAAGTTTACCCAATCGTCACCGTGCTAAGATTATAAACACTGCTTCATATTAAGTTCATTGATTACCTTATATACTTAAAAGTTATAAAGAAAACAAGTATTGAGTTGTGAAAGGTTTGACAAGTTCTTGGCAATCAAGCAAGGAAGTCTGAAACGTTCAACAGCCCAGGTTCAATGTCATCGACCTGAACCAACAACATCTCGCTTACTGACCCACATTGTATTAGAGCACTGTCACTATAATATCTATACGTTGTTTTTATTTATTTTTAGTTTTGATCTTGAGTTTTTTCGGTGTTTTCACTTTAATATGCAGCATTATGAAATTTTGTTTAAACTTTACTCACAGTACAATGGATATATTTGCTTTTCATACAGGTTGCATACTGATTAATTCTTCAGGTATTTTTTAGGAAAAACTTGGTTATGATTAACTAAATGTTCTATATTATGATCTTCCAGTTAAGAATAGTCTTAACATCTAGCAAGCGTAGTGGTAGTAGTAGTATGCAAATTTTAATATCATCCAATATTAAGCGGACGGTCAGTAACAACTTGGTTGAAATTATAACATTTTATAGCATGAGATATGGCAACAATATACAATATGTAATTTTGTGTTATAACTTTATAAGTAATGAATTACTGGAATGTGTTTATCGGTCTAAAAAAATCACCACAGGTTAGTCATCATTCAGTCTCAATTACTCATACATATATTTCTACATCGTACGTCGCACATATTAAATAGTTTTCTCTCTTCTTAGTTTTGTCTAATATAGCGGTAGGGTCAGTTGTCCTCAGTTGTATCAACTTTTCATTTATTCATAATCATCAATGATATGTTACAATTAAAAATACCTTTTCGAATATTCTTATGAATGAGCTATTGCATTATGACTTAAGAACGGCAACAATAAGGAATAACAAAGTACAGAATTATTGCTATGCCGCATGCGAACTATGAAATGCATTTAAACTTAACTAATGCGGGGCTCACGTAAAGGGGTTTGAGTTTATTCAGATTATGAAAATATTCAAACATTTCGGAGAGTTTTAAAAAAAAGTCTCAGAAAGTTCATTAGAAAAATTCAATTACTTTATCCCAATTTCTTTGTTCGACAAAACGTCATATATATACTCTTGCCCGTAACATGGCGCTACTTATGATGCGACACAGCAACACATGCTTGTTGACTTAAGATTTAAGATATAAAATCTTGTACCCTTAGTAGTTTAGTGAAACCAGTTAGCTGGTAAGCTATACTAAAAAATTGCAGAAATAGCCGTTGCGAATGCATGCGGTGCGGTACGAAGATGGTCTCCGGTAACAGACACCTATCAGTAGCAGTAAATAGAACCGACCATAAATAGAAACTGATTAAAACACGACGTTTCAACAAAGAAACTTTAATTAATTTTTTTGTTAAGAGTTAAAATTTGCAGGTCACACATATAGGTATTTTCTTTCCGACAATTTTTTTTATAATAGTACCTTGCTGTTAAAACTTATGCGTTTTCACAGATAAAGACGAACTTAAAAATATTTTGAGTGAGAATTTTCTTCCAATCGGCTCAATAAAGAGTGTCAACATTCTTCCTCTATCGCTCATTAAGTATATAGTTAATAGTCATAGAGGCAAATACCTGTGAAAAAAAGTTTGTGCTAAGTTTTTTTAATTTTTTTTTGTTTACGCGTTATGAATATGCAGTTATGTGATCGTCAATAGTTAGAGGAAAATTTACTGATGGGAATAGCATAGTAGTTTGTTGAATCCGCTTAAAATAATCTCTGAGTGGTGTGTAGTGAACTCGTAGAATACAAAACAGTGTTGTATGGAAAACCATACAATAACCCTGTACAGCATCGGACGTCCATCGGCAGATATAACAATGATAACACGTACAATATGGAACAGTTCACAGCAGTATTCCATATTCCTCAATGATTAAACCCGTTTTTGGGTATAATTTTTAATAAAAGATGTAAATGTAAACCCAATGATAATTCGCAATTAGTGAAATGTATCGGTAACTGGGTCAACTGATGAAATAGGGGAAAATACAGCAATACGATATCAGGCTGCAGAAAATGAAAATGATATTCCGATCGTTAGGCCCGGTTGCGAGCGGTGAATGATTTACAAGTCAAAATCATCGCTGACTTATCTCTTCTGTCTGTGTACTGCCTAAAATAGATAATGAACTTACATCAGTATTTGTATATATACTGTTTTATATACCGCTATTGTACATTCGATCGCTTTGAGCATAGCAATCTTATAATGGAATGTAAAAAACAAGTAATGTATCCCGAAAGATTAGTTGACGTCTAATATATATTACCCATGAAATCTAAATATGTAAACAATAAGAAATTTCAGAAAATATTAAGAAATAACTGTTGTCCTAAAAAACAGTGTAGCTTATTTACACGAATTTTTCGTATGTGCGGGCACTGAACCCTTGACACTTGACATACTAGCTCTAACGAGGTGACCACTTATTACCGCCTCAATCGTCTTCTTCGTTACGTTTTTATGTAATCTAATTAGAAACGTTATTTATATATAATAATTCTTCGTTAAAAACCTTATTTCCTTAAAGTTGAAATTGCACATATAATAATATGATTCAATTTCAGTGTTTAGTAACAAGTTCTAATTTTTTTTTAGCTTCATGTTCCTCAACGACGCGTTATTTCATTGAAGTTTATTCAATTTCGGACTTAACTTTTGTTTTAAAGATTTAACCCAACTATCTAAATATTTTTTTTATTATGAAATTTAGATTAGATTACATAAAATTTAATAATAAACTTTTCAGCGCCATCTGCGCAACTTGCGATTAACTACACAGAGTTCATTAAACTCTACACATTGACTTTACCAGTTTATTTTAGAATTTTAACGCCATCTATGAAGGGGTTGAGACAACATTTAGAATAATGGGTTCGAACTAAAAGAGTATACACTTTTGTTAGACAATTTTAGGATTTCATACCGTCTCGGAATGATTTCGTTTTCCATTTGTTCCAAAAGGTGGCGGAAATTAATAAATTTAAATTGACAAATATAGTAATTCCAAAATTTACATCAAATTTCTTTTAACCTAACTTTAAGTAAAGTTTATAAGGTGTAGTACGAGTAGTTTCAAATCTAGTTTAGAATATTTATATTTTGATTTACTTTGCTACTGTTGTGTGTAATATGATAATAATTTATTGAAGCCGCTTAAAATAATCTCTGGGTTCCATGGACTCGAATACAAAACAGTGTTGTATGGAAAACCTTACAATAGCCCTGTACAGCAGCGGACGTCCATCGATATATATATAACAATAATAACACGTACAACATATGACAATTCACAGAAGTCCTCCATATTCCTCAATGATTAAATTGTTTTTTATCATTGAGGAATGATATTTTTTTATAAAACATGTAAATGTTAACCCAATTCGTCGCCACTGGCATCGGGGTCGGCGATATTGGAAACCTGTTCCGAGAATTCGTTGTTAAATTTGCTTCCTCATGCGAAGTTGTAATTTCAATTGATGTTAACATGTATTTATCATCATTGTGGTCAAACTGAAATTTCTCTCATAATATTATTGGACTCGTTATGAATTAATAATTATTTAATAGATATGCTACGGTTTCGATTTTACATACATACACATCACGCCTCGTTCCACAGTGGGGTAGGCAGAGACCACCTCTCTCCACTTGCTACGATCCTGGCACAGCTGTCTCGCTTCCTCCATTTTCATGAGCGTCTTCATGCATGCTCGTTCTTTTGCGAGTCGATTTATCATGGATCTCTAGATCTATTCGATGCTTCTTATCATAACTGCCAGTGCTGGGCATAGGCCTCTCTCAAGAATCGTCATCGAGGCGGAATTTAGTAATTTTTTTTATCGTTCCCTTGCGTAAGGTGGGTCAGGGACTTTATTTTTCCGTTCATTTACCATTATTTAGCTTAATTATCATTTTACTCACTCCAATCTTTCAGTTTTTCTCATCTTTCACTCTCTGCTTTTCCTACACACTTATTTTTCTCTAACATTCTGCATCCCAATTCCTTTTTTTATTCCTCACCCGAGCGAAGAGTCACCCGTGTTCTCGATCTGAAAGAGATCTGCGATACATAAAAACTTTTTCTACATTAATTTTATTTCTTCACTATTTTTTTTAATGTTCTTGTTTCTATTTATTTGTACTTTCTTCTTTGGTTTCCTTACTTGGCTTTACTTATTCTAATATCACAACTTATTTTTTAATTTATATTTATTAGTTTATACATATTTATTTTTATTTATTACGTCCATTATAGCCTACCACATATTGCATTGTAAGAACACTTGACGACTGCCGTCTTCACTCATCAGAGAGGCAATGCCTTCTTCGTTTAATGTGAAATGGAGATAGGAAGGCAGCCTTCCTATCTCCATTTCACATTCTAAACGCTTTCTCCCATAAACGGGACAGGAGATAACAATGTGCACCACGGTCTGGTACACCGCAGGGTCACAAAGGCACGAAAGAATCTCCTTGGGTTTAACCTATGCAGGTACCCGGAGAAATCCCCGTGCTCCGTGAACATTTGGACCATGACCGTATCCAGCACCAGCCGGCGCAGTATTCGTTAGGCCGATGCCATGTTTGGGAAAAAGATCTGTGTTGTTGAAGCCGTTGTACCTTCCACATTCCTCTTATTCCATTCGTCAAACATTTTCAGCCTGAGCTGATACTTGATGAATGAGATGAGACAATCCTCGTTCTCTGGTGTTTTTTTTTGCTGTCCAGGGCCGCTTACTTGGCCAGCACATTCTTCCCTTGTTCTCTCCTTTTCATTACATATTTTTTTATTCTCTACGCTAAGGGATGGAGGGTGGGAATTGGGTCTTGGCCCCACCTCGCTGGCCAAGTACGGGTTGGTGGCTGATCAGTACCTTCTCTGTTGTTTAACAGGGTGCATAGCGTGTAGGTGAAGTTGACATGAGCTCCGAAAAATTTTGGCAAGGACCCCTTACCCCCCTATTAGGATATATATATATATAGATATATATATATATATATATATATATATATATATGTATGTATATATTTATATTATCACGCCTTTTTCGCCAGATGTGGTCAGATTAGGCCCCATGTAACAGGGGTAGAGCCTGTTGCCACTTTATTTGGGCCACCACACACGCACACACAAAGATGATTTCAGTGTGCGGGTTTCTTCACGATGTTTTCTTTCACCGTTTGTATCTCGCTGTTGTAACTAAAGTTCACAAATGTACATAACTTAAATATTAAAGTCATCGGTACATGCCGAGATTTGAACCCGCGACCTTCGGAATGAAAGCCGCACGCTCTAACCATTAGGCCAGCGAGCTACTTTATATATATGTATTTAGTAAAAGCGATAGATATTTCAATTTTAATATTAATCTAGAAATTTCTGTTGACTCTATGAATGCAATCGTTTGCATAAACCATTTGTTGTATATTAAATAAATATTAATATACTTATTTAAAATAATATATTTATTTAATGGTGATTAGTCTCCTTGAACTAGGCTGGTAACACCACAGCCGCCAAACAGTACTGTACAAACATTACCGTGTTCCGGTTTTAAGGGCAGTGTAGCTAGTCAAATTACTGGGTTAACGACACTAAACATCTTACGTCTCAAGACAAGTGCTGCGGTTTGTATCATCAAAACAGCCGCACCTTTTTATGGGCAAGTGTATAACTTACCATAGAGGCATAGAGGCGTGTTGGTCCCCACACTGATGTATGGTAGTGAATGTTGGGTATGGCAGAAGAAACATGAAAGTAGAATTAATGCTGTGGAGATGAGAAGCCTAAGAAGTATAACTGGAGTGAAACGGATGGACAAAGTGAGGAACAGTGTGATAAGGAAGCGGTGCGGCGCGGTTGAAGATGTAATGACAAGGATAGAGAAAGGGATGCTTAGATGGTTCGGCCATGTCGAAAGAATGGATGAAAGAAGATTAACGAAAGAAATATACACGGTAAGAATGATTGGAAAAATCGGTGCTGGTTGACCTAGGCGGACATATTCCGATCAAATCGGAGATGTCCTAAAGAAAGGCCGGGTCAAAAGCACTCGCAACCGACGAGCATGCATGAAGACGCCTATGAAAGTGAAGGAAGCGATAGAGGTGTGCCAGGATCGTAGCAGGTGGAGAGAGGTGGTCTCAGCCTACCCCACTGGGAACGAGGCGTGATATATATGTATGTATAACTTACCATCAGGTGAACGTCCGGCTCGTATCGTGGTTTGGTAAAATAAAAAAAATAATGTGTCTGCCGCTATAAACTATAACTATACCGGTCGAATATATTTCAACACAGGGGAAGTGCACGTCTGCTGCCGTTGATCCGATTATGTTTTCCCTTTACAAAGCACTATACAAATAATTTGAAATTCGCTTCCTACCTGCATATACCAGTGTGCGCCCTTTGTTCATTTTCACTGTACTCCGATTTTATAAGGGGATTAAATTTCATTTTCTATACCACCAACTATGTCTGTCCATATGAATATTGATAAATTATGTACAAGTATATTTACCTGTGTGAATGATGAACGAACACGGAATGAAGAAAATTTATTATATACAAAATTAATTTATTTTTCTCTCGTTGTCTCTAAATTTTCACATATCTGTATTAAAGGTAAAAAGTATACACTACTTAATATTTCAAAATATTATGTGGTTTCACAGGAATAGATGGAAAATACACGTTATTATAAAAATATAGACCTTTTTCCTTATTTTATCGTCTCTTGACGTCAGTTCGTTATACAATATTACAGACTAGCACGGAACACCTTTTTTATACAAAAGCATAAAGCAGAGATTGTTTTTTTTTTTTTAAAAAACATAAATTATACACGAGAAATGATTTCACTACACTTCAAGTGATAACTATTGTGAATCGGAATGATGTGATCAAAAAACTTATTCGTACGATCTGATAGTAATCTACAGGTCTATGATAATGAGTTGTATATTAAAAATTTGGTTAAGTATACTTAATGTATACCTTTAGGATTCATAGTCCACTGCTGGGCCTCGAATTCTTTTTATACAAAGATAGTTACAAGGCTAAAAGCTAGAAAGATGATCGTGTGCGAGTTGGCGGACTTCTCATATGTTGGAAAGTATTATAATTGGAATATACCGCTTTTCCATCGCCGGAAGCTCAGTGGGATTTCGTTTCCGGACATATTAGTATGATACTCCACTGCAATTAAAACTGAGTATTTTAACTGGTTTTTGTTTTTATCTTTAAATACAGTTTTCAATTGACCATTAATAAATGTGATACCGTTTAACATGTACTATTACATATATAAATTTGCGATGAGTATACTCGTAGTATGATCTCCGATTTAAAGTGAGTGCATGTTTAGCACTATGGTCGTTAATCGAGTCAGTGGGACAACAAAATCGATTTGTGGCTATTTTAGTACTCGCAGAATATTCCACCACTCCTACCCATTGTGGTGGTTGCTTTGTCGCATGCTTGTTCGACCTCGCGCAATCACGCTCTTCCTGATAGCTAACTACCTTTTAATAAACATAAAACATTGTTATAGTACAATAGCACATAGATAGATGTAAAAGGTTATATGTTAGTAGAATTTGATTTTTTTTTTTATCTATAATGCACCTTCGACATGAGTTTCATACTCCGTGTTCTCGTCATATTTACTGGTAGTAGGTATCTGTTGGCGGAGACCGCTTAGGTAGGTACTACAGCAGAATTTATTTCTGCCGCCAAATATTAATGTGCAAACTTTACTGTGTTACGGTTTGAAGGGCGTTGTATAATTAGTAAAATTACTGGAGTAATGAAATATAACATCTTAAGTGTCAAGGCGACGAGCGCGATGTGATGCTATGAATACCATCTTAACTAGCGCTATGTTGTTAAGGGCAGGCGTATCACTTACCATCAGATGAACAACAAGCGGTTATGGTAACACATTAACAAAATGAAGATAGTGGCGTGGCTCTTTAGTTGGGTTAAGAAACCCCACCTTCATTTAAATTATAGCATATAATATATAGCCTCGGACTTAGTTTAATATAAACCGAATCCACGCTGAGATTTTTTTTTATCCTACATGTTGATAGTAAGTGGTACGCCTGGCCATGAGAACGTGGTGGTAGTTAGGATGATATAAACTGTGGCCCATTGCGCTCATCGCCCTGAAGCATAAGATATTATGTCTCGTTACCTTAATAACTTCACTATCTGCAGCGCCCTTCAAATCGGAACACGGTAAACAAATTATTGCACAACTATGTTTGCAAATTACTGTTTGGTAATAGAATGGCGCTGTGGTAGTATCTACCTATACAGTGTATAACAACAGAGACCACCAAAAACATGGAGGCAGCAGTGCGCACTCAATATAATTAGCTGTTGCCTTGTGTGGTAAAATAATGAATGCGTTTTAATTCAGGACACATTTTACTTTGATATCAATTAGTAAATGGATGAAATTTTAAATATTTCGGCAAAAATCATTGCCTTTGTACACTGGAGCGGTACTTTGGTTTTTACCCTTTGTGACGCTCTTTGTACGATTTTGTTATGGCCGAGCGAAATTCCTGTTGACGCGTGAACCACGTCATATCGACAAAATTTTTTTTTCCAAAGCGTAAAAAATTCAATCAAAAGCCCCTACTGGCTGTTCTAAAAAGAAATACCTGTTCAGGTTAGTCCGGGTTTTAAAGCAGTCTGGACCGTTTTTTTTTTCAAGTACTTAATTGTATCATGCGGTTCTATTTTGACTTTTTTAGGGAAGTTACCAGCCATTTCACGCCAGCTTTGCTGGTCGTAACACCCCCACAAGTCTCTTTCGGAAAGAATAATTGTGTAATCCGTTTTTAGCTAACCTATACTCGATAAAATGCATATTCCTACCAAAATTTCATGTCTCTAGATCTTATGGTCCCAGAGATATCGCGATGAGTCTCTACATAGGTGGAAATATCGATAATACAAAAACAAAGTTAGGTCTATGAAGTTGAGTAGGAAATGGATATTATATGGTAGAATTTTTCATCTACTTTTTTCAAGCGGATACAGAATAGTGGAGAGAGACAAGTACAACGTTTTAATAACATTAGAATATAATTTATTCTTAATAAATGAGTTAGATGTTGTCTTATTAATATTCCAATCGGGTATGACCTAGCTTACTATAGTTGGGAAGCGAGAATTTGTAATGCGTCGCCATCCCAGGGTACATGTTTTAACACGTGCTTCGATAACTTGATTACCATTTACCGTTCGCAGAGGACTTGATTCATTACGACGTTGGAGCCGATCATAACCTTGCTTAATAACTCTCCATACAAAATTAAATAAACAACTTACAACATTTGAAGAATAATATAGTAATTATTCTTGATTTTGAACGTGATTTTTTAAAGACTATCAAACAGAAACCATCGCAAATCATCTTCTGAGTTGAGATGCTTGACAGGAGGCTTTACACCGTTTTTAAGCAACATTGTTCTATGTAACGGTTGTCTCAAAACATAATCTAAACGTTCTATCAACTTAAATAATCTAATAAAGTAATACCTTTACATTTTTGATACGTTTAACTGTTTGATTATAACTTGAAGAAACGTTAAGAAAAATCATATTTCAAGATGATATATTTAAGATTAAAATGGACTGTTAACATACCAATTGTCTTATTTTGTTTAACAATATTGAATATTATATGTTCTATAGCCATAATGGGTGATGTTGTACAAAGTAGAAGTACAAAGAAGATTGTTAGAAAAAAAAACCTCGTAAAAAATACTCTTCGTATTGTGCTGGTCAATCGATTGGGTTTGTAGACATTTGAGTAACATCATAGAGTATACTTGTTTAAGTTTTAACGTCTATTATGATATTTGTTTTAATTATGCCAGGAAACACAGTTAAGTTCCGTTATTGATAAGAAAACGTCAACACAGACTATAATTTTAATTATTGCTTTATATGAATTTGATTCTGTGAAAGTTATATATGCAAATTATTATATTTTGATTTGACGACCATTTAATAACATATATTACAACCTACTCGTTAGTACTATGTATCACTAAATATCCTCCATATTATATTTGTACGTTAAATATATATTGTTTTATGTTTGTTTTATAATAATATAATTAGTGCATATATTGTAGACGTAATGATTTGGATGCGATATATCTTATATCTTACCCGTTACCCATTTCCGACAAGCACTATCATGAATTCATGCTATGTAATGTAATATGTTCTGTTAGTACCACATTACTAATTGTTACATTTAATGTGTGATTTTCAGACCCCGCGATTCATGAAAAACGTATCACCTATTCTTGTCCCCAAAATTGCCAACGAGTAAAACGTCCAACGAGCGTATTACCGTCTCACCGCCGTTTTTCAGGCAGTTTCAATTTAATTAGCACGACGTAATTAACTATTCAAATTGTATTTCAATACTTTCCACTAGTATCTATCCACCTGTTTTGCTCTATAGATATAAAACCATAATGAATGTTCAATCATAATATATTATATATTTCATTTGCGTATTCATAGAATTTTTATAATAAAACTAAGTTCAATTTTGTCTTATAATTTTCGATTTTAATATGTAATATCTGGACTGTTCTTAGTTTTTCTATGAATACGATAAAAAGTAATAAATTGCAAAAAACCCTAGATAACTAAACATTCGTCCGCACGACTACGTACCTGCCGCCAGATGTTGAGATCGGGCACTTGCCTGCGCGCCTCGCCCCCGCTGCTTCTTCTACCTTCCTAATTGGTCAAAATAGTGCAATGCGTGACACGGTTGCAGTCACACGCTAATTAGGGCATGAGCTACGACCATATCGTCGTCCGCTCGACGATAGTTTAGTTACGACGTTACTTTTATGCAACGGTAAGTAACAATTAAATTTATTACTGCTTATTGGATTTTGTGGTAAACCGGTGACGGCTGCAGATGTTAACAGTAAATACGAAATGAACGCAATTCCATATTTTGGGAAAAGGAACCGTAACATTACGATGGACAATTGGTTCACGTCTGTACCCCTAGCTGATGAACTGTTGAAGTCACCTTATAATTTGACTTTGGTGGGAACACTCAGGAGTAATAAAAGCGAAATACCTGAAAAACTAAAAAATTCTAAGTCTCGTGCTATCGGCACTTCAATGTTCTGTTACGATGGCGATAAAACATTGGTTTCCTACAAAGCAAAAAAAAATTAAAGTTATTTTTCTTTTGTCCACAATTCATGACCAACCCAACATCAACGAAGTTACAGGAAAACCAGAGATTATCCATTTTTACAATAGTACGAAGGGTGCAGTCGATACTGTTGAGCAAATGTAACATAACCGAAAAACTAAAAGATGGCCGCTTTGCGTATACTATAACATGCTAAACCTATGCACAATCAACGCATATGCTATTTACATCTCTAACAACGTAAGAAATAAAAAAAAAACCATTATCTCGGCGCGATTTCGTCATGAAATTAGGTGACGAACATATGGAGCCATGGTTACAGCAGCGGTTACAAACTGTGACTTTGAGGCGTGATATCAAGGCAATGATACAAGATATATTGGGTATTGTACCTAACATAGAAAACCCAGCTCCTTCTGTGTCGAACGTTCGCAAAATCTGCTACCTGTGTCCATCAAAGTTGCGCAGGATTCCAGGCAGTTATTATAAAAATAAAAGCTTTAAAAGATATTCACGTTTCTTAATGCGTAGTACGATCGACGAATGTTTAGTTATTACGTAACAATGAATACAGTTTAGTTCTCTAGGGTTAAAGCAATTACATATTAATTTATGTATTTTTATCACATATAAACATTTATTAAGATATTGTTTGTTACGTCATAATAATATATCAGATGATTTATATATGTTCAGATGTTTTATAAAATTTTATTATGTGTAGTTTATATGTGATTATTACTTATATTATTATATCTTGCATGCACGTTACTTAATGGTTCGTTCTATGGTTCGTCTGACTTATCAATGATGTATTTACTGTTCAAATATTAATAAATACTTTAAAAATTAATGTTATTATTTATTCAAAGGGTTGTCATAAATTTTAAATTTTTTTTTCTCTCACCCGTTTCTCAATTAACATATTTACATCTATAGACATAAATTCATGTATAACATAAATTATAATCTTTTTGTTTATAGTTACTATATGATCTTTAACGTCTCATGAAAAAGATTGTACAAATGTTATCGAGAAATTGAAAAAAAAAAAGAAATTAAAAATTAAAAAATGAAAACCTTTGCAACACATTCATGTGATATATCACAGCTATAGCTATTGAAAATATTAATAAAAATACGGTTCTTTGCTGTCCAGCAAAGATATCAAATTAATTGATATCAACCTGATTTTTTAAAGGATATAAATTATTATTGTATACACTTCACTGTGCTTAAAGGAATTTGAAGTTAGGGTTAATTATACGAGGGCACATTGAAAAGTTTTGAGCCTAAGGTTGACATTTAAATTCAAAAGAAAAAATAATACTGGCACGTAATAGCCATTTCTTTTTTAATTATAATCTGTTGTCTTTTGTATTTCTTCGGTCAAAATTGCAAAATTTGTGATCGATTTAACAAACGATGTTCGCGGTTTCCGTAGAAATGGATAAAATTGGGCACCGTTCCGTCATAAACTATTTACAAAAAAAAAGGATTAATGCCAAAACAAATTTATGAAGATATGTACGAGACTTTGGGGGACTCTGCTCCATCATAGGCAGAATCTGCTCTAACATATGCCACAGTCAAAATATGGGTAGCGGATTTCAAACGTGGCAGAGAAGTAGTGCAAGATGAACCTAGGAGTGGTAGGCCGCCGACGGCTACCACAGACGAAAATACCAATAAAATATTAGAGCTGATTTTGAATGACAGGAGATTGACGATTACAGAGATAGCAGAAGCAATAGGCATTTCCTATGAATGAGCACAGAACATAATTACCAACGATCTTGGATTTTCTAAGGTTTCAGCCAGATGGGTACCTAGACTGCTTTCAGCGGAAAACAAACGCACCCGCTAAAGAAAAAGTATCACAGGATTGTTTGGATCTGTTCCAAAGTGATCCTCAAGATTTTCTTAGCCGTTTCGTAACTATGGACGAAACTTAGGTTCGCTACAATACACCAGAGTCCAAAGTACAATCCAAGCAATGGAAAAGAGCAGGGTCATCTCCTTCTAAAAACAGCTCGAGCCTTTTTGTCAACCAAGAAGGTAATGGCTTCAGTTTTTGGGACTGTAGAGGGGTTATTATGGTTGACTACCTTGAAAAAGGTAAAACCATAAATGCGGACTATTATTGCACACTCTTACAACGTTTGCGTGAAGAAATAAAAATAAAAAGGCTTGGTATGTTGTCTAAAAAAATTTTGTTCCACCAAGATAACGCTTCTGTCCATACAGCGGCAAAATCAATCGCACACAAATACACAATTGTAGCTTTGAATTGTTGCCGCATCCACCCTATTCGTCGGACTTGGCCCCGTCTGATTACCATCTCTTCCCCAATCTAAAAAAACACATGGCAGGACGAAAATTTTCGACGAATATCGAGGTATAAGAAGCTATTACTTAATATTTTAATGAAATTGAAGATAAACAAATTTATCTTTAAACAAATAAACTAATTTATCTATCTATCTGTCTATAAGATTCCTTTTTTTAGAAGGAATACTAAAGTTAGAAACAAGATGGCAAAAGTGTATAGATCATTAGTAGACTATGTAGAGAAATAAAATAATCATTTAGAAAAAAATCGTTTTTTTTTTAAGGTCGGACTTTTAACTTTTCTATGTGCCCTCGTAGTATTGCGATTGCTTTTAATTTAAGTCTAATTCAGAGGGTGGCAATACCTCCGTGGTTCTGATTCAAGGTTTAAATATTGAATGATAACTTGTTTTTTTTTTTCATTGTGCCCCCTGCGGTTGTTGGGTCAACGCCTTTATTTACTTATTATTTATTACGTTATCCATCATTTCATTTACCATCATTACATTTTTATTTTTATCATCATCATTACATTTACCATCTTTATCTTTCTATACTTTACTTACTCGTTATATTTATTTCTCATCATTCACTCTTTTCCCTCTTTCATACTCTTCTCCTCATCCATACCTCTCTTGTCTATAGTACTATATTTCTTTTCATTTCGTTTCTCCTCTCCTCCGAAGTGTTGACTATCTTTCTGGAATATCTGAAAATCGTGAAAGCATCCCCTGGAGCATCTTTCTTCTGTTCTCCAGCTTCTTTGTGTCTATTTTTATAATTTTTATGTTTATTTATTTTTAGTACACAATTATTATTTTTATTATATCTATATATTTATAAACTTATCACATTTATCACAGTTTTATTTGTTTATTACTCCCTATTTTCTTTATTTAATTTTCTTCATTTATTTTTGTTATTTTGCCTATTACTTTCTTGTAGTATTCCAGAAATACGGTACGACTCCCGTCCTCACTCATCAGAGAGGCGACGACTCCACTGTCTATCTTCTTTTCCATCCCTAAGTCACATTCCATTCTCTCCTTCCCAAATAAAGGACAGGAAGCTAGGATATGCACCAGGGTCTGGTCTACCGCCGGGTCATAGAGACACGCGAGACTTTCCTTGAGCTTGAACCTGTAAAGGTTCAAGCTCAAGAATCCCCCGTACCCAGTGAACATCTGGACCAAGACCGTGTCGAGCTCGAGTCGACGCAGCATGCGATATGCTGACGTGACGTTGGGGAAGAATACCCTCGTTGTTGAAGCCGTTGCACCTTCCACGTACATCCTGTGCCATTCGTCAAGCGTCCTCAGCATTAGCTGCCGCTTGAAGAAGGAAACAGGGCAATCGTGGTACTCCGGTCTTCTTTTGTTCTTTAGGGCCGCTTCCTTGGCCAGTTCATCCGTCCCTTCATTCTCCATTCCCACATGCATCTTCACCCAGTATAGCCTTACGTTCGTCCCTTTCTCACGCGCTTTCATAATGTTTTCTTTCACTGCGATCGCCAGGGGTGGAGGACATCCACTTTTGTGACTGTTTCAAGAGCAGATCTCGAGTCGCTAAGTACGGCGCGCGATTGCGCCGACCCGCTGTACCCCGTTGCTTTTACTAGTGCCAGCAGCTCTACCTGGTATACGGTGCAGAAGTTGCACAGCTTTTGATTTTGGTTGATGAGTTTCTTGGTAGCAATATCTGCGGCGTTCTGCATGACGCAGAACGCCGCACCCACCTTGTTGTCGATAGTTGTAAATAGTCGAGTCGGCAGCCGAGATGGCAAGTTGAACCTCCTCCGCAATTTCCCCCAAGCAGGAGAACTCCACATCAAGCTACACAGACGGGTGTGGTAGCCTCAAGTGGCTAGCTGGAACCTCCAGCTCTCAGTCTCCTAGCACTTGCCGGGTGTGACCGCGCTTTATCTCAAATAAACTGAAATAAACTTCTTGGACCCGAAGGTTCATAGGAAGCAGCCCGGTAAGTACTAGGGCCGAGTGCTACGACGCTGTTCGGTGAGTTCGCGCAATTTTCTGCGCGAAACCACACTGAACCGTGTCGAGCTACCAGCTTCTTAGCCGCTGGCGCCCATGCACTCGCAGCATACAAAATGATCGGCTCCAACACCGCCAGGTACATCGTTCTGATCACCTCTGAGTTCAACCCCTACGATATCTTAGTGGCTCTGCACAGTTGGCGATAGAGCCCTTGGGCCTTTTTTTCACGTTCTTCACGTGAGTATTGAACGTGAGTCTACCGTTAACTGTGAGGCTGAGTATCCAAACTTCACAGGTTCGACAAAGGGGCTCTCCACCCATACTCAATAATGGGTTATCGTACTTCAGCTTACTGGTCAGCACCATCACATTGCTTTTGTGTGGTGCGAAACTAAGCCTGTTTCTGACCTCCCAATTATGAATATCGGCGAGGACCGCATTTGCCTTCCTCGTGATATTCCCGGTCTCTTGCCCCGAGAAGATCGGAACAACGTTGTCTGCAAACGCCTGGCAGTGTGTCCCGCTCGGCCACCTCTCTCAGAAGTGGATGTAGAAGGAGGATCTATAAGGTTGGGGCGCCCACGAATCCCTGTACGCACCCCTTTGGTGGTCGCTCTGGCGCACCCCGCACCTGCGTACCTTACAGACACCTTGCGGTCGTTAAAGTAGGTGTCGACAAGGCGCCGTAGGCCGACGGGGCAGCGAGTCTCCGCCAGTCTCCACCGTATAGCAGGCCACCAGGTGTCACCGAAGGCTCCCTCTATCTCCAATGATACCAGCACAACTATCTCCCTCTCCTTCAAGCGAGTTCTTATGTGCTGGATCAGGTCATACAGGGAGTCTTCGGTACATCTTTGCGGCACGAAGCCGCAAGGCGGCTACTGATACAAGGTGCAGTGTACCACCGGATCCTCCGGACCATCATTTTCTCCAGGACCTTGCCCATGACGAATAAGAGTCCGATGGGCCGGTAGAATTTCGGAAAACTTGGCGTTGTCACTTGCGACTAGAAGTACTGTTGTAATGTTTTAGATGCATAATAATTGAATCATTTAATGTACTATGTAAAATGGTGGCTAGCAAGTAGCTTATAAATTTCTAGTCACTTAACAGGCAATTAATTTAAATTGTGGAACCGGGGCCCAGGTCACAGTGCATACGTTACTCTCTCCACCGGCCCCCACATCGCTCTACCATCTTAATTAAACTAGGCAACAGTTCCTTCGAACCCTGTGTAAATTATGTTATTAATTTCCTCAAAATGGTAATAGCTACTTTGACCGTCCGATAGCTTTGTTATTAACGGCTATGTTTTAATAATAATATTTTTTTAATAATTATTAATAATACCGTCAACTACTTATAAATGGAAAATACTACTCGTAATTCGTACTTCTTACAATAAGTTTCAACTTCATTACCAAAAACAGTATTAACCATGATTGTATACATTTTAATTGATCATGACAGTGTAAATTCTTTACTACGAAATTCATGTTGTATGTTAGTATTTTTTTTTTCATTAGAATGTTATTATTATAGTACTATTTTTATTGACAGTAAGAAACGAGTAAAACAGTCTACTCTTATATACTACTCGTATTTATCAGTTATAGAGGAATATATACGTTAGTTACATTACTGTTTTACATTAATAAAATAACTGTTCTAATTTTCTTTAAACTTTAAAGAATATAAGCTATATTGGATCTAAGAAGCAATATCGTTAATGCAGTTAGTATATAAAGGGAGGGTAAGAAATTTTTTTTAAGAGCTAAGTAGATTTACGATCCGTTTAATATCTTCGAGTTAAGTTAATAAATGGATTGGTGTAGAAATGTTGTACAGGATATGAAATCTAACGGAGTTCAGGCAATAAATATCCAGAACGCTGAACACAGAATTTTTTTTTTTTAAATCTAATTGTCTCCGTGTCTGTCGTCGGAGATCGTCTAGGTGCAAATATTATTGTGTTCCGGTTTGATGTACGCGATCGCTATTGAATTTACTAGGGTAACGAGACTTAATATCTTGTCCCAAGTAGACGGGCACAATGTGGTGATGTATATATCATTCTAAGTCTCGCCATTTTGTTGTAGGCAGGTGTAACGCTTACCATCAGGTGAACGTATCACTCGTCTCGTCAATATGTAGAAAAAGGAAAAACATTTATATTATATAAAAAAACATCATATAAATGTTGCATACAATAATATTGAGTAATAAATATTACGAAATATTTGCGGTGTTCCACGAATATGAATTGTATTAAACAAACATTTTGAATAACGGATTGAATGTTTACAATGAAACTATGTAAATGTATGCGAACAACTGTTATATAAATATATATATATTTTGATAAACCTGAAAATATGAGACCGTTTCCACGAACCGAAATCCATCATACAAATAATAATTATCAAGCCATTCGTATCTCCTTTTAAGCATAAATTTCGACAGAAATTCTCATACAACGCAGTGAGAAATATATTACTATTGCAATATAATAATTATGTAAAATAACAGGAAGAAAATTTCATTTATTAAGTTTTCACGTGTATGTATTATAGTATTAAGTATGCAGCGGCTAAAAGCAATACACTTAGTTTTCAACTATAAAGTATTTTTCGTGAATCTTAAAACACGTAAAATGATATGTACAGCCTTTGACGTAGTCATTATTCTTCAATTTGATGTGCAGTAGATTGGTATTTGGTAGATTGGCACATACATTGATGCTGTTTATAAAATGTTACAAACAGTTACCATCAATGTTCCTTTATAGCTGGTTCATAACATTTACGATTTGCGAAAGTCCTTTAGTATAAAAGCAACAACACGAGCTACACGGCCTCGTCGAATTTCTTTACGTGATCATGATGCTATTAGGTCTCATGAGGAATAATTAAATGTATATATATACTTATATATATATTACTGGTGGTAGGTCTTTGTTGCTGGCAGCGCTGTACTCTCAGGCTAGTAAGAATAGGACTAAGGTAAGTCCTGGCTGTCGTAGAAAACGAATAAAAGGGTCTGTTGGTTTTCCGGGCCTTGAGAGTTGGGCTCTTATCGCTCAATAAGCGAACCTGCGTGGGACAGTGAATGGCTCAGCGATGGTGCATTGGAGGGTTTAACCTTTACTTAGAGACGTGTTAACACAAAGTGGGCACCGGTGAATTTTCCGCCCGTTTCGTTTCTTGTCCGTTTCGTTTCGTGAATAAAAAAAAACAACATAGATTTAATTAGAGAACACTGTAAATTTAATTAAATAGTAAGAGGAAGCTCAAATGTTAACGTTCCCAATTAACCCAATGTTACATCAGAAATGTTAAAGGTCTTAAAGATAAGCAAATATTGTTTGTATAAAAGAGTTATTGATACACATAAATACTTTATTATAATAAGTATTATTTTAATGTATTATGCTGTTTTTTAAAGTCCTGTTTACTTTAAATATTTATTTATAAGTTATTGTAAAAAAAAAGTTTCGTATAATACTTCAGTATGAAAACGATTTTATTTGTGAACATTTTGGTAAAAAATTGTGAGTTCAGAAACAGTATAAGTGTGTTTCATATTGTATTTTGATTAATTTGTAAGAGATAAGATCAATACTGTCGCGGGTTCGAATTTCAGCATGTACTGCCTCTAATATTTAAGTATATTGTATATTTGTGGACTTTTGTTACAACAGCGAAATACAAACGGTGAAGGAAAAACATCGCGAGGAAACCTGCACATGAATTAGAATTTTTTCTAAGGTGTGTGTGAACTCACCAACCCGCATTGGGCCAGCGTGGTGACTATGGCCCAATCGCCTTCATATTGAGAGTAAGCCTGTGTCCCAGCAGTGGGGACGTATATTGGCTGTTCTGGTAAGATGACTACAGACATTAGAGAGAAGGAATGATTGATAGACAATACTTTTAACGATTTGAAAAAGTTAAGAAGAGAATACAAGTAAAATGTTATATCACAAATTCCAACGTTTCTCTCTTTTCTTTCCTTCATGTATTATGTAGTACAGTATACAGCATGGAGACTAGTCTGCATGGCGGGCAAAGTCCGTGTCCATGCCTGTATACGACAGTAAATTAATTGGAACGCTACGAAATATAACACAAAGAAATCGGAGGACAGTAAAATTGTATTAATTGTCTCATTCGCTGGAAAGAGAACCCTCAACCCAATTAATATATTGACAGTTGTCTCCTTTTAGTTACACATTTTCTAAAAAACGTAAGTTTAAAGAAACATATCAATTGATTGTTTATTTGATAGCTCGTTACCTCTTCAAAAATTTTATTATAATGAATTAAACCTATTTTTACAGCATTATGTCTACAGTATACTCTTTTTATGAAACTCTTTGCCTTAAGTGGTATAACAATACAAATAATATACTTTAGTACCTTAAAAATAAATTATTAAATCTTTATCTTTATTGTTAGCTTCATCTTAATACATACTCTATGGTAATTTGAATGCTATGAATGATAGTCTTTAAATGTACGGAACGTTTTAAACTATTATTAAAGGGTTCGTGAAAACTGTATTTTATATGTCGTATATTGTACGTAGTGTACCAATACTGAAGAAGATATATAGGCAGTTTGTACACGTTATAGTAATAAACAGCGATTAATACCAGATTCAAAAGTTGGTCCAAGGATCTAATACGTATAAGCTATTAAATCTCCAATTAAGTTATTGTTAGTATATAAAGCAGAAAAATATGTATTGTCATCATTATTAAAGCAACGTTTATAACAAATGTATAAAATTGTAAAAACTATATAATTCTATCTATATAATTTTTATATGTACTTTATATGTCGTTGTTCTGTAAAAACCACGATAAATGAAAATAGATTAGTTTTAAAATTTCTTTATTATTTTTTCCATATATTATAACGAGATCAAGATGCTGCGAGAATCATAACAATACTTACAATAATCTCGTATCAAAAGCTACATAAAAGGAAGATTCAATATCGGATGTGAGATCCATATTTTCATTTTTCATATTTGCATTGTTTCCCGTTCCGAGGTAGAAGATAATGTTCGAGTCCTTTTACCTGCATTACAGGAATACATTTTCCATTCCATTGTAAGGATTTCACATTCATGGATTATATTCCACATTCATATATAAATAGAATAAAAGTTGCTACTGACATAATGTAACATAAATCCAATATAGACATAAAGCACTGAGTCTCTTAATGGATTTAATACTTTTAGAAATATTAGAGAGGGTCACAATATAAGATTGTCGATTTGTATTAAATAATTTAAATTGAAATATTTACCCTCATTATCTGTATATAGTGTCTGTATATATAGTTTATCTGTAGCTCGCTGGCCCAATGGTTAGATCGTGAGGCCTTCATTCCGTAGGTCGCGGGTTCGAATCTCGGCATGTACCGATGACTTAATGTTTAAGTTATGTACATTTGTGGACTTTAGTTACAACAGCGAGATACAAACGGTGAAGGAAAACATCGTGAGGTAACCTGCACATGACTTAGAATTTATTCTAAGGTGTGTGTGAAGTCACCAACCCGCATTGGGCGAGCGTGGTCACTATGGCCCAATCGCCCTCATATTGAGGGTAGGTCTGTGCCTCATAAGTGGAGACGTAAATTGGCTGATGTGGATGGATCTATACATTGCTGACATCTTAACGGAAGTTCGTTTATGCATTTACGTTAGAACTCTGGGATCTGATTTGGCAAAATGTGCCCAAGCATTTCATACTGCCTCCTGTGAAGAATTTTTTTTATTACGTAGAAAATTGTCCAAATCAAAAGAAAATGGCAGTCCGTTGGAGTAATGTTTGACTAATACGGAGGATGTACGAATCGGATTTTAGAAGTATTGATCTTTCAGGTCTAGGCTGAACTAAAAAAAAAATATTTTAAATCTATAATCGAATTTTGCATTTTTAAAAGGAACTCTTTAGGTACCATATAAAAAAAATCTATAGGAAATCTCCAACCATGACTGTTTCATGTATATTAGTAAACACTGAAATTTCATACTTTAACCCCTATTATTACTATTATATATCCATTGAAATTTTATATAAAGTTTTATATAATTTGTACCCCAAAAATTCACTTTTAAGCAATAAGTTTAAAAGGTGAAAAACTCTTTGCGTCATTCGGGTGCTGATTAGTATGCTTTTATTCTGTAGCAAAGGTTAAATTTATTTTCGGAAATGAGCAATTCTTCGTACTTCATTTCAACGTGAAAGCCTACTAAATGACTTTAAAAGTTCCAAACGCGTAACTTCAACTTTGTTTCAACATTTCTTTGTTGCATAGTTTAGAATCAACCGTCAACTGAAATTGTAAGGTTACACTTCGGAAACTAACGTCAGAGTTTGGTACTTGACTCTTTGCTAATTTTTTTAAAAATAGCTTGTGATAAAGGCAATATTTTTTATAGCTTCTTTAAGTTTTGTCCGCCTCGTAACGCTACGACGCACGACCGCGTAACTAATAGCTCTACAGACGTAGCCCGAGTTTTCATGACGTTCGTTAGCGTGGAGAAAGAAGAAATGAATTATAAAATAAATATACAAAACATATCCTCAGTGTTATCATTATTAATTTATTAAATAGATAAATTATTTAGATTGAAGTACAGGCAATATAAATCCGTAGAAGAAATGTAAAATTTACATCATCAAGTTATTAAGTTAGGATAATTTATTTTTAAAATGATAGACCAATGCTTTGATTGATCTTGTTTAAATAATATCGCTTTTCTTATTGAACAAAGGAAGCTTATCTACTGAGGGTATAGGGAGTGAAGAGTAAGGTTAACTTAATTTTAATTTTATTATTCAACAAAGACGAAGACCGCATTGGGCGACCTTGGCCCTGAAAACAGGAAACTAACTTTCACACTATAACGTTTCCAAGGTGTTGCTTCTAATTGAGAAGTTCCATAAACACCTTGAGAGTGGTTAACTAATACGTAAAATTAATTATCTTAAATCTCCTATTTATGCAACATAGTACATTTATAATATTTTAAACATAAGAAAAAGTCTCTGTAACAGTATATCCAAACATAAAAACCATTTCGACAGCCTTTATTTTATAATATCTAACTTTTCATGTTTGTATGATTTGAAAAATTTCTTTTGTTATATACCCTCGGCTGTTTTTCACTGTTTTATTTTCATCTGTATATATTGAAACGTACAACCTTACAATGCGGCGCGAATGTTCAAACATGGGTTTTCATCACACTCACTAACAAGCCTATTGAGGTTGGACATATTTCATTCATTTTGACGAGTCCTATTGATTTCGTGTAGCGAAGCCAGCGGACAATACATTTGTTTCACGTCTGTAAAACAGTGCTCCCAATTCAGTTTTTCCAGAAATTGAAATGGATTTACATATATTTCGAACTTCCATTTATTAAAGGTCTCTCAAACAAAAGTTATATTTTTAATTAAGAACTGCATTTTAAATATTACTTCACACGATTGCAAACTTGAATTGATGAAATGATTGGTTTACGACAAATAGAAATGCTAGTGTTGAATAAACAAATACATATTATATTTAAGTAAACGCACAATCATTCATACTCGTATAAGTTACTATCATGCGAGTATTGGAAATGTGCACAAAACGGATGGTTGGCGTTCCACTACAATGCGTTTTAAAAACAGTTTTCTGCCACGCACAGTAAGTCTCTGGAATTCGTTGCCATCAGCGGTCTTCCCCAACAACTGCGACATTGGGTTATTCAAGAATAGAGCATATTCTTACCTGAAGGGTAGGCAACGCACTGGCATCGCTGGTGACCGTGGGCGGCGGTGAATCACTTACCATCAGGTGACCCGTCTTGCTCGTTTGCCTACTAGATCTTATAAAAAAAAAAAAAATAAATAATAATAAAAAGAAATGCAAAAAAGCACCAGAGAAAGAGGGTATAGACGCCTATGGATTAGCAATAACAGCATGGCAGTCTATTTCTAATACAGTTAAGTGTATACATATATATATATAAGTATCTCTATGCGAATGAGAAAAAAATGCGGAAGTCAGTTCAATAGATACCGAAAAGGTCAAATGTTGTACGTCAATTTTACTTTTGCTTGTGGTAGAAAATCATAAGAAACATTGTTGCTATTTTAAACTCATTTATAACGTCAGAGACCAGAGCCTTGTGTAACTTGTTTCTTGTTTCGAAACCGCAAAATTTTCTCTTTAGCTATATTTTATTTATTTATATTTGTGGCTTATCGATCCCCTATTTAGCTTAGAAGTTATTTGATACAATGTATATGTCGACAATTTTGACTAATGGACAAAAACGTAAGAAGACGCTCATACAAATATTTTAATTTTGTTTTCGTTTCTGCTCCTTTTATATTATATAAACTCTTATATTGTTTTTACACCATGTTGCATGTTTATATTTAATTGATATTTTTGAAGTACTTTGTAGATCACCGATTTTATACTTTGTTCACATATCATGGGGTTACTTGTTTAAAAGTGAAAAAGTTAATTTCTTTCTTCACGTATTGAGTTAAATAATCATCACATTATTAACCGACAGATCAAGTACTCAAAGATATCCACTCCGATTGGTTCATCTCGCAGGTTTTCTACACATCAGTTCACCAGTTCATCAGTTCAGTTCAGTAAGAAGCGCGTTAAGGAGCGGTGCGACGTCGTTCAAAATGTAGTGACAAAGATAGAGAAAGGGATGTTTAGATAGTTCAGCCATGTTGAAAGAATGAATGAAAGAAGATTAATGAAAGAGGTATCAAGATAAGAATATTTTTTTTTAGTTTTACGTGAGGGAAATGCCTACGCATACCCGTCATAAAAACAGCAATTTCATAGGTAAAGACCTAATATATTCCGATCAAATTGTGGATGTTCTAAAGAAAGGCCGGGTCAAGCATTGCAACCGTCGTAATCGGTATAGTGAGCGACCAGTTTAAGAACTTTTGCTTTTGATAATTATTAAACGCATGAACAGGTTTTTTTTCTTCAATGCAGTTCCGCGTGATTTTAAGATCATTGGAAGAAGTTAAACCACGTATTATATATTATTTTATCAATAAATCGCTTCTTCAATTCAGACTTGAGATATTGTCTCCTACAGTTTTTGTACTTTATTTCTTTTTCCAATAGTAACATTGTTATTGCGCCTTGATACCTCCAATACTATATAAATATATTTAAACGTTCTTTTTCTTTGAGTAACACTCACTAGATTTGCAGCATTTTCCCTCGCGTTTGTCCGATTTTCTGTCCAATGAAAACCGAGTAAATTTCAGCATGTCTGTTTCTAGTGAGTAAACTGCCACATTAAGCTGCATCACAAACTTGAGGACAGTATATGTTTTACGTCGTTATCTCCGTTCGAGCAGAAATGAACAATGATAAACATCGAGTCAAGGCGAAACTGTTTTTTGGTACATAAAATGCTCTGGTTAGGGAAATTTTACTAATTGTGAAATTTACCCTCACTTTTGCAAATATGTGCACCATTACAAATCGCAAACAGAGGCGAGTCTGGCCCGCAGGAGTTCGTCTACTTCGCATCCGCCCGTTTACCTAAGCGTCTGTGCAGGAAATAAGTAAATACTAACTTGTCTGTTTGTAAATTCAAATTCGAAATGCAGAAATTTTTGTCTTTGTGTTTGATTTAAATTTTTCACTTTGAAGTTAATTTCTGTACCTAAATACTTTTAATTAGTAAAATATTTTCTAGTTTGTGTAGTGGTCTCTGCCTACCCCACTGGGAACGAGGCGTGATATATTATATATGTATGTATGTATGGTGTAGTATAATAAAATTAGCAATAAATTAATTTATTGATATTTTCAAAACATATTTTTCTAATTACAACTACGTTAAAATTTTCTCTTATAGATTGAAACTTGATTATCTTTAATCTAGAAATGCTGTACGAAGAATAAAACAACAAACTTGAACCCCTCGTCTTTTTTTGTTAACCTGGACAATTGTCAACGCCAGCATGTATTCATGCCATGACGAAGCTCTTTTTTTTTCAAATACCTTGAGTCTATGCTGAGAAGCAAACGCCGTAAAAATGAACAGCGATAAGATGTTCAGTGTCATTATAAAGGGTGGTCTAGTAAATGTTGTCCGAGAAATCTGTAATAACCTTCAAAATAGGGTATTAATTCTTAGCTATGCTTTTTCAATTAAAATTTACATTAGATGTTATTAAAGAAAATAAGTTTTGTTTATCGAATATTATGTAACTTGATGAAACATTAACTAAACACTAAGACCACGCATTTTAGCATTTATAATCTTTGCGATAATTACTTAATCGTAGTGATAGTTTGAGTTTGTTACAAAGTTGCGAAAAGTTAAGAATTTAATAATTATTTTAAAAAATTTATTTGATATTCGTCGAATAGTATTTGGAATAACAGCAAGTCTATACACATCGGCGAGAGCATTGTTAGGGGTAACAAGTTAGTAATTACAAAGTTTACAGCGCCTGGCACCTATGACGCTGTCTGAACCAAATTCAATTAACCGGCAACCTACGCACCCAATGCAGCTTATGTATACAAAGGCAGTGTCAAAATCGGCTTTCCCCCTGTTAAAGCGCGTGGTGGACCCAGACAGGCATATACAGAAGTAGAGGTATACAAATATACATCCAGACTCCCCCTCTCAGTGTCAGGGTTTGTAATTAATATGCATTTTACTTCAAGGGTCTATATTTGTAATTATTAAATAATTTATGTATACTTTTACACATCATTACAAATAAATATTAAAATATAGATAGCGTATCATTTTCGAATTGCTAAGTTATAAATAAAATAAAATAATTAAGAGAACAAACAAAAGAAACTATATGCTGCTTTTTCTTCGTTAATTTTCATTCTACCTCTGAGTTGTATAAAAAAATAGCCTTCTTCGTTTTAATAATTATAAATTATAATTAACACAAAAAATATATTTACTGAAAATAATCGTTTGCAATGGCAAACATTGACAATGGTCAATTTTACAAATTTAGTAATCCGATGTAATGTTTTGGCATTTTCATTGTTTTTACACAATTATATCTAATTATTGTCCATTTACGTTGAAAACTTAAAAACTCTATCTATATACTATTGTTTTAGATAGAAGATAGCTTCCACTAGATGAGGTAAGTCATTATCACACATTAGAAATAGAAGTGGCCCTAAAATTGAGCCCTGCGGTACGCCCATTACCACAAGTGATCCAAGAGACTAATTTCTGTTTACATATATTTTTTGTATTCTAATACATAAATACGATGTAAGAAGACCTAAGTCCTCGCCTCTTATACAATAATGGTGGTCCTTCCAGATTATTATTTCGTACTTGATACAGTCTAAAACCATGGACAAATCATAACAACAGGATCCCGTGAATTCTGCGAGGCTTCCGAAAAATTATCTTATAACTTCTGTTTCTATTTCAGCCGACCTAGTGTGAAACCTTATCGGTTAGTATGCAATATGATTTTTTTCAATATATTTTATGTACTGATTATTAATCCTGGACTTCTCAAACGCTACTAAAAGTGGTTAATGTCCTCCTCCTCATTAGGTGATTCAAAGAAATTTTAAAAAATTAAGACTTCGTTTGTTAATTTCTCTATTAACATTAAAATGAAGAGTAGTTACAATAGTCCTTAAAAAAAGTTAAAGGTACCTGTCAGAATTAAATTATTGTTATCTGATAATATGTTAGGCCAGTAACAATGCTGTTATATGATCATGAGCCCCTGCATCATTCATCCCTTCCTATAAACTTGCACAGCTCGCCCCTCCATCTAATGGGGGTCAGCACTAAAGGGAGACTCTCCCCCTCTAATGTCAACGATGTATTTGCTGATGAGTTATTGATTTATTCTACACACATGGTGATGCATTTGTAGGCTTGCAATGACGCATTTATTCCTCGTTCACTATAATTTGTTCACGGGATGAAAAAACGATTTCAGTTAACGTAAACTGAACTTTGTTTCCATGAACCAGGTGTCACATCTCGGACCTGGCAAAGACGTGAAGACGTATTAAACTAAGTTAAGCAGGTCTAACTTAAACGAAAAATAAATAGAACGAATAAACAACTGTCTTCGTTTGCTGACGTTTTATATCAATTTATGTAATTGATATTTAATTATAAATCTCTCTATATAAATATAACACATAATTATGTTAATGACTTTATAATTGCTTTAATAGTAAATCTAATAGTGTAGTAGACATTCTATTAGCATTAAAGAGGTCTTTAATTTAAAATAGTGCCTTTTGTTGTAAATTCATTTAATACATTGCATTCAAAATATCTTAATTAATATCCTCAGTAGCTATTTCTCAAGAAGGATTAATAATAATTCCAAGTGTTTTTTTTTTTTAAAAGAAACATGTGTCACCTATGACGTATCGTTGATTCATATAAAATGAAACAAATTGTTAGAAAAATGATTGAGCCTCTAACAGTACGTCTAATATGTAGTCACATTAAGGTTTCATTCCTTTACCTATTAGTAGTAGCTAATTAAATATTATTTTTATTAAATTTTTCATTGAATACCTGTTCAAGGTTTATTTACCTTGATACGTTATATCAGATAATAATGAACAATTGATATTGTCTGATTTTACGATGTTTATAAAATGGCGATAAATCTGATATTGAGTATAGGTATAAAGAACGTAAACTGAAAACTGATCGAGACCTGCCGTGATGTAATATGAAATAATGGTTTAATATTTGATTCAACACTACAATTTGCAGTTACGCTTTTAGTATTAAAAATGAACGCAAATGTTAAGCCTGCCATATACGCAATGCGCCCAGAGGTTTCCACGTGTCTGGCTGTTAAGAGCCCTCATAAAATATTGCCGAAGTGAACGTTTCGCCGACCTTGGAGCAATCGTCTGCGCTAATAAAAATATTGCTGGTCGCGCAGCTTCCAGCTAGCTGGTCTTTTAAATATTTACTATTAGACAACCGTTGTCTTTAGAGTATTATATAATTTAGAAATATGTGTTGAAGCCGTTTTTTTAAAAATCAATAAAATCGGAAAAAGTAGAAATTATACTATGAGAACGAGTATAAAGAACACACGATATGTTTTTATTGTTAAAGATTATTATTAATAAATTAATATATTATTAATGAACGGCAAAAACACAAAAGCACAATTGACATAACCGCGAATGGTTTAGTCCGAAAATAAAATAATAACGCTAAGGACAATAGCGCTCGGGCATCCTTGTCACAGGTACGTCGAGGTGGAGTTATTGGGGCGGGCCGGGGGTTGGGCGGTGGAGTATTGGGGAGTCGAGGGAGACAGCGCGGCTCCATGCGATCGGAGCGAAGCCTCCGCGACATTCGCGCGTCCGGCTCCGCCGCGTACACACGTACCACGCCCAAGTCTGGTAGGGCACATTACGTAACGCTATTTACTCCGACATCTGTTGAGCGCGACGACCTGCTAGCGCGGCACGCTTACTCCACCGCTGTCATACGCGCGCACACCATGACTGCCAACGCGATCGCCGTTAAGATCCGGGCCATCGTTTTGGACACCACCACGCACCCGAACAATAATACTTAAATATGTAGTCGCCGCGATCACTATACTGCCAGTATATTCCTGCCAAATATTTTTAAGCGATAGGTTTCTTATTCGTAATGAAAATTATACTACGCTTCCCGCTTGTGAGTGGACAATGTGATTAAACGTGAATCCAAAGACTGATGAAATTAAATCGTCCCCGCGAGGAGCGAGAGAACTGAACTGCTATTGCTGTATTCACTGCCATTTTTCGCTTTAGTCCGACCAGCTTTCACTGCCAGCTGAGCCTGCCACTATTGCGTTAAGTTAGATTGTTAAGGACAGTCCGAGGTGACGTATTTTCTTCTTAGATTGCTGCCATAAAACAGTCAGGCTGCCGCCCGCGGAGTTAGATCTCGGTTTCGGGACGTTCTTCATCAAGATTCGCGACAACATCAGTTCGTGGGTGCTGTGGTGGCGTCAACGCCATCTTCGGATGGGCGCACCGCAGACCCCAAAACAAATTGAAGACGATGATTGCGTGCCAAAACTGGCCATAGTAGAGCAGTTTAGAGAGGCCCAACAAGATCGCAAGCTGGAGCGACGACGGGGAGCTGGTGCGCCGCGGCGTCGTGGCCTCGACCACGAACTAGAGGGCGAAAGACGCAGACCGCGACGCAAGCCCCGAAAAAAGTAAGTTGCTCTGAAGTTAATTATGTTGCGAAAGTTCCTTTTTTTTTTTTTCAATAAATTTTTATAAATTATTCTTTTTTTCTTTTACTTCTTAAGTTTCTGCTGATTTTGCTTTTTTTATTGTCAATTAATTATTATTTTTATTTTTTTTGATTGTACTGTATAATGGTAATATTATTTTATAACGGAACAAACTTTTAATGAGGCTATACGATACTTCTTCAACACAATTTCGTCGCAAAGAAGATTCAGCCAAGTTCAATACGTATTGCAGGTAAATAGAATTCGAAAAAAAAAACTTTAAATAGGAATTGAAGTTATTGAAGAATGTGGTAATTTTTTTTAAATAGACTGCGTCAAAGAGTTTCAAGTCAAGAGGATCATATAAATAATAGGTCACCATGTAAAGCATTTGTATTAACTGCAAACCGAGGATTAGGTTACCGCTGCGTGTGAATAAGAGGTAATTTAGCTAGTAATTTAGTTCTGCGGCTGTTTTGACATTGAATATTTTCGACCTAAAAAGCACCCGTAAATGTTCACCTTGACTAAAAGTTGGTTTGCGAGACTACCGCACCGACCGTCCGGCTATCGATTTGGGGTACCACAACGTATTACCCACACTTTATATTCAAGTTTTTCGTTGAAAAACTGACAAAATTTCTAAGAGTACACTGTTTTACGTAGATGCTATGGAATTGTATGTATACAAAGCCGAGAACGACGCTAACGAAAACTGCGGCTGTACCAAAGATAAAGCACACAAAAAGATGTTTATTTCTTTAGATATAATGTCTGCCTTTATTGTACGAGTTTGCTATTTTAATTCAATTTATTCACGTGGATTAAAAAAGTAGAGCATCGTTTGTTTGTGAATAACAACTACTTCATTAATCCTGATACAATTAGCTGTTTCTACGATTATTTTGTTTAGATGCCTGTTGAGCGCGCACTTGTTCTAACTTATCATAAATATGTTAGAAACACAATTTTGTGTTCAGTGGGCACAAAAGGTCTTACCAGAAAATTATCTTTGAATTAAAAATTCGTTCTAAGGTATAATACGACTCGTACTTTGTACATTGTGTCGATTTGAATAATTCACAACGAGGTTCATACAAATTTATTCGCCGTCGCAACGAAGTTGTTAATTTTTTTTTGGGAACCGTATTACGTTTTTCGCCTGTAAATAACTTAGTAACTGAAAAAAGTAGTTTCTCAATTCGCTTTGCACATTTCCTTTTGTTAGCATTGTTGCGAAGTAGTTGCTGAAGTAATTACTGGGCTAACGAAACTTCACAACTCTCACGCCGACGGGCACTATATGGTGCAGTTTATTACCCTAACACCAAATTGCTGCGGGGGGTAAACATTAAATATTTTAATAAAACAAAAAGCTTTAACATGTCATCATATAACTTTACGGATGCGGCATAATTTTTATGACTCAAAATTTTTTAAAATAGGCATCTCAATACTGGATCATGAAAACATTAAAATTTTGGAAAGACACGGTTACTGATAATTTTTATTTAGTAAAATTTCTTATTGGAAAAAAATTAACAAAATAAAAAATATTTCACAGTGTTGGGCCGTCAAGCTTTATAAATCACAGATACAAAATTTTCTAAATCCGGAAATACTATGTTATGCTTCGGTGGGAATGCAGCCAAAACAATTATTTTTGCCATTTCCTTTATCAGTGACCGACTATTTCAGTTGGTTTTTGATACGATTAGAATGGGATTCCATTAGTTAGAAATGTAACAAAGTCTGCCTGTAAACGTTTACAGACAGACTTTGTTACATTTATACAGTATATCATTTCTTCTTCTCAAAGTGCCTCTCCTTTATTGGAGGTCGGTCGTCAGATTCGCGAATTAAGTCCATCTTGAGACTAAGAGAAACAGTTGCTCTACACTTGTAATTTGTCTGTAATAGGATTAATAAAATTTCAATGTCTATAAGTATCATAAAAATATTTTTTTTTTATTGATCTGAAAGATAACAAGATACTTAAAGCAAAAAGCTTATCTTCTATTATTTTTGTATTCGTCTACCTGCTTATTTCTATTATCACACATTGTGCAATAGAAACAAGCGGCATGGTAGCTTCTCTACTTCCTTCGACTTAGAAGATATCAAGCATTACATAGGCAGTACAAGACTGATCGATGAGATCCTTGGGGAAGGTCTTTGTCCAGCAGTGCGCGCTTATTGCCTGAAGAAGATGCGGCTCTTTATTTTTTCATATATATGCAAACTGCAAACAATATATAAAAATTTACATCAATTTTGCGTTTATAAGATAATAATATAATATTGATATAAACATTGAAGTTATCTTAACAACTTTTTTTTTTCTACTTCTTTAGATATAATTATAAATATCTTAAGAATATAGGTATTGCGAGTTTTTTTTTTTTTATTTAGATAACGGGTTAACTAGACTAACACTGTAAGGCGACGGGCACTACATAGTGAAATGTTACATCCTACAGCTACATCATCAGTGAACACCGGTGAACATCCTGCTAGTCTCTACGATTGATCAACTTCTTCCTCTTCTTCTCCGATCTTTACTTTGGGTCGGCCCTTCTGGTCATTCTTTTAAATCTATCTATATTTTATGTCATAGCTTCTGTCAATTTGTTATTCTTTCTTTATTGATCATCGGCAACCACATATGCGGAGGTCTTCCAGGGCCTCTCTTTTTAGTTTTGAGATCAGCGCTACCCATATGCGTTGTTAGTCTTCGCATAACATGGCCATACCAGCGGAGGCGTCTTTCTACTATTTTCTCTTGGGCCGGTTTTACTTTAAACGAAACTCTGACATGTATGTTCTTCACTCTCTCTTCTGGGATAACTCCTCCTGCTCACCTAATCATACTTATTTCCGCCACATGCATTTTTTGCTCTTGTGCCTTGGTTGTCGGCCAGTATTCTGAACGGTAGAGTATCGTAGGTCTTATCGCGGTCTTATAGAGCTGCCCTTTAATTCTAATTGGCATTCGTTTATCGCAGTGTTCCGGAAAATGATCGCCATTTTTGCCACCCAACATTTATTCGGGGGATGAAGTATGCTCCGTTTCTTCCGTCAATAGTGACAATGGAGCTTAAGTATTTAAATTTATTTATCGGTTCTTGACAGTTGGTGTTTGCCATTGATAGTGAAGGTAGCCGGTAAGCTTTGATTGTTGGCATTGAAATAATAGCTAAGGATTGCAGTTTTTTTCGGGGGCTGGTGTTTGTATGGTCTTGGTGGAATACTCGATTGCTCATTTGATAAACAGGGGACTTAGTGCTGAACCCTGATGCACGCCAATGCTTACTGAAAATGCTTCCTCAATGCCCACAGGGTTTCGATCATGGGTTGTAAACCCGTCATAAATATCCTTCAGAAAAGTTACTTCTTGATAAATAACAGCCGGTACATATTGTTTGGATAATTTTTACACTACGTTTTGAATATTGGACGCGATTTCAATTTAAGTCAGCAATTTTTTTTTATATTGTCATGCCTTTTTCCCAGTAGGGGTTGGCAGAGGTGAATAAAAACCCGCTTTTCACCAGATGTGGTCAGATTAGGTTCTATGTAACAGGGGGCGAGCCTGTTGCCACTTTATTGGGACCACCACACGCACACACAAAGATGATTTCAGTGTGCGGGTTTCCTCACGATGTTTTCCTTCACCGTTTGTATTTCGCTGTTGTTACTAAAGTTCACAAATGTACATAACTTAAATATTAAGTCATCGGTACATGCCGAGATTTGAACCCGCAACCTTCGGAATGAAAGCCGCACGCTCTAACCGTTAGGCCAGCGAGTTACTTTTTTAAAGAGAGTATTAACATATTTTTGATGTATTGGTTGTACTTCTACAGTTAAATGTATCATATAACCTCGGTAATTATGCTATTGAATAATAGTTTGATAAGGAAAGTAAATAATATCTTCAGCCAAAAAATAGTGTATAATATATAGGTTACACAATCCGTTGATGAACTTTGACGTGTATAGAGAGAAAGTGCCATACAAATTTGTAGCTGGCAACCCGCCAGCCATGTCTCGATATTTGGATAATTTATCGAATTGCTCGTATTTTAGAAAGTGCAGACTTTCTACAATCACTTGTATTTCCAACATTTTCTCAGCTATTCAACATAACGTGTGCAATAACCGAATAATGGCAATTCTGTCATAAGCCTTTATTATTATTACTTAGATTGTTACATGGTAATTCCAAACAGTAGTGTGTAAACATTATTGTGTTCCCGTTTGAAGGACGGCGTAGCTAGTGGAATTACTGGGGTAACAAGACAACATATTGTCTCAAGGCGACGAGCATAATGTGTTGCAGTATATAACATACTTGCGAGCCCCATCTTGTTGTAGACAGGCGTATCACTTATAATCAGGCTCGTTTCGTCAATTAGTTTAATAAAAAAAATATCTAGGATCATTTTTTCTTTTTTTTTATTATTTATAGAAACGACAAAAAAAAAGTAACAATCTACGGGTAAGACGACGTTGGCCTAATGGTGCTAGTTAGTATGATATATGCAGCACCGAATAGAGCTCGTCGCCTTCAGAGACAAGATGTTAATTTTCGTTATCCTAGTAATTTAAATAACCTAACCTAACTATAATACAGTAAGATTTTCTCATTATTGTACAGCATCAGAAATGAGAGTTGTAGTTGTAGCACCTTCTTTCATTAATTTTTTTTTTATCGCGGTTGAAGTCCTCTTAAAAGATACACTGCTCCTGAGGGAAAGACAATGCTATGTGGAATTTCAACCCACTATGACCCCGTCGATGGTCCCTGTCAGTGCATTAAAATAGGCTCCGGCATCTCTTACGGAACGTACCGATGCCCTTCTCCAGTCTGGCTACAACGTCCCTCCTTAGCACCCAGGCTATGCTACGGAAAATACAATAACATCTTACATTTGCGGGCCACCTGAGGCTTGTTTATTGAGCTCTAAGAGCCGCCTACCTAAAGGCTTACGAACTCGAGAACCCTTCTTGTCGCCTTGTACGACAGACAGTACGACCTAGACGGTCTCAGACAACAGAGAACAAAGGGCTAACATCACAGCATTGTCGCTAGTAAGACTAGAGCAATAACATACCAATATCTAAGGCCTCAATAATGAGCACAATGCGGTGCGGTGTACAGTGCACAATGTGGTGCGAGTAGGCTTCTCGCTTTGTTGTGTGAATAGATATATTTTATTAAATATATCTTCGATTTACTTTATACGGATTTCTGTGATATATAAAATATGTTTATATGAATTTATACTATCAATACTTCCATATTTCATAATTAAGTATTAATCTTCCTACAACGCATGATTAATTATTTTCGTAGCACTTCGTAGCAACGGTGCATGTGCTACGAAATCGCACAAATTTTAATAATTTCTTCTGTAAATTATTATTTTATTACAACATTGAACGTTCAATCCCAAAAAAAAAAAAACAATGGGTAATGAAAATTTAATATGTATTGCGATAGGCAAATATATAATATATACATATGTTTTATACGATCGCGTGTACAAATCAGAAATCGAGTGTGTGTGATAGCGAGTTTCATATCGATATTCAACTTAAATTGTAAAACCTTTTATTAGCACAATCGAATAGCTTCATTGGAGCTGCTAGTTTTGATATTTTTTATGCTGACATTATGACGAAATTACTACTGTGATGACACAATAAATTACTTTAACTTTGGTATTTTCGATTCTATACTACAGATATTATCATATTATCTTATATCCGAAATATAAATGATACATTATTTATTGCGAAAGTCAAGTTGGAGAAATAAATAAAATTTATATAAAAAGTATAGTGAAAGCTTTTCGTTAGGTATAAACCTTTGGAAATAGATAGTATTTACTGGCCATGATGCATTTCCATGCCTAAAGGCATTTTGTAAATAGGAGTACCGAGCCAGCGCTACCGGAAACTACGACGTTCAATACACGCTTCGTAGCCGTGCGTGCAATGCCTCCGGTCCAAGTTGAAAAACTTTGTCTTTAATATAAATTAACATCATGAAATAAAGCAAGTAAATATAGCAAGGTTTACTTTAAGCTGAATAAGTGATAGATGCTGTAATTATTTCACTATTTCAAAAAGTTAATAAAGTTATATTCACTTAGTTTAACTTGATGTGATTTAACATACGTTTAAGATAAGATCTGCTTTTATTTATTCTCACGATATACGACTTGCGTGTACAGGGCGGACTCATTGTTGTAATATCACTCTCTGCTAATCAACCCTGGGAGGTAAGAGATGAAGTAGGTAGCTGCAAGAACCATTCAATAGAACAACATATTTAATACGTAGTCCACATAAAAAGTTTACATATAATAATAAATACATATTATATATACTTTCGAACCAGTGGCTGTCTAAGTAATGTAATGTATAACACCGCAGCTCCTATATCTGCTGCCAAACAGTAGTGTGCAAATATTACTATAATACGGTTTGACGGGCGTTGTAGGTAGTGAAATTACCCGTGTAACGAGAACTAACGTCTTATGTCTCAAGGTGAATAGCACATTGTGGTGCTGTTTATATCATTCTAACTAGCGCCATGTTCTCAAGCTCTCTGATGAATGTCTCCCTCATCTTGTCGCTTCGTAGAATAAAAAAATATTTATGACGGGAGCCAGCAGCTAGTTTCCCTTGAGTCATCAAATGATATCAATAATTTTGGTCCTGCAAATAAAGCACTATAAACGTTCATAATCGTGTTTCTTTCACAAGCTCCATATTAATTACAAAAAATTAATGGACGCTTCCGTCTGTGAATTGCTGCATTGGAACTACATCGACAGTGTTTACGGTGAATACAATGATTGCTTGCGGAAATACTCGTTACTTTAATCAAGATATTTACTTACTTTATAAACACATATGTATATATATAATATACATGGTTTATGTCTCGGTAAAACGTGTAAAAACTTGATTTTTTATTCCTCGACAGCACCGCTTATTATAAATATAATATATGCCGTAATAGATATGAAGAGGTCATATTAAAATAGAAATTGTAACTTAAGCGAGTTTTAACACATCTGCAAAAGTCAATATAAATAATAATAATTAATAAGTTTACAAATTAGTTGTCCTTGTCGACGAATGGTTTTCTAACTTAATAAATGCATTATATACGATAGCTTTTTTATACTTCCGTTCGAAGGTGCTATGTGAAGTTTTAGTGCTGGTATGAGTCCGGAAAAAAGAGCGTTTATGGTTTGCCTATATCCCCCAAAAGAAAAGATCAAAATATTTGAAAACGTTGTGGTATTTGTAATTTTTTTTTAAATTATGAAACTATCTGAAAGTCTTCAGTGTATGTATAATATTAAATTAACCAAATCTATTTACTTATCGTTTCTGAGTTCTATACATTATAACACTTAAACGATTATGAGTTTTTTTAACACGATATACATATACGAAGTTTAGCAAAAAAAAAAAGACTCATCTGGTCTTGTTCATTCATTAAACATACAACTCTTATTGGGATCTAATCTACTCATACTTTTATGTATCGTTTACATATTATCTATTTATTTAAAAAGTAAGGATCTAATACCAATGGTTATTCTCTCGTAGACCAAAAGGTTAATAAGTATATTCAACTTGAAAGCAACTCTTATTTATTGAATATATATTTTAAGTATATTTTTTAAAACATTATGTATACAAAACATACATGTAACATACATATAGAGAATCCAGTAATCTATGGCATAATGAAAAATAGCCTTTATGGCTATAAATACACAAACAAACAATTGGTCACTCAAATGCAATCGGTGAAGACAAATAACTTAAGCATCACAAGACTTAGCGTTGTTCATTTAATATTTTTTGGATAAAATTAAGTTACCCTGATTATTGATCACAGTTACATTAACAAGAGATCAAACTCTTCTGATGCTTATACAGAATCTTTTTAATAAGCTATGAACTGTTTGCATAACGTCAGTATATATACATTTATTTGCTAATACATATGAAATGTTAAACAAATATACATTACTTAATACGTTTCCATTAAAAAAAAAGATGATGAATATGTCTATTTGTTTCTTTGTAGTCTTTTATAATGACTATATTGATGTTATGTAAAGAAAACCAATCGAATATTAAACTCATTACATTTTCAATCGGTTCATTAAAAAACTTACTTGCACCAGAATATTTTTTTATGAATCGATTCGATTACATAACAGATAGTATATTAAGTATGGACGGAATATTGTGAGTTATCGATATGGTTGCTAATTCACATCTTTCTATCTGAACTTAATGGACAGCAGTCACATTGTGGAGCCGCACGTTAGGAAGTCGAAAACGCTGATAATCACTCTCACCGTGCACACATCATCATCAGAAATTGTCATATTAGGGGTTGGACGGAACGACAAAGTTACAATTATTCGTTACATTGTAATTTTGTTTTCCGTCTTACTTTAAATGACAAATATCATCGAAAGAATCCCATAAGCCGTCGAAGTCTACAAGAATATTAAACAAGAATGCTTTTCAAATCGTAACAATTATTATTCATATAAAAATAGGAACTTTCATATCTGTACCCGATAAACCTTTATACTACACGTGTAATATACGTGTTACACCAAAACAATAACTACCATAATAGCTATACAGGCGTGTCGTATAAAGGTGGTAACCAAATGTTACATGAAAGGAGACTAACGTAAGACTTTTAGCCGAAATTCAGTAATTCATAACGCATTGTTACATTTCTGAAAGCAAAAAAAAAGCAATGAAATGGAACCGCAAACCACGTTTAAAGTAACGACGTGGTGAAATCTCAACTACTTGCGCTAGAGCTTAAATCCTAGATGCTTATTATTTTGTAGATGTTATCTCTATATTTAGTGTTTCAACGACAAACTAGACTAGATTTCATTTCAACTTAACTTAAGGTGTTTTTATGAATTTAAAATATCACATCATTCCAATATAACTTAGTGGAGATTGTTAAATAAGTTAGTTCACTATTCACTAAAAACAATATTTTCATCGTTTGAGTATTAATTTAGTAACACAATTAGAAATGCTAAGTTCTAATTTTTAGTGACATAATTAAGTTAGTCATGAACATTTTCTAATAGAAGAAAATATGTAAGGGTAGAATTAAGGGATAAACATACATATATCGTTGAAATGTACGTGTTCATGTTTTTAGGACTTTTGTGATTACTAGAAACCGTACGTTCGTGAATTTTAAATTTACATTTTCAGCGTATACCGCTTAAATCAACTAATAACTATATTTTCTATATGGGGAACTACTAATTCAGAAATGGAACATTGCTGTGCTGCAAACATTCATTAGTAAAGCGAAGTATTTTTTTTTATAAAATTTTGCTAGCGTTTTTGCACTAAAGCCGCCAAAGCGAAAGTCTTATGTTAATCGCCACGTAGTTTTGTTAACCATCGTTGTAAACTAAAAATATTTATTGTACAACGTTAATTTTTCTATCTTTAAAAGTAAAGTTATAGTCGTAAGAAAGGTAGAACATGTAAACATATCTATAATATATTTTATACTGCAGTTAATTAACTTGCTTTTAAAGATAATTTTTACTTATATTCATCTAAAGCTATATGAGACTCGAGACTTATTTTTTTGAGAATATTCACATCATATTAAAAGCTATGCCTCGTTGTTTTGCAAATGTTTAAGTATAACGTTACTATCTATCATTAAACGTTGTATAATAAACAACAAATACATTCATTTTTCAACATTAAGTTGCGTGTATATATATGTATATATACACGTTAACAATGCCGTCGCATATATATCATTCATCGCATTACCTATCTCTATGTGGAAAATATTGTTTACACGTGATAATAATCATTACGTATTTTAAATGGCGATGATTATTACATTCACTTGAGCTTGCTAAATAATTTTCTTGTTATTAACTTGCTGAAAATATTAAATGAAGTATTGTATTTGAGGTTTATATTGATATGAATATCTAAAAGTATTAAATAGAGGAATAATTAAGTGTACATACAGTTGTTTGTTAAGGATCAAAGTTTCTGGTTTTCTTTTCTCTTCATCTACGACGACCATTTGCATTGCACATGCTTGTGATGTACCAATAAAATTGTAATAATTTCAATCGAACTGGTTATACAACAATTTTATTGGTATTTGTTTTTTTTTTTGTTATATATCATGCTCTATATGTAATTGTAAATTTTTGCTCTATGTGATTTCATTGTTATCTTTCTCAAATGTTTTTTTTGTACTTCAATTTCACTCATCTCACAAATTGTAGTTTGTTGTATGAACATTGTAACAACACCATGAGCATTTGAGAAATTAATAGTTAAGTTTGAATTACACGTACACTGTCATATAATCGCACTCTGTCATTTAGCACTACATTTGTATATATATATATATAAATTCACCACTATCTGTATCTATTTTACTTTCATTTAAAATAAAAAAATTATTGCGCATAAACTAAACTTCTTCACATTTAAAAGCTTCCCGCCTCCGCTCCAGTCTATGCATTATGCTATGCACTTCACATCACATTAAATAAATTTCATTACAATCTCTATCTTCACCTCGAACATCAAAGTTAGAAAATTCGATATATCGAAAGTTACATTAGTGGGTGCAAGAAAATTGTGTGTGTGTGAGCGCCTACGATCGGATCTTTTAATGAGTAGGAGAATAGAAGTAAAAATTGATATACCTTCGAGTTTGATAAGATAATTAGATAAGCCGTTACTTCAAACTTGAAAATTAATCAAAATTCTGAATAGACTCTTAAAAAGCTTCCAAAGTGTAAACGAATGCTTATTTACGATGCGTGTGGAAAGATGAAAACCGGGAATCTAATTAATCGTGTAGAGGAATGTTAGTTTAGTATTCGTATATGTTATCTTATGTATCTTATCTCTAATCGTATGTCTTCATTAATCTGAAATGTTCGATCGAAAATAAATCTATATATATAAGAGATTCCCACCTATGTAGAGACTCACCACGACGCCTCTAGTACCATAAGACTAGACTTGAAATTTTGTAGAAATAATTATATTATCGAGATTAGGTTAGTTATAAACGGACTTTATGAAATCTTAACCTCAAAAGAAGTTGTAGGAGCGTTAGTAACGGAAAGAGGGCCCGGGGAACGGGGCTGCTGGGAATATTTCTAACAAATTTCAAATCTAATTCTACATTACTGCCAGCTATGCGGATAGGGTACAACTAGTGTTATATAAAAAACGTTATATGCAAGTATATTCCATAAAGATATAAATCTAATTAGTAACTATATACACACCTATGTACAACGTCATACATAAAACGGAGTAAAGGAACTAGCGCAATAACAGGAGACAAGTTATCCTAAATAACCAAGTCTCAGTACAGAAGGAATGACTTATAGAAAAGAGATCTTAGCATATGCCTAACATTAAAAATATATATATATATTGATACTTCAAAAACACATATACACGATTTCATAGATTTCTAATAGATCTGCATTGCGAGTGTATATAATTTTCTCACAATGTCTTTAAAACAGGTCTATATATTGTATTGTTGTTGAATTATAGAAAAGTTTGCGACAAAGACGCGACTTAAAAGGTGTCACTCATCTGTTTCCTAGCCTAAAATAATATATTTATATATATATTATACAAACAGTTTAATTATTCTTTAAGTTTCAAAAGTAATTTATTTCGATAACAACAAAAGTTATTGAAGTAATAAAAACTTTAAATCAATAAAACATTATATGGTAAACAAGGTTTATGAGCAGCAGCGATTTAAGCCATTAGTATTTAAGTAAAAGTACTGAAATGTATAAATCATTCTTAATGAGGGTTGAGAGTGGAATGAAGAAGATCATATTTATATATGTAGCTCATATATTTGGACATTAGCCTTCCTATACCAATGTGGCGCTAGTTACGATCTCATACGATCGCATGCGCTCGTCGCCTTGAGACATCAGATGTTAAATCTCGTTACTCCAGTAATCTTACTAGCTACAATCAATTCAATTAGGAGCACAGTAATTTTTGCACATATCTGTCAGCAGAAATAGGGGCTGCGGTGGTTCCTACAAAGATGGCCACCGGCAAGATCTACCACTGGTTCTAGAGATATGTTATGTTAATATCAACAGCTCATTAACGGTGATTTACTAGATTTCCTTGCATTATCAATATATGTACTTATTTTTTTAATCTTCTACGGCGATAACTATGAAAGTAATCCTTTGATCCACACCCAAGTGGTTATTAGCAACAAATGAGAAGTGCATGTTAAATATGAATGGAGCTCCATTTGGGACATCATTACAACGTTTGTCAAATCCCTTGCGACTTCCGCACTACAAACGCAAAGCTTTGAGGATTAATTTTGAAATTTCAATGGGGCTCAGTATTCGGGGTTAGTACAAAGGGCGGATATTTGGTCCGGCTTGCCATTGAAACAGGTACAGTATCCAAATTGAATTCAAATTAACTGTCGCTTTACAATTTAACAATATTAGGATTACAATTCATTGTCACATGCACACTAAATTGAATTTTAACTAAGGCTTTCCTATTTGTATGTCTTTTAACTAATTATATCCGCAACGACCTGCGAGAGCAATTCTATTGATTTAGTAAGTATAACTTATTTTTTTACTCAAAACAAATGATTAACTTGAACTTAGAGATAAATTATGATGATGAAAACTAAAGATAAGTTAATTTTGATTTGAACATGTGAGTTGCAAAAATACTAAATACTGCGAAAGTACAACATAAACTACTTCAGGCGTTATCCAAATCTATACATATTTATATATGTGTAATGATTTTGGGTTGTATGGTTTGTTCGCCAAACACGTGAAAATTAGTGAATGTATGGGCATAGGAACATGAGCATTCTACGTGGAATGATTTGTAGATACTTTTAGGATCTTTATTTATTGAATTTCATATATCGTTCTTTGTTTTGTTTCTAACTGTTATGAACATTTTGTTTTTGTTCTAGTTGCTATTGTAACTGTTGCTATAGAAAGTAATTTGCGGTTGCGATTGCTCTCAAGGAATATTTCAGAAAAATTTCAAATCCGATTTTATATTACGGCCAGCAAAGCGGACGGAGGACAGCTAGTACTGGTAAAAATTTATCGTGAACACGACGTTGGCTGTTATCGCATTAATGGCTACTCCAGTTTTAATTTGATTTAATTCCTCTCGCACCGCTTCCGGCTGATAGGTAGCGTGAATCTGGTTAAATATTGCCCCATAAGCTGCGGCGTGTTATGAAACAGTATTACATCGGCGAGCTCGAGTTTTTAATCATTTTATAGCTCGCATTGCAAACTAAGTTATAGACGTCACCGGTAACATGAAGCTACCTGAAATATTTACCTGCAAAGTATCAAACTTCGCTTCGTAAGTATGAAATTATACCGTCTGTTATTTACATTATTTATTACTTAGTCGCTTGGAGCTCTTTACACGGTCACAGGGGATTTAATGATCTCTTCACATCATAGTTATATCGGAGTACCTAGAGCCTACACAGTACAGCAGCTACGTATTGAGAGCACTGTATCTTGAAGTCTTGTAATGGTATTCTTGATATTGATTATCTTTAGCCCGTTATCTAAATAAATTAAGGTTTCGTACTAAATTTCTTTACCAATAAACTATTCACTATTTAATTTTTTCTAGTTATACAGAATATCAGGTTGTAATGTGTACCAATAATACCTCTGTAGGATAAGTTGTAATCCTATAAAGTAATAATAAGTTTAACTGGTTCAACTCAGCGGACGTACTATCTGTGTATGTTTATAGTTTAGTATTTATAGTTTCTATGAATATTTTTTTTACAAATTAATCATTAATATAATAGTATAAGCTTATTTTCGTATACAAAACCTATTTCGTTAGAAATAGCCTTTTCATGCCTTATAACTTTAGATACCTGTCAGTGAAATTACCGTAAAAATTAGTATAGCTTTAGTAGGTAAAAGTAATCGACATAAGTCTTAATATATGCAAGATGTAGTGGTGCAGTAGACCGGTCATGTGTATCGTGTCAGTGGCAACCGATGAGGAAGGAAGTCTTGGAGTGGAAGTTACATGCAGGGCACAAAGGAGTAAGCCGCTCTTCATGTAAAGGAACCGATGACATTTAAAGGCGGTTGAAAGCGGATGCATGCGAAGAGCTAAAGACCATATTTGGTGAGTCATTGAGGAAAGCTTACATTTAGCATTACATAAATAAGGTTGGTGTAAGGATGATGAAGTCTACACTTCATCATCATCAGCCTTATTAATTTTCAATCCTCTATTTGTTTGAAAATCACTGAGCAAAGTATTTGCTATGCCTGCGTTTTTAGGCAGACATATAAAAATTGATTTTGCAGGATCGTGATAACATATATATGTATACATTATATTGTGATTTTATTATGGATATACAGACTGTTAAGTTACTTCAGTAATTACTACGCTCTTCAGAATGTACCTTTATAATGCCACACTACTTTTTAGAGACAGACTTTTAGCCAAATTAAACCGGAACTAGTAGTTGGTCTATGTTGCCGTATACCGTTTAGGTAGGTACCACCCCAGCTCCTATTTCTGTCGCCAATATTTTTGTTGCTGTGCGCGGCGTCGTCGAATAAAATAAAACTCATTTCACTTAAAGGTATTAAAGAATAGCAACAAGAATGTTTTCTCGAGGTAGCGAAACAGTCATTTCTAATACGTTTTAGATCTTGGCGGCTTAAAAAACCGATAGTGTTGTGAACTAAAGGTTTTATAAAGCGCTAAATAACGTTTCTTATTCTTCTTAAGGTGCCTGGTCAGGTCACCATATTTCGCCCCGTCTCTTGCGAGGTGGAACAATTGAGCGGCACTCGCGGTCCCGGTTCACTCCTTGAAGTTACGCAGCCACGATTTCCTCCGACGATCAACAATCTTTTAAAAACGTTTAGTGTCCTTTATTACTATAAGAAAATTATTACAGAAATAATGACTGATTGCGTATATACTCTTGGTATTGACGTTCAATTTTCTTATTGAAAATAATCATAATACTAACAATTTCAGATATTGTATAAGAAAACCAATCACATGTTAATAACTACCCTTTACGTTTAAGCGTTATTTTTTACTATAAGTTACAACACCATTGAAATATTTGATATTTAAAACGTTAGTAGAACTATTTTTTGAAGAAATTGAGTTCACGAGTATATGAAAGAGTTTACTGTTACATGGGGAAAAATAAAATTATGCATTCGTTTTATATAATGGTAGAACAATTACAGGTCTTGTGGCCTACGCGAAAACGAATTATGTGCCGTTTCAGAATTCGTGATTTGTATCGTTGTACAGCGTTCGTGTGGTTCGTGATAGTGTTGCAAGGTCAACTGCGGCATGCGAAAGGGTAGGCATGTTGTCGTCGTTCTGGTCTCTTTCAAAATCCGACATATCGTCATATTCCTAATACAACATTTTTTACACAAGAAAAATATATAATAACATTGCATTCATCGATTCAATATGGTGACATTCTATAGTACAGACAAGACGCTTGCAAGGAAGTCACGGCGTCTTGCTCTGCTCAACAATGGGTCAGAAGAATAAACGACGGCTTCAGGGTGTAAATAACTCTAAAAATGATTGATACAAACGCCAATGGATACTACCCTAGACCATTAATGACACGAGATATATGACTTCTTCCTCCTGCCCTTTTCCCAGCTATGTGGGGTCGGCACAGTATGTACTTTCAATAACTAAGAGATGAATCTTTTATTAATCTTGTAATCTCTTATTGGTAAATCAATATATTTTATTCTAAATTTGATGATAATCTAATCTCATATATCTAAATATCATTTTAGTCTCCGTTTTGTAAATAGTATCATAGATGTCTTCATAGTTTAAATGACTGCATCCGTCAATTCAATCCGATTATTAATTATTTATTAACCACTGTAGAGTTTTCTTTTAATCTAAAATTCATGTAGCAGTTAAGGATTTTTTATTCTCTAAAACTATAAAAAATGTTGTTAATAGTACAAGGCACTAAAAATATATATAGGTGGGTGAAATGTCTTTACACAATAACATAGATGAGCCGAAGGATTTGTGAACAAGTTAGATTTAGTATTTTTTTTATTTATTTACAGTTTTATTGTTTTCTTTACAGATTCTTTAAAGATTTTAAATATTTTTTATACTTGGATTATTTAAAAAGAAACGGTTTTGAAATTATTATATATTAGGGGGACCGGAAAGTAATGTCGTTTTCTTACGCTAAATACAAACACATACATTTTTAACGAGTCTTTATTTTTAATCAATGATGTATTCCCCATCATTGTCAATAACCTTTTGCCATCTAGTGAGTAAATTTTCAATCCCTGATCGATAAAAATTAATTGGTTTTTCGGCAAAATATCTAGAGATGGCATTTTGGATATCATCCAAATTTGCAAATGTTTTGCCACTTAAAAAGTGTTGCAGCGCTCGGAATAAGTGGAAATCCGATGGTGCAACATCGGGCGAATATGGTGGATGAGGCAGCACCTCCCACCCCAATTCATTAATTTTTTCTAGAGTTCGCCTTGCGCAGTGCGGTCTTGCATTGTCATGTTGGAGAATGACGCCTTTTCGGTTGACAATCGCTGGCCACTTTTCAATTAAAGATTGATTGACTCGCTGCAATTGTTCGCTGTAGAGGTCTGCAGTAACAGTTTCTCCAGGTTTCAGTAATTCAAAATGAACAATGCCGCGAATACTCCACCAAACACACAAAAGCGCTTTTTTGGGGTGTAAACCTGGCTTAGCAGTACTCCGAGGGATTTCATTTGGAGAGAGCCACTGCCTTTTGCGTTTTGGGTTATCATACAGGACCCATTTCTCATCTCCTGTGATCAAGCGATCAAAAAACGCTTCTGTGTTGTGTCGTTGAAGCAATAAGTTGCATGTGATTGATCGGTTAGCCTTATTCTGTTCGGACAGATTATGCGGGACCCAAACACCTGCTCTGCTTACTTTTCCAATCTGCTTCAAATGTTCTTGGATGGTCGACCAAGGTTTGTTGAGACTGTTTGACAATTCCTCGATCGTCTGACACGGATTTGCTTCCACTTCCGCCCTTAACACGTCGTTGTCTAACGCTGATGGTCTTCCTGATCGATACGAGTCGGAAAGATCAAAATTACCCGATTTGAACTTGCAAAACCACCTTTGGCATTTACGAATGTCCAGTGCATTTGGATAAACATCGCAAATGTTTTTGGTAGCAACTGTTGCGTTATTTCCCTTGCGAAACTCAAAGAGCATGCAATGCCGGATGTGTACCTCTTCTGGTATTTGGCTGGCCATTTTACCCAAAATTACAAAAAAAAATTGTAATTCAATTGTCTATAAGTAAAGAAATCACTATAACCTCACAATGTCTTTGGTACGCCTCTGAACAAAACAATGAGCTGACAAATGACAATCAAGTATTGGCATGCGCAGAAACGACATTACTTTCCGGTACACCTATTATTTAGACAAATTTGAATTAACCGATTTCAGCATTTATGTTTGTAACTTTAAGTCAATGTTATAATTTTATATTAAATAATCGCGATACCGTTAAAACTTGTTGTTATGTAAATGAAGGGTAAACCTCGTGAACGCGAATTTAAGAAAACAATTTTAATTTGAGAAGTAGACATTTTTCTAGAAATTCGACAATCACTTATGTTATTGGTAATGAAAATAGTTCACCGAGTAATTTTGAAGAGGACCGTTTTGAGCCATAACTACTCCACTACGTACTCGTCGTTTGAAGTTATTTCGCCGCATTAAAAGCTAATAAAAAATTCTCATTGACTATTAAATTTACGTGAAAGCCTAAAATATGAACTCAAGTATTAGTTAATTGTACATTTGATAAAGACTAAATAAATATTATATAAAAAAATAAACAATGAAGAATCTCTATTGAGTTTACTTGGAAGCCTTATATAATTGCCTCTACGGCGTAGCGGTTAATCGCTTACACAATTTGATATGGAGATCTTTGGTTTGATTCCCCTGAGACAGAAGTAGTTTGCTTTGCTATTTGCCTGGATAATTACTTCTATCCTATTCTATTCTATCTAGCGCCATAATAAAAAATTATGAGGCAGAGACAGGAAAGTACAAAGATTACTGTATGCAGGCTCGAAGGGTGTGTAACTTGTGAAATTGTTGGGGTAAGCGGACTTATCTTATCTTAAGGCGACGAGCACTGTGTGATGTACGATATGCCTTCCTAGCGTCATTTCGTTATGGGCAGGCGTATCGTGACGTACCAAGACGTAGCTGCTTACAGTGGGCTTTATGAAAAGATTTTAGTCGCACAGTGAGCAATGGAAAGAGCTATGCTTGAAGTTATACTACGTGATCGAATTAGAAATGAGTAGATCCGCGCGAGAAATAAGGTTAACGACATTATCCAAAAGATTGCTAGCTTCAAGTGGCAATAGGATACATCGCTCGGAGGACTAACAGCCGATGAGGCACTAATATCCTCGAATAATGACCGCGTGCCGGAAGACGTAGTGTTGGCAGTTGGTGCAACGATCTCGATGCGGGCAGTGCAGGATCGATTGAGATGAAGACCCTTGGGGGAGGCATATGTCCAGTGGACGTCTGTCGACTGATAATGAATGAATAAGGCGTATCATTTATTATCAGCTGAACGTCTCGTTCTAGAATAAAAAGTCATAATATTTACAGATGATAATCAAAGATTCACATTGATACTCCAGACAGTTATTTAATTATGCTCGCATAGTAAATTCATTTTTAATTCTCTTAAATAATAATATAGCAAAGTTTACAACTTACTTTGTACGGTTAATAACAGTCACGAAACTCAAACAAACTTCTTAAAGTTTGTTCGAAGGAAGTAAATGCAATATATATATATATATATTTATATATATACATATATATTTGGGGGGGGCGCGATGTTGGGGGCGCTCACCGTATACGGCGATGGATGGAGCCGTATACCTTTCCTTCGTTTACGTAAACGTTTACTACGTTTAAATAAACGAAGGAAAGTCAATCCCTGTTATATGACCAGGGAATACTAAAGCCTAAACACTAATATATCCTGAAAATTGTGACATTTCTTGAAAGTGAATACCGAATTCGAGCTTTGGTTTGAAAGTTTCATAAAATGTCAAAATTTCAGGCAGTTTATTTCATGTGCTGTATATTATTGAAGTTTCAGTGACTACGTACTAAAATATATTTGCTTTTGTATTTATTGCTGAGGTAGCTCTTTTCGATTCGTAAAAATCGGGAATTACTATCTATGAAACATTTACAAACAGTCATCAGAGGAGTTGTTCCAGACACCATTGTACAGAAGCCGGAGTATCGTGATACTATTTAAAACTGCTATTTCTACTTGAATTCCTAATAAGTGCTGAAATACGATCGTATTCTAAAAGGATCCTTTGTCATCATATATAACAATGTACGCCTACTTGTAGAGCTCTCATACGAGAAAAACTGTCAAAATACCTCAGTGGGATTTGTGAAGTTTGCTTCCAAGAAAGTAAATGTATTGTGTGTGACTTATATCTTTGAATTGAGGGATTTAAAAAAAAGAGGGGGCGCCACGTTGGCGGCGCCCACGGTATACGGCGAAGGATGGGGCCGTATACTTCTTAACATTCCCACATATGTCTATGTATGTATGTACGTGGGAAAGTTAATTCCTTCTATCATGTAATCAGAGAAAACTAAATTTTTTTTTTAAACATAATTGTAACCTTTTAACACATTTTTTATATTGATGGAGAATACCAAGATTAATTGCAGTTAATATTTAAATAAACCCATTCAAGTTTTGAAAATGCGAAAATTCTGACAAGTTCGTTCGTGTTCAGTGAAGTACTGAAAATTAAATGTACTGTTTACGAAATAGACTTTTTTCTATTCAAAAAATAACAAAAGGCTATACTTATCGGCCAGGACATAATATACTTATTAATATACTTTGTACTAGACGTATCACTTATTATCCGGTGAGTGTCTCGCTCGTCTCGTAGCTTCGTCGAATAAAAAAAATGTATTAAGTAGGAGAGCTTATATTTCATGTTACTGTTTTATTTAAACTTTGTTATTTCTCATACAATGCTTTAGGTAATTTGTTTTAATTTTAATGATCATTATATTGTAACGTGCATAATGAACATTTTAGAGAAACGAGCGGAATCATTATTTACATCATAGGTACCTTTATCAAAAATATATAGCACTTTAACTTAAACAAAAAAAAATATATAGTGTTATATATCATTAAAGTTACTTGATTAGATAAAAGACGTTTAAGTTATATGTTTATAACTTTTTTCTCTGTTAGGAATTTTGTAAAGCAATTTATGTTTTTTTTTTATTTAACATAAAAAAATAATTCAAGTAACTCACAAAATAATTCATATTATATATAAATTCGATGTTCATGATACAAGTCAACTTTCAAGTATATTTTGAAAATAAGTTTTTGGATATACTTCCTGTAATGATGCATGATAGTTTAATTTTATTAAAAAAAAACCTTTTACAGAAGAGGAGAATACAACAAACAGCATGGCATTGATGTTTCTTGTCAAATTGACAACATTTAGTGACTAAACATTCATAGTTACTATGTGTTGTTGGTTAAACAAGATATATCTATTATCATCTAGAAGAACGACCGTGACTCTATCGATAATTTTAAAAATAATTTATGCATTTTGTTAATATACTGTTTAATAAAAATATTCACGATAAGACACTTAAGTCGTGAAAATGAATATTTGTGTTGTTTTTTAAATAATTCGTGCAATCTCAACCTAAAAGATATATTGAAACCTTATTACAATTACCTATTGAAACCTATGACGATATTTAAATATATCGTATACAAAAGAGGTGGTAAACTTTTTGCAAGATGTAACTTTGAGATTGAAAAATCGCTAAAATGTTTTGTGATTGATAAATTTATAAAAGAATTTAATAAATTTACTATGAGAGTTTTTCAAGTAATAGATTTTTCTAAAACTTTTCTACTTCCTGCCTTTTCATTCTGAACAATTTTCTGAGTGCGGCTTCACATTTAATCTTTCTAAGCCTCGGCCTCTCCCTGTTGTTCTGATTGCATTCTGAACGCAAGAACATATATGAACATATTTTATTTTATATTACGATATATTTTTCATTCTACGTTAAAATGTTTTTAACAAATCATACTTTACTACCGTAACAAATTTGGGCTTTTCCCCACCACCCTGGCCCAATACAAGATGGCGGGAGACAAATATATTACTAAGATCAATATCTCTTTTCTGTTTAATAAGATGCTATTTCGTTAGCAGATTTACACTTAATAATATTAAATCTAAACAGGAAGCAACTAGATACTGTACGACGTACTTTAAATTAAAAAAAAAAAACATAAAATCCAGTCCTAGAAGCAATCCTGTACAAACTCGATTTTCTCTTACAAAATACCTTCGCAGGACGCGCATCGAGATTTACTCCACAAATATTACTTTGCAAAATGCAATTCTACTGAAAAGAAATGGAATGAAAGCTTTGCAACGTTACAAAATAATATCAAATATAAAGACAACATAATTTAACTCTGAAGACGGTTGCATCCATTACTTTGTTTAATTTTCATGTTTTATTTACAATAATAAAAAGCTGACTAACATCCGTAGGAAACACTTGAAAAATTACTTTCTATACGTGTTTGAATAAGTCGGTTAACATCCACCGGCCAATGTCTTACCGTAAACGGCCGTGAACTGCGTTTTCCGGAGAATGATACTGTGTTTGATATCTACGAACGATCTATGTGCTTGGGAACGAGGCGTGTTATATATGTATATATGTATGTATGTATGTGTGTATGTATGTATGTATGTATGTATGTTGATATCTACCGAATATGAGGACTCGTTAGAAGGTTCAGGTTTCCCTGCAATCTCCATGTCGGGCTCCTATGTCGCCCGTCTCAAGTTCGGACTGTAATTCAAGCGCTTCGTTCAACTTCCTCACCCCATCTTATTTACTCTAATACATAAAATGACTAAACGAAAATGTAACTTTTACTTGAGGTTGACGTCCTCTCGCTTAAAGTACTTATCTCTCATATCAGCTTCTTAGCACTTAAATCACATTAAGATAAAACCATCAATCATTGAGTCAACTTGAATAGCCCTGTTCTAGACCGGTGGGATATACTTTCAATATTTACTATTTACCCTTATGTGTAACTGTGACTAAGCACGTCTTTATAATCATAAAAATATATTTAATTTATTAAGATTATATTATAGGTTATTAGGAGAAATCTACGAGAATAATATCCAATCAACTTCCTGTAATAAGTACAGAGATTATAGGTATGTCCACATTGTAATATATGATGTCGGGGTATGTGCGGAGAATTCCAAACATATCGTGCGTACCATGTAATAACCATTATATGGCGATTACTATTTCCAAATATAAATAATCACACCAATCAGGGATGTAAGGGATCATCATCATCATCATTATCAGACGATAGACATCCACTGTGGGATATATAAGGGATCCCGCTTAACAATTCACGGGACTAAAGTCTACCTCACGTGCTTGTGGTGCACCATGCTAATCAATAAACGAGGCTCTAGCTCCCATTAACCCGCATGGAGCTATAGTGATAGAAAATGGCCTTATTCCCTCATACAAACAGACAAACAAAAAAAGACAGAGAGACAGAAAAAAAAAAAGAAAGCGCTGGATAAGAGCAGCGCAGGACCAATCTACGTGGAGATCTTTAGGGTTGGCTTATGGACGTCTTCCAGCAGATCACGATGATGATAAATGAAATCTATATTAACAAAAATAATAACGAAGTAACAGGGTAACGATATTTTTTTTAATCATCTACTTCTGTTACTAATTTACTTCCTAATCGCAGGTACGTTTCAGTTTCAAAGAATGTGAACCTTAGATCGCTTCATAAGATAAATAATAACATGAAAAGTACTGAAATTTATTTTTTTTACAAATATATTATAAAATTAAATAATAAAATTAGCTCTGTGAAAGCTTATTAACATTACGGGCTTTAAAAGCTAATATTACAATAGAAATTTTGCAATATCACCCGTGTAGAATTGAAGCTGGCGAAAGTTACTTGAGACAAAGTTAACTCAAGTAAAGCTTCGACTATCCTTCCACACAAGAGGCTTTTCGTTGTAACTACCTCACTTCATTTCCTTTGTAGTTAACGGATAATAAGAAATCGTATTATTTCACTCAAAGTACAGTTGATTGCATTCGAGAAATTTTGTTTCTCTCACTGAAGTATATTTACTTTTCTCTTGATAAACTGTTTTATAGGATTCTGTTTCAAATTAAACTCTGTTAATATAACCGCTTCTAATTTAACGCTTTGTGAGTATTATACGAAGAATTTTCATTTTCAATTATAACTAGTTGTTTATCCTTACAAATTTTAGGTTATAATAAATCGTCCTTTTAATATACATAAAAAAGAAAGATTTATGAGTAAATTTACATCCTAATGTAATGTCGTTACTTTCAATTATATTTTGTATTTGAAGTATAATGTTGTACGTTTCCTAATGTATAAAAAAAAAGTTTTGGCGGAGTGCCTCGTACCACGGTTCCCGACGGCAATTACTTGCCATCACTCCTCTTGATATCTTCGGTAATTTTAAGCTACTTTCCAAATATTAAAAGCTTAGAAAAAACTTACATTTTGATTACTAATATACAATGAACAGTAGTTATAGATTTTAGATACTAGACTTTTATGAAATACCTATAAACTCTGCTTCTTTATAGTCTCATATATCTTATATAATGTCTGTGTTAATAGACGTTATATAAGTTTAGTAGATTTTGTTGTTCCTCTTAAGTTTATACATTGAAAATACGGAGCACTCTGTTGTTGCGTAAGGAATGCCGACAAATTGCGTAATGGCTGTTTGTTGACCTTTGTTGACTTTGACTTTCTTTGTCTGAGACTTTTCGCTTACATACGTAAGCTTAAGTTGAAATAATTACATCTTTATCGGAATTTTCCTGTCTGGATGTTTAAAATAATGCGTATTTTCTTATCACAAATTTACTTATAACCTCTTAAATGTTCGTTATTTGCCCCTTCGTAAACAGTTCCCAGTACTAATAATTCCAGCTGTTGTTATTACTAACTCAATATCTCATTATCGGAGATTGTTTAGGTAAGTACTAATGGAGTGTTTAATTCTTCAGAAAGATGCTTTCATCATAAGCCGATAGAAGTACACTGATAGACATAAGCCTCTTGCAAAGATTCCCACAGCGATGGGGTGGGGATTCATATGGGGAGATTTGGGTAAATTCCTACCACGCAGGTCTAATGAGGGTTGGTGGAAGCCAGAGCCTCATTCGTTACACAGATACTTTATAAAAAATAGGCAAATTACATTTTTCCAGCGTAAAATATTTTGAACGGCTTCTCAGAATATCTGTTTTTTCTCTATGTTAAAATTATTAGTCTGAAACTCTTTAATGAATAAAAGCTCGTTATAAATCCAGCCAGAGGGAAACTTACAGCTTTTGATGGAGCAACAGATAGCTACAATACATTTTGGCTTTCAAATGAAATTCATCCTTGAGGCTAGTTGTAAATTTAACTAGACCGTAGATCAAAGTTGTTTTTGAACCGAGAGTTTTAAGTCAAATTTCCATTTATTATTTTCTGCCGAGATTAGAATAAAAGAAATAACTGATGGAAAACATTTTGTTTCATCTTATCGGTTTTCTTTACTAAGGCATCATATATTTATATACTTTATTAACCTTAGGTATCCTAAAAAAATCAAAGGTTTTTCATTCAGAATTAGTAAAAAATAGAGACTATAAGAACACTTGTTTTAACTTAAGATTGTTATTGTATATTAGACTTGATTAACGCAGGGATCTTTGTTTTTAATTCAGGTCTTGAATATTGGGAAGGTGGATACATACGAATTCACCATCATTAGATTTACTGTATTCCGACGGTCAATTTATCAGACTCGATGACGACCTAGAATACTTTAAAGTATTAATAAACACGTTCCACTATCTTCAGTTCCATATTCACTTAACACCATGTGAAATTAAGGACAAATGAAAACTAGTATTAGTAATAAAAAATAAACTTAATTCTGTTAACACTTAAATTTTAATACTTAATTTAGCATTTTAAAATCTAGTTTGATTTTTTTTAAAGAGATGTTGATATCAAAAACCACCTTTTACCACCTTACGAAGTACGCTGCAATTAACTTCAATATTTAACCTATATAGTATCACCATCTCTGTAGAAAGAAAATTTAACCTTATTCCTGTTTGAATGTATAACGTATAAAAAATATGTTAACATCAGGTAATAGTTCTAGATGAATTTTAAAATTATGTGTCAATAATCATATTGTTCATCAGTGGGAGAGGTCTATGTGTCCAGAGCAAGGGACGTCTATCGGCTGATGATTATGAATCAATTTGTTGACTATCATATATCAATAATTTGACGAAACAATTCCTCCTTAAGTTTGTTAATTAAACGAGTCACCCGATTGTGCATAGTACACGGTGGATATTGTATGATGTGATATGTCGATAAATGCGCCGCAGCAATTTCCGGCGGCCGTCGCTTGTCTGTTTTCAAATTTGTTAACGTTACAGGTTCCCAAAAAAAGTATCAGATATTTAAAGGCCTGTCGTCTGCACAGCATCACAGAGAGAGTTAGTTATTGGTTAGTCCATAATTATACTAACAGACTAATGTCCAATAACTATTAGCTTTTTATTTTAGGCCTGTTATAGGAATCGACGGTAAAATCTATACAAATACATAAAACTGTTTGTAATATAAAACTAACAATGTTTTTACCTGATTCGTGTAAACGCTGATGTCGACTCAACAAAGAATAATTTGTTTGGTTTCTTTGTTTCCACCGCCTTCGCGAAATCTAGATAGTTTTTGAAAAGACTTACTAGAATATTTCTTAAGTTAGAAAGCATTACACGGGTTACTTTTAAAATGTTTTAGTATTTTGTTAAACCTCTGACCCAGTTTAATTAGTTTAATTGGCGAAGGAAATCAAGATGCTAGAAACAGTTTAGGTTTACTTTTGCACCAATTATAATAACGACTGTAATAAACAAACATATGATTTTGATATATGAAGCTATGTAGTGAACCAGTAACGTGGAACTAGTTAAAATTTAATACCCTCGCTCGGCGAAGTTTCAACATGTTGGTATTCTAACTCATCAGTTAGTCATGTTCAAGAAAGCGATAGTATATAAACCATATTATAAAACAGTTCAGTCGCATGCCGAATTTAAGGAATTTAACTAAAAGATCGTTCGCTAATTCACTTGCACTTTGATGCAGATTCTTTTTTTTTATCAGTGAACTATGTACGGCTATACGAAAGCTCTTTCGTTAATACACTTTCGACGTATTCCATCAAATAGCTCTTTTTTTTGACTACACGGTCGGATAAAATCTTTTTCAAGTTGAACTGAAAACGGTTTTTCAAACTAAAGTGAGTATTAGAGATATTTCCTTTAGCAGTCTGAACCAATAATCGACATACTTTTATCCTCGAAAATTTCTTTTAAAAACAATCCTTGCACCGATATCACTGTAGGTTTTCTGAAAGCCATTTTTATCTTATCATTATACTTATACTTTACATATGCATTAGAGTTTTGTAAAATTTTTATTTTACCAAAAAATACCTACATTGGTTCATATGATTATTTTAAGTTGGTTAATATCTCTTATCGTTTAAATTAGAATAGAATGTGTGTGAAGTCAGTAGCAAATATGTCTTTATTCAAATTCATCAAGCCATTCCCTCAGTAGTAAGTTGTTGATACAAATCAACGTAGCAAACATATCGAAATCGGATATATCTCGAATTGATTTATTCGCATCGATACGTACTAACTGAAATGTAAACTTTGGTGTGTTAACATTAGTTAACGCATCAAACATTAAATTAACATATACGTTGATTAAAGTTCAATTTATGATCTAAATTATTTAGGTCCACTTTTTCCACTCTCGCTTTGCAGGCCGTTACACCCCGCAGCACCCTTCAGTTAGAAATTTTAAAATCCATTCTTAGCTGATCTATACTCGTAGAAAGAATATACCTACCAAAATTCAAGATTCTATGCGTTTTGATTCCAAAGGTATCGTGTTGAGTCTCTACATAGGTGGAAGTCATATATATATTACATAATATTGTAAACTGCTTCATCTTTTACTTATCTTTTCATATTATTGTTAGACGGATGTAAGATTAAATGATGTTTTTTCAGAGTACTTCACCTACTCTTATTATTTTTTTATGTTCATCTTCTATGCTAATGAATTATCGCTTTGGAAACGGAATTTTTTCTGCTGGAAACGAATTCAACATTGCTTATCATTATGATGAATATCATATACGATTTGCTAGTATGTTTCAATTTATCCTTATACAGTACCAGTATATGACACGGTGTTTTAAAATTAACAATTGTTACTAAAAATATTGGTAAATAAATATATTGCTGATGTATTAGTTACTTCTACTATTTTGTGTGTGATAAAAAGCATTCAGGAGAGGAATAATTTCAAGGAAAAGGATAGCTTTTGTAACCGTTACCAAATTTCCAAATGAGGAGTAAAACGTAACCGGTTTAAACTTTGTGCATATTTTAACTTAAGTCAGGATCCTCGAAACTATAAGTACTCTATAACTGGGTCACACGACAGTAAAAATGTTTATATTACGTCCATGTCAGGGTTAATCACACATGCAATATGTAATTACAAACAACCTGCAATAGTATTAGGCGTGGTTTGCACTAAATCCAATAGTTTTTTTTTTAAACATTTATGATAGGTTGAACTATGAAGCGTTTGATTTTGATGTAGTAAAAAAACGTTCATTGTTGATAGGCAATCATCGTATTATTGTTAGTTGTAAGAGTTTACATAAGTCAAAATGTTCATATTATGATCTTTCGTTAAAAACCATAATAATTTAACTATTCTACTGATTGCTAAGCCTAAAGGTCTTCTAAAGTGTTAAAAGAATCAGTTTATAATAACAGGTGTAGGTACAAACATGAAAGGGTTTCTGGCTTTCAACTTTGTGTGTTTCAAACATAAGAGTAGTACACATAGCAATCAAAAATAACGTGTGGCTCAAAGATTGGCAATTTAAAACCATATTCAACATCGACTGCGTTTTTTAGACGCAAATTTGACTATCAAATCTGTGCCGTGGTCTGCCACTTTGCCTATATAAACCAATTGCTGTTCACGAAACCGAATCGTATTGAAAAATTTCATATTTCCCTTTATGGTGTCAACGCAAAAACTGAAACGTCTGTTTTAGATTGACGTTTCAGTTTATTCGTTTCTCATTTCGTAAAAGCTGATGTTTATAACTATTGATCTCGTGTAGTGTTTAGGTATTTAGAAATCGATTATCCACTGATAACATCGAAATATAATTGATGTTGAATTGCCAATTGAAATTACATGTTAGCTAGCGATAATTGAGCGACGGCAAATTTATTATGCTAATGTCGATGCAAAAAATTCATCAGCCAAACAATCTTTTACGTGAAATGATTTTTTTCATTTCTATTATCTTTGAAGTATTTTCATAGTTGACTACTTCACAAGTTTATAAGGTGACATTTTTTGCACTTTCTGTAAAATTTTAATGTACTTATGTCCTTATGTATCATTCATAGTGTTATAGTATATAACTTAAAATACTATAAAGAGTACAGTATTTTTTTTAATATAACTCTCAAGATTATCTATCTTTTATAAGAAACACGACATTTTAAATAAAATCTATTTGAAAGCAGCCAGGTAGGATCTTAGGGGGGAAGATCCTACCTGGCCTTTGTCCAGCAGTAGACGTCTTCCGGCTGATTGGATTGGATTGAGGTAGGACTACTGTACATACTGTTATTATGTTATACAACTATTGTACATATAACAGAAGTACGCAAACGATGACAGTTTAGGGTTCTTACAGACTGTAGCAAATTTAAAAAAAGAAAAATGATTGAGACAAACTAATTTTTTTTTGTTATCATATCTATTCTAAAATATAACATTTTAACGGAATCTTAATAAAATCATGTTTTTAAATCCTTTAGACTTCGGTAGAGTATTATATAATTTTGCATATTCATATATTACAAAAAGTAACAATTTTTTATACATTTTGCTTCATTCTAGTACTTATTAATTGGTATTATACGTTGTTGAAAAGCGTTCAAATGAAAATACACAATAAAGTATTAATTAAATTCATCATTACAAACAGACTACCTTAATTAGTAGCATTATATAATAATCAGAGGATAACAGAAACTATTATTTATATTGAATGTGATTAACCTCATTATAATTTTACATAATGAGTACCTTCCGTGATATATTGTAGCTTTGTTCATGTTAAAAACATGTATTATAAATAGTTATCTCTTTGTTACAAGAAATACGTACAAATTGTTCAATTTCCTATATTCAAATTACTCGCCATTAACGATTAGTTTGAAACTGCAAAATGCAACTGGGGTTGTGTTAATTACAATTTCCGAACATGGTTCAGAAGGGCTCTTCGATTTACTAATTGCGGTATCGATACAGAGGCCTGTTCATACGCAATTCAATACCCAGGCTCAGCAAATGGGAACGGTGGTCGCTTTGTTTCCATACAATAGAGCAACGGTTAGTCCAATAGTTACAACCAATAAAAATAACTGTATGTCTGCCACGAGTGGTTTTCTATTTAATACCATTAACGATCATACGACATCAACGATCTATTTTTAACGAACAGATAATATATATATATATATTGATGTTTGAAAATATGCACTTAACTAATATTCTATTCAATAAATCAAATCATCAGCCTAAAAGTTTTAGGAACAATGGCTGGGAATAGATTCTTGTTGTCCAAAATGAATCTAGCAACAGACAACTGACTAGTTGAAGAAGTCTTCACGATCCTTCCAATATGGTGAGATGTGCTGTTGTGTGATTTAATGGAACTGTAAATTTCACATACTAAATGTTAACTTGAAAACAGTTTCCGTTTCCGTTTTATTTATTATTATGTTTACGTATTTTTGTCTATGATTAAAATTCTTCAATTTAATTATATATACGATTATAGGTACGACGATGACGACTTGTAGACGGGTGTGAGAAGTAGCATTATTGGCTACTCTTTCGTACACATTTTCACATTGTTGTCATGTTTTTTAGTTTTCTCATGATTCTTCTAAATTTTATATTCTGATATAAAGCCATTTGAAATATGTTTTTATTGTTTTAAAATTTTCAAACATAGTCGTTTTCGTTAACATCACTGACTAGTTATTTAATAGTAAGTCGGTTTGAAAGAGCGCGCTCCATGGTTTTTGTATTCAAAACGCGCGTAATATTAGTAGTAATATTTCTGAGTTTTCGGACGAAACGAATTCTTCTTATGCGGGCTCTCTGTTCACTTAAAAAGGCTATTTATCATATTTTCTTAAATACGAAAGACACTACATAAAACTCGGACAATTTTTTATCTGTCTTCAACGAAGATTCATAGAAATATTATATGTTATTCCATCCTCCTCGGTATTAGCACTTCTACTTAAAAATTTACATACAATAAATGTTTATTATAACAAAAACGAATATTAAAATTATTCTTAATGATAAGTAGAAGCGGAGATAACTGAATTTGAGATTCGATCCTTACTTATATATTAGTTTAAACTTCCAGTTAATAAATATTTTAAGGTTACATGACACAGTTCAATCTACACTTGGCCGAGTGGTGGATAATTGGATTGATACCCTTTTCGCAACAGGAAGCCTCTCTTTGGATATTGTACAAATGTAAAAAATAAATAATGCAAATCACCACACACATTACTTAAATATAAAATACTAGTTAGATTTGCAATAATAATGAAAATACATACTTTTTTAATTAGTGCTAGTAACATTTTTACAAAATGGCGGTATTGTTGACATTACTTAAGTATAACAAGCTATTAACCTGCTTAACAAAGGGCTGAAACAATATATTATAAAGAGCTAAAAGGCATATATGGGTGGTAAAGAGAGCAATTTTTTTTTTAGAGATAATTCCTTTAGATATTTTTTTAATGCAAGCTATGCAGAATAAGTTTTAAAACAATGCTTACAAATTGTCTGAGTGCATTCCCTCAAACAATAAAATTATGGGATGTTTTAGGGACAGGGATTACAAAGACAAAGATGTAGACAAGATGTAGAAAGACAAAGACACCTGCCGCTGGGCTACATGTAAGATTGATTTTTATATACACTACAGATGTACATGGAAAAGGGGTTTGAACAAAAGATTCATCGAGATCGAACGGCTACTGGTAGCAACAATACTTCGTTTCCCCCAGTAAATTAAGGCAAAGAGAACAAAGCTAAACCTAAAGGGCATACAGAAACTTTTAAATGCTGACTTGCAATGCCTAAGCCAAAGTGATTTTTTTTTCTTTTTTAATTACGTATTGATTTAGTAAATGTTTAGAATTTTAGGTATAGCGGAGTAGGTACATACAATTCTAAATTTCTATTTGAATATATATCTATCACCGCAGTAAACTATTAACAATTAGATACGCCGATATAATAAACAATGCTTCGAAAGTTATGCAAATCGAAACATTAGTATACCGTACGTATTTGAAAATTATTCTCATTCAAATAATGATAACAATTAAACGCAACCTTGTTAATTACACTCATATCAAAACCCGATAAAAAAAGTGAAATTTTAACGAGAAAGCAGCATCATGTTACTGGTAGATCTCTGTTACCAGAGACTGTAGATAGGTACTATCGCGGCTCTAACAATGAGCCGAGTGCTCTTCTACTGGTTCGCCAGTAAACCTTGCTGTGGACTGCGGTCCGAGGCCCATTAAACTCTCCCTGTTTCGGGGGGGGGGCGCAGAAGTTGGTTGGCGCTCACCGCATACGGCGGGGTCTGTCTACTGGAGCCGTATGCCATCCCCACATTTTTTAAATGTGAGGATGCGAACTTAAACACTTGTGTCGGGGTCTTAAGAGTTAATAAATATTATAAACCCGTAACAAGATGTGGAGCCCTTTACGAGCGTGAAGGGATTGTAAATAAGGAAACAAACCACACAAACGGCATCAGGCTATCTTAACAAATATTCATCCTTCTGTATAAACCTAAAAGTACTAAATATTACTATAAACACAACGTAGAACAAGGTCCTAATTGAGACGATCACAAATGAATATAAATAGACTACAAAGAATAGTATGTATCAACTTGGTCACGTAAAATATGATTTCCTGAGTACTAAATATTGTTTCAAAAATATTTAAAACTTATTATATTTAAGAAAAAGGGATACAGGTTACACCATCTTATGCGTGACGGCGACGGGTACTATTTGTTGCAGTGTATATCATTCTAATTAGCGCCAAATTGTTATGGCGTGGCGCATTATTTATCTTTAGGTGAACATCTCGCTCGTCTCGTGAATTTCGACGAATTCAGTATATAGTCGCTACAAGTAGTTGAAACTCCGATTTTTCATTAACTGTCGCCTTTATTGTAGTCCACTATTTTTCAGTAGTAAATAAGATGTAACTACGAACTACGAATTAAAATAGTTTAAATGGTAATTCAATGTACATCAGATGCACCCTTAATAAAATTGTGTACAACAAAGGAGAATGCACTTTAATTAAAAGCTTTGATCATGACTCCTGTGTATATCTCTAAGCTTCCCTTTGACACGCTCTGTGTGATTTTATCTCTCGCTCTCCATTAAATTGCAATATGACAGACGAATATTTATACGCGTTCATGACGGTCTAATGAGAAATTCCTTTGATGTGACGCCTAGTGCCGGGCATTGATCGGATCTAGGGCTAGATTAACTCTTTGACGAAACTAGTATTTAGTATTTTAATGACTAAACGTAATCAAACTGATATTAGGAAAGTTATTTTATACACAACGTGTGTATAGCATACGTGAACACGGAGGTGAGAAAGTATCGCGGAATATTTACATCATCATCAGTAGACAGACGTCCACTGCTGAACATAGGCCTCCACCAAAGATCCAGCTGCTTCCCGCAACCTTCACCACATCGACGGACCAGCCAACCGCATGTGAAGAGCCTGGTAACACTACGTCTTCCGGTAAGAGGTCGCCATTCGAGGACCTGATAATTTACCGTTTATCAAATTTAAATGAAGTTAAATTATAACTCTAACATCGTTTTACGTAGTTGTTGTATCGTGGCATTTTTAAATTTTTAGTTCAAACTAAAAACTTTCAAATAAGTTAAAACAAATCTAGATCACTCAAATATAACACGACCGTAAATCGGAATTTAGCACTAGGGAAGGTATTAACTTTGACAGTTTCCTCTTTGATGTTATATCAAAGGGGAGCTACGTGTGTGTACTCTCCAGTGATTCGAATTGGTTGCAATACAAATAGAACCTCAATGCTGGTATTACATTCCATGAACCGAAATGGTCAAAGGATAGTGCACCTAGTGGAAATTTTAAACGAGAGTACGGAGCAAACTGTTTCGCAACAATACCTACAAAATAAATGAAGTCAGTTTATATGAGGACTATCGCGGATTATAGAAAATATGTATTGAAAATGTATCTACCCATACATTATTATTACGTTTTCTTCGTTGGTAGCAAATTATAATATATATTACTACATGTTTTACTCCAAACATTTGCTCATTATCTCTAGAATTGCGAAAGTTTTTCACAATTATGTTTCATAAATAAAAAGCAGTTATTTTTTTATTCAACTTAGCAACAATGCTTAGCAGGATGCTCACCTAATGGTAAGTGCAATGGTAATGCATGCCCCTAACAATGTCGCGCTACTTTGGATGTTATACACAAAGCACCACATTGCGCTCGTCGCCTTGAGACGTAGATGTTGGATCTCGTTACCCAAGTAATTTTACGAACAACAGCGCCCTTCTAATCGGAACAAAGCACTGTTTTCATATGTTTGGCGGCAGAAATAAGTGCTGCGGCGGTAACTATGTAGACAGTCTCCACCAATGGAGACCTACCAGCGGTACCACCATCTATTAACAAGAAAATTTTCAAGAATTATTCATATCAATGATTAAAATATTTGTTTAATAATCTAATGGCGTATTTGTGTAGTATACTGATATATATATTAATTACTGCAGTATCATATTCACAGTTTGAACTTTGAAGTAACTAAATATCTCCGAAAGCTGCATGCTTTCCGGAAATGTAATATCATTTTAATAACTAACTAACAAGCTAACTTTAGTTACATGTTCCGAGGTTACCATCGCGCTATTTGAAAGCTAAAAGTTTGTCTGTACTATTTGCATGTCCAAGTTAGACCTCACTTCAATGTTTATGAGTTATTTAAATATGTAGAAATATCCAAAGGCTTTTACGTTCTTATGTACATGTATCTGTATCTACACTGCCTAGAAAAACTATTATACGAAGACTGTTTTATTTTCTTATCTAAATAATCTATCTGAATGTCTACAACTTTTAGTAGCACCTCTTTGTATTTAAAGCTTCATAGTCTTTGATTTCAAAAGAGTGTATATGAAGAAACAATAAATCAATGCTATTTTCTAATGCGAATAATACAACGTTATATGTATTTGTATATATAATATATATACAATACATGAATAAACTATTATTTACATAATTTAATGCATCATTTGAACAGAGTATAACATAGACTTTTTTATTATGAGTAAACATTAGACCGCAATGCGGCCTCATCTCCGCCGAGTATTGAGCAGAAGGATTCATACAAAGATTGAGATTTTTTTTTCTAAATGCCTGCTATAACAGTTTAGAAGAAAAATCTTATTAGACGACTTATTTTTTTATTTTAATAACTTCACTTAAAACGTGTACGTAATAAAGAGGTGTCAATTATCAATATTTACTATTTCATATGTTTAAAATAAAAGGCTCATTAGCGTGAATCATCCCTCTCGTTTATTTACCCGGACTTCAACATTTGTAAATTTTTTGGCTTTTGGCTATTTCCCAAATTATTAGGCGTCTTCTCTCCTACAAACTTCGCCTTGCAGTACCCTGAAATTGAATGCGTTCTTTATTGTGTCTGCCCCTTTAGAATTTCCTGTGACGGACCGCTTTCAGGGTTTTGATATTCGTTCGCAACGCATATAGCTATCTTTGATATATAGTTATCATCCCTTTTCATCACGGTCGTCACTGTATCGACAAAAGCGACTTTCTAATAGTTTGTTGCATTTGCTTCGTATTTTCGTAAGACTGCCATGAATGCATTGATTTCTTGTTTTAACTATAATATACGAGTCACTTCCATGAGATCAACATAACAACTCAGCCCATTTCATATGTATACATCTTCTATTTATAAGTTTGATAATATCCTATATTTAAATCCGGATACTAAGTTTAACAATGTTTTCCCATTGGAACTATTGTATCGATTCTACCCGCATTTCCTCTCTCTTCTCTTGAGCAATTTTACTACATAACTCGTTTAAGAGGCCGGTTTTTGGACCTTGCTGCGTGCAGAGATGAGATCCAATTTTTTGCTTGTTCAAGAGCTCTTCTTTATGATAACTGCGTGCCTGTTTCTAATAATGTTTCTGGTTTCTCCAAAGATCTACATATTTATATATTCTTTAGTAGCTTAGTAAATTATTAGGTATCTGATTCTTAAAAAAAAAACACCTCATAGACATTTTACATTATAATTATGTCGATATGAGCTAGTTTACCTTTTCAGAATTTCCATTTATCTATAGCAGTATGCGACCACAGATTGAGAATAGCTGGTTTATACTAATCGGCTTACGTACCTTCGTAAATTTTAGTTTCATAAAAAAACAACTTTCATTATGATTTTACTAATGAAAAATACGCCATTCTATAGATACGAGCTTAAAACGTAATAAAGGACCAAACAATGGTTTAAACACGAGCAAATTCATTAAACGGTTTTTTTTTAATATTCCTGTGTTATAGGGTGCGTTTTTTAATTACCTTTTATTTCCCAGCGTGTGATATTTACATATCTACCAATGCTGTTACCCGCTTCTCTCAAAGTATTTGATCGTATTGAGCACATGTTGGACTACCAACGGCAAACAAAGGAGGCGACGGGCCCCGGGGATCGTGTAATAATAGCCTTTGTGCTGAAAAATAGTGGATGGACGATGTTATTTGCGAAATCAGTATATTAATAAATTCCGAAGTGAATTTCATAATGAATTTTTGATAATACCGCTTCCTCTTATACTGCGGACTTTTTAAGCTATACAAACGATGCTAATATTTATTATGTTAGGGCGCTATATCTAACAACAATTACAGGAATGTTTTAAATAAGTTTATAGCGACTCCTTTAACTTTTTAAGTTATTACTAAGCATTGTTGTTAGATAAAAAGAATATTTATAGATGTTTTTATTTAACAGTTGATATTATATTGATGATTTTATATCTAAGCGGAATTGTCACTTGGCTTTTCAATTAGACTCGGCGGTCTTTTTGTACATCCAATATCTCAAAGACAGTTCAGTATAGCCCATACGGGAAAGACCTATTTATAGCAGTAGACAATCTTCGGCTGATAATTATATGACAGAAATACTTATGTGGTAGAAGAAGACTGAGATGCAATGATATATACAGCGATAGTGATAGGTGTTCGTAAATATTCAGGGAGATTTGCAAGAGGTTTAGCGCTTTAAATTTTGATGTGTGTATCATCATCATCGTCTGCCTGCGGCAATCCATACGTATATATCAAGGTTTATTTACATTTTAAATCTGATCTATTACGACTTATAACCAGGAACAATAAAAGCCGTACGCATACAACAATGAGATGAGACATTTTAACGCGATTTGCACTATATTATCTCATTACATGACGACGCCTAACACTTATTGAGCCTCTGACTTCCAATATTTACGGTAGCTAGCTAGCTAGCAAGAATATAGTTTTAACTGCTACTAATTCTTTTGAGAATAATAAGTATATGAGAATTTTAATATTCTCTTAGAAAGGAGAAGTGGAGGGCACTTTATATGATAAAAATATCTTCGCATAACTACGCTACTACGAAACTACTAACTAACTAACTACTACGAAAGCAGAAGTATATGAGCCGACCGGATATGTTTCTCATAGCTCTATCGTTAATTACCAGACCACTGTTACTAAGCCTTGCTGCTGCAAACCTCTTATCCATTAGGATTCAATGAGATGATTCCGATAATGCTACATATGTAGCAGGCGATGACAATCCATTAAAGTACATTAAACCAAATCCATTTAGTAGAGTACAACCGGATCAATTAAATGTTGTACGTATATGTTAGTACATCTTACTAATGTTATTAGATTTTAAATATTATACATGTACACGTGTATGTATATGTGAAATGAAGTGTACTATTGAAATTTAATCCCTATCCGTAGGGATATGTCCATTGTAATATCCATCTCTGAAAACCAAATCACCGTCACACGAATCTATTAACTAGGTTTTAAGCTTTGAGTGCTATTCAAAGTGCTCCCTTTGAGCGAGTTATTGAACAGGAGCAGTCTGATTAGCTTTTGAAGACATAGGAGTAACATTTTAAAATCATCGACTCTATCTTCTCAGTCACTAGATTTCATTTCGATTTCCGCTTGAATTTATGAGAACTTTATATAAGCAGTAAGGTCTCACGATTTTTGATTAGGTTCATTAAAATGTTTGCCACTGCAGGTATTATTTTTTGGGTTTTAGAATAAGGAATTGCATAATCGCAAATAACTGGGAATGATAATGAAAGTAGTAATAATTACTCGTCAAAATTACTGAATACTTTACATATCTCATATGATTAATTTATGTAATACAATTATTTACACGCAAGCAAACCTGTAATTCAGTTATCTACTCAATTAACTTTGAAATTTGCTGAATAGTTGTCATTACAATAGTTTAACCAATATTATCGTTATTTAGAGTGATATGATGTTATATGAATATGTATTTAACTTGTAATTTATAACTGCAATTTATATGTATACACTATTTATTGTTTGTTGAAGTCTCTTTAGTAAATATTATACAGTTTATGTATATACATTCTGAGAAATATTTCCAGACTTTCTAGCAAAATTTGTTACTGAAGAAGGATAAAATAAAGTAGATTATGCTGATACCGTTTATGAAAGGTTCTCCGGGGCCGGAACAGACTACTTTAATATTAAAAATAAAGATAAGAAAAGTCTGTTTATAATATTGTAAGTGATTATAGTTATTTAAAATCGTCACTTAAAGTATTGAAATGTCGATAAATTTTTTACTAGTGGTAGGTCTCTATTGCCGGTGACCGTCTACGTAGATACTTACCACAGCAGTGCTTATTTCAGCCGCCAAACAGTAGTGTGCAAACATTACTGTGTTTAAAGGGGTGCTGTGGTTAGTGAAATTACTTGGGTGACGAGACTTATTACTTAAATTAACTGTCGCTGTGTATATTATCATAACTAGCGCGCCACAAGGGGTGGGAGTATCAATTAACATCAATTGAACTTCTCGCCTGTCTCAACGCTTCATTGAATGAAACACAAATTCATTTTCATAACAATGCATTTTATTTCCCTTTTGTCACACACTATTTGTTTAATAAAGCCATCAATTTCATGAAACAATACCGGACGTATTGTTTCAGTAAAGTTTCAGCTAACATATTTTTATTTTGCAGCTCGAAAGCAAATAGCGGACGATATTTTAAATTAATAGAGTTTCTTTGTTTGTATATTGATTGATTGAATAATAACGTATTGTATAAAGTGCAATGCATTTCAATTAGTGCTGTTGCGCTTTTTTTTTTTATTTCAACACAGACGACATAAATCGAACCGTGATCGAAAACCGAATGATTAATTACCCGACATACATCTGCATATCGGAATTTCATGTTTCAAACGAATTCCTGCCAATTCCGATCGGATGATGTATTAAAACGTTCTGTTCGTCTAGTGAACTGCCCTCATTATAGAATAGTGGCTAGATCTATATATGATAATAATGTGAAAGATTAATTATGTTAATAACAAAAAAAAATTAACGATCTTACTAGTGCTGGTTGGAATTCTTTGGTTGGAATTCTCGTTTGCATAAGTAAGAAACTTTGCAAATAAATCACAGGCAAAGCTTCTCATAATATTATAACTTTTTAATTAATGCTAACTAGGAATAGCTCGGCTGCTAGTTTACAATGCTAACGCAATACGTTTATTTATGGATGACAAAGAGTCAAGATGATATTCATCTATTGAAATGTATGTGTTGTATAAACGACTTGCAGTGAACACTTGATTTTATACAAATCTAATAAATCAATAATTCGTTATTAATATTTAAAGTTACAAGTACATAGGTAAAGATATATATATATATATAATAGGAGATATTCCTCACGATATCTCTGAAATCATAAGGTCTACAGACTCGAAATTTAGAAAGAATTTTCCTTTTGCCGAGGATAGGTTAACAAAGAACGGATTTTATCAAATGTTACCCCTAAAAGGGTTTTCGAATGTGTTAATAAAGAGAAGAAACCTGAAAATCTTTGGGTTGCCGTCGGGCGGAAAAAAGTCTATCAAATTTCAAGACTGAATTTCAAATCTAATTTTATATCACGCCTAGCAAAAGGGGACACAGCTAGTGTTATATGAAAATGAAAAATGTTATTAGAAGAACAAGTAGTTTTTAAAAAAACGATGAATATAGGGAATAACTTTAACTCAACTAATCACAAAAAAAAATTAATAAACCAGAAGTTAAATACCATTAGTAATATGCTTATACCGTAGTTAGTAAAATTACTGGACTTATGGTATTTAACTTTATATGTCACAAGGCGACAAGTTGACATCCCATCTGAAGCGGGATATCTTCCGAAGATTATTCCAGCCATACGAGAAAAGAGATATACAATACCAGTCTTATTCTTGCTTTTTTATTCGATTAGGTTAGCGCTTGACCACGATCCCGTCTGATGTTTTCTATGGTAATAAAGCACAATAACTTGTTCACTATTTTTATGAAGACACCCACCTCGTTATTGAACGGGAACACCGACGTCGGCGATTTGTTCTACTCCTTTGCTGTTCTCATGTAGAACGGGAAACTCTTTGTTCGCAAATTGGGGATGCCCTTAACATAAAAATTGAGACTCGCCGTGTCTGGTCGTCCGGTAGCGAAAAGGCGATGGCAATTGGAACAGTAACATAAACTTTAAACAAATAATTTAATATAAATTCTCATTTTTCATAATTTTTATATTCGACAAAGCGACAAGACGAGCAGTACTTTCGTATGTTTAATCTCGATGATCCAGTAGCTTCACCTTCATTATAGGAATACAGTAACTCGTACACATTATAGCATGTCAGCAGAAATATACCTTGCCTTTCACATGGATGGGTTTGATTAATAGAGACCTACTTTAATTTATTCCATTATATAATTAATGACCTCAGAGACATGGCCATTAGAGATCATTTAAGATTAAAACAAAGCAATATCCAATAATCAAATATTAACAGCGATGCAAGAAAGAGAGCGGTCGAGGGCTAGTGTGAAACATAATATTTGCCCCCTGTGTACTGGACCTAAAATAATATCGCTGTAGGCGGCTTTTTTAATTTCGTTCTTTGGGCCCAGCTCAAAGGTCTCTCCAACGTGTGTTTTCCCGACTTTTTCAGGTTTGCAACCACTCAATGTTTCATTCCGCATATTTGCAAAAGTTCTTATACATACGTTTCTATTGACGGTTAGTCGATATTGTCGCATTTATTACTGTCCTTGGTGGTAAGTTTCAGTTGCCATAGACCGTCGAGGCAAGTACCACCGCAGCACCTGTTTCTGCCACCAAAGAGTACTGTTCAAATATTACTGTTGTTGCTGGTGAAATTACTGGGGTGGAGAGACTGAACAGCTTATGTCTCAAGACGGCGAGCGCGATGCGTATCACTTACCATCGTGCCATGTTTCGTAGAATATAAAAAAGAAATGACTATAATTAGGCCACAGAAAGCAACTAATTACAGCTTTCACTCATTTCTTTGTATTTTATATAAATAGTATACTGGCATAATTATCATCCCTCTTACCCTCTATTTACATTAATCAATATCCCATTAATAATCTACTGTAACAGCTGTTGCTTGATTTTAATATTGCTATTATATATGTTCATAAAAAATATACATATTTTGTGTGTATAAGAAGTTTGAAAAAATCTTTATTAGGTTTCTGTGTACATCAGCCCTGTAGTCTCGGGCTAGTAAGAATAGGACTAAGGTAAACTCTGCCTGTCGTAGAAGGCGACTAAAAGGGATTAGAAGTTTCGCGAGGCTTGAGATTGAGGGCCTTTATCGCGCAACAAGCGAACCTGTGTGGGACAGTGTAGGGTTCAGCGATGGTGCCTAGGAGGGTTAGGCTCGTCCTTAGAGAACAAAGTGTAGAACACACAAAGTGTAGAAGGACACCGATGCGTTCTATAAAAGATGCCGGAGCCTCTCCGATTGCACTGATGTAGAGCACCGAAGGGGTTTTAGTGAGCAAGAATCTCACATAACCCTGACTTCCCCCGGAAGCCAGGTATCTTACGAAGATTTTCACCACGAATAAAATATAAGATATCTCTTACTTATTAGATGAATGACTAGTCAATATATTGCAAATGAACTATTTACTAGGTGATCTACTATGTTTAACTATAGAATAATATTCAGAATGTTATATATATTATTTATTATATTAATTACCATATAACGCCAAATGTAATAACTAAGGCAGTTTGGACTACCCAATGTACTCAAATAAAATCAGTCTCTACTACATGCTTGTACCATAAAAAACTAATTTTTCTCAGTATGTCTTTCTGTATGTTCTTGGTTTTCACCGAAACCTTTGTGCCGACTAGACTAACATAGGGTACAGTATTTTCTACTGGAAAATGTTTGAATATTAAAGAAACACTACAAGGTTCTATCGGCACCAACAATGAAAATATAAAACAAATATCTTATAGCGCTTGTCTACCGGATACAAATAACGTTATAAATATTTAATGTTATTAAAGATATTATTATAAATTATTAAAAAAAAAACTATGAACTATGAACACTGTAGTATCGATTATATTCGTATATACGAGTTGAGTAAATTTATAAGTTCGCAAATAATCGTTCAAACGAAACAGCTTTAATAAAGTATTACCATAGTAATTGAAAGAGGAAGCTCTCAAGAAATTACGGATATTTTAAGTCGAATAAAGAAATAAAGTTCTCTAGAAAAATCCATCTTAACAAGGTAGCTCTTCAACGGACGTTATAGAAGGTAATGAGATTAAATGTTTTACTATGTCGATTACTGGAAAGCTTATTTTATTTTAATGAAAACCTATATAATAATGCAAACTTTTTTTTTAGTCTACGAAACGATGAACGGGACTTTCACCCAACAGTAAGAGATACGCCCGCTCATAATAACGTGGCGCTAATTAGGATGGTATACAATGCATTACATTGTGCTTTTCGCCTTGAGAGATAACAAGTTAATTCCCGTTGCTCCAGTAATTCAACTAGCTACAACACCATTCAATAATTAATGGTTGCACACTACTTTTTGGCGGCAGAAATAGGCACTGCAGTGTTACTTCCGTAGACGGTGTCTAGTAATAGTGATCTACCACCAGTAAACACAACGACATGTAGACCACTAGTATAAGAAATTCATAGGTACATTAAAAACAACCTAGTACTTTCGATTTAAGAACGTAGCCAAGAGTCAGAGAGCTACTGTATCAAGCAAACTAGTAGTAATAAAGGATTTCAATGTAGATTATTAAATAGCCGTGTATATTTCAATTATTGACAAGCCTAAGGAGGGATGATCTACCAGGTGGATAGAAAATCTGGTAAAGATCGAAGGGAATCGTTACATATAGCGATCATCGGACCGACTGAGGCGACTTTTGAATTTATTTGATCGCTTTGATCCTTATGAGAGCACTAGCTTATATAAAAAAAAAACAGCTCAATTTTTGATAGAAAAATAAATAAGGATATAGATTCTCTTCAAAGATTATCAAAAGTACGGATAAGTGAAAAATCTTGAAGATGTGTTTTAATAGATGGAAAAGATTCTTGTTTAATTTCTTTGAAGGCGTTTCTTTGCTGAACTAACGGATTCTTTCAAACTGCGCAAGCGAACGAATTTCTACTGAACTATTTTCAGCATCATTAAAACTTACATTTTGTCGTCGTCGTTACTACATAAGTTACATTTTGAATTTTTTTTTTTTTTTATAAAATGTCTTAACAATGTTTCCTACGTTCATATAATACTATAACTGTGTAGTCTGTTTTGAAAAGACTATATACGTTTCACAATCAAAGGCTACCTTCAGCATTTCATAATGCTGTATTCCAAGAGTACAATGTAGCCAAACACCAATTTCAGCTTCAGTGACTGAGTGTTGAAAACGTTTTTAATCAAACTCATTGCGATCTTATCGCCTATTGCAAATGGTGCGATGCATAAAATAAATGTCCCGCTTTCCATTTGCTTCGTGTTTTATATCTCTCAAATATTGATTTTAATATGCAGATACCTGTACTCGAACCTTTTATATCAATATATACTTACTGATTAACTCATAACTAAATTCAAATCATAAATTAATTATCACTCTTCATACTAACGGATGTACTCCGTCATCGGCGATATGATCTTCCCCTATTAATTATTATGTGTAAAGTTTATGGCAAACGAAAGATGGGGAGAAGGAGAAAGTCATGGTTGAGGAATATCAGAGAATGGACTGGCATATCTGAAGCATCTGAATTGTTCCGCCGAACCAGAGACAGATAGGACTGTATTACGCTGATCGCCAACCTTCACAAGTTGGAGAGGCACTTTAAGAAGAAGAAGAATATTAAAGAAATGCCTATTATTCATTAGCCGCCGAAAATCGGACTCCTCAAGACTACTGTTGCTGATACTATTTGCAATCGTTATAAGTTGTTTTTAAAACAAAATAAGGTTATTTTTCTAATGAGTGTAGGACTAAAATGAGAGAAATAAAGATTAATAACAGTACATTGCATTTGTGTGGACATTTAGTGGTGAAATGTCCACTCAATTGCGATGACTGTCGTTACGCGACTGTGACTATTATGGTTAATCTTATAGTAGAGTAGAGATGGTTTAATGTTTGCGGGCATTAAGAATGAGGGCTACCATCGGCAACTAAGTCAGCTCGGATAATGTGGTTTGGTAACGTATTCCGTAGCATACTCAAATTGCCGCAGCATTGTTAGAATCGTAAGGATTGTTCCCCGTCCTCTAATACATTCCATAGAGGATGCCATATTGTACTGAGGTCAAATCAACTGTTGTGATATCCCATGCAGAAGGCGGACACAGATTTTGATAAACCTTTGTTATATCTCGAATCTCGAAAACAATTAATTTGTATATACAATAAGAAAAGCAGCACAAAAATCTTGTATAACGGTTAGAAGTAAATCAGATATCAGGTTAATTGAAAATGCACTATGAAAATGTCTAATAAATGTCTAATCTGAGAAAATATATGTCTGTTTAAAAAAATTTAGCGCACACACATTCAAACATCACTGAGACATAAATACAGTACACATGTAAAGACATAATTTGAGACTTTTTTTAGTACTTTAATACTTATATTTTTTAAATATTTCATTTATAATATATTATAAGAAGCAGAGGCTTGATGTCTAAAATTTAAAGATTTTATGAATTCATTTGATTCATTATCCATTGTTAAATTATGCACAGCTGGGGTAACAAGGGTAGCAGACATAGGTACTGTAGCTACGTAATGATGTACTTAGCATATGATGTAGAAAGTTTAAGGAAAATCTTATACAAAAATACATAAAGCTTTTCTGTCGTAATCCTATTCCCGGCTAGATGAAATGGAAGCTTGGAGAATGTGGAAGCATATTCTTGTCTCCGATTTTATACGTAAAGCCAATTTTGTTCGAAGTTCCTTTTGCATTACCATGTAAGTCAATACAAACAGCGTGCCATATTGCAAATGTTATCAAAAACACGGGTGAATTCTTAAAATAATGCTTTATTTATTCCGTTGAAGCTGTTCGACTACATGAAAGAGATTAGGTTTGAATGAAATTTTGTGCCTAAGTGTTGAAACCATACAGGCGTTATTCGCTGTATGGTTAGTCGAAATCCTGCATTGATTACCCTTGTGCTGTAGAGCCAACAGAACAGTCAAGCTGGACTCTTATTGGGTACCCCTCGGTTTCCCACTCAGCACACATTATGCCGGAACCACGGGAACGGTTTCCCATACGTAGTTTTGACAGCGAGAGGCCTTGACGAGACCTCGTCTTGGGGTGGAGGTACAAACTGCTACGGCGTTGGCAAAGATGCATTGATTGCATGGGTGATTACTTCCATTAATACAAATAAAAAATACATGAAAAAAAAATCGTTTAATTTTTTTCATACAAAACGGAAATTCATAGGTAAAGACCAGAATAATATATTCCGATCAAATTGTGGATGTCCTAAAGACAGGCCGGATCAAGAGTACTTGCAACCGTCGAGCATGCATCGGCTGCAGGTACTGTTGGTCTTGTCGGTACTGCGGGTACTGTCGGCCTTCTATAGCATTTTCATCACAACATAAAATTTCAAAGAGAGGAATCCCTTATCAGTTCAACACTGCTTACATTGTATCTATAAAAATTATCGTGGCATCGCTATCCTATTATGTAGACACGTAGATATCATTCGTGTGGTTGTAGCTCTACTCTAACTGCACAATCGTATTTATACGTGTCTGTCATAATTTATCTACGCTAGAAAACAAGTATAAGAAAATGGAACAAATCTTCGCCGAAGTCGGAGCCTAGAGTACACACATTCGCAGCAACGTATGTATCATATCTACAACATACCATTCGAAATGACTAATAATAACTGTGAGGTAGTCTAGTTATTGTTTAGTATTCTATCTAACATATTAGGTCTTTACCTATAAAATGCCCGTTTTGTATGGAAAAATTTAAACAATTTTTTCGATTTGCGATTGACCAATGCTGGTTGAAGATGTGCCAGCTTCTCCATCATTGTGTTCAGTTCTTCGAAGTACATATCTGCAGTAATGCTCAGCCCCTTTTGGTAAGAAGCTGGGCTACATCACTTTTCTAGGGCTGTTTTCGTTTAAGGCATTGTTTAGGTGCTGAACTAGAATCCAACCAACTTGCTGAGCGCTTGCGGTTATCAAACAAAATCCATTTTTCACCTCAGGTAACAATGCGGTCCAAAATTCCTTCATTTGTATGTTTGTTGAGTAGTGCAAGCCACGTCTCGACGTGTACTTCGCGCTCGCCATCATTGGGTTCATGGGGCACCCATTTGTCAAACTTTTTTACCTTGCCAATTTGACACAAATGGACCAATATTGTTTTGGCGCTAACGTCGAAAGCTGCTGCTAATTCAGCCGTAGATTGTGTATCATCAGCTTCCACAATCGCCTTTAATTCGTCATTGTCGACCAAAGTCTTCGGACGACCGCATGGTTCATATTTCAGGTCGAAATTTCCAGAATTTCCGTTCGCGAGCAAACCAATAACAGGTGGTGCGTTGGTTTGTAGTGTTAGCTCCGTAAACGTCGTTGATGTTGCGTGCCGCTCGTGCCGCTTGTGCCGCGTTGCTGCCGCGACGGTACTCATGTTCCATAATTACTGGAATTTTTAACGTATCCATGATGACGAAAAAGATTGAAATTCGATGAAAATGTAACACTAATCAATAAACAAGTGACTGCTTTTGGAAGAAGAATTCCATGTTTTTATAATAAAATTAATTTGAAATTATAATTCTTAGCCAATCAAATATTATTTCGATTTGAAATGTCCGGTACTGCAGAACGACAATTTCATAGGTAAAGACCTATTATATTATATTCACTATTCATTATTGAAGGAGTGAAGACTTGAGAGGTATACATCTTGAATTTGGCACTACATCTCCATATATCATTAGATAGTCACTAAGTATGATATTACATTGTTGTTATTTAATGACATCAACTAGATCATAATATTTATTCATATATAACACAACAGTAAACATAGAGGATATTTTCATAGTGAAGGAATAATTAAATGAGATTGTTCCAAAGAATAAACTTCTGTTAAATTATAATATGGATTTTTTTTTATTTTTAAATATTGATTTACATTTAACCTGTTTCAGTAACCTATTAACTATCATTAAAATAACTCGTCATTAATTGGTTAAAAAAAACTTCGTAAGCTCTATTAAAGCGGATAATTTGTCGTTTCGTTTGATTTCAGGTCTATTAACTAATTTATTTTATAAATAATTACAGGTACAAGGACGTGTAAAGTTCTGTTATAAAATATAAAAAGTTTTTTTTTATTACATTAGTATTAATAATAATTATTTCGCTGGCCTAATGTTCAGAGCGTGCTTTCATTCCGAAGGTCGCGGGTTCGAATCTCGGCATGTACCAATGTCTTAATATTTAAGTTATGTACATTTGTGAACTTTAGTTACAACAGTGATGGCCCCAATAAAGTGGCAACAGGCTCGCCCCTTGTTACATGGGCCTTAACCTGACCACATCTGGCGAAAAGTGGGTGTTTATTCACCATTGCGTACCCCTACTGGGAAAAAGGCGTGATAATTTAAAAAAATATTAATAATTAGACCGTACCATAAAAGGAAGCTTTCAGTATTTTTTACAATACTCTTTTGCAAGTACTTGTAACAGGTTTTTCAAGTGATATATGTGAAAAATTAATTGTAAAATCGCGTACATCGAATGACTGAATATCATGTATGATTAAATATAAGCTTTACTATATTATTCTATAAACGAAAACAATATAAAGCTATTAGTTGTTTATAATAATTCATGAACGCTGTCCGACGAATTTCCATTAGACTGTTATTTTCTGACAACCGGTCAGCCCGCAAATTAGTCGAGTCAAAAGCATTTCCGCCCTCTCCCAATATAGTAACAGCATAATTAAATTTTAAAGGTTGATCTATAATGGCCTAACCTGCTCTCGTAGGTCTTTATTGCCAGGGACCGTTTAGATAGGTACCACCGCAACGCCTATTTCTATCGCAAAACAGTAGTATGCAAACATTACTGTGTCACGAATTGAAACGTGCTGTAGCTAGTGAAATTACTATGGTAACTTGACTCAACATCTCACGTGTCAGGCGACCGGCGCAATGTGGTGCTGTATATAACATCTTAACTAGCGCCACGTAGCAATGGATAGGCGTATCACTTACCATCGAGTGAACGTTTCGCTCCTCTGATCGCTTAATTGAACAAAAAATTCCAAGAACACTAGTTTTCATAGACGACATCTGCCAACTCGCACTTTGCTATCGTGGTCGATGAAAAGCCTTGATGCTCTTCCCTGCTGTGATCCCCAGTGGTGGGTACATTAAGAAAGCAATTATTATTAAAATTACTTTTGAGAGTTATCAATATTGAGGTTCAGTTATGTGTATATAGGGACCTCAAAGTTTCATTTGCAGTTAAATTGATTTCAGCCGCAACAATCGCGTCGGATAGTGTTCACGTGAGGGAAAGCCTTGGGTCCCTGTTGATAAAATAGACATGATTGTGCGTTTGTTACGGTAATGAAGTTGAAAATGGCGTACGTTTCAAAATTTAAAGCTCACGAGCAAGTGAATTACGAACATTTATAAATGATTTCCATGAAATTGTGTTTCAAATTTCATGAAGCATTTTCACTGCGCATGCGTTGAATAAATTCTGAACACGCTGAACGGTTTTATTCGTAGAGCGTTAAGTTCCAAGCTCAGTAAACAAGCGCGCACAGTGCGGTCCGCACGCACGGGCCGCGGAACCCGCCTCGTTCCCGCTCAAAATAACTATTAATACACATCGTTAGAATCAAAACGTAAAAATCTAATCGCCTCATACTATTCTTACATTTCACTCATTAAACAATTACGTTAAAAATTCACCTACATAACAAATATATTAAATAATTTTCTTTCCAATTGAACATGGCGCGATGACCATTCAGCACAACCTTCTAACATTAACTTACGTATTTTTCTCACCCCATTATTTCCATAATGATATAATCGTTCCTATTATCACATCTCATATCTTTTAAAATGCCTACGTTACTAGTATGACCACACGAGTAGGAAATTTTAAATATTTAATGTTTAACCTTAAACAGTACATGAATGACGAACTAAACAAGTAATAGAAGACATAATTCATATAATTAATTAACCGGTAGGCACTATACGTACTGAATAGCTGAATATCATCCTGTAATTGGCGTCTAGACGGCTGTTTTCGGTTGTGTGACCGCGTAAAAGCGGTGTCCATTTATTTTTCGTTGATAACAATAATTCTACTAATGCTTGCAAAGTAATTAAACCATTGACACATCTATAAAGCCAAATGTAAATATACAGTTTTACGACTGTTACGACGAAGTTGATGTGGAGTCGTATTGAAAATAGTCTCAACAAATGTTTCCAACTGCGGTACACATCGGTAAGAACAGATATAAAATAGTTTTATAACCTATTTAGAATTTAGAAATCCCAACAATCACTAAGACCTTGAAATAGCTTACCTATTGACTAAATGAAATTTAAACAATTTCAAATAGATTAGATATTTTTTACTTGTAAGAAAAAACCAAGTTAATTAACTCATTAATAAATCTGTATGAAGCTTTCAAACTTTATTTTTTAAAGAGAAAGTTTTCATATAATATTCTCTTTATTCGGTAATTCTACAAAGGCCTTTTTAAAATACTCCTTCAGTCTCTTGATAGCATGAAAGGTTTATTTTTTTAAATCATTTTTTTTTAATTTAACTACTAGGTATACCAGAGCGGAGCTTATAAGTCAGCTTATGATCCAACTCCGTCATTGTTTTAAACTTTAAATTTTTCAATGAAAATAAATTGATTTCAATAAGAAATATAGTAGCTGCGTGGTTGTTCATAAATTAATCATTACTTTTGTATACATAGAATCTTTTTGCGAAACTATATATAAGAATGTACGTCATGCAGTGCTTGCCAGGACCTGCTAACGCACTGACCTATTTACCCTCCATATGAACTACGCATTACCGACTCATCCATGCATTAACGTCCTTATTACAAAGTAAAGTGAGACAGGTCAGATCCACGCGAATCCTTCACCACATTCAGTATTCTTACTGTATAATAATTTACCCTGTACATTCATTACTTGTATATGAATAAATTTACTTCTCTATTACTATTATAATTACTACGAAAGTTTTATAATCAAAATTTCGTATGAATTTAAGATAAAGTTTAACAGGAACGCTATCAACAGTAATCTTACCGTCGATATAGGTAACACCATAATGACTATTCGTCCCGCCGAATACTACCATGTTTCGGTTTGAAGGGCGCCGGAGCTAGTGTGATTACTGGAGTAACGAGACTCAACATCTCATGTTTCACAGTGACTTACACTATATGATGTTGGGGATATCACACTAACTATCGCCACGTTGTTATGGGCAAGCGTATCACTTACCAACAATTTCCTGATATTCTCGTCGCTACGTTGAATAAAAAAAAACTTAGTTGTACGCAACTTTCGTAGTGGAAACAGGCACAGCAGAGACCCATGACCATATACCAATAATGAGTCTTTGTTACCGGAATATAAGAAATTTGAATAACCGATTAAACCTCAGTTCAACAGTTAAAGATAATCAGGAATACTAGTTTAAATAAGTATAAAAACGACAGTTAAAATGAAATGTTACTTTAGTTAAAAACGACCTTAACATATAAATTATATTTTCATGTCGTATCGATTTTCACATATTGGATATTACTAATGAATGAACCGCCACTGTAATTTTATCATAATGCCTGGCTCGTCGTCGCCTTCTGCATCATTACCGTACTACATATAAGTAATAATTCCAATTAACATCACATTTAACTTTCACAGTCGCTCACCAAGTAATTACATGCAAATGCAGCGAGGCTCGCATTAATATTACTTTGAAATGAGAAATTATTTGTATAAATAAAGACCTAGTTTATAATTAACAAGTTTGATTAAAATAAACTAGATTTTGAGTATGCGCTATATTTGTTTAAATTCGTTTTATAACTTCTGAGTAATATGGATCAACATACTATCATGTCCAAAGCCAAAGGCACCGTAGTTAAATTACTTGTAATGAGATGTCCCAAAGTTATTATCAGATAAAGGAGGCTTTCGCTGAATTAATTTCTAAATATTCTTCGATTTGAACGGTACTTGAAATATACGATTTTGCTTTTATAAGGTTTAAAAAAATTTTTTTTTTTTTTTGTTTGTGATAGTTTTGATTGTAGAATACAAATATCGTGTAGATCTGGGAGCAGGTGCATTACTAGCTGTTTCTCGTCCGCTTCGGTGGCCATATTACCTCAAATCCATTCGAGGGTAACATTTTGTGAAACCCGTTCTTAACTGAACTATACTAAGTAATAGGAATATTCCTACCGAATTTCAAGTCTGTAGGTCTTATGGTTACAAAGATACAGTGATAAATTTCTACTTAAGTGGATATCTCTTAAATATATTATGTATAGATTAAAGAAATTCAATAGAATATGTACTATTAATGAAAAAGAATATTAATGATATAGTATAACGAATTCATTTCAATAAGTTGAAACTTTAATGACAATATTTTTTTTGGACTATATAAGTGTAGTCGGTATGTTGTACTCTCAAACATAATAGTAGAAATCACGTCTTTATCAAGAGCAGGTAAACCTTCTACTATTTATATCGTCCCCTTATAATTAAACATTACTATCTTATACTAACAAGGTCATGGAGACGTAGTAGACTAGTAGAGATTGATGCTATTCATTGTTGTAACAGTTTGGCTTAATTTTGACGAAATTTTACTCTTCAATCATACTTCTCTACATCATATTATTTAATACATATCTCAACTATACCTTTGAAATGATCGATAAACAGATACCAGTTTGTTTGTTTAACTTGCATCGATAATTCCATCGTTTTAACTGCATCGTTTAATTGGATCAAAGAAAATAATGAAGAATAAAGCTTTAACAATATCGCTTCCTGTATTGCGAATGTAAATATTGTAAATTCTTTATACACTATTAATTATTATGGAAACCTACAATAACAATGACAACAAAATTATTGACTAGTTACGATAACAATAAAATCGATGCACTCTATTTAGAAGATCCGTTTAAAAGCTCTATTAATAAGGAATACATAGGGTTTTTAGGAACACTCATATACATATTATTTATATATGTTTACACGTAGGATGGATGATAATGTTTACAAAATTTGAAAGGTTTGAAGAAAGGCGAGTTGCCAAATGTTTACAATGTGCTGTATTTGCTTGTAGATGATTTGTAACTTAATAAGGTGCGTTCGGGGATTGAAGTAGGGCAAGTGAATGAATCGATTGTTCATAACAGTTCAATGTGCTCACACGAAGCCCCCATGTCTGAGTTACGTTTCACTGGTGAAACTCTTCCATGTCTGAGGGATCACGCGATCAGACATGCGATCATCCGTGTTGCCGTTTTATTGCAGGGCTGCGTTCCGCCGCCGATTTGTGGTGGGGTAACGTGTACCTGATTCATCCCAATGAAATACAATGAGAGGATATTGTTTTATAAAATTTTTATAAACAGTATTTTAATAAAAATCGTATTCTTAATATGTTGTGCAGTATAACCGTAGGTAACATATGATCAATTAATGTATATATAGTAGAAATTTAATTTTATATGTCGATGATCTGTTAGACAAATCATACAAAATCTGAAACAGTATTTTTAGGGATTTTCAGTCCATTACTTTAAGTGTTATCAATTGTTCGAGTAGATAGATCCAAATAAAAATCATTGTTATGTTACAATAATTTACTTTCACTCACTTATTCCGTAGTAATGAATAACTTAACCTCTTCTTCTTCTTCTTTCTCCTGCCCTTTTCCCAGCTACTTGGAGTCGGTACAGTATGTACTTCTCTTCTATATCCCTCTATCAGCCGTCATATCCGAATTTACACACTTCTTGCACATATCGTGTTTCACACAATCCATCCACACTTTATTACGTCTTCCTCTAGCCATATTACCGTCCACTTTCATTCTCATTACTTTCCTTGTTTTATGTCCTTCATCCCTCCGCTCTATCACCTCTATCATTATAAATTTCTTTAAAAAGTCATACAATAGTTTTTATATGACGCAAAAAGCCACAAACAGATATATACTTGAAATACTGAATTAGCCTCTTTATTGATCATACTAAACTATTCGTTATCTTCAGCCGATAGACTTGACCACTGCGGACCGATCTCCTACCTCACCTAAAATCCTCCACATACAATCTGCAATCTTTTATAAGGGTTCATATGAAAGGAATTAGAGTATTCACCACAACAGCCAAAAGCAGGGTGGTGAGAGCCAGAGTCTCGTTTGTTGATTAGCAGGATGCACCACGAGCAAGTAAGGTTATTTTGGGTCCTATAAGTTGATATGCAGGACACATTACACTACTCCCCCTCCGATGACCTCTTAGGATTGCCGCCACCCAACGCGCACCGCGCGCGTCTTAAATTCATATGTATATTTATCTATGTATATATTATAATACACCCCTCTCTCTTCCCTCATAGCACTGTCCTACTCTTCAACCCTTCCACATCCAATATCTTCTCATCTTTCTCCTTCCCCTCATACACGCCACTTTATTTACATATATGTGTATATATCAATTTATTTAGTTTAGCTCGCGGATACCGGATCTGCGAGCCCTGAGTCCGATGAAGCCGCTATAGTTGTCAATAAAACTGCGGCGAAAACATCACCATAAAAAAAAAAAAAAATTACACTACTAAACTTTGACTTGATATCTTTAGATATATCTCTTATATGTAAGGTTAAAGAGCTCTCATGTTAGAAGTAAGAAAATCGAGAAAAAGAATAAAGTAAAAAATTGGTTAATTGTTCAATCTTTTAGCTTTTATAGTCTTTGTACTACGTTGAAACCGAAGGGAGAATCGTATTTGTTCGCGATCTAATTGATGTCTCTGTTTGCTCTCACTTTTGACTTCCGTTCTACGACTAATTGACTTGTTACTCAGAAGACGCGAGAATTCAAAGGCTTAAAACGCTTTTCGTTCTCGGTTCAGTGCAACTGTTCGGTGTCTTTACAACAGGTTGAGGTGGTTTTATTGTCCTTTTTGCATGGCCTTTCTAGTGTAAAAATAAAAACGTGAACACTGTAATTCATCATAGTTATAATAAGGTAAATCAGCTTTTGATTACTCATAATACTCGTACTATATACCACTTTCAATACACTTATATTTTAACTTTTTTTATTCGTCGTAACGACGAGACGAGGAAGACGTTCGCCTGATGAACTTATCATAAGCACCATACGCCTGTCCATAACAATGTGACGCTAGCTAACACAAATATTTTTTTTATTGCATGATGGTAAACGATACGCTTGTGAGGACGAAACACACCACCACATTATTCTCGTAATCTTGAGACATAAGATGTTGTCTCATTGTACCAGTAACTTCACTAACTACCCTTCAATCCGGAACACAGCAATGTTGCCTAGACGGTCTCCGGCAACAAAGACCACAATGAATATTAGTATTATTCATCTTGTTAGTAAAATTTTAGACATCTTCATATAATCTAATCTATAATTCAGACGCGTATGAAGTTTACGCACTGTATGATAGAAATTGAAGTGACGTTTATAGATTTAGGGAAGTCTTGAAATACCTTCTACATACATACATATATATCACGCCTCGCTCATTAAAATACCTTCTGTGCTATTGATTTATAAATAATCGTATAGAAATGGTTCTAAAAAAAATCTGAAAATTATTATAGAATTTTCAGACCTTTTCATTATTTTCTACGGTTGAATAAAAAAAAAAAGCCTGCGTTATTACTAGTGACTACGACACCGGAATTTGATCATCGACGTTCGCTTTTAGTTCGCATAAGGATGACTTGTGCCATTAATGAGAGCGGGATATACATGCATCATAAATAACTCCAATCATTTTTACTTGATTTCACATTTTTTTTTTAATTGATTTTACAACCTTTATTATAGTATTTCTGTATATTTAAAAGAACAACAAGTGATGTTATTGTGAAAATAAATTTGAATACATATTGTCTAATATTTCAATGGATGCTATAAACGATGCTCTACTTTCTTACTGGTGGTGAATCTGTGTCGTCCTATTTTTACCGCTAAACAGTAGTGTGCAAACATTACTGTGTTCCGTATCGAAGACAGTTTTATCTAGTTAAATTACTAAAGTAAGAAAATTTTACTTACCGGTCGCCTCGTCGCTTCTTTCATCATTGAAGAGTTTAATCAGTAGTTTTGGACAATAACTTCGCATTGATCCCGATCTGAATCACAAGTATTACCCTTCTAATTATGGAAGTATGTATGAAAGTAATAGCTAGGCCAGGCGGGTTTGATAGCTTTAACCATACATCAAACTCTACTACTACTAGCATGTGGCATCGGAATTGAATCATGTATCTCTTTATTAGCTAGTGTAAGCGATAAGACACGGAGAAATCTCCATATTTTACATTTTTTAACAAAAAGATTATCAATTGAACTCGTTGATGATAATTGTAGCATCAGGACAAGAGTTCCCATACATCCACAATAGACCTTATTTTTTGCTTTTTCCTATCAAACTATTACCACAAAATATATCCGCTTAAGTTTATTAAGTCCGTCATTAAGTCCGCCTTTACGCGAGGTGTATAATGTTAAATAAATAAATATCGTATGATATGCTGTTTATTGGACACAAATATTGATTAGCATGGTTAACTAGTGAATACGCCGAGTCTAATGAGCTCTTTGACTATAAATAATTGCTCATTAGCAAACTACGGTTATTTCATCCCAATTACTACAAATAGGGATCAATTATCTGATCTATGAAAGATTCTGAAATAATTTTACCAATAACTGGGTAAACTTTTATTTTTATCAATAACAACGTGTTGTACTTATTTAAACATTGTTGTTTGAAATCTCGTGCAAATCTCTTATATGTTTACTAGTAATACATTCACAATTGACGATTGAGATGCTAAGATTACTACAGATGTTTCAAATTGAAGCGATGTGGTTTTTTTTTAACTCGAGAAATTGATTCGAAACTTTGTTTATAAACAATCGTTATGATTTATACATTAGATACTTTACTTAAAGATCGCATTTAGTGTTTATCTAAAGAATGTTTACGATGAGAAAAATTGTTTATAATCAGTTAATCTTTCACTCGTGCACTAAACGTGAATTACTGAAACGTTTTCTTAAAATCGGATGGGCCTCTACAGAAAACTTTTATATACTTTATTAGTTTGTTAGTAACGAAAAGTAAAAGGTGACATATATAATATAAGTACTAAATTCGATGATATAAACGATGAGAATTTTAATAGTAAATATTACATTCAATCCTTCCTTTTTCCCCCTACATAAACTTAAATATAATTTTCCATTTTTTCTACTTTCTAACACTAAGGGTTGATAACTTGGTTATTTAAAAATATTTGGGGGAAACATTGCAACAAAAAGAAAATCGTCAAAATCATACCACCACTTAAACAGTTATGTGTTATCATATAGAAAAAGGAATAAAATTTACTTCCATCGAGTGATAGCTCTTGCTCTCAAGTTGAAGATTCTAAGTTCGATACCTTGTGTTATTTTTGACTAGCTTAAAAGATTATTTCGGTTCACTTGGATTGTCATAAATCAATTTTTAATTTAGTTAAGTGCAGCGGAAAAAACATACTAAAAAATGTAGGCTTACATTATAACTTAAATCAAACTTATGATTAACTTAAAGTATTTGACTACGTCAAAATAATTCGAAATATCGGTTATGCACTTTAATAAACATAGCAGGATCAACAACTATTCATTTACTTGCTTGCGTAGGATAAGTTTATCAAAGTTTGAGCAAATTTAATTTCGCTTATTGAATACAGGAAGCTGTCTACGTTAAGTCAATCTTGGAACTAGAATCATAAGTACTTCAATTTCTATCTGGGTTCGGTCTCAAGTAGTACAGAAAATGTTATATAAGCGTTCGTTAGGCAGATCGCAAGGCTGTTATTTACTTTCATATTATTGAACTAATTAAATAAATATATACTACGTTAAAGGATATACAAAATAGTTTTTAATCAAGTAAGGCGTAAGTTAATAAGTAAGTTAATTTAGCTTAATTTACTCAAAGATACTGAAGCAGTAGAAAAACAAGAAACCATCTCGTTCCATCCTAAATGATATTTTAAGCTGAGGACTACATTTGGTGGAAGACATTGGGGAAAGACTGATGATGATGATGATAATGATGAATCATTTACAATAAAACAAGTTCATGTTAATTAAAAATTATGTTTTTGTTCGAATAAGAGAGAGTTTTCGCTCCTAATTAGCTAACAGGAATAATAATTAATTTTGTTTCTCTTCCGTTTCTACAGAATATAATTCGTATTAATATCGTTATAACCCAATATGAACGGTAGCCTCATCTATTAAAAGTTTCAACCATGATTGTATATTAAAAAATCTAAAAGTATGTAGACTACAAGGTGAAAAATTAAAAAAAAATATTATTTTGCTTCCGCCAAACTAATGAAATCCTGTTAGGACAGAGTAGGATGAGAGGAACGGAACTAGTTGGGAAGTACTAGAAACTATTTTAGACTTAAACACATTGATTTACAAATTTCAGAGAGCTGTTCCTATATAGTTCGGCCAACAAATCGGGAACAGAACAGCTAGTAGTTATATATATATAGTGATTATTATCAGTATTTTGATAGTATTAAAATATGTTATAACGTTGGACTTCCTTCTGAAGAATTAGTTTCCTCTACGCCACGGTGATCATAAAAAGAAAAGACTTTCACTTGACTGTTAATAAATATAACGTATATTCACAAATTATTAACGTATCGTATATAATAAAACATTAACTAGTAATTCAGAAATAGCTCGTTGTTTACCTGATTTGTTCCTGTATCGTTTAATTACTACTGCAGATGGGATTGAACCTTTTTCAATTAAAGATAAAAAGCTTTTGAAATGTTTTTAAAGCTATTTAAATGAAACCCGTTTGATGTTGAACAAACAGCGACCGTTGAGAGTTGTGCAAACAAGTTGAGTTGTTAAAACAATGTTTACTAAAGTATTTACTGGAATCATCATCAACTAATAGAGTTCCACTGTTGGACATGGGCTCGCTAACGTTCAGCATAACACTACAGTTTATCTTAATCTTATTATGTATAAAGAAAATGATTTTTAACTGAATTCCAAAATTTTAAGTTTAGTGAAATAATCTGTCTCTAACATTTATGTCTTTGTACTAGTTTTGTTTGTATAATATCGTTTTTATTATTAATAATCGAAGCGATGAGGCCAACGGGACTATTATCTGATGTTAAGCGACACGCCGGCCCAAAACAACGTGGTGCTAGTCAGGATGTTATACAGAGCACCACACTGTGCTCGTCACCTTGAGACAAAATATTGAGTCTCGCTCCCCCAGTAATTACAGCTACAGAGCTCTTCAAACCGGAACAGTAGTTTGCAAACTACTGTTTGTCGGCTGCAATAGCCGCTGCGGTGGTACTTATCTAGAGAGTCTCCGATAAGAGAGACATCACCAGTGATTCGATTGATTACGATTAAAGTTATTAATTTAAAGTATGATAAAAACTATAATTTATCACACATCACTGTAAGAATATAAAGATTAAGTATTCTCTTGCCTTTGCTTAGTTGGAGTTTAAAGCAGATCCTGTACCTTGTATTACTTTGATTTTAAGAGACCGGCAAAATTTCTATGGTGGTAAACCCCATATTAAAACGAGTATAACATTTTAAATATAACAGTTTACTTCCGGAGTGGATACTTCGAAACAATGGTAATAACAATCATATTTATAATATATATTGTTTTTGTATAAAAATACTAACTGTTATTATTAGTATTCGAAACGGAACCGGAGCTGTAGTAGCGTAAATAGAACTATCTTCATTACTCATAGATACATTTAAATTACCGCGTGGTTTCAAAATCCATTACATATGTACTTGAAAGTATTATAATATTAGATATGATAAATCATTTAAAATTATACTACAATCGATCATAATAATTGTTGATTTCTATACGAATTTATACAACTTCACTACACAAATCTTTATTAAGATTAAAACTCGCTATCAATATTTATATAAGAATGAATCTTCAATAATCAGTATGAAACCTTACCTGGTCTTCATAAGAAAAAAGTTAATTTGAAAACCTATCAATTTTAATAGCAGATTAAGTATGGATAAAAAAAACTTGAACGGGGTATTAAAAACTTCATTCCTCGCTACGTAGAAGCAGGTGAAAGCTTTTTAATTTGGATTGATAATTGCAAAAATAATACTCTTTAACTATGAAGATTAAATTCAATAAAACAGAGCACGTCACAGAGAAAACACGATAATAATCGTTTCCGCTTATTGATATTGGTTGTAAGCTTTTTTTATAAAAAATTTATATATTTTTTAATAACAACATTATTAACTTAACTATCAAAATAACTTGTTCGTACTTTGTTAAGAATATTTTTTCTCTATTAACAGATAACGCCAGTAATCATGGCATAAAAAAGTATGAAAATTTTCTCAAAATGCCTGAAAATATATTAAAATTCGATAAAAATTTATTTTTAAATACCGGGTCTTTGACAAAATCTATATAGTTTTTTTTTAAACAACTCCTTAATTATCTTAACCCTGAGAATTAAAGGCCTTTCTTCAGAAGGAGAGTTCTATGATCTACATGTTATGTGAGAGAACATGTTTTTGAAACATGGTTCACTCACGTTGTTTACCTTCAAAGGAAGTTATGCGGAAGTAAAACGGAAGTTAAGCTCAGTGAAAATCAAATCTCGCCTCTTCGTGGTGTATATAATAGGTTGGAAAATATCTCCCTTCCGCCTTTTTGTCTTTTGAATTTCGCGGCTATGTACAAAGCACTACAGAGCTCGTATCTGGCAATACTATACATAATTTGAAAGGTCTTGACATAACCTACAAAACGACGCTATGCATAATTAGTTTGGATATTGCGTTCAACAGTTATAGACGTGTAAACATGCGAGTTCACTAACGCCGAATTTGCGCTATTTTAAAGTTTTCCTTCGTTAAAGGCAAATCCGCTAGAGAAACGTTCCGTGAGATTAATGGTGTTTTGGGGGATGGTACTCTATCACTTCGAACCGCGGAGGAATGGTTTCGACGATTCAGAACCGGTGAAAACGACACCATGGATAAGCCAGCCGGCGGAAGACCTGTGACGACAAATACCGATCAAATCATGGACTACATCGAGTTAGACCGGCATGTGGCATCTCGTGACATCGCCCAGGAGATGGGAGTTAGTCACCAAACCATTTTAAACCATCTGCAGAAGGCTGGATACAAGAAAAAGCTTGATGTTTGGGTGCCGCATGATTTGACGCAAAAAAACCTTCTGGACCGAATCAACGCCTGCGATATGCTGCTGAAACGGAACGAACTCGACCCATTCTTGAAGCGGATGGTGACCGGCGACCAAAAATGGATCACATACGACAATATCAAGCGAAAACGGTCGTGGTCGAAGGCCGGTGAATCGTCCCAAACAGTGGCCAAGCCGGGATTGACGGCCAGGAAGGTTTTGCTGTGTGTTTGGTGGGATTGGAAGGGAATCATCCACTATGAGCTGCTCCCATATGGCCAGACGCTTAATTCTACCATCTACTGCGAACAACTGGACCGCTTGAAGCAGGCGATCGACCAGAAGCGTCCAACATTGGCCAACAGGAAGGGTGTAGTGTTCCACCAGGACAACGCCAGACCACACACTTCGTTGATGACTCGTCAGAAGCTACGGGAGCTTGGATGGGAAGTTTTATCGCATCCACCATATAGCCCGGACATAGCGCCAAGTGATTACCACCTGTTCCTGTCCATGGTGAACGCCCTTGGTGGTGTAAAGTTGAACTCAAAAGAGGCTTATGAAAAGTGGCTGTCCGAGTTCTTCGCAAATAAGGAGGGGGGCTTCTACGAGGGAGGTATTATGAAGTTGCCGTCTAGATGGATACAGATTATCGAACAAAACAGCGCATATTTGAACTAAATCCGATCACTGTAACACTTTTTATAAAGCATTGAATAAAGAGCAAAAAAGCGGAAGGGAGATATTTTCCAACCTTATATGATACGAGCTTCTAAAAGAAAAAAAAAATACTGGTGGTAGGTCCCTGTTTCTGGAGACGGTCTTGGTACCAGCGCAGCAAATATTTCTACTGTCAAAGAGTAGTGTGTAAACATTACAGTGTTCCGGATTAAAGGGCTTTTTAGCTATTGAAATTATTAAGGTAATGAAACTTAACATCTCATGTCTCAAAGTGTCGAGCACGATGTGGTGCTGTGTACAGCATCCTAACTAGTATCACGTTGTTATCAGCAGCAGTATCTCTTACCATCTTGAACGTCTCGCTCTTCTCGTCCGGCTCGGCTTTTCTATACAGTTCTGATAAGTATTTTTATTACGATGTAAATTTTATACTTGCAATGCATCATTGTAATTTTTTTTTCCTAAGTTACATAGAAAAACAAGTGAGGATTGATGTTTTATATTAGAGAACATTCTCATTTCGCAGCTATAAATCTTAGTCCTTCATTGTAATACTTGGGTATAAGCCAACAGAGTAATATGTAGGAGTTTATGCCTTTATTAAAACCTAAGCTTAATTAAAATTACATAAAAAATGTATTTGTATTAAAATAACATTCATAAATATTAAAAAGCTCTTTACAAATTTATTAATTCGCATACAACTTATTCATAGATCATCTGCTTATAATACTGTATAGACTACCTTATTACTAATAGTAAAATCTTAGTGCGTTTTGTTTAGATAGAACTACTATGTGCTCAAGCCAGTAATTTAACTACAGCCACCTTCAAATTAATGTATTAGTACTTGATGGTATTAAAAATACTCCAATACCCATTGACTATAGATAACAGCTAATAACTGAGAATAATTATAGGACGTTGCTTTGCTTTGTACAAACGATACAAAACGATCAAAAGGTCATCAAATGTTTTTAAACTAATTAATAATTCTCTTTTATATTTATGAGTATATATACATAAGCATAGTATTCCCAAAAAAAATTTTATGATACAACGGTATCTATACCATGTTCAGGTTTGGAAGGCGTTGTAGCTAACAAAATTGTTTACCTTATATGTCAAGGCGATGAGCTCAATTTGGTGCAGTGTATATCATCATAATCAGTGCAACGTTGTTATGCGATGGCTGGACTAACTATCAGATGAAAATCCTCCTTGTAGAGTGAAATTCAAATACTATGTGGAATACTATAGAAGTCAGCCAACAAGTCTCGCACAACTATGTATTTAATACGATATTGTGATACAAAGCACGCGTGCAACACTGCCTCACAAACGACAGAGCTTTAACTTTTAACCGTCAAAGAGATTTAACTGTTTCACGCTTCCAGTTAAACTGGTGCCTTTCTATTTTTATTTTCTGTTACAATTTTGCGAACGCTGCATAGCTTTTACATTCGAAGTTTTTAATTTGCAAAGTGATTCACTGGATCGTGCGATGAAACTGTACAAAGGATATGCGTTTTATTTTTAAAAAGTTACATAGTATACTCATTATAATCATTTTTTTTTATTCAAAGAAGCGACGAGACGAGCGGACGTTCACCTGATAGTAAGTGGTACGCCTTCCCATAACTTCGTGTAGTTAGATTGATATTCACAGAAATACATTTCCCTCGTCGCTATGAGATATACGATGTTAAGTCTCGTTACCTCAGTAATTTCACTAGCTAGGGAGTTGCCCTTTAATCGTGAACACAGTAATGTTTGCACACTACTGTTTGACGGTAGAAATAGGCGCTGCGAAATTACCTACCTAGACGGTCTCCGGCTACAGAGACTAGTGTAGATTGGACGATATGTAGCTAAATAATAATATAGTGTGACAAGAGTATAATTCCAGTAAGGCGTTATTCATCGATTATCAAATACTTCGATATGGTTAATTAACGAATCAAAACGGTGAAAAATTCAGGGATGAAAATTTGAAATCAATGCTATCTTTTCAGTGATAAGCGATTAATGTCAATGATCGTTATTAAAGTGTTTGTTTCCGTTGTGTGTATGTGTGTGGTGGCCCCAATAATGGCAACAGGCTCGCCCCCTGTTACATGTGACCTAATCTGACCACATCTGACGAAATGTGGGTGTTCATTCACCTCTGCCTCTACTCCTATTGGGAAAAAGGCGTGATTATTTATATTACTTATATATATATATATATATATTTCCGTTGACGAACTGAGGCGTCGGCCTGTCTGGCCCCTCAGCCGTCGTGACAGGTAATACTTATCGTCCCTTTTTTATTATTTCATACATTTTGCCTTTTAACTTGCGGTTATACTTCAAAACTATTATACAGTTCTAAAAATACATTCCGAATCAATAAAACTTGGAGTAAAGGGATATAAGGTATAACTTATAAAACACCTTTGTGTTTATACAAACAATTATATTATTTAGTATGAAACCTTTTTCTCTGTGGACTCCATAAATGAAACAATAAACTTATATAATAGTATTTATAATATTATAACTAAATAAGTAATAATCAAGTTTATATAATGGGCAAAGTTTATGGAAAACGAAAGATAGGGAGAAGGAAAAAGTCATGGTTGAGGACTATCAGGGTATGGACGGGCATATTTGAGGCATCCGAATTGTTCCGCCGAACCAGAGACAGGAAGGACTGTACCACGCTGATCACCAACCTTCGCTAGTTGGAGAGGCACTTTAAAAAGAAGAAGAAAAAGAAATTTATATAAAAATTAAAAATTATAGATTTTTATCATAGATATACCATAAAAACTATGAAGTAATGAAAAACTATATCACGATACAATATAGAAAAAAAATCAATATCTTAATAACAGTCATTTTTTCATGTCTGTGATCGCTGAGGACAATAATTATAGATAAAATAAAAAATTACTAATTTTCACTAATATTTTCATGTTTTTAGTAAATGTAAAACATTCAAGTCCATGCAAAGAAAAAATCAAAAGTTTGAAGGAAAGAACAAAAACTAATGACACGCTTTTCATTGAGAACCTCCTTTGGTGTTGTTGGTTAAAGAAGCAAGACTTCTTGCTATGTTACTTTAATAACCCCCAGCCATCAAATTTCGGTTGTCCCGTAGGGGTGTACAATACTTAGCGGTGTGGAGATAAGCAGTGTTAGTCCCGCAAATGTACTACGTCGGGGGAACTACATTTAAATGAAGTCATTATGAGCGCTTTCTGCTACGAGATAAGTGTGAATTATACAGGACAATAGATGAAAGAGAAAAAAAATAATTAACTTCATACTTCTCCTTTCTCAATGCGCTTAATTTCTTTCTTTTTAATTTATAAACTTGAAACACATGTGAACATACAACTTACATGAAAATAACTCTTTACTAGTGGTCGCTCCTGCTGGAGATTGTCTACATGGATATCACCGAAGCTGTTATTTCCGGAATCATACAGTGGTGTGCTATTACTGTGCTCCGATTTCCAGGGTTTTATAGTTAGTGAAATTATTAGGGTAACGAGACGAAATCTTATGTCTCAAGGCGACCAACACGATATGCACAGTTTGTCCATAACAATTACTTACCATCAGAAACGTATCGCGGGACTCATCGTCCAAACATAGTTTAGTGTATTTCGAAAGAGAGTTTGAGAACCTTTATGTAGAGTGCCTAAAACTACTTTTTATCTTGTGTATAGTTTTGTATATCATACAAAATAACGACATATCATCAGATCAATGCTGAATAAAAGAAACCGCTTCTTGGCAAATGATGGTGAAAACTTACCATCACTTGATCTTCTTATTTTCTTTACCTTTAATATAAACAAACAGTCACATTTCTAATCGCTCATATATTAAATATATGTATAACGGAAGTAAAAAGACAAAGCTTGTCATAAGATCTCTTAAAAATACGCTATACTATTGGTATGTAAATTTACAAGTATGAACTATTAAATTATAAAAACACAGAGAACAATACAGTGTTTTTACATATAATAAAAGAGTTATATCAATAATGAGAAAATGTGTACTAATATATCAGTTTAATCTTTGACAATCACAAAACTAAGTAAATAACAATTCAATTTGTCTCTTTACACATATTTACTTCGGAACGTAGGCGTCGTTATAAAAGATATGAGATGTTGAATATTATAAGAAATTCATTTCAAAAACAGAACCTAATATAATATTGTTGTCTGTCGTTATACATTGAAATCGATCATCATATCCTTTGAAGAGTAGAAAGAAGTGGTTAGCATAGAAAAGATGTGATCGTCGTACAACGGATTCCTATGAAATGAAATGGGTCTGGATGAAAGTTTTTGATTACTCATTGTGAATGCAATACCTTTCGAATTGCGAATTGAAAAGGAAAATTCATCGATCCAGGCGTCGTAGTCGGGACATATTCAAACATGCAGATGATATTGGTCGCCGGCGGGTGAGTATTTTGATAAGATTCTTAGCATTGGTAATGTATATAAAATATTACATTGGTGTTTTTAGCGGTTCGTAATTAAAGAGACAACCGTATGCGTAATAGTATTAAAACTTGAAGTTTTTAACCATCATCATCATCGTCATAGACGATAGACGTCCGCTTCTGCCAAATATCTCCACATAGTTCGCTGCCCGCATCCAGCTGCTTTCCGCAGCTTTCACCAGATCGCCGGACCATCTGGTGGGTGGCCTGCCAAGACTACGTCTACCGGCACGCTGTCGCTATTCAAGAAACTTAGTGCCCCATCGGCTGTCAGTCCTTTGAGTGATGCGTCCTGCCCATTGCCAATTGAGACTTGCAATCTTTTGGACTACATCGGTGACTTTAGTTCTCCTGCGGATCTCCTCATTTCTGATTCGATCACGCAGGAAAACCACGAGCATAGCACTTTCCATTGCTCTTTATACGACTTGAAGCCTTCTCTCCAGGCGCACTGTAAGCGGTAAGTTATAATATTGACATCCAATTGTATTTCACATAACAGACCCAACAAAGCATCATCATCGTCATTTTAACCGATGGACCTCCACTGCGGGATATAGGTCTCTTGTAACATGTTCCACAAAGAACAGTCTTGCGCTGTTTTAGTCCTGGGGCTTCCAGCATTTCTTTTAATGTCGCCTGTCCAAAAAAAACTTACGTAGCACAAATTTTCATTAACTTGAATAGAATCTCTTATATATATTCCTTTGACGTGAATAAATTGGTTGATCGACACGGGTTCACGATAATGATTCCCACAGTTTGTAATTAATCATTGTTATTTGTCGTGAACAAAGTCGTTGTTAGAACTGTAGTGTCTTGAAAATTAATCGATGTCCATTTACTAATAACTAAATATACGGTTTAAGTATACTACACACGTTACAGTGAACATGAATACAATTAAGCCATATTAATAAAATATAACGAAAAATCAATGACTTGATATCATATACTTCGATTATAACTTAACGAAAAGCGGCCGTTAAAATTTACATGAATTCCAAAGTATGTATAGTTTTGAATTTTTAATGACTTTATAATCAAAAGGATAAAGAAGAAGGATCACATCACGATATATTAGGAATTTAAAAATATTTTTTTTGCATTCAAACAACTTTGCATGAGAAATACATATTAAATTTATCTTAACACTAAACCTAACAATGTACTTGAAACAGATTTTTAGTAATTATTTGTATGTATACTATTGTATACATAATGTAGTAATTGTATTAAAACTTTCATATTATTCTTTTATTTTCTTTATATTAAATTTTCATGATAGTTATCGCTTTAAAATTTTCAGAAGCAACAAGCGATACTTGGCAACCGATCATTAGATATACAGCTGCTACAAATTTTACAACACATGTTCAATTTAACACATCGTACATTTAATACAGGGTCTCTATAAGGTCAAAATATATTTTAATATGGCAAATCTATTATAAGAAAATACATATTAAGAAATCCATGAATAAGTCATGTGTAATATTAACTAATATTGTTTAATATATAAAACGATTGGAGATAAGTTTCTCTTGCTTACTGTACCTATTTCTGCTAACAGCTTTCGGTCCAACTGTTTCGAGGATGCTGTAGCTTGAATAATAGCTAGGATAACGAGAACAGACAATACGACACAAGACGACTTATTACGGCCTATTTACTAGTACGTCTTTCACTACTTTATATATCGGTTCATTTCATAAAGTACTGTAGAAAGAAAATCGTTTTGTTATATTTAAATCAACAATAAATGTTTAGACAACTTAATGTAAATAACATATCTGATGTGAAAAAGAATCTTTACCTTAGTGCTTTAGCACACAGACCTAATATATTTTTATGTTATTGTCTAGACCCATAGCGTACATTGCCAAGTGTTGTCTTTGCCAATAAAGTTATTGACCCTTATTTATGCGTACAAATTGGGTCTAGACTAAGGCCGTAGTTCAACTGCCTTACGACAGTATCATAATGTTTAAAGCGAAACTATCAGCAACAAATTGGAAGTGTTTGCAAGTAATATATATATATAATAAACTTAATGAGCTTTTAGTAAAGCATTTATGAAATAATTGTTTCCAATCTTCCGCTTTACAAACAAGGTAGTAGATCTAGAGACTGTCTAGGTGGGTACACAGTTTCTATAGCAGCCGACAAACAATAGTGTGCATACATTATTGAGTTCCAGTTTAATGGGCGCTGTATCTCATGAAATTATTGGGGCAACGAGACCTAACATGTCTCAAGGCGACGAACACAATGTGGTGCAGAGTACATCAGATGATGTTAAGAAGATTAACTAGCACCACGTTGTTATAGGCAGTTGTATCACGTATACAATCAGGTAAACGTCGCACTCGTCTAACTATTGTCCAGTTACAAGTTGAAGGTAGCACTCGATGATGATGATATCACAGAAGCGTTGTTAGGTTTCCATAGTACACATAAATATAACTTATAAATATAGTTTACAATTAGAAAATTTTCATTTTCTCTTTTCCACTCCTTCCACTCACATTTCACTTGTCCAAATTATCTAACATAAACTCCATTATCAACATTAGTACCTTAAATGCGTTCAGTAGTGAAATATTAAATAAGTTTTTTAATGCATGTATCAAATAGAAAAATATGAATTATATAAGAATAGCTACATCCTTTTTTTAAGTGTAGCTAAGAATATTCTCGATCAACCTATTAAACAGGGGCGCTTTGTTGCTTTCAGTGTCCGTAGACCACGGTAACTGCTTTTTTTTTATTAATTAACGCGCTTCTTCTAACTACAAAGGATAAAGTTTTTATTTAGACATATACCTACATGCATAAATTGATATTTACGCTCTTTTAAATATAAATTTTTCGATAATAGATACATGATATTTTAACAAAAAACTACCTTGAATTTATGACGTAATTGCATACAAAGATGATGATGATGATCACATGTATTCTCCTTAATTGTGTACATAAAAAATATTACATAAGAAAGCAGTTTTTTTTACATAAAAAATTTCATTTCCAATACTTCGAGCAATATATTTACAAAACGTTTAAACATATTTCCATTATTCTTATTGATAATTAAACAATTTAACTTATCGATACCTACATCTAGATTGTACTATCTCAATTCTGAGTTTCACTTCGTTGAGCACTACAATCAGGTGTATGTTTGTTTCTTCGTAGTAAGGGTCAAAGATAAATACCAGACTGCACTTGCATTTGATACGGTGACCAGTTACAATCAGACGGCTGTATACTTGTTGACCGTACGAATTTAGTTCAAACCCGGTTCAGCCGGTTGGAAACAACCCTAGGCATACAATGCAAATGTTAAATTTATAACAACTAACTTTGATTATTTTAGTTAAAATCAATATTTAAATATACAGTCTAAAAAATCTAAGTGGATTCATGACTTACAATATCATTGAAGCTTTGTTAAAGCAGGTTACTATTTTTTCATATAGTCATTAATAAAATTACCTGTTAACTTAAACATAACATTTTCCACATTAATTAAATTAATAGCACAGTAGAAGAGTCATTGACTGGTTGAAGTGTCTTTAAAAGTATACAGCTGGTTTCCGTTGAAACAATATCGATACAGGCAGTTCAATTTAAGCACATATTGCTTTACACAACTCGTTAAGAACTTGAAAAGAAAGAAGTTTGCCAAATAATTTTGCAGTACAGGAACGTAATATTATACCGTCCATCAAAATCTTGTAAAATGTGGCAGTGTTTCTCATTCCATGTTTATTAGCCTCCCATGACATTATTGTATTAATGAGGTCTTATGATTATATGAATCTATATTCTCCCAATAGTTAAAGGCCTCTAAAAAAATTACACAAATGTATTACATTTTTCACTAATACGACACGTAAAATAGAATTCATCATTACTATCGCTAACGGTTAGACGTCTACAGCTGGACATAAGCCTCTCCTGAACATATCTGAACATACTGATCGGTCCCAAGGTCCAAAGCTTGGGATAGAACAAAATTCACTAGATGTGGACATCATCGATTTTGCCTCATAAAAGAGAAATCAATATCACACCATTTTAAAATTCATACTATTTAGTGTAGTTTTATAATCACAATATCACATTTATTGTTTTAAATATTTTTCTTTATTATCGCATAGACGAACAAGTTTTATAAAAAAAAACATTTTAATCGGAATTCTCACGTTTCCGTTTTCAGCGACACCTAGCAGAATTTTGGAAAACTATACGGTATTAAAACTGTCACCTGCAGATTTTCATGCGGAAACTACCCTTACCAGATAGGATGAAGTAAACTAGATGGCGTTGTAAAATACATATAAATTTTGTCACTATGAGCATTGCAACGGGCAGCGCTGACAAAAAGTCCGTTACTAGCGCCAACACTTTTTTTTTATAGACTACAGTTTTACTACTCACTGCTAGATGTCCCAGTTCGAATGCAGTAGAAATATTGATGAAATCCGAGTAGATTTTTACATTTTCTAAAGTGATAACTGATTGCTCTACTATCGACATAATACTTCTTTGTTATTAAAATATTCGATAAACGTTAAATTTTTTCAAATATTACGGAATTAGAGTTGAATCTTTATTATAAATGAAGAAAACTTATATTTTAACTTGATCCGTTTTAACTCATTGAATCATCGGTTATCATTAGGTGCGTTCTCCTGGTCGTATAGTAGTTAATTTTTTTAATAAAAACTATTCCGGTCCCCAGTTATTTTTACAACTAATATGGTACTAAATACATATTATTAACTCGAAATATATCTAATTTAAACGCTTACTGTACAATATATTTAGTGACGCAAACTAAAATATGTAATATCTAAACCATACAATCATATATTATATAAAAAGCTTTGACTTATCTTGATTGAATTGATTTTGTAAGTTGATAAACAAAAAAGCTTTTATTACAAATACCAGTTAAAAATCTCAAATGCATATTGTTTTTTGATATAGTTCTCACCTCCTCAATGTGTCTCGCCTGTCTCATCCAATCTGATTCGTATCTGTTTTAAATATGTCTCTGCGACTTTTGTTCTAACTTCCTTGCGTTCTTTTTTCTCTTCTGATATTCTTCCCATGTTTTTGTCTATTTATAGTTTTATACTAATATATTAATTGTAAAACTATATAATTTTGATTTAGATAGTTTAAAGGGAATTAAGAATTAGTACATTAGTGAAATTTTGAAAGACGCTCTTGTTCCAGAAGTGCTAAGGGCATTTTATTCGGAGTGATGAAGAACATATAACAAAGAAAGTAATGAGAATCAACTTGAATAGTTATAAGAGTAGAGGTAGACCAGAGAAAGAGTGAATGGTTTGTGTGAAAGATTACATGTGTATGAAAAGTGTGAATTTAGATACGACGGCTGATAGAGAGATATGGAATAAAAGTACATACTACGCCGACTCCATATACTTGGGAAAAGGGCAGGAAGAAGAAGATAGTAAGTAAATTAACAAACCACAAATAAATAACACTCATAAACAGAAATATAAAAAAAATTAAAAGTAGGGAAGGGCGAAATGGGAACCGCAACTGGACTGTTTTACTTTTTCTCATTTAAATAACAAAAAGCTTGGCACTCTTTCTACTAAATACGTGTGCGCGTACTTCGTGAATCTTTGAATTGCGTATTTACATAAAAGCTTCGCCCTAATACATTTTTGTTATTATAAAGAGAGTCTTTAACAAGAAAATTATTAAAGAGATGAAAACAAAGCCTCGGTCCTCGACGGTATTGTGATTTATTAACAAGTTTCGAATAATAACTGATACCTTCAAATTTACACGTTAAATGGTGCCCTCGGGGTATTGCGGAGTTTTACAATTTCATTATGGATATTTGTTTAAAACATCGAAGCATTATAATTGAATTAACGGTTTCGCCACCTGAAGATAATTTTCGCTCAACAAAGCTGTCACGGGCTGCACTTGCGGGGTGTTTGGGAATGTTTACCAATAACGTGCTTCGAACACCATTCATTATTAGGTAGCTCTGAAAATGTAATTTGAAACAGATTTAACTGCCTATCTAAATGTGGTCAAGTGACCATATATTTATAATACCGTATTGCACTGTCGACCATTACAATCATTAATTTATGCGGGAAAGCTGTTATAAAGTCAGTCGATACTCGATCATAGTTTCATTTACGTTCGCTTCTATAATAAAATGCATATTACTACTATACTTTTTAATCATAAGTTTGAAATAGTCTTTTTGTTGAAAAAACTGCCGTAGATGGTACAAATGACAAATAGATGCTGCAAAAACAAGCTGAAAACAACTTTTACTGTAGCGGAGAACAATGGTCGAACGGAAAATGCATACGTAGATGTATCTTAAAATTGTAGTGTTCTCGTCGAATTCGATATACGCTGTTTCATGAAACGAATCAGACGAGTTTAAAAAAAAACAATCAATTCGTATTATAAAGTCACATATTCATTTTTTTTTTTATATACTACATCTCTGTTTATTTATATATGTAATCAACTGAATATTTAAGTTATAAGTATATACTATATTATAAATATGTATCCCTAATTAAACTATATGTTGATTTTTTTTAACTTTATGTTATACTTTTACTATATAACTTGATTTTGTGCATTTTTTAATTATTTTTATTTCATTTTTATTTTATATATTTATTAATTTTTTTTTTTTTTTTCAGGTAAGTGTCTTCCAAAAATCCGTGTTCGTTATGCCGCAAAGGTAAGAGTAGATATTAAACATATCCTCTGCTGTTAAGGTAAGTTATAAAGGTAAAGTATTTTTAATAATTTTTCTACGATCATCGGTTTTTCAGGTTCCGATTAATAATCCTTTTCATCATTATTAAATAAATACAATTTTTTTATTGAACTATAACATAGCGATAACTTTAATTGGATTATATATTATACTACATTATTAAAACGGAATAATTGTTGCTAAGAGCAGTCTTCTGTTCTTAACTTTAAGCTCTCTTGAAGTTTAAAATAATCTCTGTGAAGAGAGTAACGATAACAGTACACTCTGTTGAAATTTTAAAGCGAAAATTTATTTTGTAATTTCTGGAAAAGCGTCTATATGAATGTTGGCACAAAAGATCTTTTTCGTATTTCATATACAAATCTTCACTGTCGTCGCTTAACAGCAACCGACGATGGTTAACCCGATATATGCGTCTCGTAAACCGGAAATCTGGGTATAATCTAAGAATATTTGTTTTCAGTCTTTAAACAGGATATATATGGATAATTATATGTTTATTATCAGGGGTTTGGTTTTGGTTCCATAAGGGCAAAATGCTCAGTTAATCTTAAGATATCACCTTTATAATAAATGTTACATGTTAAAATATTGATTTTACTCTTGTTAAATTACTAAAATATTATTTCTAGTTATAGCAAATACGTATATAGTAGAAAAGTAATGTAAATTATAATAGCTTTTGATACATTTAATAGTTTACCTAAGCTTTGATCGCTCTCATATAGGGTATACGGTGAAATTATAATTATCATTTAATCCAGGGATGATCAAACGTACCGCAGTATCTTTAATATTATAATAGATTTATACATTATATTTGATTGTTAGTGGTACCGTCAGTACGCGAGGTTCGTCCAATGCATCACGCATTATCAGAAGCCCGCAGCTTTGGGATCATTTGGATCAGAATTGACCAAACACTGCCTGCGGCTTACGCTAGTGTGGCCAACACATTGTAACCTATCACAAATATAAATTTTCTGTCATTACTCTGATAAAACATTATTTTTATCTCATAGCAAAATATAAAATGATGAATAGACAACAAATTTTAACATAACAATAATATCATTTTCTGATGAAGATCACAGGGAATGGTTGGATGTAGGCGACATAAAATCGGTCGCGCTGGTAATCGATTAGGGAGGCCAATGTTCAGGAGGACAAAAGGCTAAAATGATGATATCGCCATTTTCTCTTCAATAAGTGTAGGTAGATATTTGTTTAACCACCTCTCTAATATTTGAAATACAAATATTTGTTTTGTGCCAAAGTCAATTCTTGTTTGGACAGCTCTGATTTAGACCGCAATCATGTTTTGATTAATCGATTAATATCCATAATAATAACACCCTACAATCGCATGAATTTAATTTTAATAGGGTGCGCAATTATGAAATACCTATCAATTAATAATAAAGAAATTAGTATAGTGTCAAATAAATAAGCTTTTATGAGATATGTTTAAAACCTTCGGTCATTTAGAATAATACTTTTTTTTCTTAATATAAATTTCGTATGTGTACATTACGAGTACAAGTATTTACTTACAGTACATCGAATAACTATGTAGTTTTTTTTTTGGAATTATTTATTAATCAAACACAAATAAATATGTATACAGTTGCCAATATCATTAATTAAAGTTCTGCTGTCCTTGACAATAACTTATTGTAATGTATCCACAAGTAGGGATTGGTGCGATGCATGCGAACTAAATTCTGTTTTATCGACAAATATATTGCTTCAGTCGTCCTTTATGCCTTGCAATATTGTAAAATAGCTTTCTCTATAAACAAACATACGACCGAATAGTTTCAAACATATAAAATAACCCAATGTGATATCTTTATATATTCTGAATTAACATATAGTATCATCATCATCATTATAAGCCGCCAGACGTCCGCTCATGGATATAGGCCTCTCCCGAAGATTTCCACATGGATCGATCCTGCGCTGCCCGCATCCAGCTGCTTCCCGCAACTTTCACTAGATCGTCGGATCACCTGGTGGGGGCCCAGCACTACGTTTTCCGGTATGCAATCGCCATTCGAGGACCTTAGTGCCCCATCGGCTGTTAGTCCTTCGAGCGATGTGTCCTGCATATTGCCACTTGACCCTAGCAATCTTTTGGACTATGTCGGTGATCTTAGTTCTCCCGCGGATCTCCTCATTTCTGATTCGATCACGCAGAGAAACCTCGAGCACAGCTCTTCCCATTGCTCTCTGTGCGAATTGAAGCTTTTTCACAAGGCCCACGGTAAGCGGCCAGGTCTTGGTGCCATTTAGTATAACCATTAAAGTTTTAGTTTCAAATACTTATCTTTCATATTAATTTTATGTTAGGATACAACATTATTAAACTACTTTAAAAAGATATTGATAGAGGATATTTCGGTGAATCTTTTTATTTATCTTAATACTACAGGCTATGGTGACTGTTAACTATCAGTTGGGCTGTAACACCTAGTTGCCATAATCATTTCTTCTGGCAAGTAACTCTCAAAAATTGATCCCAGTTTGTATTACATATGAAAACACTTACTTATATATATCAAATGAAACTCTTTTATAAGAAATTATGTACTCGTTAAAATGAATATATGATTTTGAAATCAATTGGCGTGAATCTATTCAAATAGATGTATGTAAATTGTGTAAACGCCCACGACTCGATTTCAGGAGCTCACGTGGGCCCGACCTTCGTTTTCTTAAGAAGTCATTTTATTGAAGGGAACACGTGCCTTGATATGAATACACATACAGTGTTAAGGCGAGAAGTACAAATCACGTGTAGCAAAATCTCATTCAATTTGTCGAACTATGATTGTTGTCGGTGCTAAAGATAAATTTTCATAATATTCGTATTTCAAATTTCGCCGTTTGGTTCTTCTAATAATAAATTTATCTACATACTACCAACACCATTTATGTATCTCTTACTAATGGCAGGTTAATTTTCAATTAATACTAAGTGTCTTAAGAGATTAAACAAATCAAGAAAACGAATAATCTTTTAATAGTTAAAGTTCGTATTGTGCGGTGCATGGCATCGACTAGAAGTAACTATGAAGCATTAATTATAATAAACAAATAAAAAATTACGGATCGCGTTTAAATATCATATTATACAGAGAGTTGTACCGACTGCGCGACTATTAGCTGAATTTGGTTGTTAAACGCCTGTCGTCAGCTGATATCGGAGGAAATAGCTTTGAAAATCTAATCGTCACTTCCCTTACACTTCCCGGCTAGTCCGAGCACGCAATCTGACCGTTAAGGTAGGCCCTCATCGCAGGAGACCGACGCTAAGCTTAAGAAAAATAGCTTATTTACTCCTTCAAAGCTCGATTATGAAATAGTGAAAAGGTTGAAAGTTTGAGGCATTTTTACAATATTTAAAACTTTGAAATAATGCATACACTGATTCTTTTTTTATATATATTATCACGCCTTTTTCCCAGTAGGGGTAGGCAGAGGCGAATAAACAACCACTTTTCAGATTAGGTCAGATTAGGTCCCATGTAACAGGAGGTGAGCCTGTTGCCTCTTTATTGCGGCCACCACACGCACACACAAAGATGATTTCAGTGTGTTTTCCTTCAGGTTAAAGTTTACCTGATATATCTTTTATCCTTTATGAAACAATATATCTTAGAAATTTTTCATTAACTTTATATCTTCTTCTTTGATATATTATATTTTGGATGTTTCGTCATTCAAGTCTTCGCATCACACCAACCCAACTTCCTGTGTACTGACAATGCGGGCAAATCCTCTTGTATTCCTAAGGGAGTCCGAAAAAGAAGCCGTTAAGCCATTCTGAATATACTGACTTGCACGTCACGATGACGCGGATTCTTAATACATATAAGCGTATATACATATGTTATATACACGGACGTCCATCGGTTGGAACGATGATGATATATATACTAACAACTATACACCAACCTGTAAGAAGTATATTATATATTTGCAAAATTATTAAGTTTACTTCATTATATATTATTTTTCAATAATGCAAATGTTTAACAATAATATAGCAAAACGAAAATATTGTATACATACCTCCCATACATTACATTTTAGATTTTTTTTTTAATTCTTCTTATAATTGTTTATAATGTTGGTATAACCAATGCGGAAGTTGAAAAAGTTATGCTTTATTATTTATTATTCTGTTACTTTAGTAGAAAGGGTTAACAAAGAACAGTCTGTTTCTATTATAGCTTACAATTGCTTACTTAATTTTCAGACTGCTTCCCGCAAAGTTAACAAAGTAGAAGTTCCTTGTAATAATTCAAAGTAATCTAGTTTGAAGCTGGGAGCCATTACAGCGGACTTATCGTGTTTCTTTGGGAACGTGATATAAACTGGAAAAGTGATAAGCAAAAATTGATTTCTAACAAAATCCTCTTATTTTTTAACTACAAAAAATACAATCTTTAAAATCCAGAGAAAATTAATATAAATAAATTCGTTCACACCTGTCTATGGGCCGTAGAACTATAAACATTTAAGCTCGTTTATGATAATATAACCGCCTTAACATCAGAGGAAATAAACTATCAAAATAAAGAGTAATATTTTTTATTTAACTAAGAGACGAGGCGAACTAGATGTTCACATGAAGGTAAATGATACGAGACAGGAAGTTAAACCTTGGTACCCCAGTAATTTCACTAGTTACAACACTCTTCAAACCCGAACACTGTAATGTATGACGGCGGAATTAGAACCTGCAGTGATCTACCTAGACAATCTCCGACAATAGAGACCTACCATCAGAATAGACAGTCGTGTATGGCATTAGAGAAGTGCTGCTGAAGGCGTATCTTATAAATACCATGGATAGTAAAGTGCACAAACATATCTGTATTGTCAAAGGTCAGAAAGGCAACTCGACTTTCTCATTCTCAATAGAAATGTTCCAAACAAAACTTAATAATAACTACTGACTTGATATAAAACACTAAATTAAATATTGAGAAGTTTTCCATAGTAAAATACTATAGAAGAGAACGGTATATTTTTAACATTAATTTAAAAACCTCACTACCTTTAGTACCTAGTACCTAGTGCTTTATACTATTTATCTTTCATACTCTATTTGACGAATAGTAGTTATAAAAATATGAATATCTAACCACATTATTATTACTGACGTTCTTACTTATAAATAGTAAACAAGACGAGTTCCAATGCCCTTTTATAAAAGGACAATGAACGGCCTTTAATTAGTGGTGGTCACCACGATCGATACCACTATATAGGTGGGTGGTCACCAATCGATTTGATGTCTGAGTTGCGGCAACTGGGGCCGCAATTAGATGTGTTATTTTTAATACCTTTGTAATCTAATTTTTTATGATTATCATATATTACAAACGTATTAGTTCCCTCCGAACTGTATGTGTAAACAACTCGTTTTTCATTTTAATAATCTTTCTAGTTGTTACTAATATATCGTAACGGCCGAATGAGGGCATTTATTTTTGTACATACTTTCTATTTATGAATCAGCATGATAAATTTTTTATAAAATTATATCACCTGCTGCCTTAATTTATAGCTGAATGACGTGGAACTGCTAGCTTTATCGAAATGGTAAGGGAATATTAACAAACGGCCGTACGTTCTCTTATTTCTGCACAACGAATGATCTGGTCCACTTTATTAGTCAACAGTTTTGCGTTCATCAGCAGCACATTTTCATAAAATAAAACGAGTAATGAAACAAAATCCGGTAATCAGTCAAAGTGTAGGCCTGCTCCATGTCATTTTAAAACGAGGTAAAGCTTTAAAATAACAAAAGCTGAAACGAGAATATATCTTCAAAACAAAAGTATATTACGGTTTGAATTTTTCATAATACTCTGTTTAATCAAAAGTGACACTCCTGCAGCGGATATCAGCAGAACATCTGCAGTGAGCTCGTTTGAAAATGAAAAATTTGGTTGACAAGTTTTTAACCTCATTACGTTTAGTTTCTAGTAGGCATTCATCATGCGGCAATGAATAGACGTTTCATAGTGCTTGTCTATTTTAAGCTCATTAAAGCAGTGCTTCGCTAATATTAAACGAATGGTCGGCTTAATATAAAAAAAAAAATGTTCAACTTATTTTTTATAACTGAAGCTATAACAAGATCAGATCAATTACCTGCAATTTACCTGAAGCTATGTAGGGTAAAAATTTTAGATAGTAATTCATTTTGAATACTTTCATAGATATATTTTTAATGATGTCACTATTCAAAATTATCTATATGAATGGTTTAAATATTTATTTAGTTTTTTAATTGGTTGTATTGATACAAACTTGCATAAAAGCTTGTAGGGATTACACAAACTTGTTATTACACACATTGTAAATAATTGTGGGTAGTTTAATTACGCTTTTGTATTGTGGTACGGTGCCGCAGGGAGCGGAGCCAGGGTTTCAATTTACAATATATGCAAGGGTGCCCCAGAGCATGCCGCCGGTGGGGGCAGCTTAAACGCAAGCATATACAGGTGATTACGTCCGCGGTTTGTTAGCCGGAGCGTTTGTACGGGAGCATTGTTGTGACGCTCACCTATGTGACATCGCAATTAAATGAACCGGACGTATCTGTTACACGTTTAAACCACATCTTTTCAAAACTTTGCAAAATTACACCGGTTCATCATTTAGCAACATACATCCTGATTTAAATACAGATGTTTGGCTTCTGCAGCTACATTGAGATCCTTTTATCGGTGGTAAGTATCCATTGCTGAATACTGTGTTCCGATTCACAAAACGCTGTAGCTAATGAAATTGACGGAATAACGATATTTAACGTCTTATGTCTCAAAGCGACGAGCACAATATGATGCTGTGCTGCTACGTTGTAATGATCAGGATCAAACTTACCATCAGGTAAACGACCAACTTACAAAATGAAATCCAACACTAAGAATATCAGTGAAAGACTTAAAAGTACATTGAGCGTGTACTTCGTAGATCGTAATGTAGAGAATAATCAAAACCTGTGGGAATCCATACTAATTATAACATCATGACATATGTCAGCTCAATCAGATTTTAAATTTAAAAAAAAGCTCTAAATTCTAAGTTTAAAGAGTTTTCTCAAATGTGTAATATTCGCGTAAATGTATGAGACAATTATTATATATAAAATATATACCATGTATCATAATTTCGCATATGCATAAGTTGATTCGTAGCATCGTTACTGATCTGGCAACAATTGCAAATCATCATTATCATCAGCCGACAGACGTCCGTCCACTGCTAGATGCGAAACGGAAGACCAATCGACGTGGAGAACTTTGGAGAGGGCATATGAGAATTGCCATTAATAAATTTATATGCTGTAGGTGTGATCATCGCTGCTGCAAACCAGTCGAAACGTAAGGATAATAAAATAATTACTAAGACTGGTGATTTTATAATTTGTTAAATTATTTTATAATAATTGTCTATGGTCAGGCTCATATATATATATGAACATACCACTTGCTTACGGGCCGGTAATGTAGCTGCGACCTCTTAGGTATTGCAAAAGTCTATGAGCGGCAATGATCACTTTCTACCACGTGGACTGTTCATCCGTTTAACCATTTTACCTTAAAAATAAATCTACTCCGATTTTTTATTCCTCTGCGTTCACATGCGGTCCACATTGTAAGCATTAGGTGCTGCCACCGGAATAAATCGTTCAATTTGAATGCAATTTTTCTCTTAACGTACCATATGATTGCATCTCTACTTGTTCGCAATTTACGTTTAAATCGAACCATTTGATTCAATCTTATGATTAACTCACGAGGCCTTGTTATATTATATACTAACTGTAACAACCTCGCTACTCCTATTGCGGAAGGATCTTTGTAAAATCGTTTCTTAGCTGATCTATAAACGGTAGAAGCAATATCTTGAGCTTTTAAGCGTTTCGTAGAGCTTGAGATGAGTCGATGAATCTCTATATATCTTATATTTTTTTATACTGCACTTTTAATACCAATTTTGTATATGTTGTATATGGCTTAATAATGCCGAAATGGAATCGACTGGAGTGACGAGACACTTAGGGAGTGACCGTTTTGTGCCACTTTGTCTGCTTTAATATAAATATCTCATTTTGGAAAAACCCTATTGATTAAATATAACCTTTGATTAGTTTATGTTTGTAAGTAGCATTTTAATTTTTTTTTAATATATGTAACTACTAACATGTATCAGACGATAGCTATCACTGACTGTAAACTCTTAAGAAATCCGATCTTGAATCAGAAACTCATTATTCTCACATATTTTTATATCATGTGTGCTTAGGTTTCTTTAATTTGTCAAATTAAATTCTCATTATAAACATATCGATAATTTCATGATGGTAATATTAATATCTGCATTATAGTACTTTATATATTTTTTAATACAATTGGGCGAGGAGAAAACCGCGACGTTACATGGTGCTAAGTGATACGCCTGCCCATAATAATGTGGCGCTGGTTAGGATGGTATATACAGCACTACATTGCCCTCGTCGCCTGTAGCATAAGATGATGACTCTAATTACCACCGTAATTACACTAGCTACGGCGCTCTTCCAACCGAAACATAGTAATGTTTGAACACTACTGTTTGGCGACAGTAATAGGCATTAAGGTGGTACTTACCTAGACTCTCTTCGGGAACGGACACTTACAACCAGCAATAGTTATATACGGAATTAAAAGTAATGTATTCTAAAAGTACCATAAGTGGTAGATAGTGTGGTAAAGAAAGACGTATAGGAATTACTACTGGAAACCACAAAAAATATGTATCAAGATTAGTCCGGCTTATGACCCGTGTCATGGTTATACACCAAGCGCCTGAGGGAGCTTCCTAAAATGTCACATACTGGGACCCGACAGCATATGCGATACTGCTTTTTTATTTATTTATTTTTAAATACATTAACACTTTCATAAATAGGAATTAATATTTCTATATAGTGTTATATTTAATATTATTACTACCATAACATATTTTTAAATAGTTAAACCCCACGGAGTTTGATAATGTTAGAATATTAGCATCCGTTCTCTTTGCATCTGAATATAAATGATAAACACTGATTTATCATCGATTTACTGTTAGTGTTTAATATATACTTTTTAATAAAAAGTATCTTAAACTAAAAGTTTAAAAATGACTATAGATCTTAAATAATTTACATTTTATTAACTGGTAATAGGTATCCCTTGAGATCATTTCAGCAAAGCTTTTTCCTCCTACAAGTATAACCATATTGTGGTGGGAGTATAAGGAACTATAACATTGGTAAAATTACTACAGTAAAAAGGCTTACTGTCTAATATTCTAAAGGCGATAAGCACTATCGCTGTAAACATTTTCACCAATTTAATTTTTATCGATGACAGACATACAATTTTGTCGAAAAAAAAAATTAATGCGGAGTTTCTATAGCCCTTATATTTATCATTACCATGTTCACAATAAAAAGCGGTGTAAGAAGTCCCGCACGGGACCCAAGCCAACCTCACCTGCACCCTACTAATCAATAAACGGAGCTCTGACTCCCGCCAACTTGCATTAGGCCAGTATGGTGGAAAATGACCCAAATCCCTCCCATGAACCTCCTACATACGACAAATCCTATTGCACAGCGGTACTGAAGGCCTTGCTGATTGTGTTTAGAGATCTTCGGTGAGGCCTATGTCCAGCAGTGGACGTCTATGAGCTGATGATGTTTATAATATAGTATATTTAATTTTAATAAATATACCTACATTAAAGCGTAGGTTACGTATCCTGGTGAGGCTAATACTAATACCATTAAGTTTATAGATTCTTCACTGGTATTATAAAATACATTGCCTTCCTGTAAAAAAGTTAGCATTGCGATAAATTTTATTTGCAAGTAAAAGTTTCTCCATCTATAACGAACAGACATTAATTAATAACGACGTTAAGTGATAACGTAGCGTAGGCAAAACCACATTAAAGATGATTAAAATCCACCTCTTCATTAAGTACGCCAGGGGATAAAACATCCAAAGTAATCAGATTAAATGTCGCTCAGGTCTTTTTGCACTATGAAAAGGTGAAGCTGTAACATTCAGCTCGTCGGGATAATATCAAAACTGCTCGCATATTTTACAATGTAGTGGTCGTAGACTTTAGAAAAAAATATATTAATTTGTTAGTACGATGTTACCTATTATAAAAAATCATAAAAACTTACTATACACGATCTTTTACGAGAAATCTCATAAGGATTTCAGTACACACTATATAATATTCATTTAAAAGGTATTTTTTTACGGTTATAAGGGTAGAAAAAGACCTGAGAAAGTGTGGATGGATTGTGTGAAAGATGAGTGTGATTTCAGATATGACGTCTGATAGAGGGATATAGAAGAGAAGTACATACTGTGCCGACTCCACATTGCTGGGAAAAGGGCAGGAGGAAGAATATTCATTTATATTACATACACAATTTGAATTCAATAACAGAGTTAAATGTTTTATCTTTGAATTAAGCGTTTTAATTCAACTGTTACGGACTCCTAAACGTATATTACATTCCTTAGACCGTTCGTGACAAATGCGAGTGTTAGTGCTACAAGTACTCTAATTCATTATTAATTCAAATGTTGTGACAATATACGAAGTTATATTAAAAGTACTATTAAAATTGTAAACAGAAATTGCCTTTTTTTGTTTGTTTGTTTTTTTTTTCAACACCAATTGTCTACATCGTGAAGATATTCTCATAGTTAAAGATTTATGTGTGACACACTCGTATTGTTTTAAAAGATTTCAGCAGCATTTCAAAGGTATAACCGTTTTTGTACCTGTAAATATTTTTTAACTAAACAGTTTGAAATTGAAACAATATACATGAGACTATTAAGTCTAAAATTAAATATACTAAATTTTACTTATCTTATAGCTTTATTTTTCATTATTTATTACTACGAAGTTTCGCATGCTTTACTACACCCACAGAAATGGTAGGACTGAGGTAACACATAGCTTTTTATTCAGTGTCTAGAATAAACTCACTGTATCTTAAATGAAATTGCTGGTACGATTGATTAGTGCTTTAATTTTATTAATAATACAATCCCAAGGCTCTAGTAATACTCAACTATCTTCACTATTAAAGTTATGATAAATCTAGCCTTACTTGTCATCGTTAATAATAACCATAAAGAAATCATACATTAAACGCTTTATATTATGTAAAGTTTCAACGAGGAAATCTATTTTTAATCATAACATACGCTGGAGATTTTAGTAAGGGTGGTAGAGAGCCTTTCATTATCTCCTTTGTAATGTAAACGTCGACGTTAAAAACTCTTTATATTATCCTCATACGTTTCACAGACGACAGAGGATGCAATGTCGCATAGCTGGTAACATCTGCGCGGACGGACGATGCGGCAAACGACACAGCCACGGAAACTGCTTCCGGCGGTGAGCTTTTATCGAGTTCGTATGAAAGAATTAATCCTGACATACCCATGTATGGCAGGGTTAATTCTTAAGTCCATACTTACAATATATTAACTTACTTCATTCATACTTGTTCTAGACATAATAATTTAATTACTCATATATATTGAATTAGCTATTCTTCGCCCTCTTTTCTAGCCGTAATACAAAGTTATATATTTGAAATTTAGACTTGAAATTTTGTGAAAATACTCACGCTCGGCCACAACCTGCCGCTCCCCAGGCCACTTCCTGTTATTAACACCCCCCAACCACTTTAGGGCGTGAAATTTCGAAAAATCCGTTCTTAGATAGTCAATAAAAATAATATTCCGACCGAATCTTAAGTCTCTAGGCCTTATTGTTCAAGAGATATGATGAGGCCTACATAGGTAGAAATCCCTATATATATATAGCTTTGTGTAACAGACACGGAATGAGTAATGAAACTGAAGTTTAGTACAAAATATTGAATAAAAATATTTAATTCAAAACATGTTTTATATGTACCGTCATAAAAAAAAAGGATTCTCTGTTGCTTTTTAAAAACATTTACTTACAAAGAAAATTATCACAATTGTGATCACACCACTCCCGACACTGAAACTAATGAAATGTTCCGAAAGCGTTTAATTAAAACAACTGCTCAACAGTCAACTGTCGATCGGGCTCTGTCTAAGCTGCTACTTTATTAAAATTGTTATACACTTTGCTAACTTTTATATTGATAGCACAATTCAAAATGTTTCTCTTTTACAAATCCTTGCAAAAGAACGTTAATTATTTTAAACAAGTAAAACGATCCTTAATACTTATTTGCTGTGAAAAATACTTATTGAAATAATCGTCTTAAAGCTTAAACTGTTAGGTCTCGCTTGTTGGCCGTAATGCCCTAGATGCTAGTAACGGAAAAAGCTTTATTATATTTTTTTAATTTCTTCTTTCTCTGCCAAAGAGCATATAATGAACAAAATTAATACGTCTATTTCTTTACGTCAAGAGTAGTTATCTTTTAAACATATTATAGACCAGATATTATTGCCAATATGAATATGTTTATCAAAAAAATTATATGTGATAGGTTTCAATCATTTAAATAAATTACTAAGTATATAATAAATTATTAATAAGTATGAAATTTGTATTTAAGTACTGATAAATAAAAGCTACAGCGCTCATTTCTGTCGCCAAATAGCAGTGTTTTGAAGGTGATGATAGGTCTCTGTTGCCGGCAAAGTTTGAAGCCTGACTTAGGTCAAGCAGAGTGGCGCATGTCACCTTTAAGCTGATTCAGGTACTGACTTGATACGGGTGTTGTGGTATCTGAATAGGATCGGACGCGGACCAACCACGCAATGCCATGATAGTGGTGTGGGCATTGATTCCCCTGAGCATAGATTTATAGAATGCCCTACGTGGTATTCTTCCCCCCCAGAAACTAACTTTTAAAAAGATTTCCCCCTCGATAAAAAAATAGAAATAGGTCTCCAGGAGACTGCTGGGAATGTACCGCTGCAACTCCTATTCTTGCCAACAAACAGTCGCAAATAGTACTACTACTGTATTAACTGTACTAGCGTATTTCGATTCGAAGGGAGTCGTAGCTAGTGAAATTACTGAGATAACGAGACTTAACATCCTATATTTCATGACGACGAGTGCAACATAGTGGTGCAGTGAAAACCATCCCAACTAGCACCACGTTGTTATAGGCCGGCATATCATTTACTATCAGGTGAACGTCCCATTCCTCTCGTCGCTTCATTAAATAAACAAAAAGAGAAATAGTATGACTACGGTAACGCGATATGCATCGTGTGCCTATAGCGATGAGGACATTCTGGTTTCTTTATCATCAGAACTAGTACCATTTTATTATACCCAGCCATATCGCTTATCCTCATATGACCGTCATACTCGCCTTCTCTCTTGGTGGTACAAAAACAACTTTTTTTACTCTAAGAAGCTTTTATATAAATTACATACACAGTAATAGAAATGTTAGAATTTAAAATAAAATAACAGTAATAACTAATATCTTTTTCACATATAAAGCTCTTGAGTATATATTTAAAGTTGTTTTCAAATTGCCTCAACATAAATTTGTTGTTAGTGTATTTTGTACGTAAAATGATAAAGAGAGGTAAGGGTGTAATGGGTCCGGCACAACAACTCACTGGACCCTTTTTTTTGGTTTCGGGGGGGAAATCTTCGAAAAGATACTCTGCCTTCTGAGGGGAAGTCAGATGTGGAGATTTTTACCCACTAAAACCCTCTCGGTGGACACCTTCGTCATTTGGTGAGGTCACGGGATCTCCGTTCGGAATACAACCGCAGCCTCGCTAACGCTATGCTGAGATAGCCCGTCCCGGGGTCTGCTTATGCAGACCCTACCAGCCTCGTAAGTGTTACTTCAATGACCGGAGACCACGTCCAGCCATTGTCCTCCTCAGGGTCGTTTAGATGACGATGAGAACCCCCATTCTGATCGCCAACAACCCCAAAGGCCCCATTGTGTAGGGGATCACCATTCACCGGTGCGACGTGTTGACGCACGGTAGCGCCACGACGGTTTCGTCTCCGAGCGGGATCGGTCCTCTCTCTATCCCGCCTCCATGCAAAGTCTTCTCCCAATATCGCCGATGTGATTGCTGGCAAGGAAATGTTTCATCCGGTCCGACTTATCAGGATCCCCCGCTCCGGTTCTCACGCCTGGCATACCGCGAGCATGTGAGATGCGGAATCCTGCTCTCTTCCTCTACAGTGAAAGCCATTCGTCATCGCTTCTCGTCCAATCTTGCACAGATAATCGCCGAAACACTCGTGCCTGGTAAGTATCTGTGTAAATCTGTAGGTGAGAGTTCCTCCGAGTCGTTGCATCCAAGCATCGAAGACCGGCAGGACCGCCCCCACAAAGCGTTTGCGCATATACATCTCTTCCGAGAGCTTAGCGCGCCGTGCTGCAAAAGCCCTGCGCCGTTCCTGCCGTCGAGCCGCCTGGCTCACTTACTTCGTCTGGCTCACTTTCACCGCTCTGGTGGATGACGCGGATGCGGTCGTACACCCTCGCATCCATATCCGCCAGAATATTCAAAGGTGGTAATGAGTCAAGACTGTCGCCGCCTCGAAGGATATTGTACGGTAGCCTCGTACGATCCTTATGGCCATTCTTCGCTGAACGCTGTAGTTTTTAGTTACTATCTATTCTCTCTAACTAAATAAGGCTACTGATCGTATTACTCCCGCATAGAGTCGGTGAACTTCCTCTGCTGGTCCCTCGAGATTGGGCAGCAGTCTGTACATTGCACCTGCTATCCTCTCGATCCGGGGTACTAGACGCTCGAAGTGTTCTTCGAAGCCTCAACGACTGTCCAACGTCAGGCCAAGGTACTTCATGTACCGGCCCACTTTGACATCGTACCCACCTACTTGGACAAACCAGTTAGGTGGTTCCCTAGACTGCGGTATTTTGTGGAACCATAGCGCCTCGGTCTTGTGTGGCGCTATTTGTAATCCTAACTCGTGATCAATAAAGTGTCGTCTGCATAACAGACGACATTTACTTCTGCGGAGAGACTAACTCCCAAAACTGCGTCAGACGCCAGATTCCACAAGAGTGGTCCGAGGACCGATCCTTGTGGAACCCCTCGCAGAATCTCCGTCCGAATTCTATTTCCGTGTTGATCCATGTAAGTAGTGTACTTGTCACGCAAGTAGTCCGCGATCACGTCTTGCAGGTAGAAAGGCACTTGATGATGGATTAGTGCCTCATTAATCGCATCCCATGGCTGAGAATTAAAGGCGTCGACAATGTCCAAGCTAATCGCCAACGCTACACCACCTTTGCCTATAGCCTGTTCAGACAGAGAGCGGACGCGTATAATGGCATCTACGGTGGAACGCTCGCGTCGAAAACCAAATTGGCTCACGGTGAGTTCCGGACCGACGCGCGGTAGATGCCGATTGAAACGGGTAGCAAGAATCCTTTCGAACAACTTGCCGACCTCGTCCAACAGACATATGGGACGGTAACCAGATGGAGATTCTGAGGCCTTATCGTCTTTTTTTAAAAGGACCAATCTGGCTACCTTCCAGGTCTTAGGAAATTTGGATTTACGAAGGCAGTTAGTAAATAACTGTCTCAAACTGATCCTCAAAACAGCCAGACTTAAGACCCAGAGCCGTCCGGGGATTCCTTCGGGTTCTGGTGCCGCGTTCCGCTGCTTCAAGCGGTTGACAGCTCGGTCCAACTCTTGTTTATTTAGACATAAAGATGTGAATGAAGCGATTTGTCCGGTTCTTTGAAAAAAGGGCACTAATTACTCTCTCCAGGAGAATCGGATCTAAAGTTACCGTCACTGGGGCATCCACGGACGAAGCTTGTCCAGCACCATCCTGCACGGATGCCCCCACGGATCTCTATCGAGTCCCTCCAAGAGCTCATTCCAGGACCGAGATCTTGCGCTAGAAATTTAAATTCGTAGCGCCTTTGTAGCCGCTCGATGTTCGCCGTAAAGTCTGGCTATCTCTTCGTCTGGAACTCTCCTATTTCTCCTTCGAGCTCTAGCATATTGGCTTCGGCTCCGCAGACAAATTGCGCATAAACGCGCAATTTCCTCAGACCACCAGTACAGAGCTCCGCACTTTAAACAACTGGCCCTAGGTATTGAAGCATCGCAAATTTACTTCAATGCGTCTTGAAACCATTTTGTTTCCACCTTCGAATCAACACACTGGACTCAAGCCAACCTCACCTTTTTTTTTTTTTTTTAACGATGGCAAATGCATTTATGCATCCCGCCGCGTAACGGGCGGGTATGTGGGACTCGCCGACGGGCTACCGGAATACCCACTAAAACCACATCGACTCCCGTCCTCAGCGCTTGTGAAGGACTCTGGGATCTCTAAAAGAACGCACCAGTGCCCTCCAGCGCGGCGGCCACAACGGACCACCTACCTTCGTCTGCCTCTACGGCTTCTCTGACGAGCGGGATCTGCGCGTTCCCTGGCTCGCTCAGCATCTTCCTTTGCGAGCATTACTGTGTCGCAAAAGGAAAGGACACTGTGCCACGCTTCCCGGCTTCTCGTCATCGCCGCTACTACGGCCGCCGGGGAAAGGTCTTGTCCGATGTTTTGGACGAGGATCCGTCGCTCCGACTCCCAAGCAGGGCAGTGTTCGAGCGTGTGCTGCGCGGAATCCTCGGCCGCTCCACAATGATGGCATTGCGCCGACTCCTCCCTGCCTATCCTGTGCAGATACTCCCCGAAGCAGCCATGTCCGGTGAGTATCTGCGTTAAATGGTAGGTCACCCGTCCACTGTTCTTCAGCCAGGCCGTTAAGCTGGGCAGAATCTCACTAACCGCGCGCTGACGAGTATTGCGAGGTTCCATTAACCTTTCTCGCCAACGCCCCATTGCCCGCCTTCTGGCTTCTTTTCGAAGCTCTTCGACCGTCTCTTCTGGATCATCGGTTTGGCGGAGGATGCGGATCTTATGAAAGATCTCTGCGTCCATATCCGCCAGGATGTCCAGAGGTGGGAACCGCACTAAGAGTGTGGCCGCCTCGTACGAAATCGTCCTGTATCCTCGGGCTACTCTAATCGCAATAGTGCGTTGCGTAGCGTTAAGCTTCGCCGCCCGACGCGGTCTACGCGAGAGTATGTCGGCCCACACAGGAGATCCGTAGAGTGCGACAGAGCGCACCACGCCTGCATACAGTCGGCGGACTTCTTCCTTCGGCCCTCCTAGATTCGGTAGCAGTCGGTGCAAAGTACCCGCTACCTTTTGAATCCGGGGGACGAGACGATCGAAGTGCTCGACAAAGTTCCATCGGCTATCTAGTTCCAGTCCCAGGTACTTGAGGTGGTTGCCAATTTGGATACTTACGTGTCCGACACATAAAAATGTATCGGAGGGTTTCTCCTTTAGTCTCGAGCCGTGAAACCACATCGCTCCGGTCTTTTGCGGTGCCACTTGCAGTCCGAGTCTCCGTATTCTGCCGATAATCATGGCAATCCCGATCTCGGCTAGCCTTGCGGTCCCTTGGAAAGAGCCCCCCTCAGCCAGTATTAGCGTGTCATCTGCGTAACACACCATGTTTACACCCGGTGGTAGCACCGTTCGTAGTACCGCATCGTACCCGATGTTCCACAAGAGCGGTCCTAAAACTGACCCCTGCGGAACCCCGCGCACTACGGCCCTCTCTTATAAGCTTCCGTATCTACCGGGGTAACAGATGCTTCTATTTGAGAGGTACGATTTCAATACGTTCCTCAAGTACGCTGGAACTCGGTGGTAGACCAGTGCCTCATGTATGACACACCAGGGAAGGGAATTGAAGGCATTGACAACGTCGAGGCTGACTGCTAAGATAATTCTCCTTTTGGATATCGCCTGGTGCGTCAAGGTTCTCACGTGGAGGATGGCATCCAGCGTGGAACGCCGCCGTCGAAATCCGTATTGATGGTCCGCCAAGTCCGGGCCTCTATTCCCGAGATGTGTGTTTATTCGAGTGGTTATTATCCGTTCGAATAATTTACCTACATCGTCTAAAAGACAGATTGGTCAGTAGGCTGCCGGTTCATCCACTGGTTTGCCCCACTTGTGTAGGAGCACCAGCTTCGCCCGTTTCCAATCTTCCGGATAGTAACCGTCTCGAAAGGAGTCGGTGAACAGACGCCGCAATCTCGCACCAAGAATCGGTGTTAGGATTTTCCAGGCCCTACCTGGGACTCCATCTGGCCCTGGGGCCGTATTCCGAACTCCGATGGTTTGCACCGCCTGTCGCAGTTCTGTCTCCGTGACAGAGAGCTCCTCCGACCATTCATAGGAAACCATCAGCGCCGTTCGTTTTTTCTTCATCCCAGGGTCCCGGGAAAAGCGCCTCCAGTACGGTAGACACAAAATCAGGATCCAGGGTTTTCGTGAGGGGCGGAACCCAAGGCCGCAACTTGCCGAGCATCATTTTATAGGGACGACCCCACGGGTCTTTGTTTAGCCCCTCAAGCAGGTCTCTCCAGCTCCTGGTTTTGCTTTTGGCGATGGCATCTTGCAACGGCTTGGCGCAGTACGATACTCTCTGTATTTGCCCTCTCTCTCCTCTATCGAGGAGTTATGACGTCGCCGAGATCGCGTGTATCAAGCCAACCTCACCTGCTCGTAGTGTACCCTGGTAATCAACAATCGGGGCTCTGTCTTCCACCAACCCGCATTGAACAGCGTGATAGGAAATGGCCTAAATCCTCCCACACGAGCCTCTACAAACGAATGTAGCGGGAATCCGCTGGATGCGAGCAGCGCACAACTTATCGATGTGGACATCTTTGGGTGAGGCCTAGGTCCAGCAGTCGATGTCGATCGGGTGATGAGGATGAATGATAGAGTTGATCTTTGAATGATACAAATGATTGAATTGCAACTCTGATTGCAGCCAACTATAATTACGAAATTCAAATACAAATAGAAAAAATATCTTTTGAACTTTACTATATTATAGTAACATTATATTAAAAATCTATTAATTTGTTGTCTATTATTTTTACTGTATACGTTTTGTGATGGTTTTATATACAGTTTAATCATAAAGAATCCAAGATTCTCTACTACTCTTTCAGTTAGTACTCTCCTATTGTTTTACTACCTACATAAAGACATAATTTCAAGGCTTTACATTTTTTCTCAACCAATTAATAGTCGACAAGATCAATATTAATTTATTAATCATTGAACTAAGTCAAAAGGTTTATTCTGCAGATGATGTTATCAATAACAATGTGCAAGTATTGTTTTCTGCAAAGTTTTAAATCTGTAAACATTGAAGAATATTTGAATATAATTATCAAGCATACTTGATAAAAGAGGCACGTCTATTTTCTCGCTAAAACATTAAAGAAGCCGTAGTGCAGACTCGTGTATCGAAGAACTTCCAGTAAACAATGAGCTTTAAAACTTAAAGCAAATGCTGGTGTAGTGCACCTTAGGCGCTTTTAAATTACTTAGTAAAACTATAATAGATACACGCCACAATATTCTGGTGTTATTATATTTTATGGCATGTTTGTTTTATACAAGTTTGCGGATCGATAAGGTATATAAATAATTTATGCTTTAAATTTTTTTATATGTAAATAATAGCAACAGTCGAAACTGAGCGGCGACGCGGCGTCATCTTGTCTCGCCACGCCGCTCATATTCAGTGACTAATGTTCCGATAAACCATTACACATTGATAACTTCATTTCCTCGAAGAAAATGATCACTATCGTTAATAAGGGAAGAAGTTAATTAATTTTTAGTTCTTTTGTTTATTATTCAGATTGATTGAAATTATCAATGCTGGTATAATATACAAGTGTAATGCCGTAAGTATCAATTCATAATCATTTAATATTTCCACTACGGGTACACAATTCCTTGTGGTAGTTTACCATAGTCAAAATTATGTAATGAAATATATAGAGAACCTTTTAGATTTGTTATTTATGTAGTTAATTCTTAATAAAACGAAATTTAAATAAATACGTACGCTGTTCCGGAAATTGATAGAGCGAAGAAGTATTCCGAGCTGTCTTATAAAGCAAGCACTTGTCGACCCCTCCGGCGCCAAGCGGTCTCGAACGGAGTTGGCAGACAGTTACTGAGTTCGTAGTATAATGTATAGCATCGGTCCGAGTTAGACCGCGACAGGAACGGAAGTCCTGTTCATATATCGTTTGTCTATAGATATACACGTTTGTCATTTATATCTAGCCGTTACAATGATTTATTTCGCCGTGGATATTTAACCTTTAGTCAAAGACCTGTCAGCGTTTCATAGATTAAACTGCTTGTGATACATGTAGCTTTATCCCTTTTTATATAGTTTTAATAATAAATTTGAAGATTATTTAGTTGTTTCTTACTATAAACGTAGAGGTAATATGATAAAATCAAAAAAACATCCTTCATGTTCTGTTAATTTAAGCCAGCCTTTAGCCAGTAGGTAAATAGTTTATCATACCCACCTCAAAATTTTTCAATTATATTTATTCAACCACCGGTGTAGTGAAAATTTTAATTGCTAAGAAGTTTATATTAGTTAATTGATGTAACTTTAATAATTTGTGCTTTGACGTACTATCTTCATAAAGCTACAATTACGTCGTTGTAATTATACAAAGAGACGTAATTAATAACTATATCATCATCATAAGCAGATAGACATGGCTATTCCTTAAAGATTTGCACACAGACCGGTCTTAACTTGCCCGCATATAGGAACTTTCTAATTTTATCAGATCTCGAGAGAAATTAATTATTGTTAAAAATCAACATGTCCATGTCACTAACTAGTCACTCGATTAAAGGTGTGAATTAATTTTTTTAAATAAGTATAAGTACTACATTGTCTTGAAATGACTACGAAGATAAGATTCAAAAATCACATCAATGTTTAACTTCTATAACGTAGACGTGTATTAGTTATTAGAAAAAAAATATATATTTTTAATAATGCTCTGGTAAAAAAAAAAAAAAAAAAATATTTTTACAACGCATCTGGCACGTCTGGCAGTCACCTGTAACATATCTAACGTCATCAAAAGTCCCTGGTGTATTTCTGTATCACTTTAAACTATCAGTGTATCAGACTTAACTATTTATAGACCGGCCACTTACACACATCAACAGGAAATAAAACGGGCCCGGGACTGTCCCGCAATAAATCTTTGCGATATGTCCGGGGCGGTTACCATTTTTAACTGTTGTCGTAAAATTTTACTAACTGTCGTTTTTATTTGCTTACACGTTCAATGCCGCCAATCATAAATTTGCAAACACTACTAATATTCAATATTTCATATTATTCATATGAATTTGATGATAATTTTTATTTATCACATTGCGACCTCTTAATCATTATATTATACATATTCAAAATAATTTTAACATTCATACAACCTATTTAGAAAACGTAACTACGTAATGTCTAGATACTATTTATACTGTGTTACAGAATAGATTTCTACATTATACTAAATTATTTCCAACTTAATCTACGCGCTACAAAAACGCTATATAAATGCATTTTTGATATTATTACATTACAAAAAAAACTTAGTGTCTAATGATAGAAAACTACCAAGTTTTGTGTGAACACAACATTTTATTCTGTGAACACTAGCGTATAAAATACATATAATTTATATAAACGTGCTAAATAAAAAGACCAAAGAAATAAACGATAAAGTTAATCATACAACTGTGCATATTTCATTAGTTCACTTAGATTTGTTTCACTCTAGCCTCACTCACCTCAGCTGAGAACTTCTGCTAAGTTTATAGTGTCGCTAGTCCATACTCTGTGATTTTATACGATGCACTCTACGGAAAAGCGAAAACTTTACAGACGTTCAGATGCATCAAAATTATTACACACTGCTGTTGCCTAAAATTTTATAAATATTTATTGTTTTCTCAACAATACGATACTATTTTCCTGATGACAAATATTACGACAATTCATACTAACAAGATAGTGCTTATGTGGTGCTATATATTATATCATCATCATTATCAGCCGGTAGACGTCCACTGCTCTACATAAGCCTCCCAAAAAGATCTCCACATCGATCGATTGTGCGCTGCCCCCATCCAGCTGCTTCCCGCAGCCTTCACCAGATCGCCAGTGCCCCATCGGCTGTCAGTCCTTCGAAAGATGTGTCCTGCCCATTGCCATTTGAGGCTAGCAATCTTTTGGACTATGTAGGTGACCTTAGTTCTCCTGCGGATCTTCTCATTCCTGATTCGATCACGCAGGAAAATCCTGAGAATAGCGTTCTCCATTGCTCTCTGTGCGACTTGAAGCCTTTTCACGCGGCTCACTGTAAGCGGCTACGCCCCGAGGCCAAAAGTCATCACTGGCAACACGCAGAGCATTGTCGTTAGACACTGCGGTAGGTAGTTGAGACGAGAATATGCTGCTTAGCCTTCCGAACGCTGCCCAGCCGAGTTGGAATCGTCGATTGACCTCATTCTGTAAGTTGAACTTACCAAGTTGTACTATTTGTCCCAGTTAAGTATATTCGTCAACAACTTCCAGTGTAGAGCCTGCAATCATAATTGACGTGGGTACAATATAGTTATTTGACATAATTTTTGTCTTCTCCATATTGATATTATAGCCCACGCGTTGCGATGCTTTACAGAGGACATCGAGCATTTTGTCAAGGTCTTCCAGGGTCTCAGCCATGACTACGATATCATCGGCGAATCGAAGGTGAGTCGTGTACTCGCCGTTTATATTGATGCCAAGTCCATCCCAGTCCGAAAGCATGAACACGTCCTCCAGCGCAGCTGTGCACAGTTTCGGCGATATGACGTTGCTTTGCCTGACACCTCGCTGCAACTGGATGGGTTTCGAGAAATGATCCTGGAGACGGACTGTCATGGTGGCGTTTTCGTACAGCGACTGCAACGCTTGCATGTATCGATAGCCTATTTGGCATCTCTGGAGTGACTAAAGCACTGCCCAAGTCTCGACTGAGTCAAAGGCTTTTTCATAATCCACAAACGTTAAGCTTAGAGGTAAGTTGTGCTCCTCTGTCTTATGTATGACTTGCCGCAGCGTATGTGGTCTATAGTGCTGAAGCCTTTTCTGAATCCGGCCTGGTCGGAAGGCTTGAAGTCGTCAAGGCTGCGTTCGAGACGATTCGTTATGACTCTAGAAAACAGCTTATATATGTAGCACAGAAGCGTGATGGGTCGATAGTTCTTCAATTGGGTCCCATTACCCTTTTTGAAGAAGAGTTTCACCACACCCCTATGCCACGCTTTTGGCGTTTTGCCCTCGAGTATGACAGAGTTAAATAGCTTCTGAAGGACTATCAGCACTGGTCGCCCGCCTGCTTTCAGAAGCTCAGTCGTAACTCCATCATCACCCGACGCCTCATTGTTCTTCAGCTGTTTTAGAGCCATCAAATCTCGTACAGGCTGACGTCCGGGATATCTTCGGTATAGTGTCGGGTTAATTTGGCTCTTGGATCGATGACTTGATTGACAGGTGCTTGTGATGACGTGTAATGTTGTCCGTAGAAGTCTTCTATATCGGCCAGAAGCTCAGGGCATTAGGTAATGATTCTGCTATCCTCAGTCTTCAGCTTAGTAACCATGCTCTGCCCAAAAGCAAAAACTATAGCGAAAACTTTGGAGCTTTGGTTACGCTCAGTTGCCTCTTTAATACAATTTGTATTAAATCGGCGCAGGTCGCGAGGCAGTGACTTAGATTTGCTTGTTGAGCCGCCGATAATGTGAAGCGTCTTCCAAAGATTGCAGAACCGTCCCACATCTTTTCTCCATAAGCCTGAGAGTCGGTTAATATTTTTTTTTACCTCTTTCGGTTCGATTAGGTTTAAAGAAGCTGGACCCCACCGAACGGTTTCCACGAACCTGTCATTATAAGTGTCCACGTCAGTACAGCTCTCTAGGCATGCGAAACGATTTTGTAATTCTAGTTGAAAGTCCTCAGGGTTTTGGATCTTGGCGGTATCTGGGCGCAGCGTGGATTTTATCAGTCGATATCTCTCGAACTCCACTTTGAGATTTAATATGTTTCTTACCATTTGGTGATAACTTCTTGTGTTGAATGAGTTGAACACTGAGACATCATTCAATATTCGAGTTTTTGTCGACAAGATGAAGTCGATCTCATTTTTATGGTACCATCCGGACTGTTCCAGGTCCATTTCCGATGCTGCTGTTTCCTGAAGAAGGAGTTCATCATGTACAGATCTTCCTTCTCCAAGAAGTCGGCCAGCATATGACCGCGATAGTTCCGGATTCCTTGACCAAAGTGCCCCAATTTCAACTATGACAATGGTGTAATGAGTACTAGAAGAGTGCATTGCCCGAGGAATGTCGTCATACATTACTTCTAGTTCCTCATCAGGGTGCGTCGAAGTTGGGGCGTATACCTGTATCACCTTCAGCGTATACCGTTTGGTGATTCTGAGTATAAGGTACGCTACTCTATTCGATACACTCCCGATCTGTACAACATTGTTCATGAGACCTGTGGACGATGAACCCGACATCGCCCTGGGACAGTTCTTCGCCCTCCCGGAAATAGAGCAGATTACCGGATCTTAGAGTCATAGTAACCTCACCTTCTCTTCGGATCTCAGACAATCCTACTACGCTCCAGCGAATCCTACTCAATTTTTCTTCAAGTTCTAGCAGCTGTTCCTCGGTCCGCAGTGTGCGAGGTGTGTGTGAGGGCCAAGGTCGTTTGACGGGAAATCATCGCCACTCGCGGATTATTCACACCCCTGGTACTGGTGCCGCGTCGACTTCCATCATGATTGGCACGGCCATCGGTCCCGCCGGGCAGTTAGAACCGTCTTTTGTTGGAGTTCATTGAGGAGTATTGGGCCGTAAACCCACCACACTGGCCCAGTGCGGGTTGGTGGTCATAGTCTCGTCTGTTATTCAGCAGGGTGCACCGCGTGCAGATGAGGTTGACTTGGCTTCCATAAGATGATGAGCGAAACCCCTCACACCCCATGCGTAATGTGGTGCTATATATATTAAGATAGCACCACCACATTACGGTTATTGCCTAGGAGACTAAATATATAAATCTCTCTCGTTTATCTCATTGCCCTAATAAGTTGCATTATAATAATATAATATAAGCACACTACTTTTTAAGGAAAACTCGCAGCACTTGTACCTAATAGACGATCTCCGACAACATTGAGACACCAGCAGAATGGTTCTTTCGATATACTGGACTAAGTTTCTGAAATAACATCGTTGCTGCCTTTCAATGTATAAAGAAATATTACAATATATAGATAATTTATTAACGGCTCATATATTATATTTTAATAATCGCTTCAACCAATTAATTATTTAATATATGTTTATATATAATATATGCAACATTTAATTCCCTTCTCTTCGTATTGTAGTCAGATTAAACGAATATACTATACGAGTATGATTAATTACCACGCTCGCCCGGAAATGAAGGACCTCATTCTTGGTGAATAATATATATAGATGTGATATATGAGCTCGCTGGCCTAATTGTTAGAGCGTGCGGCTTTCATGCCGAAGGTAGCGGGTTCGAATCACGGCATGTACCGATGACTTTAATATTTTAGTTACGTACATTTGTGAACTGTAGTTACAACAGCGAGATACAAACGGTGAAGGAAAACATCGTGATGAAACCCGCACACTGAAATCATCTTTGTGTGTGCGTGTGGCCCCACTAAAGTGGCACTATCGCAGCGGCAAATTTTTTTGGAACAGTATATATTTCGACCATACAAAGCATTCAAAGGTCGGTAACGCAGTCGCGATCTCTGGTGTTGCGATTATCCATGGGCGTCAGTGATCACTTTCCAGCAGGTGAACTGTCCGCTCGTTTGCCTATGCTTCCTATAAAAAAAATATATTGATGATATTATATAGTAAGATTTATCACGGTTCAAAGTGAATTATAACAACTGACGTGTATCCCCTAGAGAATTGACAGATTTAATTAAATTTAACAACGCAGTCCACGCAAAGCTGTGTGCATAATATATAATATATGTATATCCATAATAACATATAAATTAATTTATAGCGTGATATAAAGCTTTGGCGAGAATTTTTCTAACGAATATTGTTACAAAATTTTAATTGGATTTCCAACGACTACCCTAACGATACGTCAAAATGGTTTTATTCGCAAAAAAACTGTTTGAGCTTAGATGAAACTTCGTTACCTCTTCATGGATTTTAGTGACGTTTGCGAAACTGTTACTGTTGAATCGTCGCTTTATGACCTTAGCCAGTAAAAGATGTAGATAAATTTATACCGTTTTTAATAGGAACAGACCTCGTACTTAGAAGTTAAAGATTTTGCACCATCGCACTGGTATTGCATTCTGATGGCAGCGCTTAGACAATACGCCCACCACAGATGTGTAATCTATTGTGTTGCGCTGCAAACTCATATATAACTGTATGTCATTAATTGAACACGGTTGCTGCATCGGCACGATGTAATTGAAAACTGGGAATTGAATGTTATCACCCATTTGAAACGTAGTAGTTAAAACGAACGAAACAAAATCATGAAACAAAAAAAAACTGGATTACTTTTTAAAAATAATAATAGTCTTCAAACAGTTAAAACTACAGTAAATAGATAAAATAAAACGAGTACTGGAATAAGGAAAACATTGTTAAAAAGAAGACTCCAGCTCGTTTCTATGATAGGTCGAAGTTTCCAAGTTGAAACTTAAGCTTAACAGTACTTATAGGTAAGGTTAAGTTTTGTAGGCGCCGTTTCACTATTTTCATAAGCCATGGTGTAAATTTCATCTTAGCAACGAATTGATTTTAATTTGATTTATAATTATTATTTTTTTTATAACATCTAAGAGGCAAACGAGCAAGACGGGTCACCTGGTCACATGGTAAGTGATTCACCGCCGCCCACGGTTACCAGCGATGCCAGTGCGTTGCCCTACCCTTCAGGTAAGAATATGCTCTTTTCTTGAATAACCCAATGTCGCAGTTGTTGGGGAAGACCGCTGATGGCAACGAATTCCAAAGATTTACTGTGCGTGGCAGAAAACTGTTTTTAAAACGCATTGTAGTGGAACGCCAACCATCTAGATGGTGCGGATGATAGTTCCGGCGAGACGATCGGTTGCGAAAATCAGCGGCTTCTATTAAATTGAACAACTCCTAGGAACACTCCCCATTGTAAATTCTGTAAAGTATGCACAGGGAAGATAGATCCCTACGCAGTGCCAAAGGATCTAGCCGATCGGAAAGTTCAGGATCGTCGACAATCCGAGATGCCCTACGTTGGATTCGGTCAAATGTAGATAGCTGATAACCCGGAGCCCCGGCCCAAAAGTGGCAACAATACTCCATGTGAGGCCGCAAATGCGCCTTATACAGTTTAAAGCGGTGAGCCGGCTTGAAGTACTATTTGGCCCTGTTGAGTACTCCGAGTTTTTTAGAGGCCATTTTAACCTTGCTCTCCAAATGACCGCCAAACTGGACAACACTCGAAATGTCGACGCCCAGAATGCCAATGTTCGGCTTGGCACAAAGGTGAGTGTTTCCGAAGAGTGGCGATGCGACAAAGGAGGCTTTTTTAGCGGTCAACGCGCAAACTTGAGTCTTAGAAGGGTTAAACTGGACTAGATTTAGTCCCCCCCAATCGGAAATCTTCACAAGGGATGATTCGACACTCATCGACGTGATCCCGAGAGATATTGCTGCGGCCGAAATACAGTGCATCCACGGTACTGTCATCCGCATAGTAATGAATGCCACTGGTATGCAACAAATCATTGATATGCAGAATAAACAATGTCGGGGATAACACGCAGCCTTGGGGAACACCAGCATTTACGGTTCGGGGGTCCGAGCATGAGCCGTCTACGACGACTTTAACTCTCCGTTCCGCAAGGAAACTGCCGATCCACCTACAAAATCTCTCAGGAAGCCCATAGAAAGGAAGCTTCGATAGTAAGGCTTTATGCCAAATCCGATCGAAGGCTTTCGCTATGTCCAAACTAACGCCTAGTGCCTCACCCTTACTTTCGACCGCCTGCGCCCAACGGTGAGTTAGTAAAGCCAGAAGATCACTATTATAATTGTTATCTCCTACAATAGTAATGCTATATTTTTACGCAGTTTTTTGGTGTTTGCAATTTGAGGTTTAATTAAACACAACAGTAAAAAACAGACAAATATACAGACAAAATAAGTAAAATGTTTATGTGATCTCCCACTACTTTTAATTTGATATGAAATATCTAAAATTTGAATACGTGGAAGTATAAAATTTATTAGATAATACATTTCAGAGTAAATTAAAATTTTCCGTGAACTCTTTATAATTGAAAATAAATTTAACGTTGACGTTATACAACTGTTAAATTTTCATAGAGAGAGAAACCTTTAAAACTCCAAATAACAACTTGTAAGAATCGAAGTTTGCTAAGTATTGCAAAAACAAGTTGCAATTGAAATTTCAGAAAATATTCGTTCGGAGTTATAAACTGGCTTCGGAGATTGCTAAACATTGTTTACGATGGGTAGAAAGTTGCTAAAGTACTTCCCACCCTTCGACAAATTAAAAACAACTTGCAAAGTTTCTTATTCCACGCAACCAATTTTTTTTCTCCTACCACGGAAATCGTTACGTTAACCGTCAAAGTCTGTGCTCATTCAATCTATTTTTGTACTAATTATTAGCAAGAACCGGAGCTTAATTTCGAAAGTTTCCTAACTTAATTTCATAATTGTCAACGTCCAGTGTTACTACCACAAGTTAAATGAAAATCTCTTCTGAAAATTAATCTTATATAAGTTAAGATATAGCAGTTTCTATCAAAATATCCTTATCTAGTATTACTGTTTAACATTTAATTAACTCTCATTGTTTTCTGGATAGTTTAAGTTTTTATCTAAAACATTGGTAATTAACACTATAAACCGAATGATGCCCACAGATAGACTTCCTAAAGATCTCTAAGGCGATCGGTCTGCCTCTGTAATTAATATACTTTCAGTAAACTTTGAGTCTACAGCTGGCTTAATTTTAAGTAAACCAAGAAAACCTCTTTTGTTACGATATGTAAAGTATTATATATATAAATATATTAATTTCTAGGATCGCACTGCAGCGTGTTGTGGAATACAAACACTGCAAGTCGGCTGCAAGGCTTTATGTTTGCGATGCTCTCTAATCTAGAATACATAAAGCCCGATAAGGTTCGGCAGATTGTTATAATGAAACTTTGTGTTATAAACTTCAACTTAAATCCTGAATACGTGATGTTCTTAGCTGTGAAATTAAATTCAAGCACTATGCGTTACTATAATTTTCAAATCAATTTAAACGTCTCGCCACTCCATTTAAGTTAGACAGCAATATCAACGGTATATTTTGCGTGATTCGTAAACTAAACATATTTTTTTAAAAGCCGGGCATTTGTAAAGCACCTCCACGCATAGTCTTGAAGGATAGACATTCTTCTTTTTTTATTTTAGCTCAATGTGAACTTGTTGATATCTGTCATGAAAGAGATCCATTTCAAAAAGAATCCATATCTATTTCTGAGCGACGGTTTTTTATATATGTGGCATTGATATTTTTGAATAGTCTAGACATCTATTGAATCTTGTTTTTTGCTCCCCCTTTGCGATATATTTTCTTGCGAGAATTTTCTAGGAACCCTTTGTATTATATTTTTATGAAATCGTCTGTATATTTTCGTCGTTAAAATATGTTCATTTTTAGCGCTTCAAACAAGAAAAATATGTAACATATTTCTGAATAAAGCTCTTCATTTTTAGATTTTCCTCCGTTCGTATACAATACGTTTCGAGAAAATGTCTATAAGAATTTCTTGGTAAAAAAGTTACTTTTTCTGTCTGCTTCTGCTAAAAAAGCTGTAGGTGGGGATTTGTGGTCGTCTATCGTTTGATAATGATAAATATCAAAGCTTTTTTTTTTATTTGACGAAACGACGACATGGGGGAGAAGTTCACGTGACGGTATGTGATACGCCTACCAATAACAACGTGACACGTACTTAGGATGAAATACAAAGTACTCCATTATGCTTGCCTCCTTGGGAAATAACATGTTCAGTCTCGTTACTCCGTGATTGTCAACGGAAACGTAGGTGATATCGGTTTGTTATTTCTTTAATATTTTACTTCTTTAATGCGAAATTTATAACAAGTGCTACTTCGCCGCTTTTGTTTCGCGAGAATATAAATAGACTATACGAAATAGAACGATGAGAATAATTATTTTTGATAAACATCTCATTAGTTTCTAAAATCGACACTAATAGACGATCGTTCCACTGAAATATGGAGACATTTCCAGCGTAACGAACGTAACGTTCCCGGGTAGCCTCATTATGAATTGACATCTCTTCCGTCAGCAGACGAGGGACCGGCCGTTATTAATATCGACCATCTCTTGATAGTGTTCAAACAAAAGGAATGCACTCTTTCAATTCTCTTACTATTATTAAACTCAAAACCGATGATAGTAAGAATGACATTTTACTGTAAAGCTCAAATTAACTAATAGAAATTAAAACTCTTTGATTATTTTCGAAGAGTAATATTTTACAAATCAAACACTTTTATTTAACTTAATTAATCTATAGCTATATATCAGTCGCAGGAGACTGTCTAGGTGGGTAGGGCTACAAATATATAATACCACCACAAATAGTTGTATGGAAACTTTACTACGGTCCGGTCTTTGCCTTGCAAGCATTTCTTTCTTTATTCGACGAGGCGACGAGACGCCTACCATCTTATCACATGATAAGCCTAGTTATAGAAGCTAGCACTAGTTGTGCTCGTCGCCTTGAGACATAAGATATTAAGCCTCGTAGTCCCTCCCCAAACCAGCTGTGGTGGTACCTACCCCAACGACCCAGCAACAGAAACCTAGCACCAATGTAGCAAGTGCAGTAGCTGGTGAAATTACTTTAATAACAATACGAAACGAGCACAATATCGTGCAGTATATATCATCCTAACTAGCGTTCCATTGTTATATACATATTACGTTTCACTAACAATCATGTAAACGTCAAGCGCGTTGCATCCCTTTGTCTTATAAAGAAAAGAGTATTTTTGCCTGAAGTTTTGAAGCATCATGGTCAGAACAGGATAAAGATATCAGATTTCCTGATATAATAGTCATCACCGAGTAGCTACTACACTTTTTAATTATTAGTTGCTCTAAAAAATTTTAATTTTTACCGAAGACAAAGAAGTAGTTTTTAACTTCTCGCATAAACTGGTGTGTATCTGTTTGAATCCAGTGGTTCCCAGCAATTTTTTTTTTGGTTCTCTGTCCACCTAATAGGTGTCTGCATACGCTGCACTCCAGCATTTTAAGACCCCAACGCCCATCGGTTCTCCGAACTATGTACCCCGCCCATTTCCATTTTAGCTTCGCATCTCCTAGGGCTATGTAGATGACTCTAGCTCTTCTACAGATCTCCTCATTTTTGATTCGATCATGCAGAGATACTCCAAGCATCGCCTTCTCCATGGCCCGCTGTGTCTTGATCGCTTTCTTATAAGGCATGAGCCTTATAACTACGACGTTAGCGACCAAATTTTGAAGTCATTGTGATGGATTCATTGCTGGCAACACGCACTGATCGAAGACTTTGGTCTTCAAGCACTGAGGGATTTTGGACGAAAAGGCCCTGCGAAATTTCTGAAACGCTGTCCAACCCAGTTGGATTCGACGGTTTACTTTACTCTTGAAATTGGATCTACCTAATTGGACTATATGCCCCACATATACGTATTCGTCAACAATTTCCAGTGCTGTTTTCAACTATCACTGAACTGGAGCTGAACATGAGTATTGCTTGCTGATTATCGTTTTGCTCATATTCATATGAAGGCCTACCTGTTGAGAGACTCTGCTGAGTTCACCGAGCACTACATTGAGGTCGAGGGTAGAATCAACGGTAGAATCTAAATCTAATATTGAGATATAACTTATTCATTACTATCGTTTTTAAAATTACTTAATATTTTATTGATTTGCTTAAATAATCTCGTGTGGCGTAAAGTATAGATGTAGTCCTACTAATATTATGTCGTAACAAAACGGAACTGTCCAATGATCGTGTGTCAGATCATTTGAAAACATTACATTTTATAACTGTTTTCTCGACAGTTTACAATGGCACAGTCAAAAGGTTCCCTCGGTTATTTGGCAACGAATTACTAGGATCTGTGTCTTATCGATCGCAACAAATTGGCAAGCTCGAATGATATTCACCCCAGGGTTAAACGCATTTTATTTAATAAATTAAAAAATATTACACGAAAACCGTTTTCCATGTAAAAACAGAGGTTTATGTGAACCTTTTGTTTTAAATTATTAAATCTACCATTATTTTAACAAGGCATACAATTTTATTCAAGTACTGCCGGGAGAAAATTTAAATTCTAAACTTCGATTGCTATGTTGATATAATATGCATTCGGGTCAGCATTGCCGAGCAAGACTTCCTCTATGTATATTCGCTTGAAAATGTGGCGGAAAACTGAAAACCAATAACTTGTTAAAACATAAATAATAACAAGTAGCTGACTGATTTATTTCAGGGAGACGAAATCTAACTTCATATAAACTTAGTTTTGTTTTTTTTTTTATATCATCACGCCTTTTTCCCAGTAGGGGTAGGCAGAGGTAAATAAACACGCTTTTCGCCATATTTGGTCAGATTAGGTCCCATGTAACAGGGGGCGAGCGTGTTGCCACTTTAGTGGGGCCACACGCACACACAAAGATGATTTCAGTGTGCGGGTTTCCTCACGATGTTTTCCTTCACCCTTTGTATATTATCTCGCTGTTGTAACTAAAGTTCACAAATGTCCATAACTTAAATATTAAGTCATTGGTACATGACGAGATTCGAACCTGCGACCTTCGGAATGAAATCCGCACGCTCTAACCATTAGGCCAGCGAGCTACTTTAATTTTGTACGTAGAAAAATAAAGTTCCTTTAAAGTTGTTAATGGCTATCAATATTTAAAATGTTTTATTAAGTGTTTGGGCGCTTGCGTTTTGATTCATCATATTCAATCAATCAGCCGGAAGACGTTCACCGCTGGACAAAGGCCTCCCCCAAAGATTTCCACTCAGACGGGTCCTGGGCCACCCGCATCCAATGGTTGCCAGCAACCTTGATCAGGTCGTCGGTCCACCTTGTGGGGGGTCTGCCCACGCCACGTCTTCCGGTACATGGCCGCCACTCGAGAACCTTTCTGCCCCAACGGCCGTGGGTTTTGCGAGCTATGTGCCCTGCCCATTGCCACTTTGCGACGGCGACCCTTCGAGCTATGTCGGTGACCTTGGTTCTCCTGCGAATCTACTAATTTCTGATTCGATCTCGCAGGGAAACTCCGAGCATAGCTCGCTCCATCGCCCTCTCAGCAATCTTAAGCTTGCGAACAAGGACCATAGTAAGCGGCCACGTCTCTGCTCCGTATGTCATCGCTGGCAACACACTGGTCAAAGACTTTTGTCTTGGGACACTGCGGTATTTTGGACGAGAAGATATGTCTTAGCTTCCCGAATGCAGCCCATCCGTGTTGGATTCGACGAGAGATTTCTTTTTTGAAGTTGGACCTACCTAGTTGGATTGTATGTCCGAGGTAGACATATCTGTCAACAACTTCAAGTGTAGAGCTTCCAACTGTTACTGGAGTGGGTACAATATGGACAGTTGCCATGATTTTGGTCTTGTCCATATTTATTTTAAGACCCACTCGTTGTGAAACTCTACAAAGATCATCGAGCATTGTGTTGATGTCTTCCATGGTCTCAGCCAAAACCACGATATCGTCGGCAAATCTAAGGTGCGTGATGTACTCGCCGTTGATATTGATGCCATATTCTCCCCAATCCAGAAGCTTGAAGACATCTTCCAATGCAGCGGTGAACAGTTTCGGAGATATGATGTCTCCCTGTCTTACTCCACGCTGCAATCGGATCGGTTTCGAGCTCTGGTCTTCGAGGCGGACTGACATGGTGGCGTTCTTGTACAAGCACCTTAGAACATCGACGTACCGGTGGTCTATTTGGCACCGTTGGAGGGCCTGCAACACGGCCCATATCTCAATCGAATCGAAGGCTTTCTCATATTCCACAAACGCTAAGCATAGGGGCTGGTTATACTCATGGGACTTCTGTATAACCTGCCGCAGCGTATAAATGTGGTCTATGGTGCTGTAGCCTTTACCGAATCCAGCTTGTTCGGGAGGCTGGAAGTCGTCGAGCCTGATTGTGAGACGATTCGTGATGACTCTGGAAAACAACTTGTAGACATGATTCAAAAGTGAGATGGGTCTATAATTCTTCAACTGGCTTCTTCAACTTTTATCTCCCTTCTTGAAGAAAAGCACCACCACACCTCCATGCCATGCCCGAGACGATCGGCCTTCTAGTATGACGGAATTGAACAACTTCTGCAGGACTTCGAGGATCGGCTTTCCACCAGCTCTTAGAAGTTCAGCTGTTATTTCGTCATCACCAGGTGCCCTGTTGCCTTTAAGCTGATTCAGAGCCACACTAATCTCGTGTAGGCTGACAACCGGGATATCTTCAGAGTAGTGTCGGGCTAGACCAGCTCTTGGATCTGATGCTAGTCCACCAGGAGAACATGTAGTCATGTACAGCTGTCCATAGAACCGCTCAATCTCCTCCAGAACCTTGGCCCTTGACGATACGATCCTGCCGTCTTCTGTCTTCAGCCACGTCAACCGGTTTTGCCCGATAGACAGATCTCGTGCGAACACTTTTGAGCCTTTGTTCCGCTCTATTGCCTCTTTAACACTGTCAGTATTAAATCGGCGTTTGTCGCGAGTCAGAGACTTAGAGAGCTGCCTATTCAGCTGCCGTAATTTGGTCGCATCTTCAAAAGACTTCAGGACCAGTTCTCGTCTTTCGGTCATGAGGTTTAATGTGTGGTGATAGATCGGCTTCTTCTTTCTGGTACGGGGGACTTTAAAAATCTTAAGTCCTGCCGTATGCACAGCATCTACGAACTTGGTGTTGTAATCGTCCACATCAATGCACTCGCCTAAGGATGCAAAGCGATTTCGTAGTTCAAGCTGAAAGCTCTCGGGGTTTTGGAGTTGGATGGGCGCTGGCCGGAGCGTGGACTTCACCAGAAATCGTTCGAGCTTTATGTTGATATTCAAGATGCCTCTCACGATTCGGTGATCGCTGCTCATTTTTAGAGCATTGATCACTGAGACATCCTTGAATATCTGCCTCTTCGTCGACGTGATGATGTCTATCTCATTTTTAATGGCTCCATCAGGACTAATCCACTAATCCACACACTTACGGCTGGTACGCTTCTTGAAGAATGAGTTCATTATGTAGAGACCCTCCTTCTCCATGAAGTCGGCGAGCTTTTGGCCTCGTGGATTTCTCTGTCCATATCCAAATTGCCCCACTTTCAGTTCTCCACTACTTCGCTGCCCTAGTTTTGCATTAAAGTCTCCCATGACAACGGTGTACTGAGTTTTGGAACTGTGTATGGCTTTAGAAATATCCTCATACACAGTTACCACCTCGTCATCAGAGTGTGCCGTAGTCGGTGCGTATACCTGTATGACCTTCAGCGAGTAACGCTTGGTAACTCTGAGTATCAGGTACGCTACCCTTGCTGACACACTAACGATGTCGACAACATTATTCACAAGAGACTTGGGGACGATAAACCCGACGCCACCCTGGGACTGCCGGTCGCCCTCCCGGAAATAGAGCAGGTTGCCGGATTTAAGAGTTATTGTGTCCTCACCCTTCTCTTCGGACTTCGGATAACCCTACTATATCCCATCTTATCCTGCTCAATACCTCCTCCAGCTCAATTATCTTCTCGTCGGTCCGCAGTGTACGCGTGTTGAGTGTTGCCAGGGTCAAATGTCGTTGGTTTTGGTAGCCTGGCCGCTTCCGGAGATTCTTTGCACCCCTTGCCCCGCCGTTACCGTGACCGCTACTCTAGCCAGGAATAACGGGACCGCCGGGTCTAAGGGCCGGTTTTTATTTTGTGATATCATCATAAGGGGGGAATTGCCATAATCGCCACGCTTGGCAGGCGGCTTGGCGATCGCAGTTACGGAGGCCCTATCGTGAAACGCTGCTGCTCGTCCCACGTCCAGGATTTCTCTCCGCTTCCTTGGATGGATATACCGCCATCGTTCGGTTGACTGATTGCATTTGATGAAGTGTAAATGTACTCAATAGTCATATACACTTCAGCAAATGGGCGGTGGGGTCGTCACCTCCCGACGCCTCATCATATTAATTTATATCAATGTGACAAAGTATAGAATATATATAACAAATAGAAAAAAAAAAACTATTTTGCTCTTTCAAATAACACCGACCTTTGTGTCATGGAAGGCGACTAGGAATTCAAAATGTTTTGCCGTCTGTCTTCATTTCGTTTGGGGCGGAATTCCACCTGAGACGTTGTACCCTAACCGATTACAACACCAGTAACTAATCCAATTACATTACGTAACATTTATTTAAATAGGTCAAAACGAGATCAAGGCTGGTTTAGACCAGGTAAGCCGTTAGGTATTTCTACTCCTATTGTTAATTTATGTGTTATCCAATTCATATATCAACTAAACTGCTTAAAGCGGCCGTTTTAGAATAATTCAGAATTTTCGACAGTCATATCAACTGCGTTCACGACTCAGAGGCTAACCCCTGCTTTGAAATGCGGAAGTACTTCATTCGATTTCTATTAGCTACTATATTACTTATCATTATCATAACACCGTTGCTGTGTTCTAGCAACCAACCACAACTGTATAGGAGTTAATGTATTCAGTTGTCAGTTAACACCAAGCGAGACAATGGTCTAGTGCTTATTGACAGTAAAAAAGAGTTCATTTTATTTCTTACTGTACTATCTAATCTGGACATACAAGAAAAACTTGACCTTTTCCTGAAATTATTCTTTCCTTGGTCGTCTTTTACGACACAAGTCAAAGGGTCAAAGATGGTTTGGAGGTTGGGATATTCTAACGCTACCGTTAGAATAAGAATGAAGAATTTGTAAAACAAACTTAAACGCAATAAAAACAGATTTAAGATACATATGTATTATATTTATTTAGAATACTCGGTTACGTATTAACTAAATGAATTCACGTAAGAAAGTAACCTTACTCGGAAGCGACGGGCTACTTCTGAATATCACTGATTCGAAGCAAAGCGTCAGAGCTCATAAGTAGACGATCTATTTATCACGCAGCGATGGATAACAAATCATGCCCAACTAACATGTGAAGCCTGCTAATATTTTACAAGTTAACGCTCCGTTAAAAACGTTATCAACAAGTTAATTTATCGATCAATATCAAATATACTTGATTAAATATCAATTGAACTCTCAGTTGATTCCAATGAAATTATCCATTTGCATCTTTTATATGAATTAATACGTCATATCATTAACGGGAATTAAAACGATTAAAATTATGAAAAAGATATTGTTTCTTTAAATGCATTTAATTTGTGTTCGTCAAAATATAGTCAAAGGACGACCAGTCAAAGAGCCTTCTCTAAGAATTTAAAGGAGATGAAAAACAAAACTCAATTTTTACTAGGGAAGTGTAAAAATTAGTGTAAAAATTAAATGATTTATTAAGGAATTTAAATATTAAGCTAATACACTGTATTTGTATTGATTTTTTTTTAAATTAGTAACCACTGTAATATTTGTTTAACTGTTTTAATTTTTTCTAAGTAAAAGTCTTTTAACAGAATCTATATATTCTATATTGTTTACTTGCTTATACTTTTACTATTATTGTAAATATCAATAATCAACTTTTCTGAACTAATTGATCGTTAAAACATTCTTTGGACTTTTGATGGATAAAATGTCTACTTACCTTGAAAGAATTGTTCACACTGATTGCGGCATTTTTTCTTCTATATCTCTCAAGCTTAACAGCATAAATCCAAGCAGAGGTTTGTTGTCAGTTATACAGAAGGCATTTTCCCGTATAATGAATAGATGTAATAAAATTTACTCGAAACTTAGGAGTAGGTGTAATAAAATTTAACCCAGAAGGAATAGATGTTCAAAAAGAGGAAACCAGCTAGCCAACCGGGCGTTTAAAATTAACTGCCCGATGTTTCTCTTCTAACTCCGACTATTGCCGGCAAGTAGTGGTTATATTAAAAATATAAATGATTCTTTTATAAGTGTAAATTGTTCTTTTAAATAACTTACCGAAAAATAATCATTATCAACCTCATTATCACACGGTATTAAGTAGCGCAAAAGGTAGAACGGGTTCAATCAGATACTCTAGCACTCCTACGTTGACAGCAGAGACACTACAACACTGGGCAACTAATCAAACTTCATAATAACAACACACAAGTGTATGTGTGTTACCAAGCTATCCATTTAGCCTATGCGCCGGAGTTTTTGGGCCGAACTTTACAGAATTCATTATATAATATAATTGAGACCTGAATATTTATCTAATTCACAACAGAGGTACCAACATTTCCTTCTTATCCCCACATATTCCCTTGCGTATTTCTTAACCATGCGAACTATGTTGTATCATATACTAGCTGTTCCTCTCAATTCTCTTTGGAGGGAAACAATTTTGGATAATCCATTTTTAGCTGTCGTCTAATTAGCAGAAGCACTATCTCTACCAAACTTTGAGTGTTTACATCTTACAGTTTCGAAGATCACTTGATGATCGAAAGAATCTCTGGATATCTCATATTTATAATCAATTTATATACAGATTAAAATAAATTGATTGACGTCTAGCAGTTGACGTCTATCGGCTGATGATGATGATGATGATGAAAATAAATTGCTAATTTGTTTTCATTTGACATAAAAACATAAGAACTGACAGACACATATAGACATATTGAATTATATTTGATCATTAATATAAATACGTATAGTTATTGAATCGTTGGATGAATTTTTGATGAGCTAGAGGTACGGTTGGCATTGTCCACAACGTCTGGTTTAATTTTTACCGTATAAGTGAAAAATATGCTTTTGGCAGCGACAACGTTTTGCTTTCAAGTTAGCCGAAAGCTTTGTTCTTCTATTTTTGCCCGATACATTCGCACATGGTATTGACTGCTTAATAAAGTACAAATATTTATTCAATACTAAAACTCATATTAATACCTTTTTAAACATCATTTGAATGCAAACCGTAAGTCTTAATTATTGTTCTGAATATCATCATCAGTAAATAGACGTCCACTGCTGGATATAGGCCTCTCCCAAAGATCCTCACATCGGTCGGTCAAGCTCTGCTCGTATAACCCGGTACTAAGGGCTGCCGTTTATAGGAGTTCTTATGTGAGGATTTGGACCATTTCCTACTATGCTGTCCCAATACAGGTTGATAAATGCTAGAGCTTCGTTTCTTGATTAGCAGAGTACACCACGAGCATGTAAGGTTAGCTTGGGTGCCGTGAGTTGTTATGCCGAACTTCTCACACCCCCTGCTAAATAAACTTTATCTACATAGATTAGATTCTTCTCTTTGCGCTAATTTTGGTGGATGTTTTTTAGCTTGAGTTGTATTAGCGGTTAATAACATATTTTAATACCCAACGATGGATTCCTGCAGAATCCTTATGTTATACCCAACGATGGATTCCTGCAGAATCCTTATGTTATTCCCAAAAGATTCGGCCTTTTTGCTATGGCATTGCATCAATATTACTCAGCGTTACTGTTTTTTGCAATTTCTGCGTTTTTGTGTTATAGATAGCACTAATTTTGTATTATATATTAGATACTAAATACTTAAACAAACTCACCTAAGATAAAAATATATTTTTATGATGAAAGATATAAGTGAGAAGCACTAACTAAAACGCTTTTCTAATCTAAAAGTTGTAGCTTTAAGTTTGAATTTTGCTAAATACTTCTATAGCCGATGAACAGTAAAGTTCCCCAGCAAATATTTGTTTTGCAACATAATGCCGCCCAGAGTATTGTTTGTGCAATCAACACGATGTTAAGCGTCTTGTGTACTGTAGGTGTGTTTAACTAACGCGCATTAGAAGCCATCTAGCGACACACGAGTAAGTGTTACCCCGTTTTAATTATGTATTCGGAGCTAATGACCATAACTATTAAACCCGCAAATATTCTCTGTTTTTTTATAAAAATATAAGTGGACAGACGATCTTACGAGAATCTATGGATGCCATTGGACTTAAATACCGCCGGATCTTTCTTGAATACATTATAAGATACCTAAATCCAGAAGTGAACGTCTATCGTTTTAGAGGATGATGATGATAAAAATACAGCTCTCATGTAATTACAATGTTCGGTTATTAATAAATGAAGAGGAACATTAAATCAAATCGAATGAAAATAGAAATCCAACCTGTTGTCTCCCAATGAGCTGCCTAATTTATTCTATTGCATTATTTTTTATAAGACAACGCCTAGACACAGTGGATTGTATACAACATTCTATACATAGTGATCTATAGAAACCGTATTCAAAGAGATCGGTGGTATTCATTCTTACGCCGTGAGACAATTTTAAACCGGTCAATCATAATTTCTTTTTATTTTACTAAGCGACAAGACCAGCGGGACGTTCGCCTGATGGTTATTGATACGAGCCCATAACAACGTGGCGCTAGACAGAATGATATACACAGCACCACATCATGCTCGTCGCTTTGAGGTATAAGGTGTTCTCGTTACCTCAGTAATTTCACTAGCTACAACGTCTCTCCACATAGTAATTTTTGTATAGTACTGTTAGGCAGCAGAAATAACTAGACGCTACTGTGGTAACTACCTAGACGATCACCAGCAACAAATCTTGTCTTAACAACGAGATATGTAAACTTCCTTTATCATATTAATTGATTATTCGAATCGGAAATGGGTTATTCGGATACAATATCATCTTCTACGGTAAATCCTTGTATTATCAGATTTCAATATGTTATAAATTAATCTAATACCGATTATTAAAGAAGTAATTTGTAATTCTAGATGGTGAGAAATACAACGAGGACGCTTTTACGTACGCTACACAAATTGACATTGACAACGAAAATAATCCAAAGAGAAAAGAATAAAAATAATCTGAACGAATATAGACGAGTAGGACAGTAGCGGTAGTACGTATATAAATATTAATAATATAAACTACGTAATAAGCGTCCGTAAAATTAAATAGTGATTTTCATGTAAACAAGTAAAAATGGCATACGATTAGTTTGCAGTGGTAAAAGATTTCAGTATGCAAGTGAGCCTTAGAATTTTCGACGGAAATATTGTGTTATGATATTCTTTTAAATTCTACATGATCGATTAGAAACTATACTGGAATAGAGATATTATTTTAACTATTTAATAATATTCCGCTTGTTATATACACTAAAGTTATTTAAGTCGGAAGAGCAACAAGACATAATGTACAATGAACTATAGTTGTGATGTATGAAACAAAATCTTTAGTAAAGATAATGAGAAAATTAAAGAATATTATTAGTACGATAAACGATAATATTAACATGTATATATTTGTATAGTAAAAAAATATATGTCTCTTATAATAGACTAATAATTATTACACTAATGTTCAATTGTATATTTATACAGCTGGTGAAGTATTACTATTCCTACCACATTTTAAGTTTCTCTCTTGAATCATTCAATCATTATCCAAATGTCTGCAATATGCTAATAGCGTCTTCATCAACTTCATGTTACTTGTCTTTAGTAGCTAAGTTTCAAACTTAAGAAATCTACTGAAGACATTAAATTGAACATGCCCGCACCGATACTGTTTCAAGTGGCTTAAGCTTAAGAGAACATTTCCTTTCCTATTCCGCAATATCAACTTAGGTATATGCTATCTGTAGACATGTTTACCATTTAGGGCTGACGTCCGCAAAAGGCCTAAAAGAAGTGAGATTTTTTTTTTATTTAACTACTTATGATTTAAAAGGAATCTATATGTATATTTGCTACTCTTTACGCTTTCTCTATAGACCCCCTCTATTTTTTTTTTCTTTCTCAACTGAATGCAAGTTGAAAGCTAGTTGCCCTAAGTAATAGACAACATATGCGAGTACTAATAGAAAGGTGCCTAGGAATGAAAGATAAATAAAAAGTAAATAAATATAATGGTAAAGATGATAATGAAACAAAAATGTAAATCCAAAAAATGGTAGATGTATTATAATTAAGATGGTAAATGAAAAGTGAAATAGAAGGTCCTGACCCAACCTACGTAAGAGGAAAAATATAAAAAAAAAAAAAAAAAAAAAAATTGGAGAAGGTGCCGTTCAATGCGCCGCCGCAGCAACATGTGGCGTGCGGCGTGCGGCGTGCGGGGTCGCTGCGAGAGCCCTAAGCTCTTTGTGCGGATTGTTTCCGCGCCTGAGGGCGGGCGGAACGCAAGAATGCGGCGTGCGTGAGGGCGCGGGCGCGGGCGCTGGTGCGGGTGCGGGTGCTGGCGAGGGTACGGTAGCGGGTGCGGGCGCGGGCGCGGGTGCGCGGTGCCGGGTGGGGGATGCGTCGCGGTGCGGGGCGGCGCGGTCCGGGCGCGTGCCGCAGTAGCGTGAAGGCGCCGCCGGGACCGCTCGCCGACGCCACTGCCGAGCCGGCCTTCTCGTTACCGCTTCACGCCGCGCTCCCGCCGACTCTCGCTCGCCGCGAAGGCTAGTGAAACTCCTGCGGTGGTTCCCGTCCTCGAGGAATCGATTGCCGGCAGTGCCGTTGATAGCAACTCATACTCCGCCAGGTTTACAACTTTAGTGCAACTTTCCGCGTTCCGAGTTTCAGGGACAAAGCGCGGGGCGGAATTTTAGGAGGCCGGCAATCATTGTTGCGCCTCCAGCCTCCCGTTCATTGTTACGAAACTCTGTCTTTTATGTTGTATTGCCTCATTTGCCTTTAAACAAATCATTAGCCATAAGTAAGGACACCGCATGTCGCGAAAATTTTTGTTAATAAAAAAAAAATATAACATATTCAGTCCTTTGCGACTGTGTCCTTTTAATATTTTTGGAAGTAAAAAATTATTTTAGCACTCATTCATCTTTTGGGAAAAGGCACACCCCCAATAATAAACTATAGGTTCAATTTGATACATTATCAAATTTAGTTTGCGGTAGTATTTGAATTGCCGCCAAGATATCGGCGAGGAGCATCTACCCACCTATTAATGTTATTAAAAACGCTATTAAACAAAGATAGCACCTGCGTCACATAACAGACAATATTTTATAAATGTTATCCGTTATATTTGAATTACTCCTAAGACTAGCGCTGTAGTAACTGTCCGTTGTAGTTAAATAAAAAAAAAAATATTTCCATTATGAAACAACAAGAACCGAACTAAAAATTCGTATGAAAATAAAGTTTATCGTACAAGTATTAACAGAGCATCAAACACGGTCTAGTTTATTTCAATGAACAAAAGGAAAAAATAGCAAAACTTGCGCTGTCGGTTAATTTCGCCGTAGCATGGATCTACAACAAAATAATTATTATTTTTTAACTTTTAACCTACTTAAGGGTTACTTGTATATGTACATCCGTTGAATTCTGCATTCCATATTGAATAATTCAATGAATTAAACACTCATACCTTCGCAATTTTATTTTGAAAACTATACATGATAAAACTTAAATCGTATAGTTTCAGATGACGACTTATATATAATAATAAAATCATGTTTCACATTCTGTACATATTTACTTCATAAAGCGGTAATTACAATTTTACTAACACATCTGTGAACCGTCGATGTAAAAATCTTTGAGAAAGATATCATTCAAAAGTCTATTTGTTTCGTTATTAAATAAAACTGCTTAGATAAAGCTTAGATCATACGGTTTAGATAACTTTTAATTTTCTAATATTTCCAAGCTGTTCATTAAAAATTTTGCTATCGTTATCATTAAAATTTGTTTTGATAAACATTCATACGCCTCATGCTTAACCCGTTACATGCTGCTTTTCTTTCTTATCTATTTTCATCGTAGTACTTTTTACAACTAGTGCTTATTAAATACCATTTACGTATCATTTCTATATTAATTATTATCCTATTATTCACACTATTATGTGCTGGATAAGATTAATATTTGAATGAAACCCAAGGTCATTGTTACAAAATTTTTATTTGTAACATTGTCCTTTGTTTTGTATTTGTTAAATAAGACATTGCCATTGTTTGTTTTAACTTAAGCATTATTTGCACTATCATCTATTTCCTCAACACCAACAATTTCGGAAGGTAAGCCGTGAGCGATGAATCTTCTCATATTACAAACCGGGGGTCAAATGCCAAACCGATATCGGCATCAAGTCAGAAGCGCCGCAAGCAAACACCAACGGCGTTTTAGTGGTATCGCTATAGAGAACATATTGAATTTACTTACCTTGCAATATTGATTTTATTAACTCTACCGTTATTTCAAAATAAAACATAAGTTAATAATAAGGAAGATAATGCGATTCCACTCTAACATTTCGGAAATTACATGAACTGTCTTGATATTTCTTTATTCTATTTAATAACTACTTCATCTTCTTACGGTCGTATTATTGTAGTTTGATATTAAACACTGGTTTTTAAACATAAACTTAACACAACAATTGATAATCAATTACATCATTTGTATTGCATTCTTAAATTATTGATAAATGGAGAAAATTATTGAAGATGTTAAAAGAGAAAAATTGCAACAAGCTTCATTAAAATTTTTAAGTAGTAATCATAAAGACCGCAATAATCACTCAACTTCAAGTAAAATTGGAAATAAGCTACACCAACGTTAAAATTAAAAGGTCACATTTATGCATACATAAATCACAGCCCGCTTTTTAATAAAGATATGTAGCATGGTAAAGTATAAAAAAAACTGCGGTGAACTCTTTCCATAGATATAGATCTTCACTTCACATACATTAGCTCTACATTCAAGCTTAAATATATTTCGCAGCTATTTAAAAACCTTCACGATATTGTTAATAAGAGCTTTTCATAATTCATTCTCATAATCCCCATTTATAAGACATTTCATTAGCTCAAGTTTGAAATTAATTTTTCATTAATTATGTATGTATTTATTATTGTTTTAAGCTCCGTTTAATAAAAGAAAACGAGGGGAACTTTAGATCATTAAACGTTGGTGACATAGGGTGATCGGAAATAACACTTAACCCCATAACAGCTGGCCGATGCAACTCGTTGACCTCATCTTCTCTTAATGTGGATACTAAGAAAGCCTTTTATAATGCTACAAAACTAATTTAATGATTTACCATATGATAATGTTAGTCGTAGAACTTTTTGAACATTTCCAAGCGGCGGAGCCAACTTCAGTCTACATTCAGTATATTATTTAACCTTATTACAACAAGCATGTAGGTAAACAATAACAAAATAGGCAAGTAACTTCGATTCGCACCGATTTTAATATGTATTACGGTAATAAACTATTAGTAAAGTTTTTTTTATCTATAACTCTCTAGATAGGTAACAAACAGTAGTGTGCAAACATTACTGTGTTCCGGTTCGATGGGTGTTGTAGAATAACGCGACTTAACATCTTACGTCTCAAGACGACAAACGCAATGTTGTGCATTATATACAATCCTATCTAGCGTCACATTGTTATAGGCAGTGGAGTTATTTATCATCAGATCTCATTCGTCGCGTCGCTTAGTTTAATTAAAAAGTATCTTACTCGGCTCAGTTTTACAAATACTATATGTATTAAAATTTCTATAAAAAAAAAAGATTAAGAAAAACTTGCAGCTCATCTTCATCTTCTTACTTTGCATAATTATAATCTCAATGAAGAGGTCATTAAATTTTGTTGTTACGTATTGCCATTTCGAAAAATAAAACTTTGTATAGAGATCTACCTCAATCATTATAATTTTAACCATCCAGCGGAACCTCTAGTTCAGTCAGTTAGTACAATACCACATTAGACATTTTAACACTCTCTCTAGGTCTAGGTAGGTACCACCGCAGCACCTATTGCCGACAAACAGTACTGTGCAGACATTACAGTATCCCAATTTGAAGGACGTTGTAGCTAGTGAAACTACTGGATAATGAGACTTTATATGTCTCAAGGCGATAGGGCTAATGTGGTAACTAGCGCTTATCTGTAGAAGAAAAAAAAAAAGGTTTAATTTTATCGGTTTATGTTAGTCGTTTTAAAACGCAAGGCAATAAAATATTTTTACTTTGTTATATACTTAATTAATTTATTATTACAGCACTACTACATAGTTATGTTTTTCTATTTAAAAAGTAGATTACATACATATGTACCTTTGACCTTAATTATGGTTTGTAAGAACTTTATATGTTCTATTGCCATAGTGACGGCATCAAAATTAAAATACGAGGACCATTAGTATAGTTTGGATTGTAGTAGAGTATTTCTGATCCATTGGGTTTTTTAACCACCCCCATATAAATAAAATCCCGATTAAGGTTTAAATATTTTGATATAAAAAGGTTTATTATTATATTATCGTTTAGTTGAAAAAAAAATTGTTGTTATCGACATTGCATATGAATGGTTTAAACACATGCCTTGTTAATATGTAAATTGTCCATTTTAAACGAAATTATCTCTCACATGTGCTATCAACTCATTAACTAGACAATGCACGAACAATGAATAGAATTTAACACGAGCGGGTTTAAAATTAAATTGCTTTACAAAAACACTGTCACGTACCCCCTGATAACTTTTCGGATGCTGTAAATGAAATTCACGCATATCTCTGAAAGTATCAAGCAATCGACATAACATCTAACAAACAATGGACTTTGATAGAATTTCCTTACTAAAGATCATACTATTGTTAATAAACTAAGTCCACAATATAAATTAAAACCTTTAAGAAATATTCACGAATAAACAATACATGAAAATATAAATTTTTTTATTGTACTAAGCGACGAAACGAGCGGAATCTTCATCTGATGGTAAATGATACGCCTGTCTATAACAACGTGGTGCTAGTCAGAATGGTATACTGCATCACATTACGCTCGTCGCCTTCAGACAAGACATTGAGTCTCATTACCCCAGTAGTTACATTAGCTACAGCTTCCTTTAAAGCGGAACACAGTAGTGTATGCACACTACTGTTTGGCGGAAGGATAAGCACAGAGGTAATAGCTATCTAGATAGTCTCCGACAACGGAGACCTACCACCAGTAATGCTAATAATAATTTATAGGGTTTTGAGGTATGTTGACTCTAACGGATAACTGTGTTGCTATTTCTAAGAGTTGTATAACAGTAGACAATTTACACGAGTATAAATAAATCAGTGAATTAAAACATGAATAACTGGATACGAAGATTTGCTTGTTATATAAAATCAATCGGGAAAATGATTTGAGAAGTTGGGTAACACTGATTGAATTTTCCATTCGATACTGATAGCGCGCTAGTTTTTCTTTGAATCGTTTGGGTTTTATTAACGCTCAGGGGTTGAAATATTTTTTAAACTCGTCTTTTATGAAAAGCAATTAAAAAAAAAAACTACCTACAAAATGCACATCAATTTGTCTGTGTTATTTCTTGCGTTAAGATGTTATGATTTTCTTTAAGGTGAATCACATATTGTATGTGTTATCATTTGAATATACTAAAGATATTTGCAATCTATGTCTGAAATAAATTAAAGTAAGTTGTCAACTAAATATTTTAATATCGACTTATACATTCATAAAACTCTTCGCCACGTCTTCAGTGGCTCCGTAAGCACGGCATGATGAATTTTCATCTTCTAAACCATCATACAGCTTTAAAAACAGGGACAGTTGAGATAATAACCGATTTCTACGTCTGAATATTATCGAGCATCTGAACCATATAAAATATTGTATAATAAAGCTGAAACTAGATTGACAATTACATACAAGTGTATTTCGATGACAGTTGTTATTTATTTAATTATGTACTACTACAGTAACAATACTAACAGTGGTATCTTGTATTAGCACCAAAATTTTTCGAAATAAACAGAAGTACATAAGGTTCCAGTGGTTCTAAGTTACACATAATAAGAATTTCAATATTAACGTTTACTTAAAAATATACTTGGACAAATATTTATCTTGTTTATGAACAGTAACATCGGTTTTTTATTGTTTTTAAGTTATTTTATCTTACCTAACACATGTGGATATTGTTGGAGGGTAGTACAGGTTGTCTGTGTTCATAGGTTAGAGTTATGTCCTCTCTTTAAGTTTTCTTCTGTAGTTTATTATTATACTTTTCATAATTATTTTTATTTATTACCGTTTGTTAATTAAGTTATTTTTTCTTTCAAATATTGATTTCTTTTTTTCAGTTATTTCAGTAAATATCATTGTGAATATTACGTTACCAGATTTCTAGATACGGCTTCTAGGTATTGCTGAATAAAATCTATTCCACACCTGCGCTTCACTTTAAGCCTCTTAAACTCGACGTCAGTTTACGAGGACCACTGATAGACCAACAACGTTATTGCACTAGAAAGTTGTAAATCCCTTCAGCGTTATTAGGATGATGAACAGCATTAGATACAGTGAATATAATGTTGCTATGTTAGTTTAAAAGCTTAAGTTTAAAAAGAGCATACAGAACATGCATATAAGTATTTCTTTTAAGCTAATTTGTAATACTTTTATATACATATCAAAACTGAATTACGATCGAACAATGTCACTAGCGTACTAATTGCGATTATAACGCTAGTTTCCGATTCGAAGAGAGCTATAGCAATGCTATGTAGTGTAAACAATCTAATTAACGCCATCTTTTAATCATTCTGCGAACCACTTTCTCACTGCTCATTGATTTATTTAATATGATTACACATCAGTTTTAGTTTAAGAACTGATATAATAGAATCGTTCCGTACTGGGAGCTAATGCAATAATCGTTGCACTTATATGTTCGCAAATAATATATGAATATCTTCAATAATAAAAAAAAAAGTTAATAACAGCCACATAAGCGTTATCTTTTTACATATATATATGAAAAAAAAATAATTTTGTAATAAATTCAATTGCCAGTGTAAACTCTAAATTTTACATCGGGATAGTTGTAGGTGAAAACCAATGCTTATAATTAAAAACTAATTTGGTTTTTATATAATAACATATTGTATAACATTGTATACAATGTTATATAACATTGTAAGTAGCTCGCTGGCCTAATGGTTAGAGCGTGCGGCTTTCATTCCGAAGGTCGCGGGTTCAAACCTCGGCATGTACCAATGATTTAATATTTAAGTTATGTACATTTGTGATCTTTAGTTACAACAGCGAGATACAAAAACGGTGAAGGAAAACATCGTGAGGAAACCCGCACACTGATATCATCTTTGTGTGTGTGTGGTGGTCCCAATAAAGTGGCAACAGGCTCGCCCCCTGTTACATGGGATCTAATCTGACCACATCTGGCGAAATGTGGGTAGTTTATTCACCTCTGCCTACCCCTACTGGGAAAAAGGCGTGACTATATAAAAAAAAAAAAAATAACATTGTAGCGTTACTTAGGATGATACACACTGCACCAAATTTATTATCATAGTGATTACACTACTTACAGCGCCCTTCAAACCGATACACAATATTCGCATACTACTATTTAGCGACTGATATAGGAGCTACGGTGGTACCTACTTAGACAGTCTTATGGTTCCAGATAGTTATTACGATGAGTCTTTACATAGGTAATCTCTTATATATATAGATAGATAAAATTATTAATTATTTACGGATTTGAATAGTTTCAAGAAACTCCCTGTTACTGTCAATATCACTGTAAACTTTTACATGTCTGTAGTTTATGAACTGCTACCGAAAAAGAACTGTTGCTAAAGTTTATATTGATGCGGCGCGCTCTAAAAATGAAACTCTCATATTGAGAAAATAACCTCTAACCATAAAGATGATAGTTTCAGCTATCTGAGCAAACGAGAGCTATCATTTTAAAGTTTACTCGAACTAGCGCAAATTTAATTAAACTTTAAAGTTATAGTAATGAGGCTACAATATTTTTTTTATTATATACTTTTACGACGAGGCGAGTAGAAGCAATTTTGGCTTTAAAGCAATATGTTATAAACTCTCTCGAATCGAAACAGTAATTGAAATTGACTGTAAATACAAGATTTAATTACAATATACAACTATACAGTAAACAACATACGTTAAATTAATATACTATATTAGAGTTTTAAGCAAAAATTAATAGTAAGCATAGATTATAAATAGAAACTTAGATTTGTTCAGGAAATATTTGCTAGAATAGATAATCTAATATCACTTGCAGATACTATTCAATTTAGTATGATGCCAGCAAACTGGAGTTAACGGAGGCTAAATAGATTTTATCTGCACTTCCAGTCAGCCGACAGGACGCCACAATAGTAATGTGGTCCTCTCGGGATTAGATTAACTTGCGGTATCATAAACTTAAACAGCGATTTGATTGAAATCACTCAGTACTGTAAATTTTTATAACAAACTACAATTGTTATATACTACAAATCGGCAAAATGTAGGTCGTTGATTTTGTGGTAAGTTAGGATATATAATGTTCAACGCCTTGAGACTTAGTGTTAAAACTTATTACTTAAGCTAATCGTATCACAGAAGACTTTTAACTGTTTGTAGAAATATACGTTGCAGCGGTTTCTTAATAAAGTAAACGTACCAATAAATCTTGATCAGTAAATTTCAACTATCAAAACTTTCTTAAAGTTCGTTACATTTTCGACTTCAGCACTTTACATTGACTTGTTAAATTTTACTTTACATAGATATTATGTCATTAATATAACTTATATTGGTTTAAATAATATATTTGTGATGGAACGGGTACATACCGTACACTAAATCTCTATGCTTATCTGTACAGAAAAATAAACTTAATATTCACTTCAGGATAAATACGTACTTTTTGATTTACTTGAGAGATTATATTATATTTAGATTTAGAGTACTACGGTATGTGCTAGGAGGACGGCAAGTGCGAGATGGTCATATTTGCCATAGCACGATAAGGTTGTTAAAGAGGGTTTCGAGCTTACTTGGGAGGTGATTATCCAAAGATGCAGAAGAGCAAGATGTAACTATAACGTACTGAAGGAATCAATCGTGGGTATTTAATAGGTATAAAATCCTTTTGAGCAGGGTATATTTAGGACATTCCCATGTCCCCGCGATTAGAAAAAAATTAATACAGTGCCTATTTACCTACATGTAAAGCAGCATAAGTATTAAATACATGCATAACACAGACGTATATTTTCAAGCGGTACTTGTCTATTCTGGTGAATCGAACGTATTCAAGCCCTGGGCTGTCTCCAGCGGTGTTGGTCATGCGGTCACTAATAGTCGACGGCCAAGGTGTTGCACGGCCATAATTGCCTGCCATATATTGTGCCATCTGGTCCAATTGTACGTAACGTTCACGGTGATCAAATTTGCAATGCTCTGCCACGACACCGTACGTTTTATTTATTGGTGTACTTTATCACTCCGCATGCGATACGTTACCGATCCCATTAATAAGTCGGCATGTTACACCGACGATTGAAAGCATGTGATTTTATCTTCTGGTAAACATAACGTACATACATCTAATGAATATAACATACATATAAAATACATAGCGATATATAGTCATTTTTTTTTGTATATATGTTATAATAGTGTTAACATTAATCGAAGTATAAATTACTTCGTGCAATAACACAACATTTTTAACTAGAACTGTTTTATTCAACTTTAAAATTAAAAGTTGGAAATAAGGTCACTTGCTATTAGTGAGCTTAGGGGTGGTTTTATTTTTGTAAATAAATGTATGGCCTCATATTAAATTAATGTAAAGTGTTCATAATATTAATTAAGATTAGTTTTAAATTCGTTTACTGTCCGTCCCATTTAGATATTTGAAGCCAATCTTACTCTTGGCCAAATGGTTCTAAGAAATGCTCAATGCTCAAAAAGTCTCAAGTTTTTAACACTAATGTCGATAAAATATCCTTTGTTATAAAGAATCATCGTAATTATTTATACAAACATTTGGACTATAATAGTAAAGTACAAATTTGTTAAAGTATTGGTTCATTTCGTTTGGTCATATTTTCTTTTGATTATTGTATATTGAACTCAATCTCTTATCATTAAATGTTTGAGAATATGAACTAAACATATTTTTAAAACTCAAAATGCTTAAACAACAGGCCTTAGTCGAAAACTAATAAAAATAAATGGAATGGTAATGAAAAGTTCATAATTTCAAGACCAAAAGTAATTTTTTATCAACAAAAACCCACTGTAATTATTTCAGTATCACATCATACCTTAATTTACAATTGTACGTGTTTTTAAGTTAATTAAAATTAGGGGTATAGATATGTTCATTTATAAAGTGTTTTTTAAAAATCATAATGAAACCATTAATTGTTGAAATGATCAGAAAATCAAAAGTAATTGAAAGAAATAACAACAACTCCTTTTCTCACAACCTCCATTGAACTCAATCTCGAGAGAGACTAATTCCTTTTATTGATGAACTGTTCAACATGAAGACTTCTGTTTTTTTATAGTTATATCGCTCGTCATCTATCGCTGGTCTTATACTAAAATTGTAGAATGAGTTCATTGTTTAGGATCTTTAAGATCTACTATGGATTTCGTCTTAAAGGCGTGAAATTTGTTTGTAATCAGTCATACGATATCCTTGACGTCACTAATTTTTACAAGCTGCCATGGCCACTTAACATTAGGTTAGCCGAAGCCTGTTTCTTACAAACGAATAGGACCTTCATAAAGTAATCTATCCATAACAATATTTATACAATGCCACAGTGTGTTTATTAGTAATCTTCTCATCATCGCGGTTTTCTCTAAAAGAAATTGCACATCGGTAAATTTCGGAATTGTTACTAAGCAACTGTTCAATTCTTTGATACCATGTAACACAAACAGTAATTTAAAGGCAGGGTTTAGGTTTTAAAACTGTTAACTTTACTGTTGACATTATTAATTCTAAAGAATGAAAAGCATGTCTGTGATTAGATAGAACAGTCTTTGGTAAATTTCTCCGCAGATTTTTGCGTTACGATAAGTTCTCTTCAGAGATGTTTTATCTTCATCTTTCCACAACTTATCGCAAGTGTCAGTTACAGGCAAAGAAAGGAAACGCAAATAAATAAACAATGGGATAAAAATAAACTGTATCTAATGATGAGTCTTTACTTAAATGTCTCGACAGAGCACGCATACTTGAATCAAAACATTGTTTTTTTTATTTCCGCTTGTAAATGTCCACTGCTGAAAACAGGCCTCCTCAATTCGGGGGTAATTGCCGTACTCGCCTCGCTCGGCATGAGGGTTGGTGAGCGTAATAAGTTGGTAACAGTCACGGGAAAAGCTGCCGCATTTTTCCAGGAATGATTCCCTCGTAGTCGCTTTTTAATATAAGCTCTAATCCGTCTCCCACACGAAAGTTTCACAGTACGACTATAAAATATAGTAATAACAGCCCATTTACGTCCCCACTGCTTGGGCACAGGCCTACCCTCAATATGAGGGCGATTGGGCCATAGTCACCACGCTGGCCCAATGCGGGTTGGTGACTTCACACATACCTTAGAATAAATTCTAAGTTATGTGCGGGTTTCCTCACGATGTTTTTCCTTCACCGTTTGTATCTCGCTGTTGTAACTAAAGTCCACAAATGTACATAACTTAAATATTAAAGTCATTGGTACATGCCGAGGTTTGAACCCGCGACTTTCGAAATGAAAGCCGCATGCTCTAACCATTAGGCCAGCGAGCTACTTTAAAATATAGTATAATAGACTATAAAATATAATAAATTTGTATTAACTCAGTTTCATATTGACATTAATGTAAATCACAATTTACTTACGATAATTAAATTAATGCGTTAAAGTTGAAACATTTTAACTATCTCGGATTTACTTACCGCTTTTATCTGTCTGCAACAGTACCAATTTATACAACTTCGCCTATAGTGTCTAAGTTACTCTAAGTTTCAGACTAGAACTGTCTCGGTTTTCTATTCGCGCTACTCCGAAAAGAATTTTATTTATCGGTCCAAATTAAAAGTCTACGGTTACAATTGAGTTTATACGTGAATGTTATGAGATATAATAATGAAGTTTCTCATCCTATAATAATAAGTAACTGATAATTATATCACATTTAAGTTATGATTATAGTAAGGAGAGAATACTCTAAACTGATTACTTATATCTATAGTATGATACTATTTAAAATGTACTTTTTTCTCCTATACCTTTATTAATTAAAATTCACATTAATAAAAAAAATGAGATAAATCCAAGCTCTAGGTGATCGAGGGACAAGTTTTCAGAAACCGAGGATATCTTGATTAGTTTTAAAAGATAACTTAAAGCCGGCAAGCTGCAGTGTTCTCGTTGAGTTATGCAAGCGGTGTCGTACTAAGTAGTGGAAAAGATAAAAAGATAAAACATTGACTTTCTACGTTAGGACACGTTAAGAACAACTTAACTTTTTAAAAAGTTGGTTTATTAAATTATGTTTTATTATTAATTTTACATATAATAATAAGATGGAATTAAAGGATGCTGTATACATAACATGATGCCTTCAAACTTGTAATGAAATTTTATATTTTCTTAATTTACTATGGAATGGATTCAACATTAGATCCAATCCTATTGAAACCTAATGTAATATAAGAAAATAAATATTTTGAGTAATAATAATAACTATGACAATTTATGGATTATCTTTTATATGTCTGTAATAAATTTCCTGAAAAACAAACTCTTTGCAAAAGATTGTAAAGCTTAACATTACGAGTGTAATTATTCCGCGCTGAACCTTTCTTGTTTGCAAACGGGGCAAAGTAAATTGGTATTTATGCTAAACAGCCGCCTAAGCGGTTTTCTTTCACTTAAAATTACATACAGCATTATCAAAGCTTACTTAACAAAAGCTCAGGGGTAACTTAAATGTATAATTCTAAACCCATAGAGTGTAAACAAATACCTATATTTGTTTAACATATTACCAACGCGGTTTCCAATTTCGACGTTTAAATTTAATATTTATGTACTAAGCATGACTGTGATTTGCATATAATTCCATGAAAAGCTTTTGATGCATCAGATCAAAACAGAGTATAAATTATCACCGTAAAAATTACATACATATACAATTTGAATCTGCTTTAGTCTATACCCTAATACAAACAACTAGCTGTTCCTTGCCCGATTTGATGAACATATATTAACACCTCAACAACTCTTTTTGGGGAAGGAATTTTATAAAATCGCTGACCTTTACTCGGCTAAAGGAATATTTCTATCAAATTTCAAGTCTATGGCTCTAGAGATATCATGATGAGTGTCTAAATAGATGAATATTTCTTAATGTATTATATATAGGTTATAACTAATCCAAACCATATGAGATTATATCTAAAAGAAAATTTAATGTTTTTTTATGCGAATGTCATCATTTTCGGTTCTACTAAAACTAAATTACGTACAGCGACTGTCATCGTAAAATTTAATCTTGTTGTAAATCTCATGCTAACACTGCGCCAGAACATAACTGTTTCGGATAATTGAAGTTGAATCGGGTGATTTGACACCAATTACTTATGTTCGTTAGCTGTTCAAACTTCTATAAACTTAGTTCGTCAGAACAGAATAATCAGTTTACAAACACGCATCATTTCCATCGGATCATATTGCCCAGTTCGAGTCTTAGTACAACTTCGTAAAGTTTGACTATGTCTTAAATTTCATTGGAGATTGTTAACGGGATTCAAAGTGTAAGTAACTAATACGTTTAACCGCTAAGTGTTTAGGGGTGTGACGCGTGATTGATAAGTATATTATATAGTATACGTAACATACTTACCATTCAAATAGTGCAATTGAATGATACACAATTCCAACGCCTTCATCGTCATTAATAGCCTTATATTTAGTGTACTCCTTTTTCAATGGTGCAGAATTTTTCTCTGAGGAATTCTCAGTGAAATTGGAAGTATGCCAATAGTGCGCAAACCGAAGGGCATCCGTCCAGAGCCTTGAGATATGTCCAATATATTGTAGCTGAAGTAACTCAGTTATTGTTTTTAAAGTCTACATTCGACCATGACATATTTAACTACACACAGCTTCCTTGTCTTTCATATAATTAAAGTAATCGTTTCAGATGTTGGTTAAAAGTTATCAGTCAACTGCAATAAATTTAAAATATTAAGTTAATATTAACTATATGAACAATTTCAACAAGTATTTTCAAAGAAATTATTATAATCAGGGAAAAATTATTGTTACATTCTAAGTAATGCCAAGTATTGTTTTTTGGTTTATACAATGATATTTCTTCAATAGTAATATTATATTGTTTACTACTATAGAAATACACAAGTTTATTCGTGTTTTCATGTATTTTTGAGAAATAAATAAAAATTGTATTATAATACATTGACAAATGTATTTTAAAGTGAGATCGGCATCAATCGAAGTTTAAGTTCAACGCTAAGCTGACGTGCCGGCTGTGCCAAAATCAGATAATATGATAAATACATATGATCGAGGCGCATCAAGGCAATTTTTCGTAAATGGAAATATAATGTTACATATATATATATATATATATATTCTTTTTTTGTTTAAATAATATTTCATAGTATTTTCTTTATTTAACTAGCGACGATAGCATCGGGACTTTCAGTGATACACCTGCCCATAACGTGATTTTACTTAGGATGTTGTACATTGCACCACATTGTGCTCGTCGCCTTACATAAGATATTGAATATCGTTACCCAAGTAATTACAACGCCCTTTAAACCGAAACACAGTATGCACACTACTGTTTGGCGGCATATATAGAAGCTGCGGTGATATATATCTATACGATCTCCGGTAACAGAGATCTACTGTAAGTAAAATCTTTATTAATTGTGATCTTCATTACAAATTAATTAAAAACGCCAGTTTTCGCCATTCCAGTACATTTTTGCAAAAATCTATGGATAGTGTAATTTAAATTTGAGTTTCAAGTGAACATATATCTTACGACATAGTGAAACGCGTCAGGTCATGACGAACAACTTCAAAAGCATTTCGTAAGATTATTCTCTTTCAAAATGTCCGAGGAAGTTCGTCCATGTGTCAAAAGGAGTAAGTTGCATGTAGAACAAAGTACCAAGCTGGCGCCTAGTTAGGTCTCTGCCAACATATACGAATGTTTTATGTTTAGACAATCAAGGACACCCTCCAGTTTACGTCGCGAAACAGCCATGCGCTAGTAGGCAGTAAGCTTCTTAGCCCAGTCAGTCGTAGGACGGGCGAGCTTCGGGTAACTCGCATATCCCGGTCGCATTTGGGTAAATAGTGCCGAATCTAATTATATTCGTTATACGTGTACGTACACTCTTTACACATTATTATACAATAAAAAATAATTAATAATTTAAATTGTAATTGACACAGTTTTACAATATTTAAATAAAGCTTTTGTTATCAACAATTACTTCATTACTTAAAAGGAAAGGTTTCGTACCGAAAATATTATCAGTGTTCTGCTTCAGATATGATTTAAAACACTAATAGAAATCTTAATTTTTTTTTTATATGTTTATTGTATAATCATTGTTTGTATGATTTAAATAATTCATTGAAGGCAATACGAAAATATACAGCAAAGTGTAATAAATAAAAGTGGTTCAGAAGATCATAAGCATGTTTGTTAAAGCATTATCATATTTTATCTAACAACGGGTACAATTTATAATTTCATACATTTCCGCCGCAAGTATTTTGACGAAGCTTTACAAGTTCTCTTCCCGTAACTAGCTTTAAATTTTTAATCTATTTAACTTTGTCAACAACCGTGAGCAAGTTCTGATTTCATGTTGCGAAACCTTAATACTTTCTTCTGCTGTCTTTCCTTTTCATAATCTTGCGGATGCTCGTATAAAGTTTCAATTTCTGTTCTAACTTTAATTTAACTTAATTCATACATTTCTCTGCAACATGCTTTGCGTTTTAGCTTATCTAAATAGCAAATGGTAATATATATTATGATTATTATACCATATAAACATCATAGATGTTATATGTAACTACACTGAAGCGTTATAAGGTTTGACTAAAGCGATTTGAAGCGGAAGAAGAATTACTTTCGATTAAAGGTATGATATTTTTTGTACGGTTTATGTTGCTATACTAAAAATGTAAATTTAAGAATAACTATCAAATATCACTTCTGTACTTCAGCTTAGGAGTATTAATGGTGTCCACGAATTGCCATCTTTAGCCTTTTTGTGATCTAAGATTTTAAAATTGAGATATATATAAATATTATACATCTTTGAATAAAGTACCATAATAGTAGTTTGTATACAAACTATTGATAAATAATTAAATACTCATCGGCAAAATGTTAACGATAGACGTTATACTGCAAATAAGCGGCTTTTCAATATTATGCTAACAAACTCGACGTGAAATTAATTTATTCTCGTTACTCCTTAATAAACATCAGATAATTAGATATTGCCTTCACTTAGAAGACTAAGCTCTCGTATTTCAACTTAATCACCATCGTATATTTGTATTTGCTATCACATTATTAACATTTATATTATTCAACGCAAACAATGTAATTTATATAAATGTAACATTTCTTTAGGTTTTAAAATTTTACTAATGCTATCTAGTACTTAATAATTCTTTTGGAGATCTAAAGGTTTCTGCGTGAAAGGGCGAAATCCGGCTGATAATGACAGTGATGATATCGTCATTGTCAATCGGATACCATCAAATCGTAAACGTTTTCCAAGTTTTAATAGGGTAATAGATGTTGGGTTAGATAACCAATATTTTTTTCCCTTCTATAAAATACATTCGTTTTACTTTAGACTTTGCTAGTCAGCTCATTGTTACCGTTTGGTATATTCTATACATCAATATATTTTACAGTTTTGTTAATTACTAACTGCTCCCTACTCGCTGTGCTAATCTTAACACCTTTTGGGAGTAACATTTCGTAAAATCCGATCTTAACTGATCTATACTCGGTAGCGGATATTCATACGAGATTTCAAGTCCCAGGCCTTATAGTTCCAGAGATATAGATATGTAAAAACTATCTACTACACATTTAAGTATATAAATATTGAATTTTATATCAATCATTTATCCCTTTTCAACACTTAAAAATGCGTAGCGATTACATTGCGTTCTATATTTTATCTTATGTATACATCGACGATGAATAACCTGTATAAATAACGTCAATGTAATAGTTATCTTTATTATGGAGGAAGATTTGCTACAGTTTCCTAAATCGTTCAATTCATAATAATATAAAAATCATATGTTTTTCATCATCATCCTCAGCCAATAGACGTCCACTGTTGGCCGTAGGCTTCCCCCAAAGTTTCCCATATCGATCGAGTAGGTATACTTAAGGGAAGATTTGGGCCATTTCCCACTACGCTGGACAAATGAGGGTTGGTGGGAAGCAGAGCATCGTTTGTTGATTAGCAGGGTGCCATCACGAGCAGATGTGGTTGACTTGGGTCCCATGAGTTGTTGTGCGGGAACCCTTACACAACCTTTACGTTTTTCAATGCTTTTATTTAAAGTTATAAACTATATATAGATCATCGTGCATATTTAATAGTTGATTGCTTTTACTAAGCAAATATTTTCTTAACATTAATACTACCTAACTTTTATATTAATATTATTATGGTTGTTATAATTTATAGAAAAAAGGTTACAAAACGTACAAATTTACCTATAACTATACATTTTCAACTTTCACATATTGTTATATAGTAAAGACATTAACAGTTGTGGTAGATGTAACTTAACATACGAATACAGAATGTTACATTTCAAACACGCCCCTTATTGACCGCTTAATAAGTTGATACAGTTATAAAGTAACAGTTTAGTAATTGCGTCAAGTTATTATATAAGGTTGTCAAATATCTCCCTTCCGCTTTTTTGCTCTTTATTCAATGCTTTATAAAAAGTGTTACAGTGATCGGATTTAGTTCAAATATGCGCCGTTTTGTTCGATAATCTGTTTCCATCTAGACGGCAACTTCATAATACCTCCCTCGTAGAAGCCCCCCTCCTTATTTGCGAAGAACTCGGACAGCCACTTTTCACAAACCTCTTGTGAGTTCAACTTTCAACCACCAAGGGCGTTCACCATGGACAGGAACAGGTGGTAATCACTTGGCGCTATGTCCGGGCTATATGGTGGATGCGATAAAACCTCCCATCCGAGCTCCCGTAGCTTCTGACGAGTCATCAACGAAGTGTGTGGTCTGGCGTTGTCCTGGTGGAACACTACACCCTTCCTGTTGGCCAATTCTGGACGCTTCTGGTCGATCGCCTGCTTCAAGCGGTCCAGTTGTTCGCAGTAGATGGTTGAATTAAGCGTCTGGCCATATGGGAGCAGCTCATAGTGGATGATTCCCTTCCAATCCCACCAAACACACAGCAAAATCTTCCTGGCCGTCAATCCCGGCTTGGCCACTGTTTGGGACGATTCACCGGCCTTCGACCACGACCGTTTTCGCTTGATATTGTCGTATGTGATCCATTTTTGGTCGCCAGTCACCATCCGCTTCAAGAATGGGTCGAGTTCGTTCCGTTTCAGCAGCATATCGCAGGCGTTGATTCGGTCCAGAAGGTTTTTTTGCGTCAAATCATGCGGCACCCAAACATCAAGCTTTTTTTTGTATCCAGCCTTCTGCGAATGGTTTAAAATGGTTTGGTGACTAACTCCCATCTCCTGGGCGATGTCACGAGATGCCACATGCCGGTCTAACTCGATGTAGTCCATGATTTGATCGGTATTTGTCGTCACAGGTCTTCCGCCGGCTGGCTTATCCATGGTGTCGTTTTCACCGGCTCTGAATCGTCGAAACCATTCCTCCGCGGTTCGAAGTGATAGAGTACCATCCCCCAAAACACCAATAATCTCACGGAATGTTTCTCTAGCGGATTTGCCTTTAACGAAGGAAAACTTTAAAATTGCGCGAATTTCGGCGTTAGTGAACTCCATGTTTACACGTCTATAACTGTTGAACGCAATATCCAAACTAATTATGCATAGCGTCGTTTTGTAGGTTATGTCAAGACCTTTCAAATTATGTATAGTATTGCCAGATACGAGCTCTGTAGCGCTTTGTACACAGCCTCGAAATTCAAAAGACAAAATGGCGGAAGGGAGATATTCGACAACCTATTATTTACATAAAACGGCAAAACTATAAAATATTGTTACATTAATAAACATGAACGATATTATTGCAATTAAATAGTCGCGATCAACCCTTTCAAAGTAGACACTGTAATAGAATTTTATCTATACATTTATGAGAAATTTCCACCTATGTAGAGACTAGTCACGATATCTCTAAAACCATAAAGCCTAAGCACTTGAAATAGGATTGTAATATTCCCTTTGTCAAGTATAGGTCAGCTATGAACCGATTTTATAAAATTTCTTCCACTAAAGGATTTGCGGGGGTGTTACGACCACCAAAGCGGACAGAGAATAGCTAGTATGTTTATTCATGTAAAATATAATTTCTTAGGTAGCAATGATCTTTAAAATACTATATTTTTTTTAAATAATTCGGAGAGTATGTTTACAGGAGATCTTAGAGTTTTAATGCCACAAATCCTAACAGAAGAAAAAGGTTGTATATAAATATTTTTACGTCGATATAGTAAGAAAACTCAATCTATATGAATGATTCTTTAAAGAAACTTTTGGCTACAGACTGTTAGATTGATTTTCTTTGCGGAGTCTCTAGAAAAGTAGGGAAACCTTTAAAGTAGCAGATTAACAAGATCGATGACTGCCACATCAGTTTCACATGCAAACTTTGCCTTTAAAGAACACGGCCCGAGGTTACGCGTATAATACTACTGTCTAAACGAAATTAGGTTATTTTACGTTATTTATATGCAAATATAAACCACGGTTTTAGTAAATAAGAGATTGTGGAGTTTCACCTTAGTTTATAACCTCACCGACACAATTATTTTATTTAACGGGAACCTAAGTTACATAAATTACTAGTACAAAGTTCTTTAAAGATAATTTATATTAAACACTTGGTATCTTTTGATAAGTGATCATTGCTTTCAAGAAAATTATAAAGATACTCATCATCACAACAAAAATTCCTGCTGTTTTACAAACATTACTGTGTTTCAGTAGAGTTCACATTCATCATTATATTACATAGTGTTCTATCCATTCGGTTTACTCGCTCCGTTTGTCCAGATATGAAACTGTATTCAATTAGTTTGTTCAAAATTACTAACATGTCAAAAGTTTATTAATGCTGCCGCTGTGCTGTCATATAAATATTTTAATTTGCTTGCTGTGGTCGCCCGAAATGGAGAACATATCACTATATAGATCATAAAAATCACACTATCATTTATACAACATTTAGTGTATCCTTAGGTAGAGTTTCTTCAATATATTTAAAAAATATATTAGATCATTATAACTATTGTAATAACACAGTGAATACGTGTTGTCATTAAGCTTATCATTGTTGTTATCATAAAATTGTCATTGACGGAAGTATAGTGTTTTGAATGAATGCCCTACGCGAGACGCGTATATCAATATATCAATTATAACAAAATTAGAAAAGTTTTTGTTTTCAAAGCATACTTTATCAAAGTTTCATATTTTTTAAAAATCAATAGTGATTAACCTTACCTTGGTCAAACAAAGAAAGTAATGCATTCTACTTCGAATGCATAAGTTATATTCGCCCTTGTACATATACAAACAGTTACCACATTGTTTAGCCACACTGTTAAGTATTGAAAAAGGATATAAATTTATTAGTGTTATACCTAAATATTACTTCTACTCTCACATATCACACATAAAGTGTTTATTAGTTTAAAATCATTATTTCAAACCTAAGCACATCATATCTAACTTTTGCATATATTTTTCGCTGTAATTCCAATACCAAATCGACTATTGGGACTTTCTAGAGCAGCTTTAATGGTCCTGTTTTTTAATTCGCATAGATATGACCTTCTCTAGAGCTTTTTTTTATGTATGATTAGAATCTAAATTTAGTATTACTGTTTATACATTAAAACATTATCAATCTTAAATATCATTACAAATGTTTTAATTTGAGCAGTATTGATATGAAATATATAAGAATACTGTCATAAAACTTTAATTACAGTGCATTTTAATAAGTTTAGTTAAGTTCGTGTTAAGTGTACGTAAAGATTTCGTACTGTCCGTTTTCTTATTTATTTCAGTACCTCATAAATATGAACAGTTCCGTCCATTCATTAAAACTGAATACTAAATTCTGTCGACCCAACACAAGAGTAAAAGACAGAATTCCGGTGCTGTGGAAATTTGTCCGAGAGAACAAAGCAATGCCTAACATTGCACAGCAGTTTCAGATTCTGGTTACATTGAAAATGTATTCTAGACCACTAACGTCATTGGAACATTTAACGTATTTGAACATTTAACTGTTTCAATGTTTTACGAAGCGAATTAACTTAATATAGACCAATTCCTTTATATTATAAATAGGAAAAAAAATATATTAACTGAATTATTAAACTTTAAAATACATTTCTATTCATCATCATTATCATCATCGTCAGCCGATAGACGTCTTCCGCTGGACATAGGCCTCCCCCAAAGATCTCTACATCGTTCGGTCCGCATCTACCGGCTTCCCGCAGCACCCTCATTTGCAGGGGTTTAAATGGGGATTCCGCACATTTCCCACCACGCTGACCCAATGCGGGATGGTGGGAGCCAGAGCCTCCTTTGTATTCTATTAGCAGAAGAAAATTTATTAGCTCTTTATCAATAACTGTTATCAGTAATAGACTGGTTTTCTTGGCAAACTTAGCACAGTTATATCATTCTCATACAATTTGAGGTTTCCTCTTGGATTATCTTAACACTAACAAATTCGAATAATGTGAGAAGATAAATATTATATTCTCATAATTATTCATTTGTTCTGAATGTTTTTATTGTATTTTATATAAATATTTCATAAGGTACCCTCTGTCAGCTATTCGGAAAGATATCTTATGAAAGAGATTACTGTTTGATATTGTTACTTACTGTTTATTTTGGATTATTCTGTTTGTTTTATTCTAAAAACTTTATATAAGAGAGTTTATATTGAATACACGATATTATAAGAATACGAAAGCAATATTGATAAAAGTCAATACAGGTATGTGTTGACTTTTGCCCTTTTGTTTAGATAAACCTTATCATTACTTCCAAATATACCGTAAACATAAATCATATTAATTCTTCCATATTTATCTTAGTGATATGTATCTAGGTTACCTTGTTAGGTTATACAATAGACAAAGAAATCTATTAGTTTAAACTATTTACATACACATGACAAAATTTATATTTTAAATGTGAAATCGGTTTCTAGCAAGGCACAAGGAAAAAAAATAAAATTATGTTTACTATACTCAAGGTCACAAGGTTTAGCCTACTTCAGGTTAAACCTTGAGACTTTGTAGCACTTCATTCTCGTTAAATATGAACGCTACATACTACTAGTGTAGTTGTGCACACCGTAGTACTCGACGCAACTGTAGCTGATTGTAATACTAGACTTTTAATTTATACAGTCGAACTATATTTACTTATGTATCGCATTAATAACAACTAACAATGCATTTTTTCAATAGTTATTTCTACTAGTAAGAACCACTAACAGTAAATGATCTAAAATTTTAATTTTAGTATCTTAAAGCTACAATCGTAATAAAACAATTGGTTTAAAAAGGGAATTAGGTGCATAGAGTATTTATATAATATATAAGTAGTAATTATATAGTGTATGTAATGACTAGGTATATAAGACATAATTTAATCCGAGTGAAAACCCTTGTAGTAGAATCGACATTCTTGCATACATGTTGCAATATATGAAAAATATAAACAAGTTCTAGCTCATCTGTGACCGTTACTATTACATACTTAGGTTTCTATATACCTTTCAAACAAGCTTGTTTATATTTCATATAATTCAAAGTGTTTGTTTAAATTTAAATCGCCCTCAAGCAGTTCCGAATTTACCGTCGCCTAACCTTACCAAACTAATCATTTAATTCAACGGAAGTCGGCAATTTGTACTGAATAGATCCGCAAAGCTTTGATTTCGTAAATTCTAATCCCTCTCTATATTTTATATTAAATTTGCTCCATTCAACACCTTTACAACATTTATCGGTTTTATTAATCGGACTTCCTGCTAATAGGCATCATTTCCGCAATTTTTATATTATCTGTACCATAAACGTGACGGACGGTGGAAAATTTAAAATATATCGTATACATAATAATGGTAGATTTTAGAATTTTAGTAGTTCTAAAATCTACCATACGAAATAGATAAAAGTTTCTCCGCTCTTCGCTATAACGAGAAAGTGAACAAAAAATACTATGTTTTAGTTGTTCTAACATTAAGCCATAATAGATCTACTTTGAATATCCAATTAGTATAACAATTTCACATTAGACTCTTTTACCGCTGGTGGTAGGTTTCAGTTATCTGTGACAGTAGTGTGCAAATACTGTGTTATGTTGTATATGTACCAGTTTGAAGGGTGTTGTATGTGTTCATGAAATTAATGGGATGACAAAACACTACATCTCAAGACGATGATCACTATTTAGTACTGTGCATCATTCTAATTCGCGCCTCGCTGTTATGAGTAGACGTATTATCTACCAGGTGAACACACAGTTGGTCGAGTCGTCAAATAAAAAAAAATTGTATAGATATATATATAATAGACAGAAGATCAATAATATCAATATCAGCTCAAACAGCTTTCTCAGTGGGTTGACACCTGCTTGATTTCTTTTGCAAAGCCACTGACTTCACACAAGAGCACTCAAAGTGCATTCTCGAAGCTATATCAATTCGAACAAACTTAGAGAACGGTTTACATAGGCGAAGTACAAAAAGATAACTGTATATTTAAAATACTGCATCACAGAATTGCTTGACACATACAATATTGTTACATTCAAAACGATATACGACTATTCAAATAATGTATCATTATTAACATATATCAATAACATATCCGATTCAATACTATATCGATAGTAAACGAGTTATCAGCGCAAATAGATTTGTGTGATGTATAGTAACTGTTCAACGTTTAAATAATCTACTTGCACAGAAGTGGTCGTGTTTACTAACATATACTCGTAAATCCTAGTGAAACGGGTTCTCTAAAGGAAATCTTCACTACCGCTCCCAGGGGGGTTCGGCTTAAGTTGATTGATAGTGGTGCCTCAAAAGAGTATTCGGCGAAGTAATACGTTGCTGCAAACGCAACCGTGAATTGATTTATAGTATCTGGAAATACACTTCCTACATCGAAACGTTTTATTACTAAACTAATTTATTACTTAACTAAGTCTTTACTTCGTATTAATTCCAAGTATAACTTATGCTTGATTATCGCTAAAATATCGGCTCTGAGTTATTTGACTATCGAGAATTTTTGTTCATAGCTTAATTATACTCAAATATTTCGATTTCATAGCTACATATATTATACTCTAATGATGTGCTATCTTTAACTAGTTATATTACAAAAGCATTCCGAAGTTAAGCATACATAAATCTTTCGAAGTAGTAGCGATAGCGAAACTCTTTCGTTCTCGTTTCGTTCGTTAAAATTTTTCGTTAGTGTAGATGCAAATTTTATGACCATCTAGCTATAAGGTCAGATAAATAATTTTACTTTTGTAATATTACTAACCGGAAGACAGTACATGCTAAACATGGACCTCTCTCAAAGATTTTCACATCGATCGGTCCTACGTTGTTCTCAATCAGCGGCTTCCTGCGACTCTCGCCAAATTGTCGGTCAGATTTGTGGGAAACCTACTGTCCCTTTTCCTTCAGTGGAAGAATCTTAATAATAAATTTGCTTAAATAGATTTTTATTTTATACTGTAGAGGTCTGTGGTACCATAACATTAAATTACCTTAAACATATATTCACGGAGTTTAAATTAAGACATCCCCGATGAAACGAAATGTTCCTTAAAACTCTTAACGTAATTAACAAGTACTAAATTTTTAAAGCATCATAATTAAGGAGCTAAAAGCTTTGAAATTTGAAATTCCTCACAGCTTAATGAGTCACTAAATTGATTTAAATATTCTTAAGGGTAGTTTTTTTTATTTAATTGCTTTGCTTATAAAAATTAGTCTTCTGTTTTTTTACTAATCTTACTATTAGTATCTTATTGCCAGTAGCGGTACGTGGCTGTTAATAATAATTATTATAATAATGCTGACATTGGACTAGTCTAACAATATATGAATTTATTATATAATCTTCGAGAGGAATGAAGCTTATTATAATAGTACCAACATGCTTAAGATCTTCCTTACTAGAATTAATATTTTGATTTGATTTTTATTATTTATCATTATCAATAGTCAATATCAACATTATCACAGTTCACAGCTGTAACTATAGTAAACCAAAAAGAGATTTTTGTTTCTTTGAACATCGTTGTCTTAGTATAAAATATATACAAACTATACTACAACATACTGTACAAACTAACCAAACCATCGAATAGATCCACCATCAGCCATCGATCAACAATCTCTCTTATTAATCTCTCTCATTATCCTTGTTAGAGCGATGTGAAACTCTTTGAGCTAAGTAAATGTAGGATTTTTTTATACACTCCATGGTTTTTATTATTTAAAAGTTAACTAATATTTGCAAATGAAAATAAGTAATTTAACAAGTTGAGGATTGTTTTGTTCGTTTATGTTAATTCGCTCGTCATAAGTGGATCCGGTAAGAATACTCCAGCTATAAATCGCAAGCCGAAACGCTCTCGTATAGTAGAGATTGCAAATAATTTCATTAATACCATCACTAATAGTCAGAAACATTATTGTGTTCAGATTTTATGGGGCATTATAGTTAGTAAAATTACTGTCTACTTATCTTATGTCTCAAAGCGACGACAATATGGTGCTGTTTCATATGCCGATAGATGTCCACTGCTGGACAGAGCTTCTCTAAAAATCCTCGCGTTTGTAAGGGTTCATATCAGAGGGATTTGAGCCATTTCCCACCACGCTGGCCTAAAGCGGATTGGTGAGAACCAGAGCCTCGTTTGTTGATTAGCAGGGTGCACCACGAGGAGATGAGGTTGGTTCTGTTTATAAAATGCTACGTTGTTATGGGCAGACGTATCACTCACTATAAAGGGAATGCTGCATCGAACATCATTTGTGGCTTCTTAACATCTATTATATGATGTTCATAATTTTATATACAAAAAACCTTTGTTTAGAGTCAATATATTTAATCCTAGCTCATAACAGCATTATTGTATTCTGGATGTCCTGATATTAAAGCTGGAATGTTCTGGACATTATATTTACCGTCTCAAGTCTTTTTATCACTATTGTTACATGGTAGTAATAAAAATCTAACCATTAAATACTAACGTAACATAGCTCTGTATAATATAAATCTTAAATAATTATCTTCATATGTTTAATATATAGAGTTACTTGACTTACACGTTGTAATTGATTACTTTATGTAGAGTTGAAACGGTTGTTTAATTTGAACACTTACCGCTTAATGTTAGAAATTTTCTTGAATCCACAAACGTGAAATCCCCATTCGTGTTGAATGTCAATGAACTGGCAGTGGGGCAGTGCTGCTTGCCAGGCGTAAAAACCACATAGCCGGCGACAAACATAAGCACTGTTACCAAATGTTTGATAATACATATTTTACATTTTCCTTTATATTCATTAATAGAATACGACAACTGTATTAAGTTCATCCGTAAATCATTTTAGTATGTCAATATTTAGTTAGCACTTGTCATAATTTACTACAACTCATTTCGAATATTTAGACACTGTCTACGTTTGATAACATTTACTTAATACGAACAAGTACAAAATTTATAAATATCTTTATTACATTTATCAATATTCGGGCAAAAGTAATAAGGAGTCCACTTTGTAATAACGCCATAAACTTAAGTTATTGCAGTATGATCCTGTAAATAAAATAGTCCGTACAAATTGTAAGATATTTTAGAATTTTCATAAAATTTCCTGTTACATATTATAACAAAATTCCATATTGAAAAAGCATTAAACGCAGTTATAATCATTCTTACCATAACGTAATAGAATCTAATTTTCTGCACGGTGTCATTACGAACTTGGCTTTTTAATTGCACTTCAACGTGAATCCCAGAAATGAAACAGCAAAGCAATTCCCTTCTGCGACGCTCAAGAAAGATTTATTTCAATAGTTTCCGAGTCGATGCACAGCAGTCGACGAAAGTATTCGATAGAAAGCCTACCTCTAGGTATACGCCACCACAAATCACAAATTGTTCTCTGAACTATAACAATCGAATAGTTCCAACCATGATGAAGAGTTGTAATCTCCTTTCAAAGTACTTTTACTACGTACATACTTCACCAGTCACAGACTTAAGAAATTAGCGATCAGCTCGTTTAAATAAAAAAGATATTGAAACGTTTTAAAAGCCTTTAACTGTTGTAGGTTTATGTTTATGGAGGAACAAAAATAAACTGACCAAATTTTAATATAACAGATTATTGTTTGACTTTTTTCAGTCAAAAATTCAACGATCATTATATTCACATAAGTTTCTACAATGATCTATAAAATGTATCGTGACGTACGTCGTTTTTACTACGAGCTGTAAAATGTCGAAAATCATAGAAGGAAGCGCTGAAAGCCAATTACAGGTTGCATTCAACACAATTATTTTTTCATGAGTCTCTCACCACCAACTGCAGGTTTAATTAAGCTTTATTCCGGTTCTCATTCACTTGACTGCCGGATCCACTGTGGAGGGTAACTCTTTTAATTAAAAATATACCTGTCTTTGTAAGCAGCTAAAAACTTGTGGCAACTAGCTATTTAAAAAGAGGATTACACCGAGTTGAGTTTTATTAAACGTTTACTGCTACACTCGCGAGATATTAATATTATTTAATTTCATTTAACCGCGATTCCTCGAGGTTATTAGTTTCACAATTTAACTGTAACTCTTTCAACTTAAGCAGTGATTATTCGTGTCAAGTTTTATTAAGAACGGGAACCACCATAACTGCACGAACATTTTCAAAGAAGTACAGATGAAGTTACCGCGGGACAAACGTTTCGAAAAAGGGACATATGCCTACGCGCAAATTACAAAATTGCGAACTTAATACGACATTAGCTAAGTAGAACTTAAACCCCCAACTTACTTATGATGCGATACAATAATAAAATAACCAATGAAGGCGTCCAAATATTTCGAATTAAATAAACATAAATCTTAGCGTAACTAGAAGTAATGCAAGTTGCCGTACTAGGCGTAGCGGCCGCGCTCCTCTCGCACCGAATGAGATGGTAGTTTCCGGCGGCGTTCGCGGCCCGATGATTGAGTAACTGTGATCGCGGGTGATGCTGTGAAGGCAGCAGCAGCACCATGGCGGCAGTGGCCGGCCTCTACGGACTGGGCGACGAGCAGCGCGCGAGACACCGGCGCGGGCAAGCCAACACCGAACGTTCCGAATCCAGAGACGACAATACCGAAGCGTAAGTCCAAACATAATTATCTTATTTTTTTTTCTAGAACACCACAATAGTGCGGAGAATATTAACTCGCCTCCCAACTTCGCAGCGGCCGAGTTATTAGCTTTTCGTAGGCACTCGTAGCAAAGTTGCTCTGGAACGATCATCCTTTTTTATTACGAGCTTTTCTATTCGGACAATTAAATTCTTTCTCAACATTTTTTTATCTTTCTATAACAATCTAGAAAACATAAAAGTAGTTTTTGAATATAATAAACTATTTTTATTTCAATAGTAACGGTAATAGTTTATAGTATATATGTATAATATTATCAAAGTATATAAAACAACGTTAGTCGTTTAAGACATCGCAATGTTGCAAGTATAGGAGCTAAACAACTTGAAACAGCTTACTTTAAACACGTTGTTTGTTCTTAGTAATAATAAAAAAAAATCCTGAGGCAGTATTGCTAAGATATGAAATAGGGTCACCGTTCACAAATCTTACTTTCTAATGCATTGTGCAATGGATGCATCTCATGATAGAAATATTTTAACTTGTAATCAATTAAATGTACTATATAACTTGTCTTACGAAAATATGCAACAATGATGTTTTAAATATTATCTTTCATTATTATATAACTGCATTGTTAACTCGCCTAATCTTACATTTACTTATTCAAATTCCTAAGTCTTGTTTTGTGTTTAACAGATTTCTTTGTCTTAATATTTTTCATTGCTACGTACTTACCGTAGAGATTCAAGCTAAAGATTGGTATTTCAAAGCTTGAACTCTCCATAACTAGACCATAAAGCCATAAAGCCCATGTTAATAGACTGATTTATGTTACATAGTTAGTAGTATATTTGCCGTACAGTTTTTAACAAACAGCTGTAATTATAAAATGTCAAATTTATTGTAACCACCATAAAAGAGATGTAGAAAAAGTGGTTAATGCCTACATTGAATTGAGAAAGTGGAAAATCTATTGGAAGTAATAAGCTTTGTAAAGAATATAATCTTATAAATATTCAGCAGGAACGGATTTAAAATACGAAAGATGAACTCTGCATGGTTTATTTCTCTGACATATTTCTCGTTCGTGAGAAACAGATTTTACAATAAAATGCGTACATTCCCTAGTAAATGGTGGAACTGTCACGTTGTATACGGGCACAAAAAAAATGTAGTACATTTTTAACTCTTTCCGGTCTTTATATTTACATGATAATTTTATAATAAATCAAGCATGAAGGTATTTCTTAAAATTGCACAGTATATTTTAAAATATACAGGGATCTTTAAACATACAAACGGCACCTGTTTCTACAATGAATCTTATCTTTAAACCATGTGCTTAAGCTTTTTAGCAAACTCTCTGATAATACTCTGTATATACGATTCATTAAATTTTTAATTGAAATCTTTGTGGGAATAAAATGAAAACTGTTAACATTTTTACATTAATGTGACCTATAAGTATAAAAACAGAATTTAACATCCGTTATTGGAAACGATCGAAATCCTATTCAGCACCGCATTGATATGGGCAAGCTTATCTGTATGCGAATGGTTTTATTGACTATTTGCAGCACCGTGTAGATGAAGTTAAAAAAAGTCATAATTTTATTAAATAGTCATAATTATTATAAAGATATCGTGATTTATAATTGATGTTGATAGCGATGGGGTGTCAAGGATGCTTGGCTACACTGGCAAGCGGGAGCCTTTGATTATACGCGCGATTATCTTGCTAACCCCTAAGTCTACCGTCGCCACTCACGCTTCACTGAAACACTGCAATTAATACTTCACCTGCTACTTGAACCTAGCGACTACATAATTCATTGAACTTAATTGTGTAGAGCTGTTTATGTGTATTTACCATACTACACGGAACAGAGTGATTCAAATCGAGCAATCAATGACACAATTATAGATTTTTAAATTAACATAACAGTTTCTAGACGATTTGCCTTGTATAATAAATGGATGAAATTTAAAGCGAAACGTTTGGGAACGAGACGATTTGTTCTAGTCATTAGGAGAGTTTTTTTTAATTTCTTTGTCGGAGATAGATGAGACCCGGGTTAAAGGGTTATAAATTTAAAGTGGTACATTATGTTTACAATACTACCCTATTTTGTTTTAGTTGTTATTTCAACCTCACATTTAACAGTTTTTTTTTATTTGAAATTCACCACATTTAACAGTAATTTTTGTTGATGTATATATATGAAATTGCTTGTGATACATTTCTGTTTCCATATTTATTTTCATCTCGCCTCTGCTGCGCTTCAAACAAAACCTACTAAAGCATGGCGGCAGTGCTTCGCCACGGCAATGTTTCAGTTTCCAGTAGCTTTCGTAATGAAAACAAAAAAACCACGCATATTGCCTCAAAGCTCGTCTGTTTACGACTGCGATTTGCATACATCGCTACTATTATGCGGCCCGGCAGCCACTTACACAATCCGGCGCGCGGGCTACGCCTAAGCCGCATTGCCACGGAATCGGGATTAATCTCTTAAAGCATCCATATCATCGTATCATATCACAATGATCTATTTGAACATTTAGATCCAATTAGTCGCACAAAGCGTCTCATACATTTCACCAAATATTTACACAACGTTATCCGGTTTTAACAATTCTTCTTTAGATGACAAAGTACATAGAAACAGTAACAAAGGAATCAAATCAAAAGATTGTTATATCTTTTAATTAAAGTTTTCATTATTTTGCTATATTTCACTATGACAGCATGTCACTGTGATGTTTACTCTTAAACTTGAATTAAATACGTTTTAACACATGATTGAATGAAGTCTGTATTTAACTCTTACCATTATAGCGTGTATGTGGAAGATCCAATAAAGATGGAAGCAAGACAAATGCACAAATAAATAACACATTTGACATTCCGTAACGTCGATGTTTACGTATAACAGTAGTTAGTGAAAGCCCTACATGACTATTCAGCTGTTTGCTAGGTACTTGAAACTTTAATCAAATGAGATAGAAGCGCTGTAATAACTAGAAGACATCCGTGCTACGATAATAGCGTTTAAGGCGAAACGGAAGAGACAACCTTAACTCTCTGCAAAAGTATTTACCTCTTTATTCGTAATATATAGAAAATTATGATTTATCTCACTGTCATCTAACGAATTTAAAACAATCCGCATATTATTCGATAACGTTTTTGTTTATCTAGACGTTATCGTCTCAAAGTACAGGTTTTTAAAAAATTTAAGTTATATACCGGATAGTAATATTTGCTTAATATTAAATTATATCATACATGAAACAAAAATATAATCTTATTTAAAGTGAAATCGATGAAAATATATCACTTTACGCAAAAAATACATTTTGAATATTAACCAGATAACCGTAACGGTAACGGTGCTTGTAAACGCTGCGGTGGCCAGCCCTTGGGAGAAATACCCTCTCAGCCTCTCACAACTGAGATTCAACAATGCTTAGTTGAAATAAATACAGTTTGGGGACTTGTTAGCTTTGTACCGTCGGCCACTTGATTACACAGAGGAACTTAGGACTGAAGTAGACATAAGTGTCAGTGGTTTTTATATGTTTGATGAAACAGCTAAACTTAGGTTGATAGATACGCGCGCCAATATCAATCTGGAGCTAGTTACAAAGATATACACTACACCACAATATCCTCGCAGCCTTGAGACTTAAGACGTTAAGTATCGTTACAGAAGTAATTTGATTAACTACAACTACTACAATTTTTGAAAACCACTGTAGGGCATTTTAGCTAAAATAATAATAAACTTATTGATGGATTTTCATTCTCCACATGATTTCAAGGTTATTGAACAATTATTTCATAGGACAAGTTCCGATGATGATATTCATATATCTAGTATAACAAATACACTGAGAGGATATCATCTCGACGATTCAGTAAGTAAACAGTAGAAGTATGAGAAGTAAAAGTAAAAACAGTTCAAGATTTCATTATTCGTTATCAGCCGAAAGACGCCCACTGCTGAGCATGGTTTTCACCAAGGATCTCTTAATTATCGGTCTTGCTATGATCGATTTACCTTAAGGTGCCTGATAACATAGCCTCTATAGTTATACGCCAGTCGAGGACTTTACTGTCCTTAACATATGTTCTGCCCTTGGTCACTTAAGCTGACTTTAGTCCTCCTACTAAACTCCTCATTTCTGATTCGCACCACAGTTACACAGGGAAAACTCAAAGCCAACCAACCAACCCAATCCCTTCATTAAGAGGTCCTCTTTTATCTGATCTGTATCTGATCACTGTTAAGATCTTTGTCTTTAAACACTGCGATAATTTGAACGAGAAAATAATTATTTTTTTTACTGCCTAGAGAGAAAAAAAGCGGAACGTTCAACCGATGGGAAGGGATACACCTGCAATTAGGTACACTATACAGCACCACACTGGAGTTTTCCCCTTGAGAGATAAAATGTTGAGCCTCGTTACTCCATTACACTTGCTACAACAAGGGCCAAGGGCCTATCAAACCAGGACACAGTAATTTTCGTACTTACTGTGGCACGATAGAATAATTAATTTTAGTTAGTTAATTAGTAATTTTTTCGTAAGGAAATCCTGCATTGGATACTCTTCTCCTGTGGGGGCACGAGAAAAGTTACGCCGGACTCTTACCAGCTAAAATCCCATAGTTTCTCACTCATCGCATTTGGCCGGAACCACCAGAATGTTTTCGAACACAACCGTGGTCCCGACAGTGATAGGTCTTGATAAGATCACATCTCGGGGTGGAGCTACTGCTCTCCATCCCACATAAAACTCATAGTCGGAAGTACCGCACGCATCATCTCGAAGCCTTTTTTTTATATTTGGTGATAGATTACACCCCAATCCGTCACCATGGCCTTTGTTATGGGGGCCTTTCTTTTTTTTTGGTATCTCTCAATGCATTAGGAGGGGCTCCGGGGTTTCCTACATCGCCCCCTGCACTCTGGCTAAAACATCCCACAGAAATGCAAAGCCTTCCTTAGCACCCACGTTGTGCTACGGCTAATACCAGACCACCATGCATTGGCCGTACTCCTAAGGCTCGTTTATGAGGGCCTCTCTGAGGGCCCCCACTCTCAAAGCCCACGAACCTGAGGACGCTTTCAGTCACCATGTACAGCAGGCAGGGAATGCCTTAATCCTATTCTCAATTGCCCGAGACTACAGGGCCGGGTGGCGCACGGACGATTTTCAATAACAGAGACCTACTATCAGTGAAAATGTTTGTTTGTGAATATGTTGGTATTCAAGATATCAATAAATTTTAAAATTAAACAGCGAAAAAAACCCTTAGCTTCTATTTATGTCCGTTGTAAGATTTTCTGTTGGGCATAGATCGTCCCTTGTTTAACACATGACCGCTTCGTTGAGTTAAACGAAGGGTTCCAGTCGTTATCGCAGGCTGCATAACAACTTGCCACTTGCCTTCACAATAAACAGACCGACAAGGACGTTGAAATGTATTGTTAGCAACAATGCTAAAAATCCTCATCATCTTCATCTCGAATTCCGGTTTTTTAATACACAATTTCCCTTTAACTTCTTTGATTTGACCGATTCTCCGATAATGAGGTTAAGAGTAAACTTTTCGGTTTGAAGGGAGCAGTAGCTAGTACAATTACTGGGGTAACGAGACTAAACATCTTTTGTCTCAACGCGACTAGCACAATGTGATGCAATGAATAACATCGTACCAGGAGCCACGTTGTTATAGGTGTATTAGTTACCATCACGGGCAAGTCCCACTCGACTCATCGCTTCTTTGAATTAAAGACTTGTAAAGGTAACGAGCGCGATGGTTTTATGTAACTATGCCTACTAGGGCTTTATTGTTATTAGGATTTAGCGGTAGAGTTGACCTCCTTGCCTAGAGGATTAGTTAAGTAAAAGGGTCTCTTAAAAACTCTCTGCATTTGTTCGGTAAATCAACACATTCTTAGCTCTAATTCAAAACAATACTATTCACTCCTTTGATAATTTTACTATTAGCAGATTTTGTTTGCTTCATTGTCTATAATTATTTTTTTTTAAAGACAATGAGGCTATTGCTAGTAAAGGGTATTTGCCTACTGTACTCCGATTCTCATATGTTGTTATCAATACTGTAATGGGATATTTACAAAATAACGAACCACGAACCTCCGCATTACATACTATGCGGTTAATTACGGAGGCAGTTAAAATCAAATACTGTGCTATCACTGCACTGAAATGACCCGCACTGTGTCCGTACCAATATTTTATTTCTACATTACAACGTCCATTTTGTTATTTTAAATTTCACAAGCAATTTATCATGGCGACAAAATGAACAAAACAATTTTCGTTCCGTTTCCTGTAGCTCTGAATGAAGTGTCTCGCGTCGCTGCAAATACAATAAGGAACAAGTCGTGTCTTACCCGTTTGATTTTAACCTTATTCTGTCATTTTACACCCAAACACTCATTTAATAACGTCTGATGCAATTTGTACCACCAATATAACAACTATTCTAAAAGAACTTTGAAAATCAAATGGATCAGCCTTTTATACTTACTCTTGATTTAGGTATACGTTAGTATAACAGTTTTGATTGTTAAATACATTTAGTTCCACACCTTGTATCTCTTCTCTTCACATAAATTATATTATTAGTTACTGTAATAATTATGAACATATTGGTATTATGGAATAGTTAGGTTTTAAAACTGTGCCTGCGACGGATAATCAACATACCAAAGCATAGAAACAATTACAAAGCTACGGATTCAAAGATGAATAATCTATCACATAAACAGACTCTATCATAAACTAATCATTAGTAGAGTACACATATAAGTCTATTTCAAATAAAAAAAAAACCGTACTGACCTTGACTTACTGTTCGAGATATAATATATGAGATAAAACGCTTAGGAAATACCATCATTCAAACACGGATATCATAGTTGTGTTAGGCTGTTATGATAGTGATAAATTGTGATAGAGGAAAGTCAAGGAGAAACTGTCATTGACATATGATCATTTGAATATCTCTATTGTATGAGCGAAATAAATCTGTTATAATATTTAGTTTATTATTAAACATAATGATATTAGTATTAGAAATTATGATGACTATACACTTTACGAGCAATTTTCAGTTTTATAATGAAAAAGATATTAATTCTCGTTATCTGGATGAAATAACTCCCTTTATAGTCTACTTAGCCCTGGAGTTACACTCAGCAATCTACTACGGAAACTTACTATTCAAGAAGTAATACTGTAACATTACCTATAAAAAGTGATAAATTTCCTTTTGGATTTTTTTTTTTTTTTAGAGAATTTTATAGGTTTTTTAATTAAAAGGGAGAATCAAATTATGTTACTCCTCCACATTCTTACTACTTGCATTGGAATTAACAATTCAATTATCCCGACTCGCGCGCGCAGGGATGACGACGAGTTATGTTAATCTGGATTGTTAGCGCCAGGCTTAACACACACAGACACACATTTATATGTATGGTTCGCAAAGTTAGCAGATACAATAATATGATATGACTTACTGCATAGCTCAAATTTGATTCATACAAAATCGTTTCACACGGACGACGTGAATTTAATATTATCTTCATCATATACATCATATATGTATGAAGCAAAATTAAAATAACATTTTCTTCTAAATCATTAATCGTTTAACCACCTAACAGTCAAAGGTAATAACTGAAGAATTTCATTAGCATCAACAGTACCATAGTTCAATTACAGAAAACCTCTTTTAACTAATCTATAACAAAGATAAACTAGGAAAGTATCTACAGTACTCTGTACGTAAATTCATTAGGTTCCCAGTTAAACGTGGCCGTTGAGGGCCAACAGTTTGCTGTTTGATTCAAACGATTACCTGGATTGGACACTAATTATTCTAACAACGTCTAGTAACCCGATTAAACGGGCTCTACGGATGTTTGCTGCAAAGTCAATAGTAGTTCATTTTTAAAATGATCCCATTGGTACTTTCTAACTTTAAAAGTACCGCTTTCACTTTTCGTGAATGAATTGTTAGGATAAAAATATCGTAAATTTGATTACCGGTAATTAAACACATTTAAGAATGCTCTGTTTTCAACACACCGATTTATAAGTTAGGATGAAGAAGGTTTTTGTTTAATCAATATCATCAAGATATCTCAGTACCGATTTTTCTCTTTACCTGTGTGTTAATAAATCGGTTGAAAATAATCTACATAGACAATGTACAGCGGGAATACAGCGAGGAGCGTTGTTATTCATAGATCTAAACAAGTTGAGCTTCAGTTAAGAACGAGCTGGCGACGCCAGATGCGATTGGCAATTATCTCCTGACGTCGGTGCAGTATACTACCTTCCTGACTCTGCATCCGTGCACCGGTAAATTACTTCAGTTGCTTTGCGCCGCTTCGAAGTCGAACATATTATTATTGGTGATATGAAATTATATTATTAATATAGAAAATATAAATTTTATGTTACAAATACAAACCACTAGGATACGGAGTTTTAAATATGTTTACCGCTAATAAAAAATCCTTATTACGTTCCTATCAGTGGGACTTGAGAGTCAAAACCATTTATCCACCTCACCAAAAGCAGGTTGGTGGATGTTACATTATCACAAAGGCTGATGAAATATGTAGGTTTCCTAACATTATTTTACTTTCCTGGAAGCACATGCTCCTTGAGAATCCATCCCGCGATTCGTTCTACAAAATCGAACTACCACGGCTTCAGTGTGCCGATTAAAAAAAGATTAAAATAGTAGGACATATGAAAGCGTTAACTTATCATAACAAGTAACTATTACTAATATTAATCGTGGATTAAAAAACGCATTAATTTTTTAACACAAGCCCTAAGCGAATCAAGTATGAAAGTTCTCTCTCGCTGTATCCTTAGCTGTGCGATTTTTATCCTTTTTTTTATTGAAAAGGTAATCGATTGAAATTTTATACCAAATTACTATGAAATACTCCAAATGAAAATATGTTCAATTTTATTTAATGAAAAACAATCTGTAACGGATTTAATTTGATTTAATTAAATTTTGTTTGTTACATGATTACAGTAAGGATTAAAATAAATACGTTCATGTTTGCTTGGCGATGATTGTTCGTTAGGACTTGTATATTTATGTTTCGTCCACAAAACTGACTAAATAGGTAGCACCGCAACAAGCTCCGCAAGATCTGTCGCAAAGCAGTAGTTTACAAATATTACCATGCCCCATGTGTAAACGGAACAACTTAAGGGCGTTGTATCTAGTGTAATAACAAAAAAAATATATCTTATTATTGATGGCAACGAGGGCAATGTGCAACATGCATTCATAAGCGGTTCATTATTACGAACGGGTGTATTACTCACCCGTTTCGTGAATATAGCATTAGAAAATATAGAAATTACAAAAAAGTCCGTTAGTAAAAGTTTGTGCTTCAGCGCCATCTAGCATCGAGTGGAGGAACTTGTACGACTTCTCGAGATCCTTTACTTTTATACTATTTTATTTTTGCTTGTTTTTATTTACCTGTACTATATTTCAATAATAATATTTTAAATTTTGTTTTATGAAGTCCATTAGAAAAATAATTGGTGAATAAAACTTTAACTTGTGACTAGATGGCGCTGTATATTTCAGTAGTTGCTGCATTCCAACATAGATGGCAGTGACTTGTAATCTCGAGGTCATCTCTACATTACAAATGATTTAAACATTTCATAATCTCGTTCGATAAAAAAACATCTGTGGTAACTTTTCAAAACTGAAGACACAAAATACTAAAAAAGTGTTTACCAGTAATTTCATTGATCATTTGTCATACAATCAAAAAAAAAAACTGCATCAAATATATTTGCAACTTAAATTTAATGAATCCATAAAGTTTCAATACGAATTATTTGGTTATAACTATCAGATAATTATAAAAAAAAATATTCTTATTTAATTAGGTAGTAAAGACTATTCCAGTTATTCTTTACGTGTGACCTAAATTCCAAAGCCACCGTCATGTGAATAGCAGATGCCTTGGCGTTTGAGAGACGACTGTTGACTTCTTTTTAATTATGTTAGACGATTCTTAAAGGAATTGCTAAAATGGCATTTATTATTTCATTGTAAGTAGATCGATTGTTTTAGAATAATTACTGGCTCTATTTATACTTGTTAAGAGTTATAAAAAGAGATTGTTACCAAAGTTACTTTTTAAATAAAATTCCTGAACACGAATGTCGGGAATTGAGACCAACATAAAATTATTTTAAAGAAAATCATTGTAAAACAACGGTTCTTCTAAAAGAACTTAGCTCGATTTCTGGTTTGAAGGATATTATAAAAAATATAACTACGGTTATAACTGAACCTATTAAATAATATTGTTGTCATGATATATAACACAGATATATTTTAATTTAACATGCTGGAGCTTTTTTTAATCGTGATTTCCTTTAAAAATAAATTGGATATACTATTCTCTCTGTTCGGAATCTGTAATACAGCATATACATGTTTATGTTCGTGATAAATTTTCAACCGCACCCTTTGAGATGAAGATTATTCTATGACCAGACAAATCATTGCCTTTATCAGTGGCGTTTATGTATAATACAAGCACTACGGTTTGCGTCGTGTTTGTTCGTCTAGTTGATAAAAGATGGCGGTACCGACGCGAAGAAGCTTGAAATATGTTTTCGAAAGTAGAGTGTTTTTAATATTAACCACCGACCCTGCAAACGCAAAAAGTGATATAATTATTCTGTCCTACAAACGCCATCTAACCCGGAAGAAGGCAAACTTTCAAATTTATGGGACGAGATCATAACCAAGAATATCTTAACCGTAGCGTATTAAGTAGATATTTGCACACTTAAGAGCTGCTATAGTCAACATGACGTTAATCACCTTCATTGATCTTTTCAAATAAAACAAGTAATATATAAATAATGCATTGTCTTCATAATGATTTCTTTAATATAAGTCTCTCACTTTAATAACAAATTTAGACGAAGATTAATATTTTTTAGCTTAATATTCATGTAACTTTGAATATTAAATGTAAAAGTGAAGGGTGGACTAAGTGGGAGATTAAAGGCGAATAGATTCTTTTAGTTGGTTTTAATCATTTTACTTATTAAATAAACAATATTTGCTAGGATGCCCTACAAGAGAGACTTATTACTATAACTACTTAATACCTATTAGTAATTAATCGCACTGTTTTGAATTTAAAATTTAATAACCTAGTACTGAATAATGCAACGATAGTTCATTTGCAAATCTAGTAGTCGTATACATTTTAATAGTCGACTTATTACCTGAAACTTCTTCTTTCACGTTAATTTAATTTACTTAGATACGTGTATATTTTATTTGTTTAATGTATATAAATACCGTTACAATTTTAAATATAGGCCAACTTGTATAATACGTAAGTGTTTCATGTATACTCTTCTTAACTTGCTCTTAACTTCAAACATTTAAAACAATAGTGGACTTAATATTGTTGAATATGAATGTATAATAATATTAATAATTAGTCTTATGTTGTTATTTAAAATTTATGAAATGAAAACAATCGTGGTTAGACGACAACATGTATCGTTATCGTTTCGCATCCCTAAAGATTGGCTAGGAGTGAGACAGCATGGCGCCGCCGTGGGAGGGTAGGACCTCAGCTCTCACCCCTCCTGAGCCCCTGTCTCGGGACTGATACAGCAGTGCGGGCGTCAAAAGGGTGCGGGACAGACGCGATGGCGCCGCGGGCCGAGCGGCCTTGCTATACTAGGTCACGGAGATCCCCTGCTTGGATCTGCCACGTCAGCAATTAGGTCGCGGTTAGACTACGCTAGGTGAACCCGCCTTCGGTACACGATCAAAGGGGCTACAATTCTTTCAATGTAAACACATTCTTTTTATCCAAAGCATACACTAAGGAAGAAAAATCTTTTGAAATGATAAAATTATTACAAAATAAATATTTGTAATTAACCTACGGTATATTACATATACTACTCGCTTAGCATCATTATAATGATAAATAACAGATATAAGTAACAGATTATTTAAGTTAATAACTGCAGATCTGTCAGATATGTTGGGGTGTGGTTCGTCTCCATCAGAAAATGTTTATCAGCTAATGATGATGATGAATTTAGTTACAACGTTTCTCTCTAAACTTGACAAAAATCTTTTACAACTTCTTCCGTTTCCATTTTATTAATTTTTTTTTATTTACTTTCCTTTTAAATTAATTTTATTGTCTATTCTATTGTCTTTGTACGTAACTTCCTCGTTTCTACTGACACTTTATTATTAACTTAATACGTTAGTACAATTTATAAGTAAGCATAAAAATATTGCTTATTAATAATGTGACTTCGATTGATAAAAAAAATATCTCACAATCCTTAAGAAGTATCCTTATCTTTATAAAAATACAATCAACTATATTTCGATGAAACTATATCATAACAAGAGCAGTATATTCAATTTGAACAATAGTATATTATATACAATATTTCATATAAACAGAACACAGCATAAGTATTTAAATCTTCAGTTACTGGGTCAAGTCTGACTATTCCTACATTGTGACAAAACTCTCGAGACAATACTTCCATAAAGATATAGCTTTGTAGATTTCTATCGCATTGATATATATAAAAGTAAAAATAAGCGGTAAATTATAATATAAACATATAGTTACTCGATATAATTTATATACGTACATGTATAGAAAGTAAGAAAGCTATTTTAACTTAGTAATCAGCTTTATGTAGTGTCACTTAATATATTTATCGAGTAATAAATCCTAAGTCACTGTGCTTTAACTGTAATTTTTGATTTATTAATTAGATACCTAAATAATAAATAAAAATTATTGATATTCTTCTATAATACTTTATTGTTTTAGATAAAAAGAAAGTAACCATATAAAAATAATGGTTGCTTATCATAACAGCCAATTTACGTCCCTACTGTTGGGGCCTTTTTTTTTTCTGTGGGGAAATCCTGCATGGGTTCTTTCTCGTTGCGGGGGCAACGAAAAAGTTATGCCAGACTCTTACTGGCTAAAACCCCACGGTTTCCTCGCTGCGCCTTTGGCCGAAACTGTGGGAACGCTTTCGCATACTACCGCAGTTCCGGTAACGTCGGCCTAGTAATAGCCCCAACATACTATAGGGTTTCTTGTAGAAACCCAAGACACAGGGATTCTACGCGGAAAATACATGCGCCTTCGCATAAGGCTTACATTACTGGGTGACGGATTTCCCCGTATCCGCCACTTAAGCCTTTGTTAGGGGGGTTGAAGGAGGGCATGATCCCTTCTCCTCCGATGCCCGGGTCTCTGTCTACGGATGGCGAGATGAGAGGCACTTTCTCTCACCCGCTCCGCAGCCTCCTTCTGCGACATAACTTTTTCAGAAAAGGCAACACAGGCGTTCCATGCCTCTTTGTTTTCCACCATTGCCTTCACGAATGCAGGAAGAGAAAGGTCGTTACCAACAATAGCGACGAGTTCTCGCCGCAGCCCTGTCCAACTCGGACATACCTCCAAGGTATGCTGCGCCGAATCTTTGCCGCTACCACAATGGTGGCATATGGCCGTTGGCTCTCTTCTTATACGGTGGAGGCACTTTCCGAAACATCCATGCCCCGTTAGCACCTGCACCAGTCTGAACGTCAGTGCGCCATGTCGCCTTTTAATCCAATTTGTCAAAACTGGACGCACGGCGCCTACTATTGGGGCCTGTGCCATAGTTAGCTGAGGGCTAGTTTTTTATAACAATTAGGAAAATAATTAAATATTTTTTTCATTGAAAGAAGCGACGAGACGGATGGTGTTCACCTGATAGTAAGTGATACGCCAACAACGTGGCGCTAGTAAAGTTGGTTTACACAGCACCACATTACGCTCGTCGCCTTGAGAGATAGGATGTTGAGTATCGTTACTCTAGTAATTTCCCTAGCTACAGCGCCTTTTAAACCGGAACACAGTAATGTTTGCACAGTAATGTTTGGCGGCAGAAATAGGAGTTCAACAAGGAGTTCGTCACACGAACAGCAAAATAACTGAACCAGTCGCCATAGCCAAATATGGTATGGAGGACATACACACCTAAATGTTTTGCCTATCATTATACTATAAATTTCATTGTATTTGGTATGATTGACATAAAGAAGATTTGATTTGCTTATTTTTTTAACGTTTTTCAAAAGCCGTGTATCTGTTTGATCAAGTAGCAGTTTCAATAGCGATCGGAGAGGCGTGCAACAAACGCCGCATACAAATCCGCAGAGTATGCACATTTACATAACCTTAATAACTGTAACATGAAAAATTTCGCATTATACGTTTCCTGTTATGTAATGTAGCTCGCTTTCAGCTTCACTGATACTGTAGCCGCAATCGACTGAACAATACCGAGTGTATTGTCTGCGGCCGCGGTATTATTTTCCACCTTTATATAGTTCAATTAAAATGTCAAATAACTATTACTTATGCGACCTGCTTACATGTCTATATGTTGTACTAGCGTCTATCCCATCGTTTTATAATTCTACTCTTTTGATAACTCTTACTGGCGGTAGGTTTCTGTTACCGGATACGTTTACTATGTCTACGGCCCACCTGCGCATATTTCTGCCGCTAAACAGTAGTATTCAAACATTAATGTGTTCCAGTTTGGAGAGCGTTATAGCTAGTGAAATTACTGAGGTAACGTAATTTAACATCTTGTCTCAAGGTGACGAGCTCAATGTGGTGCTGCGTACATCACCATAACCGTGTCACATCCGATATGGTCTTGTTCGTCTCATCGAATAATGAAACTAATCAAACGTAAAAAAGATTCACTTCCAATCAACTGAACAAATCTTTCCCTGCTTCAGTTATATACATTTCAATTAATGTAATGCGCTTCATTGCCACCTAAGTACACCTTTGAGGTATTAAAATTGACGTCACTGTTTCAAATTAGTTAAAAGACACTTATTCCCCTCACTCTCTGTTCGAAGCACTACAAAGTTGTCTTACTTGTTAACATTATGCAAAGGCGCGGTCGACTACTGAACTATGGAGATTTATATAGTACACTCTTCTAGGGCGAGACTTTACATATAAAAATAGAACAGAAAATAAAATTTACGTAGATACTAAAACAAAAAAATATACTAACTAAAGGAAGAAGAAACGTATAGTTAATACTTTAATTATAATAAAGCCAATATATTTCGTAAAACAACGAATTATGTACTAGAATGAAATATCATCCAATCCATTGCTAAGCAACAAAAATTCGAACTTAGGGAAAATCTGAAAAATCTGAATATTGGAGTAGAAAATTGTACTTAACAGAAAATCTTAAGCATTTTTACATTTTTTCAAGTATTTCTCTTAAGAATGCATAAACTTAGAACTGAAGTTTTTTTAATTATCTCACTTTTCATACTGAAATTCCTTTCCTTATATCATCATCTTTAATCAATAGAAGGGAAGAACTATTTATATATTGTAAGTTGTTAACAAATTCCGTTTCCGTTTCCATGTTTCTATTTCTTTTCGCAGCTCTATTTAAAAGTGATTGTTTAAGTATGAATAATACATAAATGTTCCCTTATTTATAATTTACGTTATTATGGAGTGTTAAAGTGTAATCTCTAGTTATACTTACACCTGAACGGAACAGAATAATTTCATCTATCTGGCACGTATCATTCACACCGCATATTGTAGCGAAAGCCTCGAGCAAATAACGCTCAGGATGTTCAAACAGGATAATTTTTATTGTATCAGCTGTGATATTCAAAACACGGTAAATTTATATAGCGGTTGGTATAAACGTTGCGGTTTCATGACGACCATCATGTCCCACTGCCCTATATTGACCACGACATGCCCCGCTTTTCAGCGACACGGGATGTGTGACAAAAAGAAACTAGCTTTTTTTTATATAACATACATTTTTCTCCGCGATAACGTTAGCATAATATATATCTTTAATTCATTCATCATCATTCATGGCGATATATATTAAATTTCTTTAATTACTTTGTAAAGATCGTTTGAAACTGTACGATGTAGGTTTTGTTTCGCAAGAAAATATTTATACTTGTAATTTTTAACTTAACTTGTATTGTGTAAAATTTATTACGTTTACTAGGATTTAAGGACGAATGAAATCCAATTAGTCCGTAACACGAAAATTTAAATTTTCATATAATAATAGACTTGTAGACGGACGAGAAATGAAATAATTCCTCTGTAAATATAAAGACACTTGGCAGAAATGGACAGTTCACTAATTGCCTCCTCCTTATCAAATGCCAACTAAGTAATATAAATAAAAATAATAACCCACTTACGGCTCATTGCCTCGATAACAAGGGAATTTTAAAAATAATTCACACCCCTGCACACTCATCTACAGCAATATGCTTTTCATATGCCGTCAGAGATATCTAGGTAGTAATATGAATCCGTTTATTATTGTTACAGTATCAATTTTCCTTTCAAATTTATTTACATATGTACTAAAAATTTCACAGATTAAGGATATCTTCGTCCCGAATACCGTACAAAATAATTTACTACGGAGAAAAGGGAAACTTTTTTTTAAAAGACAAATATCGCTCTTGATGACGGCTTTAGAATATTAAGATCACGATTATACATGAAAAAAATACCTTTTAGATTAATATCTTGAATTGCTTCTATGAAAAATTTTCCTTTTAATATTTTTAAACGTACCTGCGTCTAAAAATACTTTAAAGCGAGATTTTAGACTGACAACGGACTGAAGTAAAAATATTATATATTAATAAGGCGGGGACAATTGACAGAAAATATTACAGATATCTCTCGATTTTGAACGGTGCTCTAATTATACGATTTTACTTTCAGATGGATTTAAACTACAACAATTTTTTTTTTTTTTGTTTACTCTAATAGTCAAAGCGTCGTTAGTATTGTGTAGTTGGAGTACCTCGCAAAATGGAGTGACACCTGTGTTTAGGACCTTATCCTGTAACGATAGTAGTGATGATAAAATTATTTAAATTACTTCTAGGAAAAATTAATATGTGGTTTTTTTTTATAGAATCATTTATACAGAATTTGTTTTAGATATACAAAAATTTAGATGTGATGACTACATACGAGTAGAAACGCGTCGACTGACCTCACATACGGATATTGATGTGCCAGGAATACATTTAAAGTGTCGCTCAGGCAATAATTATGAACACGTCCGAAAATCCGCCCGAGTCCCACTTTTTGCTCTTCCCCGGGATAAATAGGGCACGCTCACTTCCCCTCGCCTGTTACCCGGAGAGGCTCTGTGACGTCATGCCGCAGCACACCCGCAATGCAATACGGGCGCAACTTTCCTATGGTACGGTAACATTCGCCGAAGGTGCTTCTAAACCAGTAATTAGCTGGTAATGACGCCTGTTGGCATTCTATCAAGACTGCCGACGTCATAAAACTTTTTCTATTTAAATTCCTCAGATTGGTTTGCTGTAAGCTCATACCAAATAATCGAAGCTAAAACCCTTGTTAAATAGGACTTTTAAGTTCATGCAACTCTATAGCCGATCCCATTTGATAACAGTGACAATAGATTAAATCGATTTAAACAAAGTTTTTCCATTATAAATAATGTTATTAACCTGTAGTAAATATTACAAACAGTATATATGTGAATAATTCTGGATTAGAAACTAGAAAATCCCAGGAAAAACTTCGTATAATTAAGGTATTGTAAAGTAAATCAGAGTAAGCTGTTGTTGTTCCATATGCCGCCTAATTCCTGCAGAGCTTCACCTTGTTGGTTCTTCAGAGCTCTTCTTTGCTTCTTAGTTCTTCGCTATATCCCAATGTACCACCCCAAACGCCATCTTATATTCCATTGATGCGCCGATTTGGGTAGAACAACTTGTGTACGTTGAACAATGCTATCTTTGAGCGAGACGAATACTATACAAATCTCTTTGTACCTAATAATTTAATTCGATAATACTATAATAAGATTCTTATATCAAACTATTACATACTCAAATAATATTTATCTATTATTTACTACCTCTATCATATATACGAGTATAATTACTAATGAAAAGTATAGTCCCCGTACCGTAAGACGACCACTTCTGAACACAAGTTAATAATATTGATATCATTATCATGAGATGCCTTCTTAAAATAAGGGTTAGCGGTCAAATTTAGACAAGTAATCCGGTCTTCAGCTATTCTTTTCATTTCATGGAATTTAAGCTCGGTCAACCCCTTTATATCGCCAAACAATTTCTTTCGCTGTATACCGGGAGCAAGTTTTCTGAGAATTTTGCCCCCCAGGATCAGCCTCAATAATGATATGAAATTTCTCGCTAAACGTAAAGCGACACTTTCAATAAAGTTAACAGTTGTTTCACATAATTTCCATCTGTCACGCAACAACAAAATAAATGTCAATTTTGTTATTAACAAGTGAACAAAATGTCTTGTTAAGTTAAATATTCAGCGTAAAGACGACTGAAAGTAAGAGGCAAACTTGTAATAATATTTTTTCGATGCCCAATGGTGTTTTTGTTTATTAACTTTATACGTATCGTAAGTTTTATATTGTGACAAATGTCATTGTAAAGATAAAGAGTGCTCTATAGGGAGAACGAATGTAATACTCCCGCAAACTGGACACTTTGTCATAGATGGATGGTACATGTGATTCCCCGGGGGAGCGCGCGTCCCCGTCTATTGTATCCTTTGATTAACATATGTTCGCTTCCCATCCCGGCGAAGTAACACATTGTACGATAGACAACAACACGCTTATCTATCAGAAATGTTTTATAGAGACAAATTCTACTGTTTAAATTCCTTTATATTTACTCATCGTGCTCATACCATTAAGTTTATTATTGTACGTAAACTTAAACCAAAAATATTTGGTGAAGATAAAGTTGCTGGATGCGGACAACGAAGAAGCAATCTGTGTAATATATGGTACATATGAAACTACTGCTGAGAAGTAAACATCTAATAAAACTAACTAAAAAATATTGAACAGAACAAAAAAAACCTACATAAAGCAGGTTTTCATGATGATTATGTAAAGTTTATTAATGTTCTGTCAATTTGCTACCTTTCCGATTTTCTTTAAGTCGATCCTCTTTATCGTGTATATCTGAATACGTATATATCTGATCATTATCGGATCTCATTAGATAATCTGAATTTCATTATTTCAACATTAACATTATATTAAGTTTCCAGAGCCATCTTTTCTATATTCCCTTATTTAAAGGACGGCCGATAATATAATATGTATCATTATCGAAAAATTATAACCAAATGAATGCTAATCAATTATTTAGTATTTCGAAGGTATAGAAAAGTCCTTTTCCTATACAATTATCTCTCGCTCTTCACGTAATCATCATCAGCCTGTAGATGTTCACTGTTGAACATAGGGTTGTACCAAAGATTTCCACATCGGCCGACCTCGTGATCCCGCATCCTGAAGTTTTTCGCGAACTTCACCATATGGTTGGTTCACCTTATTAAGGGTCCAACACCGCATCTACCGGTACTCAGCAACCACACCAAGATTTTATTGAGGCATCGTTTATTCCTTCGAGAAATTTACCGAAGGAATATATTTTACATAACTGCTTATATTACATATATACATAGCACACAGACAGGATAAATACAGTTATAATATTAACAATGTCTAGGATACGTATACCAATAGAGGCTTGGTTAATAAGTATCGAAATAACTAGCAGATTTTTTTTTATACCGTTACTCTACTTATATACATAGAGTTCATAGAAACGTTGTATAATTTAAATAAAAGTTATTTTCATTTTTGTATCCTTCCATATGTTCGGGTAATTAAAGTAAATAACTAATAAGAATGGTTATGCAAGTGAAGATGATAAATCAGTACATTCTATGCCAGAAATAGCAAATTTAGATCCCTCGTAATTCTTATACTAGCGAAAGATGTTATAACAAATGGAGCCAGCCAGCGATGCAAGTATCTTAACAATCGTTCCGGACCAACTCGCCTAAAGGCTTGTTTCGGAAACGCAGAGCGCTTTCCTTAGCAAACATAACGACGATAGTACACCGGAAATTGCATTCAAAGCTAAAAGCCCGTGCGCTACGGCGGGGTGAGACGTGTTGTTAATCAAAAAGAGACACACACAAACACGGAAGTAAGCAGCTTTGTGCGCATATACACACATAGATAATTCTGTGTTATTTCGTGATCCTTCTTAACATAGGTGCGTTGTGCATCAAGTATAGGTTATTACTCGAGACACAGCTCTACCTATTATTATATTATAATATGTCTACTTAGAGAAATAAACGTATATCTATCCTTTAGTGTAAGGCGATAATTAGTCGATATTATATTTTATATTCAACATGTGAAAATTTATAAACGATTGATTGCATTAAGCTCGTTACAGCATGTTACGAGAGCATCATGGGAATCGTTAATGGCATAATCGTTTAATGGGCGTAATGTGACATTAAGCCTAAATGCACGAGGTGAGACCTAACGGCCTCGCACAGATGCGGTCATGAGGCTTTCGTGTTGCCATGCCCGCCGGCCAAATATTACATAACGTATTCCGTTTACCATATACGATACATAATACATCTACAGTGCACTACGTACTGTATACATTGTAAACACTAACTACACGAGCCGTTTAGATCCCTCTAGGCAATTGTAAATAACGCTCCTTTAGAATACGATGCATTTCCGTATATTTCTACAAGCATTAGAAAAATTAAAACAGATTCCCTTAATTTGCTCCTGTCGTATAAATGTAGTACTGTAGGAGGTATTGTATAAAATCTCTATTTAAAATTATGATCTTAATATTTATTTCCTAAGAAAATACTTAAATATAATAACATCAAGAAACAATAGCCTTTTAGATTATTTGTTCGTGTTGTGATTTTTTTGAACACACCCGTTTACGTATTGGTGTTCCTGTCAAAATATGAGAGCCAGAATTTTCTAAGCGAGCACACTTCATCATCCGTAACTCCGTTGTCACTTAACATCATGTCAAATTAGAATCAAGTGCCCATCGCAGAGAAAAAGGTTCCAATTAGTCTCAAAATGTTAAAAAAACTTGTTATCGGACCTTATATAAATATGTGTAAAAGTCCAAAATGATAAGTGTAAGAACAATTATGTATCTTATCTTGCCTGTCCGTGGGCGGAACTGAATAATTAGTTTTACATCTGTATTTGATTACACATTGCAATTACAAGGGCCTTAGGCGAAATTTGGTAGCATCCACTTCCACTGGCCACCACCAGAGCGATCAATACCCTCGAAATGTGTCCTCTTTCTCTTTCTCTCCCACGCAGCTCGCTGCTTTATTTCCTGCTTCGCTTGTCAAGTTTGTACGTACGAGTTTGACACTTGAGACAAAGAAAATTTGGTAGATAATCGCACATCATACTTTTCACAGAATCTGTAACGCTTTGTTGTATAAAGTTGGAGGTATACGTGAGAGTTTAGCTAAACGGTAACCGTACAAGAATTCGGAAACGGGGAAACTCGGTATATACCGGGCTGCATTAATTATAATACTTGATTAATCCTGCCGACTAAATACCAATTAGGTATTTTTTTTCGTTTCCCTGCACTAAGCTCACATTTGATAAGGATAATTTAAATCGTGTGTAAGATAAGTAAAGCAGTACATTCGCTCTGATAAATACAACATTTGTTATTGATAATAATATTTCTTATCTATAATGGGCGCAGAACCTTTAGATAACCTTTTCTTAACAATTGACCTTCAGTAAAGCAACCATAAAGTGTCGCCATAATACGGATGTAACGTGTCATTGATAGCGATTGTTATTTTTAAACAAAACCATTCAGAAATTCTAAGGTTTCGATTCGTTGTGAATGTTTATTATGAAATTTGATGTAAATATTCTAACCTAGATTAAGGGTTGGATTTACTTAAAAAAAATCTTTATTTACGGATATTATGTTCCTACTTTTAAAATACCAATCTAGTTGTATGAGTTTCTATTTATTATCTCACACTGTACTAGTAAAAGTTTTTTTTTTATTAATATTCCTGTCAGAATCGTTTATTTTAAAATGATGTGACAGAGGCTTGTAACGCCTTAGTTATGAAATCTTATGTAGAGACGAGCCCTGACTAAAGTCTACGTCATGGTCAAAGAAACTTGTATGGCTTTGCTGTATCGAAGAATTATAATAAATAAGCATTTAGTGACAAGGGTTGAGTTTTAATACCCCATTATAAAAAAAAAATCATTGATACAATATTATTAACCGAAAAGCGTATACCCAAACTCCCTCAAAAAGTATCTTCTTAAAATAAAAATACTGCGGTATAGGGTAGTAAGGGAGAAACATAATGTTATTTTGCAGTGTAATAACCAGAAAATTTCATATGAACAATTATTTAGTTCTCAATATGGAATGTATTACAATTACGTTTAAATTACAATATTAGTATATTTTCACTGTAACATTGTTATCTCTATATCTACAATCAAATATTTCTACAATTTAAATACTTGCTGCAACACCTTGATTCAAATCCCTTGACAGCCTTTTAAGAATTGTCGCCTAGCTTATTCTCTAGGGCATTTCTAGAGAGGTGTTTTATCGCAGCTTGTACATCACAAACGAGCAATCCGGCCATTAAACATGATCTGCTGAGAGCCATTCGACGTGGTTAAACCATTTGCTCTAATAGCAGCGTACATGAAATTCCGTAGTTACCGAAATAAAAAGTTTCGTTTTTGTTTGTGCAATATATTCGTTATCAGAAAAATATCCTACTGAATGAATATCACGCTTCTACTGTAAAACTTTCTTGACTGTAGTTAATCGTTTAAATAATATAAATATACCCAGTGTTGAGACGCTGATGATGATTACGATGAAACAAAGACATCTAATGAGAACGATTTAAATACGTCAATACTTATTCGTAAAGTTCTCCTTCGTACTGTTCTGTACGGTAGAAATGAAACTTTTCTTTTTCCTCACTGTTGTGAATGTGTACGTTTTGCTCATACTATAAAACTAGTAATGCGCGGAGATAGCTCAGTTGAAGGGGTAAGTAGTGGCCTCGCATGCATAACAAATCTTATTAAACGTATATGAATGGTTTTCTCCTCGGTGAACTAAGCTATATAATAAGGTCAAGCAACGAGACACCGTTACCAGGTGCTTCGACGATTTATTGTACAACTTCTCAAGTGCTCGTGTATTATAAGTTCAAGAATTATTACCCCCTATCCTTGTCGTTGTCTTACGATGCATCACTGTGAATGTTTCTTACCTTGGTTGAAACACGAGGATTACTCTATACAGGATCCCTTTTTAAATATACACATTTGATTATATAAGTCAACGTACAATTGTATACAAGTGTACTAAAAAAACTTATATATGACAAAACTAATTGTATTTTACTATACTATTTTGTAATTCACGATAATCTTAACATGAGTTTTGTATATCTGTTGCATGAATACAAACAGTAAATCAGGTGTATATCTTATATTAATTAAGCGAAGATGTTGTAATAAAAAAAATGATGAATCAACAATTAACATATAATTGATCTAATGTTATTAATAGATACTTGACGCCTAACAACCGAACTTTGTTTTCTTTAATAGATAAAAGTATAAACTCGGAAATTCGTCATACAACCATGCTTAATTATAGAGGAACTTTATTATTACCCTCAAAACATCTGTCGTATGGTTCTATTATATATCCATACATATGATAATTAAATGAGAAATATTAAGGCACAAATTGTATTGTATGTATTGTACTTGTTATATCTTATATAATAAGCTTATTTTATTTATTTTTAGCTTGCAGACAATCTTCAGAAGGTTCTCTGTTACTAAGGGAATACAAGGTTATATGGAATCTATTCAATGCAACCTAAGTAAATATTTGATAACACGGAAAATGAAGTTTTCTCTTTATTATAAACAGCCGATTCTCACAGAACCTACGTATGGTCTAAAAAACTTACTCATTGAATTTAGAACCTTCCTCCTTTAATCATTTGCACCTTACAATAGATGTAATTGAACATTTAAACTTTACAATATATCTAAAATCATATGGCCTGGAGACTTGAAATTTGGTTCAAATGTTCGTTTTACCAAGTATAGGTTAGCTAAGAACGGATTTCACAAATTTTCTTCCTTAAAGGGAGTTTCGAGGATGTTACGGTCAGAAAAGCGGATCGGAAACAGCTAGAAACAAGTTTGCTAAACCCCGGTAATATTTTTTATGAAGCGTGACGATCGAAACGTTCACCTTATGTATGCGCTAGTTAGGATGATATAAACAGCAACACATTGTAGACAGTCTCCGACAATAGAGACTACCCACCAGTAAAGTATATCCATATAACTAAGTAGTACCGCTGAATGTCGTTCTATAATAGACAAAGTAGATTATGTTAATCTGTGCATAAATACAAACACGTTGCTAGACAACCGCGCAATTTACACAAAGGGTGCAAAACCGCTTAGTGGCATTTTGAGATATACATATTAAACAAAGCAGCTGTTGCTTTGTATTCAATGCACAATAGTATATAAAGGGAGACAATAATAAACACATGAAATTAAGACTAAAACCACATTTCTGAAACAAATCCGTACATTTCTGAAAACATTTATTAAACTTAATAATCAAACAATTCATCGTTTTTTTTTATTATATATACAAAGCGATGAAACTAACTTGATGGTAACCTGATGGTTAGTGATACGCCGGCCCATAACAACGCGGAACTAGTTAAGATGGTATGAACAGCACCACATTGCGCACATCACCTTGAGACATAAGATGTTGTCTCGTTACTCATACATACATACATATCACGCCTCGTTCTCAGTGGGGTAACCTCTCTCCATTTGCTACGATCCTGCCGCACCTCTCTCGCTTCCTCCACTTTCATAAACGTCTTCACGCACGCTCGTCGGTCGCGAGTGCTTTTGACCCGGCCTTTCTTTAGGGCATCTCCGATTTGATCGGAATATGTCCGCCTAGGTCGATCTGCACCGATTTTTCCAATCATTCTTACCTTGTATATCTCTTTCGTTAATCTTCTTTCATCCATTCTCGTTACTCAAGTAATTTCACTATCTACAGTGCCCTTCAAACCTGAACACAGTCATGTTTGCACACTTGTTCGGCGGTAGAAATAGGAGCTGCGGTAGTACCTACCTAAGCGATCTCCGGTGACTGGTAGTAACAGTCAAGTGAAATAAAAAAACTTGTTTTATATTAGTACCATGTCTAAAATTAATATGAAAGTTGTTCCTACGTAAGTGAAATTATAGCGTTATTAAAACAGAACTTTTCAATAAAAAAAAAAAAATGGAGCTCGCCGTTCTTGATGGTGTTCAAAGCTGGGAACCAGGTCACTCGATGGGCTGACACAGCTTTGAAAAATTATATGCGCTGAATAAATAATATTCACTGTTATTGCATATTCGATCTATTATATAGCAGTGCAAGTGATCATAAAATATTATAATTATTTATTTGTCAAAAAATATTTTTTTTTAAACTTCATCATCATCTTCATCCTCTATCCACTGCTGGACATGGATAACAAAAAATTCCGCCAAACGCGACCCTCAGTTTTTACCATCCGATATTTACCTTGATGTATATTTATGTAAATTGGCCTGAACATGTTATAAATTAGCTTTAAGAGTGTTTTATGTTGTATGTGATAATGAAGACAAGTTACCATATGGAACAATATAAACGTATTTTATAATAGAAATAAGTGATTTTTTTTTTGTTCTATATAACGAGGAGATGAGTGAGACATTTAACTGATGGTAAGCCATACACCTACCCATATCAACGTGATATGGTAAGATAGTTAGAATGATACACAGCATTATATTGTGCTCGTCGCCTTGAGACTTAAGGTGCTAAGTTTAGATCCCTCAATAAAATCAATAGCCGCAGCATCTTACAAGCTAATACATAGTAATGTTTGCAAGCGAGCTGCGGAAGTACCTACCTAGACAGTGTCCATCAATTATGATTTGTTTATGTAATTTGCGCTTTCTATTATAATTTTTTCGTGATATAAAATTGCATGCAACGTGAAGAAAAAATATGGATGAACGTCACTGTGGCTTTACGGAAGTAAGCGCGAGTCTATTCAAATATCCGCAACGGCGTTTACATAACATTCTTCATACCACACGAGAGGTGCAAAAGAATGATACGGCGTATACGATCTTTGAAGATTTAAAAAGGGGAGGCTTTATAAAATCTTTTTCACATTCCTCGCAATGTGTTCACATAAGCAAGGTGAGAACACAACTTCCTTTCCCTAAGCTTTCGGTATATTTAATTATACATTACACTGGTGGTAGATCTCTGCTCTAGATGACTGTCTAGGTAGGTACCACCGCAGCGGCTATATCTGCCACCAAAAAGTAGCGTGAAAACATAACTGATCTCCGGTTTGACGAATGCTATAACTTGTTACTACAGTAGCGAGACTTAACATCTTACGTCTGAAGGCGACAAGCGAAATGTGGAGCTGCGTATATCATTCTAACTAGCGCCATATGGTGATAAGCAAGCGTTTCACTTGCTTGCAGTGAACATCTTGCTAGTCTTGTCGAATAATAAAAACTATTCAGATTCATAATGAAAAAGACAGTACTAGCTTATATCGAGCCTTTGCATTAAGCAATTTAGCAAATATTAAATTCATTCTATCGAGCGATGCGGCGGTGGTGTAATGATAAAATGCAGGTTGCATTATAAATGCAGTCGCTTGAATATTTTTACCCAAGCACTTATCACAATTTTTCTTATTATTTTATCAATTATAAAATACTCTAGTTTTTAATTCGACAACAGTATAAATCGCCATAAATAATTAAAAAAATAAAACTATCTTTTCACTTGCCTATTCTTCTGTCCTTTATTGCCTATGTCATAATTTACGGGATTTTCATTAAACTTCTCGATGTTTATTCATATATTGTAGATGCAGACTATTTAAAAAAAACTCAATGGGAGTTTGATTAATTTACTTATATAGATAAACATAATGATTATAACATTATCAAAATTTCACATCATAATCTACATGCGTAATAAGATATAAGTATAAGAATTCAACGATGTCTCACAAGGACCATTAAAGACAACTGCAGCTCTATCAGAAAAATGGTTCATATTGATTATTATGATATATTTATAATAAATTCTTTCACATATAAAATAATGGTTATTATTTATATATTTTTTTTAGTTTATTAGTTAAACTGTATCCCCAACAATACTGATATATATATACTTTCTTTTTGTATTCAAAATAACGTCCTGAACAGGAATGAAAATTAAAATTTTCAGTCAAAGTGTCTCGTAATTTTAACTTTCACGAAGCTGTAATTAATTGCTGCCGTATTAAAAAGAACTAAAACGATAAATTGGCACAATTGTGATATAAAAGCAAACACTATTAATTGAACAATTTTTTTTTTATTTATTCTATGTAACTACTAGAGGAGCAGAACGTTCACCTGATGGAAAGTGAAACGCACGCCCATAACAACTTGGTGCTAGTTAGAATGGTATACTCAGCACCACATTGCGCTCGTCGTCTTGAGACATATGTTGAGTTGAGACCATCTAGGTAGGTACTACTGCAGCGCCTATTTCTGCCACCAAACATTAATGTGTTCCGGTTTCAATGGCGTTGTAGCTGGTGTAATTACTGGAGTAAGAAGACTCAACATTTTACGTCTCTGGCGACGAACGTATCGTGACGAAGTGTATTACATCCTAAGTAGCGCCACATCGTTATGGGCGGGCGTATCACTTACCATCAGGTGAACGTCCCGCTTGTTGCTTAAAGGTATAAAAAAAAATGAGTTATTGTAATAATTTTAAAGGTGTTTTGCATTTAAAATGTAAGGAGACGACGTGAAAAATTAATTCCTGGATAAGTAAACGCATGATGCGCCATTTTCGATCGCGTTACCTTGGCACTGGCACGTTAGTCGACGCCGCAGAAGGGTATTAGGTTATCTAACCTACCAAATAAGCTGCAAAGTCCCTGGGGCCACGCTTAATGTAATTTAATGTTACGCCATTCAATCAAAAGTAAGCCGCTTCAATGCCATCTTACCTACATTTCACTGAACATGTAATATTTTATATCTACATTCAAAAACAAATACTTTGTAGTTATATTAACCACAATATAAATTTTACCTTTCATCAGATTTTTCTTTCTTTATACATATTACTATTGTAATAAATAAAGTTTTTATATTTTTTGTAACTATTATACTCGTGCACATATTATATGAGATATAGCGTGTCGTTTCCTGCCGGTAGCAGAGGTAATATGTCGCAGCTTCCTAATTTACGTTAAAGCAAAGCAGTTTTCGTGAACACCTAACCTTGGAGTTGGAGTTGTTTATTTCTCGCTATCGGTATCGAAACTTTTCGCTAATGCCGTAAATCGTCAAAATTTAACCACTGCACTAGCCTGACGCTCGTATTCCGCATATCGACATAGTTACTTTATTAATTTGTCAGATGTACGTTTTTCAAATAAGTGTTCCAAAGGTCAGGACTAGATAAAGGTCGTTAACATTTTATCAGTGTGCACTATTTGGCTCGCAAGTTGAATTTACAAGCAGCTTTCTTCTTTCTATAAGATCGGAGCTAGTTTGGCTCACACTGCGGTGTGTCGATGCATCAGACGGGATCTGCGTTGCAGTTGCCGAGCTGCCTCCATGCTGGCAAACGGTTACTTTCCGTGATGTGAATATGTGATCGGTTACGAGATCGTTGTGCATCCGAAACAGTGTGGAAGAGTCATGTAAAGTATTACTTATGTTTAAATGTTACTGTTTTGAATTATTGTAGAAAAAAGTCTATTAAACATGTTAATTTAATAATTAATAATTGTAATAGTTTAGTTGTTGTATTTAAATTTACGTTATTTTTTTCTTTTGTTGTAATTTACATACGTTTTCATATTCGCATTCGATCTAAAATGGATTTGGAGAAAATGTAGTAAAATAAATTACACTCTCGGATGTCAAGAGAAGGGCAAGGAAAGCGAATGTTTTGCCGAGTCTCGGCGATGGTTTTAAGGGGTTGCGTGCGGCGTGCAGCGGCGTGGCACGCGCGTAGTTTTTCGCAGGGCGGTTGCGAGGCGAAGCGGCCGCGGGGCGGGCGCGCTGCGTAGCGGTGGCGCGGGCGGCGCGGGCGGCGCGGGCGGGCGGGCCGGGCCGAGCCGGGCCGCGCCGGGCCGGGCCGGGCCGGTGCAGTGGTTGGCGCGTGGTGTCGATACGTGTGCGGCGGCGTGCGGGGCGAGGGCGGGCGGGAAAGCTGCGGGACGGGCGGGCGCGAAAACTGCGGGGCGGGCGGACGCACGCGCCAGTCCGCTGCCGCCGCGCACTGCTGACACACGCTCCTTATACATCGAAGCGATAGCAACGCGCCTTCCGATGAGACTATGACTCGCCGCACCCGATGAGGCGCAACCGCACGCGCACCGTACGCGTTACGTAAAATCTTTGCCCGGCAACAGCGGTCCGTACATATCGTTAATATTTATAATTACAATATTATTTATTAAAAGAAGAAGATCGACGATTAGATCCGTTGTCGTAAATTGGTATACGCGCCGTCGTGGGTCGGGTGTACCGCCGCCGGGTGTATAGTCGCGATGCGCTCGCCGCGCCGCGCACTGTAGGCGCAGTATGAGAGACGGCGCGGGCGCGCGCGTCGCACGCTGCGAGCGCGAGTGCGCGCGCGGGCGCGGTATGGCGCACGAGTAAAGTGGCGGACGCGGCGCGCGCCTCGAGCCGGCCGAGGGGCGCCGTGGACCAGCCAGCCTTGCCGCCGCGTCCCTGATGCACTACTCCGACCCGATGACACATTGACGTTGAGCAGCCACCATTGCTCGTATAGAGTTGGTCGAAAAATGGGGGCTGACGCCTGTCCTCAGGCCGAGGCAGGAATGCCCCCGGGCCCAAGAGGAAGGAGAAGATCAAAGGTATGTATAATCACAAAAGTGACTCCATTAGCAGAATGGGATTGGAGCCAGTCACTGCGGTTTTTATGTTTGTATGCGTCACGGGTGGTAACACGAATAACGGGAGACGATATACGTCGTCCGGGCTACGACCACTGCACTCGCGCTTTTTCACTTGTCTCTTTACATATAATATATTTATACTTATATTTACATTGCTATGGAATATTTCGACATGTGTTGGTGAGTGCGACGCGGTTACCCATCACTAACACTCACTAATCGCTACATAGATCTACGCTGATAAATATTTACTCCATACTTTCGAACTCCTAGCGTACAAAATTTTAAAGTATTATTTCTCAAGTACCGAAGGAAATTATCGTCAAACAACTAATATTAACTATAACTTCCTTTAAAGCGCTCAATTCTTAAGCAAAGTTTGACTTAATTCTCAAGTATGCGTTATAATATTTGATAGCAGTCTAGTTCAAAATTCTGTCTGTGGAAATCTATAAAAATATTAAGGATAAACATTGTAAACCATAACAAGTTGGAGCCATGCGTCGTACATCAAGCGCACTTCTAGGTGATTACATCCAGAATACAGCTCTCAATTCGGACCAATAAAAATGTTATAACAGCCCTGAAAACTAACACGCACATATACATGAATATATAAACTGTACTATTTAATAACTCATCATCAACGTTTTAATCGCAAAAGCGTTTTCATTTCAAGAAATATATTCTCTATATTTATATGTGAGGCGCAGCGGCAAATTTCTCAACCAGAGTTATAAAAGATAATTTGACTGCTTTGTCATATCAAGATATATTATTGTACCAAAAGAATTCGTAATAATTCATAGTTATGCCTTATTTGTCTAATATGAAAATAGGTTTTAGGATACTAATTTTAATAGATACAATGATGTCAGCTAGATTCAGGATTACGCTCGGACTGCAAGCCACTGCGACTCTTACAGCTCATCTGACACGGGGCTCGTGAACCCGTAATTAATCAATGTAAAAGACAAATGACAAAATGCTTAAATGATGACAAAAAATTAAAAATTCAAGTATATATATTATTGATTAAAGTAAGTTCTTAATCATGTTTATATTATATACTAAATACACGATTCTGTAAAAAATTATTCAAGATCGTTACGTCGATGGTTAAATCAACGACCGTAATATGAAACGTCCTTATTATTAATTATCAAATCTGTTAAAAACTGTTATATGAACGATATCATTGTATCAATGAATTTTAACAGAAAAACTTTAATGCAACAACGAAATGCGAATTTCCAAGCGACGACTGCGCAAATACAAGTTACATAAGCACTTGCACCATTTGGTTTACATCCGCCACTAAGGACAGATAGCCTTTGATCCTTTATATTACCTCGTGTAAGATTAGCAGGTGTTATCTTACGAATGAGGTCAATTCAAATGATATACATATGCTAAACATATTCGCTAACAAACTAACAATACGTAGTAATAATGAAACATGGAACTAAAATGAATTATAAGAGTTTTTACACGTGGCTTTAACTCCTTATAATAACAAATCTTGTTATTCATCATCAAAAATCTTGTTATTGTTATTTTGGTTGATTGGTTTATTGATCTGGCTAATAGAAATATAACAGGCGACGCTGAAATCCCACCGTTTATAATTGCCAACAATATTATGACATGTATAGCGAGAAAAATTTGCGGAACATATGTTCGAACTAAAATGTTTACAATATATCCTCCAACGAGCGATACGTCATTCAATGAAATCTGATTGCAAGATAACAAGGCAGTAAATTTAAATCTAATCATAACTACACGTTCACTTACAACCTACAATCATTCGTTACTTTAAACTTGTTTCCGATAGCACATACATCATCATCATCGTTAGGTGCCCTCTTCAAACTGAAGTTTGGCGATCAGATTGAGAAAACCAATTCGATCCTCAGCTATTCTTTTTAACTGATGGTATTTAAATCCGGTCCATTCCTTTACGTAGAGCCTATCTCGTGTTATATTTGTTTTTACATTTACTATTTACATATTAATTAAAACCATTTTTATCACATACTATGTTAAAGCAAGAGCAAACCAAACGCCTGTACTTATTTACAAAGGAAAGTGCCTCGCAAACTGACATTGACTTTATCGTTTCAAAGTGAATTTACACATGAAAATAATAAAAAAAAATTAGGGTTTAGGTTTTGATTATGATCTAAACAAATATCCCGTTTATTCTCTAAACGATTATTCTAACAAATGAACATTAAACGGACTATTATTATCTTTTTAGACGTAACAACAATAAAAATGTTACGCGCTAGCGAACAGATACCTGTCCGCAAATCATATCATCTGCAGTGCAGATACAGCGCTAGAGCGCAGAATCTTTTACCTACATATCTTTTACACGACGTCAATTACGAGTTCAAAGCTTCTGTTATTATGTACAATTTAATTTCTTTCATAACAAGTTCATCATCCCTCTAACATATTTATTAAATCATCATCGATCTGAGGTATTTCACTTTAACATTATGCCGTAAACTTAAACGTTCTTAAGAGTTTTCGTTAAAAAATAGAATGAATTTTAAAGCACTAACATCCCTTTGAGTGCCTAGTGTCTTTGGTGAGGCAGAGAGTAGCCAATTTACATTTAGATAGTGCAGTGTATAGGTGACAAGCGCTAAGAGGCCTTTGCTAGTCCCCCACCCGCCGGTGCGGGGTGCAGAGCGCAGAAAGCAAATTTACTTTAAAGATCAAAGCGAGGAAAGGTCGTGTTGTAATATTTTCTTAAGCTCAGCCCAAGCTCGGTAGAGGACTCTTGGAATTATGTTTAAAAGCTTTACTTTGAGTACATTTTATGATCATTGCATATTTTGCTATTAAAATATGTTCATTTCATTAAACAGGCGTACTTCTCTTATATTAATGTTTAGCAATTTTTTTCTAAAATCGGAGAAGTATGAAAAGGACTCATGATGTAAAGTAACTTCTAAAGCATAAAACATGCATAGATTAATACGTAACTTAATATATTTGTTCGCAAAAAAATTCAAATATTTCATTAGATTATTTTGATGTATTTATACAGTATTATGTATTTATACAACCAACAACAATCAAGAAAAATCTACAGTATTCAGTATTTTTTTATTCGCCGAAGCTGCGAGACCACCGCAACGTTCACCTGAAAGAAAGTTATACAACCGTCTATAACAACGCGGCGCTAGTTAGGATAACATACACTGCTCACGCAATATGCTCGTCGCCTTGGGAATTAAGATATTAATCTCGTTACCCCAGTAATTTTACTGGCAGTTGTAGCCCTTCAATCCCGAACAGTAATGTTTGCACACTACGGTTCAGCGGCAGAAATAGGAGCTGCGGTGGTACCTACCTAGACGGTCTGGGACAACAGAGATATACCACCAGTAAATTTAGTGTTATTAAGTTATGATTTGAAATAATCTAGCGATGTGAAGGTTATTTGTAACGCATTCATATCGTTATCCATAAATCTTTTTTTTATAATGATATCGATCATTTTAAAAGTTGGTTGTTTTATTTGAGCAGTGCAGGTAAGTAATGATTGAATCAATACCAAGGTATAGAAGTTATATGGATAATTTACTTAAAACTTCGAATAGATATCTATATCGAATATATCACCTTCGTGAAAGGAATATGGAGTAGACTTTTGAAGGTCTTATGCCACCTTATTCATCACGGCGAATATTTTTTGAATCATTTAACAGTAAGATGGAAAATCTTTGAAGTATGTGATATATATTATTAATATGGATTTTTATATGAAATTACTCTGTACAATGATAACGATAATTCCTGTCTATATTTCCTAATCTTTACTAATGATTGTTTTTGGAGTTACACATTCTATTATAATTTGTGAATGAACCATAGCATAAAATGAAAAAGGTTCTATATAGAGTAACTTTATTACAATGTTTGCGATCCTCAAACATTTGATTTTTTATTAAAAAAAATTGAACAGACAGCCAATTCGTAAGAGGCATGTTAAAATTGTTTCGTTTGTTAACCTTCACCTAGGTTATTCTATTTTAGACAAATACGAACATCTGTCTCTTAGATAACATACGAAATACAGACTAAGAAGTTATAACTCAATAGATTATTAAACTATTATTAAATTAAGACTTATTGTAAAACTTAGAAATATATTAGGAATATACTACTCAAAATCATAATTATCAATATGAGAGAAGATAGAAATAGTAATAAATCAAGAGGAAAGAATAATAGAAAATTTATTAAATCAGCAACTGTCGTATACTTAGATTATAGCAAACGATTATTTGTAATATAATAGAAAAAGAAGACATCAAAGCCGATGGAAACTAAATAAAAATAGAAAAAAGGCAAAACAACACTTAAAGAGTATCGAGGGACAATTTATTGTGTAAACAATCGTTTCCACGATTTTTACAAAGAGGAATTTATTTTTACGATTTACCTTATATCCTTATATTTCTTATATAACCATGCGACGAGAAAAACTATATATCTTTACCATAATTAAATTCATTAGAACATACTCATAGCAAATCTCACCTTAAAACTTAAGTTATATAACTTTTAAACAATTAACCTAAGAAATTATTAAACAGCGCACTATTTCATTAAGGGACCCAATTCTCCAAACATTTAATAAATACTTATAAATCCTTGTAAACGCTTTTAACTAAAAACTTTATGGCTGCATCAAACACGATCAAATTAGAAACTTCCTACCGGTCCTTGATAAACAAGAATAAGACTGGGGATTCTATTGTTCGTAAATTTTACAAAGGCAAACTTTCATTTAAACTTTCGTCTGTCAGGGAAAATCTTAGCAATGCTCCATTCAGAAACTTTTTTCCGTTTCCTGTGCAATCCGGATGAAATGTCTTTTGTAATGATTTAATACAATTAAATTCGTGAAATCTTTGCCGACAAGTAGTTTAAGTTGCCATAACGTAATGAAGTCTCGTTTTACAGCGATGAGAGGAATATTTTAATAAATACAGCATCTTAATTCTCCTTCAATGCAATGAAATATTATAAAAGAAACGTTAACAGCTTCGGTGGAGCTATATAGAGATCTAGTCTTTAAAATATTTGTATATTTACGAAGGAGAATGGCTATTAGAAAAAACATTAGTTTGTAACTTAAACCAAAATCAAGAGCCTTTCACTATTTTATGAGATGATAGTGAAAAGACCTCATCCAACGAATAACTGGACACAGAGATAGATATCAACAACTTACAGATTACTATAAAAGTGATCTTAACAAAAAATATATTGTTTTTTTTATCATCATCATCAGCGGATAGACATCCACTGCTGGATTAAAGCCTTTCCCAAAGCTCCGCCACGTTTGTAGTTCATATGGACGGATATGAGCTATTTCCCACCACGCTTGCCCAATATAGGTCAGTGGGAGTCAGAGCCTCGTTTGTTGATTACCCCTGCACCAGGAGCAGATGTTGGTTTTGGTCCTATAAGTTATTGTAGGATGAGGTTAGGATACCTTACAAATGATATTGTACCAGTTTATTATTTTGTATTAAACTAGTGACAGATATCTGTTGTCTCAAACGTCTAAAAAGCTTGTCTATATGGAATTGCCAGTTGGAAATTTATGTCCAGTATTTTCACCTTCCTGATGAAAATACTGATAGTCAATCATGCCAGAAATGGTCTAAGTAGGTACTATTGCAGTTCTTGTTTAACCGTACATTAATAAAAACACGACTGTGTTCTAGTCAAAAAGTAGAGTCAGAAGTCAGGTAACGACTCTAACTAAACATCTTATTTTTCAGACTAGAAGCACAATATGCTATCTTTGAAAACATTGTATCTTTTCAGTTTTTTATTTATCGGCACGATTTTACTCTGATGATAAAGTATTACGAAATGCATGTCTGAATGAAGACCGTGTTTTCATTTTAATGAATTGTGAATGCAAACACCACCATTCATTCATTGACTTCATTCACTGTTTTTAGACTTCAACAGATTTTAAGGCACGTTTTTTAATAACTTAAAATTACGTTAGAGTTTAAGACATATATGTAAAATTTATGTTATAGTCTGTGCACATTGATACGTTGATTAATTTTAACTGATGCTGATTGTAGGAAGCGATAACTGAAATTAAGCAGTCTCCTGGCCAAGTCCGCCTGTCTCCCAGTGTCACAACCCGTTAAAGCGATCTCGCACCCGTCGCTTGCGTGTATGTTTAATGTGATTCTCCAAATCCGCAATACGTTCAGCGCACTCGGTTATTATTAGAACAACCTTATTTTAGAGGCTGGACGAAAACGGCTCTAGGTATCAATGCGTAAAACACTCGTATTTAATAAAACAAGATGTTTACACCTAAAATATGTAAATTGTCCTAATAAATATAACACGCTGCAGCCATACGTACATAACTTACAAGTGTGCATATATACGTAAATATTAATTTTATATAAATTAAAACAAAGGTTTGACAAAAAAAAATCTATATTTATATCATTTGTTTTCTAAGAGTTACATTCAAATCACCTTAATTGTAGTAATTACTGATTATAAAGTATATCAGTAATCATAATAATAGCTTCTTTAATGTACTCGCCTCTGGGACCAAGGTCTTGTTTCACAAGAAAAGAGTCAAGGTCGTTTATTTTCCACTGTAAATGCTAACTATGAATACGATATGGTAGTACATAGACGAACAATCCATAGAGAAATTATAATACAATGTACATAAAAGGATCAAGAAGCAATTAACAAAGAAATGGGGTGAAGTATAACATGTTTTTTTTTCTACGAAACGACAAGACTATTAGGACGTTCTGCTGATGGTATGTGATAGATACTCCCCGTAACAGTGGCGCTAGTTAAGATGTCATACTCCACCATTGCCGTCGTCGCCTTGAAACATAAAATGTTAAGTCTCGTTACCCCAGTAATTACACTATTTACAGCGTTCTTCAAACCGGAACACAGCAAAGTTTGCACATTACTGTTTAGTGTCAGAAATAGGCGCTTTGATAATACCTACTTAGACGGTCTCCGACAACTGAGACCTGCGAATAGTGGAAAAATCGGCTAAACCGTAAAATTTTAATCACAGACATATTATTGGCGTTATGTTATATTTACATCGATTTAGCTGCAAAATGTAAAATATACGTAATCACGCCATTGTCATCGGTTGTACCAATACATTACCGCTCGATTCGCTTCCGTCTTATTGCTTTCAATAAATCAAAGTATCGCAAAAGGTTTTACGATGGCTTGTAAATTTATATTTAGTTGAATATTTTCATCGGCCATACGAAATGCGCATTGCTGCTTCATAACAATGTATTAACATTAACATATACACTCTGGTAAATACCACCAGTGCAGACATTGTAATGTATTGTTTACCAGCATCTACTTGCAATTTCGAGAACATGTAGCGCGTTAACCAAATATACCAATGTTGAAACGGAATTAAACTAAAACAACATTGAAATACAATAACTGTTGCGGTTAGTTTAGATTTTTTAATAACCCCGAGGAGGACGTGGTTTCCGGTCGTCGAAGTCGTACTCACGACGCTGGTGAGGTCTGCATAACAGACCCCGGAACAGGATATCCCAGCATAGCGTTATCCAAGCAGCGACCGTGTTCGGAAAGGAGATCCCGTGACCTCTCCAAACGCCGGTGACTACCGAGGGGGTTTTAGTGGGTAAAAATCTCCACATAATCTGACTTCCCCCCGGAACACAAAGTATCATATGTAAGATATCGCTCGAATTTTTTTTTTTTTTGATAAAGTCATGAATGCGTTACATTTAATCTTCCTATGTAAATACCACCATAGCTCCTCATGCTACCGCCATACAGTAGTATGCAAACATTACCGTATTCCAGTTTAAAGGGTGTGGTAGTGTAATTACTGGGGTAACGAGACAAAATCTTATGTCTCTATCTAATCAATGAATTCTTAAGCTTTTCTTAATACTTTTCACCTCGTATAAACTAACCGACCCAAGTTAGTGCTTTAGAAAACTTTTATAAAAGTATCACATGCAAAAAAGTTGAACCCTATTGTTTCTTTTCTTTTGCAAATTTTCTTTATTCTTCAGGCGGCTATATCGTCGGCATCATGCTTCCTTTTTTACTTCGAGATACAAAAGCAGCATAAATGAGGCAATTTACCGAGCACCACCATATTTCCTACTTTGTACTTCTTACAAACGTTTCTTTTTAACACTTGGACAACACAAATGGTATAATATCATAAAAGCTCATATTTTACAATTGTATTTCGTTAACAAGTTGCAAAAAAAATTTTTGTTATTCTCGTGTTATACTAAAGGAATTAATACTAGTAGTTAGAACTATAAATTCCTGAAGGTTTTTTTAGTATAGTTTTGAAATACAATTTGTTATGATAATTTTGGGTAAGCTGTTATTAAAAAAAAATTAAAAATCGCATCACAAAAAAGCGGAACCTACTCAGAACTGTTTTAATGGCACTCTTCTATAATTTTCCATTTTCTTACAAGAGCGGAAACGTTTTGTAACGTGGATAGAAATTGCTCTTATCAAAGGCATAAAACCAGTGATAAGTTATTCATCGTCCGTTCCTTTTAGCTACGTTTCTTATTTCCCACAAAGAAAATGACGAGGTAATCCACTTAACGCTAATTGTTAAAGCGTCAACTCTATGAAAAGGTTAATGTATTTAGAGTAATCGCGACAACGAAAACTCGTTACCGGAGGGAAATATTGAAGAGTCCTCAAGTAGCGAACGTTGAGCACGTTCAGGCCCTCAACACCGGGAGGTTGCGAACTCCACTGGAACTCTAAAAGAAAGTGGAGCTCGTAGATAACGAACCCTATCTATCGAGCCGTACTTGTGCCACCGTGTTACCTCATAACATACCTGCTCATCTAACATCTTTAATTAGATCCGATAGCGTTGGAGAACCATATCGGCTACATCAAACTACTATGGAAACATATAATCATACAATGTAGCTGAATGTTTCTGTAGCATTTAAATATACTTTTACCTTTCCTAAGTCACGTACGTCGTCGTCGTATGGTAATATGATTATACCAAAACCAAAACTTGAGAGAATTAATATGTTATGACAGCATCTTAAAATTTTTACATCCTTCGACAGCTGAAAGATATAGGAATTTATGTAAAAAAATATTATTACTTTGGACTTATTCACAATGCCTTCTGAAACTATTATATATTATGTTCTGATACTAAAAAAAAGTGATGTCTGACCTAAAAAATAGGAAGCAAGTAATAAATTGTTTAATAACTAAGAGGAATATTATTTATTACGTAAAACTTGTACGCGACTGATGTACTTTTATAGGATTACATTTGTGTGTTCACCGTACTTAAATTTCAGTGTTAAATTATATTTCCTTTTGTTTTAGGTCACTGCCGAAATTGTTCAATCCAGAAGAGGAGCAGAATCGGCCGCCCCAAGGGGGCGTAGTAACGTTCGAACCGATACAACACGATCACGACTTCTGCGAAAGAGTCGTGATAAACGTACGTATGACCTGGAATTATGATATATAGTTTAAAGCTAAATGTCGCCAAGGACAGAGGGTGTCCTTAGTCACTTGTTAATGTGTAAATAGAATATATTATGTTAATTGTGTTATGCTAACATGGGCGATAAAAGTTCCCAAGGTAACAGTCGTTTTATCAACTATTTTGTCACCTTAACACACGAAATAACAAATATAAATCATGTCCTTATTGAAATGTCATTGATAGATATCAAAGCTTACATAAGCTTTAATTCTGTGATGTTTAGACGGCGGTAGGATTTTTCAAATCGATCTTGATAGTTATATTTCTAAATTGCCACCATAAATACAGCATTGCATATACATTGCAGTATTTCGATATTCATACTTAACAAGTGATATATTTTGAGAGGGAAGATAACAACATTTTTGGCAATATTAATAACATGATGTGAAATTAAAGAAATGTATATAAATTATGAAAAAAAGTAAAATTATATACTATATTGGTAAACCTTGAACAAAACCGCAAGATGTAAACCGCATTGCGTTTGACACAGTCAAAATAGCCCACAGTGCGGCGGAGGCTTATAAATAGAGCCAATTAAGTTTGCCCGTTCCTGTGCGAAGTATTTAAAGCACCCGAGGCGGAGGTGTTTACTAGCTGCCTTCGCTAACAACTATTTAACTGCTTCTGAGAGCTACCATCCAAACTTTGGATGAGCCGCGTCGGAAATTCATACGGATTTTACACATTTACACGTGAAAACTGCGGTCGCCGCAATACGCCGCCATTTAACTTTGTTGACCTCTATCCAGTATCACTAATAATGCTAATGAATCAGTCAGAAAGGTAATGAATAAAATATATAAACATAAAACAGACATTCGTATCAAAGTTATTCTGTCGAGATAACCTGTGACATCTTTATAGATATAAGTAGTTGTCAGGTTAGGACAGAAGCGATACACTTATGGTTATTACTACATCAATTAGATACGGAATCGGAATGTGTTAGTTTCAGCACACTGCTTGGAAAGAAACCAGACATAACACGATGCTTCGCATGATAAGTGTATAATAAAAGCAGACATACTCTCCGTTATTTGTTTCAATTAGACATTTTTATTGCTTTTAACGCATCAAATTACTAAATATGTTATACGACATGCATACTTTGTTTTTCTATTGATAATTATAAAGTACATATAATTCATAATTACTCTAATTTGAATATAGTTTTTGTCATTCTTGAATACAACCAATACATACAAATAATATGTATTAAATTTATCTATAAACTTGACAAGTAGCAAGTAACCCTAGAACCATCACAAATAGTTATCTTGACACATATTACCCACATATATACCACCATACCCATAAATGAAACTAATATTTTTCCTTCTACCTTCTACCTACCTTTTCTTTTCAAGCTTTATTTATAACCAATGGCAAATGACTTTTATATTAATAATCCATAGTTTTTCCATATCCTTATAAATTACTTTACACTTTCGACTAGAATATGTTATTGTAATTAAAGGCGTCCCTAATGAAAAAAGTTTTTTCTTGCCGTTGAAAAAAATTATTAACTTATACTTATGTCTATTTCTATTTTAGTTTTTTTTTTTTCTAATAATTCATACTCTTTTAAAAAGTAGACAGGTAACGTCTATAATTAGAAACATTAGCACCATTAAGGGACTTTTCAAATTATTCAGTACTAAATTTACACTCGAAATATATTAAATCTGCGTACACAATAACAATGCTTTACAAATATTTCGTTTTACTCTAAATGTAGAATTAAAAGGAAACCATACAATAAGCTTTCCTAACGATAGGAATATTCCACGTGTCTTCATATTCTTTAGAAATATCGCTACAAAAGAAATCATTCGAGGGATTTTTCAATAAGAGATATTTATGAGAATAAAATAAAAATAGACATCTTATGCCGTAAAAAGACTAATACCCTGTCTGTGTTCACGGTGCGAACGGTGTAGGTAGTTTCCACAAGATCGTGCAGCAGGGTCATATCTGCCCCCGCACTCCTACAACAAAGTAAAACCTCTTCACCCCCTGAAGCTTCAGCTCGGCAAATGTAATAACGCTTTTATTTGCAGCTTAGCTCATAATGTGAGTTCTCAGCTAGTCCTCGCTTTACAAGATCGTTGTAAGCCCATAACCATAAATCCGAGGCGGTTTCATTTCACGCTCCTCGCAAATTGCATTGAGCGAAGCACCGGTGCAACCGTAAGCCGGCGATACTGACGCCCGACGTTTTACTACCTACTGATTCACGATTCGCTAAACACACATTCGATAAAAACTAACTCATTGTAAAATACAACACCTACAAACATCACTGTTATCGTATCTAGTATATTGTTATGTCAATTACTTTGACAAAACTGACAATTTAAATCAGCAATTGTCCGAATGATAATGTCCACAGGTCCGCAGAAAAACGTGCGTGACGCTCATCACGACAAGTTGTGTTTTAGTATGCATTGAAACATAATTGTTTATTTTAATACGGTTTATAGCTTTCATAATTTGGTTAAAATTAACAATTTAATTGTACCAAATCATTTCATGAGTTCTTAGATCACCTTTTTTTCATATATATATATTTAACACTTAAAAGATCTTATTAGAGATCCACGGGATATAACCTATGTGTTTGCTGATCCAAGAGCCAAAAAATTTGGCGACCGTTGATTTAATTGATGTACTACTTCCGTATGCTATAAAAACTATCAGAATTGTTAGTTCAGAATATTTATACATACAGTACAGAGATATCTTTAGTCATTATTTTAATCTTTATTCTAATTAGCAATGGTGCTTAGTTTTTAAAGAAAAATCCTTTTTACTAACCAAAACCCTAGACTTTTTATTGGTATGTTACACTTTGTAACCAAATTAACTGATTAATTACACAGATACATAACTGCTTAGTGTTGCTTGTACAAAATATATATAAAAATATTTTATAGATACCACGTTGTTACAACACAAAGATCAAATATTTTTAGAAAGTGGAACACCCGACGCTTGGCCTAGGAATGATAGAAATTAAAAAAACATGCCAATAAAGATATGTGTCTAAAGATAGTCGGACTTGAAAATTAAATCTTATTCAGTCAAAACAGTGGCAAGGTTGCGACGTCGGCGGAGTTTAACGGTTGTTCCAATTCGGAACAACTCCAAAATTGTCTATGAGATCTTCAAGCATTTGAAATTTATTGATTTCCAATCAATAGTCTGCTTCTAAAGATATAAATATGAACCAGTCGCTCTAATGTCTATGTTTAGAAATAGACAGCAGCAGACCGATAAGATGATGAAAACGAGAAATAGAATTCAAACAGACACATTCTCAAAATTATTGTTGATATAAGATCTGTAAGACCTTCCAGAGTTCATATTTATTTTTTGTTTTTCAAATTTATCAAGCTGGTTGGAATCAATTTCATGTCCATGATATCTTTTTGTTGTACTAAATTGACATCTTTTATTATATTATATTAGTTTCAGACGAGCAGATGTACAGTTGTGAATGTCAGACCCAACGGATGAAATTTTCTCATATCCGGCTAAATCAGGATACGTGGCACGCGCCGATGTGTTTCCACCGTGCGTAGTAAAACTTTAAAGGCAGGAACAATTTGTGGTTAGATTTACAACGTCACGCCGCTGCTGTTTTAATTATAAAATCTTTTCATAAAGTCGGTCTATTCGACGTTTGGCTGCACTACGCACCTCGGCCGCCCTTGGTGAACGCACAATAAAATGTATTTTTGGAGCGATCCATTGCCAACCACAGAGCAGCAACGGCGGCGAAAGAAATACCGCGCGAAGCACCGCTGGGCTAACGGATCGTAAATTTTATTTATGCATCGATTGTTTGAGCATATTTGTCTATTGTTTTGCCTTATCAGTCCTAACCTAACGAACAAATAACAGTCTCAACAAATTTGATTTACATAAAACCTAGAGCGATAAAAGATAACATTAACTTTTCTCATGTTATAACAAATTAAAACATTAGTCATATCTTAAGAAATCTGGCAAGACAAACGGTACCTTAAGATAGCGCCGACAATTAAATATCGTCTGATTGCAAGAATAACGACACAAATGTTTTATAATTGCGACATATTAGTACACAAACATGAGTTTTATTTAAAATTAAACAAAATTCTTTCTGTGTTATATAACTTAGTAACGATTTATTGATACTAAGTACTTCAACCAAATATGTCCTTAATCTTGAAAATCAACGCTATGTGCCTTATAAACCTCATAATTTTTAAATAAATGTCAAATAATATAAAAGACCGCCGGATAGACGTCCACACCTGGACATAGGCTTCCCCCAACGATTTTCACATTTATAGGAGTTTATATCGGGAACTTGGGCCATGTCTCACCACGCTGGCCCAATGCAGGTTGGTGGAAGCCGGAGCCTCGTTTATTGATTAGCAAGGTGCACCACAAGCGGGTGAGATTGGCTTCGGTCCGACGAGTTGTTGTGCGGTATAAACATAACCATAAAATGTAAGATACAATTATACACACTTCTTACTATATTCTTCTTCTTCTTAGGATTTGTCCCGTTTTATGACAGGGTCTGCTCTCTTACTTCTCTCAGTCCACTTCGCTCTATTTGGAACATCGCTTTCTTTGAGATCGCAGCTTATCATATTATTTGTCACTACACTCAGCCATCGCAGCTTCGGTCTTCCTCTCCGCCGTTTGCCGGGTATATTGAGGCTGAGTGCTTTGTTGCCATGTACTCAGGTGATCTTCTTTTGACATGCCCATACCATCGCAGCCGGTTTTCCTGCAGTTTTTCGGCAACATCGCGTACTCCGAGGCTGCCACGCACGTACTCGTTGTGGATCTTGTCCAGTCTCGTTATTCCGCACATCCACCTCAACATTTTCATCTCGGCCACGTGCAATGAAGTGAACATGCCGTTTTGTCATTGCCCATGTCTCGCTTCCATAAATGATAACTGGTCTTATCACAGATTTATAAACTAGCCCCTTAAGTTTGATAGTGTCGCAGTTTAACGTGCATATTGCTACATCGTCCGCGTATATAAAAGTCCAAGCTGCTTTTTTGCTGAGTATCCTCAGTGAGCGAAACCAACACCAAGCTGAACAAAATGGGACTCAAAACTGAACCTTGATGAACCCCTTCTATGACGGATGGATTTTGTCACTCCTACAGTTGTTCTTACGAAGGTGCGTGTATTCCTGTACATGTCGTCGATAGTATATGCGTCAGGAACATTACGAAACCTGAGACTCCACCATATAGTTTCTCGAGGTGCACGATCAAAAGCCTTTTCCATATCAAGAAATGCGATATTAAGTGGTTTTTCTTTTGCTCTATGTTCTTCAGCTATCATGGTCATAGCAAAAGTCGGGTCGACCGTTGATAAACCCGGAACGAAGCCGTAATGGTTCTCGTAGAGTGTGCATTCCATGCGCAATCGGTTGTCTATGACTCTTTCATACAACTTCATAGTATGACACAACAACTTGATACCTCGGTAGCTATTGCATTCATATCTGCATCCTTTGCCTTTGCAGAGTGGGACTATTACACTCATTCTCCAAGCATCAGGCATGCAAGCTCCCTTCAGAAGTATCTTGTTGAATAATTTCGCCAACACGATTATTCCTTCTCCACTTCCATACTTCTACAGGAATGCCATCTGGACCCAGCGCTTTTTTGTTGGCCATTTTCTTGAACAACGTCTTTGCCTCCTGTGTTGTTATAGGAGGTACAAGCCCCATATTTTTGGCTGCTTGCGGTGGGCCGACTTTGGTAATGTTAGTGTTTAGCAAACTATTATAGTGTTGGTGCCAGGTTTCCAAGATGCTGCTATCGTTGTATATTAGTTTTCCGTCTGGTCCCTTAGTATCTTAGGTTTTATAAAATCATTGGTAGCGCGGTTGTGCACTTTAGCTAGCTTATATATGAGTTTATGGCCGCAGTTCTTTCCTAAGGACTCATACAGTTCTTTTGTGGCTGTCGATCTTTCAACAGCAATTATTTTATGAGCCTGTCTCTTATATGCTTTGTACAGTTCTCGGTCTTCTTACTATATTATCTAATTAAAAAGTAAACATACTATTATACCTATTACTTTTTTTACATAAACTTTCAGTAAGCACTAAAAAAGTTTATCTTTTAGTTCTTACATTAGGTGCTTATTGTAATTTATGAACTTATTGAATATAGCAAAGGCCATAGTTGCAACTATTACACTAAGTGACATACATATTACAATTGAGTGTAATATGTTAATTCAATCTATAAAATGTAACCTTCATTAAAACCTTCACGTAAAAGCATGCTGGTCGTTAGAGTGACATTGCACCTATTAATCAGGTATAAGCCGTTTAAAGGCTACTCGATGCTTGAACTTACAAATGAGAATGATCAATTAAAGCTTCACGGTCAGCACTTTGTATAATTGCATCGCCGAGGGATCTGACATGAGATACAGAGGAATTGATACATTACAACTAGAAATGACTTCATTCGCTAAATTAACTAGTTTTTTCCATTTAAAATGCAACAAGCTCAATTAAAAACAATGTATTAATTAGAACTTATTAAAAATGTTACTGATAAAGTATAGTACTGTACCTATCAATTACATTGGACTTAATCAAATAATGACATTTAACATGGACACGATCGATCGCTTGAAAAGTTAATAACCGCGTTGACATTATTAACTAGAGAGCTGACATTACAAAGAGAATCACGTGATTTACGATTGAAACTACTTGCTTATAAATTCATGATAACCTTCGCGTGTATGTCCATCTAACTGCTTCCATTCAGTGCATCAAATCTCCGCGTTGGGGTCTAAACGATTTACCATCACCTTGAACTTTACTAAATGCTCGTACGATTTATTCATAGCATGTAACGTAAGAATAAACTTCTTTGTGATAGACCACATAGTATATGTAAATTGTAATGACCTTTGTACAAGAACAACTGCTAAATGTTACATGTAACTCATAGAAGAGAGAACTTAGTTTACTTAAATACGAGATTTGTCTCATCATCGTAAGATATATATCGTCGACTATAACCGGAAATGACACGGGTCTAAAAGTCTAGCCTCTTGTAAAATATGTCAACAAAATTGTGTTTGTGTATCGCACTCTCGATTTAACTTAAAAAATATTTTCAAAAGGTTATTAAATATAAGTTATCGTCTTTCATAAGATAGATTTCTGATTAATTCTTTAGTCGTCAATGCTTCATATTTACGATATTGACTTATACTATTTTTCTAAGTTATCCTATTGCTGAATTAAATTCTCTGTTTTGCCGTCATTTTCAATATTCAATATGTTACTATTGTTATTGTTATTATTATCATTATTTATTACAATAAGATACAGGTTTACAGATCTCCGTTTCTATAATTTGATATAATTTTTCGATTTGATATAAATGATGACCTTTCGTTTATTTGCCAAGATTTCTTTCATCTGCTTCAGTAGGTGTTGATTGAGTTTAGTTCTCTTTAACATCACGTTGTTATTTCCTTCAATTGTATTTTATTTAATTAATTTTTTTCTTTACTAATATATTTTTAGTTTTTCTATTGTTTCTTTATGTTGGTTCAAGCGCTAGCGGCGATACCGAATAAGTTTGTTTTATGGCCCTCTGTGCCACCTGTTGCCTCTCCGCGACCGTGACTCTCTAGCAATGGAAAATTTATTGACGGCCAATGGTTGTTGCATGTGGTACCTCATATTTCTCGCCGACTTCTATAAATTACGTTGAATAACAATTCTTAATAATACACCGTTGTATATTTTCACTGGCTTGTTTTTCATCGCTTCTATTTGGCAAAGGTCGTTAACATTTTTAAAATCAAATCGCTGTACCATTTCTTTTAACACCGAATATCGCATTCACGTTTTAGTCAAATTTTATATTTTAGGTAAACTTTTGCCAATCTCTCATTTTTAAGTATCAAGAAGTAATACATTTCATATTTTAACTTACACCCGTTTATCTTTTTTCTAGTACCTATAATTAACTCATCCTTTTTTATAGCTAGCTTCCTCTCAGGTTACCAAGTTATTACTCTATGATTTTAAAAATTATAACACATAAACTGATCTTTTAATGTTTCTACTGCTGAGAATCCCAGTTTTTCCTCACAAAGAGAGTCGCGACTATTTTTTCAACACACTGGCTAAGTGTGGTTTGGCGAAAGTTGTTGTTCGTCGAGCATGCCTGTTTCCTTAAAACACACCAAAAGCTCAAGCTTAGAGTTGCAAAAATAATAATAGGTCCAAATTGTAATGTGCTGTAACTAGTTATACTATGGGCCAAATGGATACGATTACCTGTTTCACTAAGTGACAAGCTTGGCTGCTCGTATGCAGCAGAGATGAGCATAAAAGTTACTTAGACTTAGCTTATGAAACATTGATGAGAACAGACTAAGGTTTTTTAATAACAGCTTTATATTCTTCGAAGAAGGATTGAATGATGTTTGCAGATATTTCTATATGAAAATTAAAAAGCAGTATAAATTACATCCAAACTGAATTAAAATCTCTTTGCTGTATGACTATTTAGGGACCAAGTACGGAATATGTCTACTTTTGTAGGTTACAACATTCTATGTTCAGAAAGGAATTCTATGATAATTATAATTAGCAACAAGTATTTACTTAAGTTACAACAACGTTTATTTAGAAACTTATAACATTTACTAATATTGTTTTTACAACGTTTCAAGTCCGTACGATATTTTTTCAGTATTAAACGAAGTTAAATTCGATTTAACTTTATATTTTATTATTCAAAGTTGACTCCTTTTAAAGAGCAGAATGTTAATTATGTGCGCACATTATGAAAAATTTCCTCTCGAAATATGTTCAGGCTTTTTAAGAGGCTTCAGACGAGTAGGCTACTTTCGCTTAGGCGCCCGCTTAAAGTTTACTTTACGGTCGCTCAACATGAATAGCCCTGGACTTCCGCACCTCGTTAGCAGACGAAGCACTCGGCGCGGCCTTGGCCTTCTGAAAGTCTCAATGTGTCGATGAATGACTGCCGCTGCGCGTAGTAAAACGCTACTACTATTAAGTATAAATGAATTGAATGCGCTCCCAATTTAAACAATCTGTTTACTAACCTTATCCTATACTTGTTTACCTTTACGGTGTTTTTAACTTTATACGTAAATCGAAATAAATCGCTATAGACAAAATGATTTGTTACTTTCAATTTGTAACACCGAACTAAATCTTTTTACACGAAAAGTTAAAACAAGGAGGAGAAGAAATCGATTCGCAGTAAGTCTTAACCGAACACGTATCACTTCAACTCTTTCACACATTGCAAGAGTTGAAATGATATATATAATACAGTGTAACACAGGCAGTCGTCAATACTAAACTGGGGCAGATTAATTCAACTTAATCTACTTATGACTACACTTAACGGAATATGATAACAACATTTTCTTTGTCCACAAACTTTACTTCTACGACCGTTTTATTCTTAAATAACTCGAGCAACACATTAAAAAGATATGATAGTGTTTTTCTTATTAACATGCGTAGCCAAACGATATAACTAAGTAAAAAGTCAATCTCGTCTCAAACAAATGTTTAATTGAACAAGTTATTTATTCCTCTATTGTCCTACACATATATATTATAGCATCTTCATACTACATTCCTTCTAAAATGACAAAAAACTACATACCACTACTAGTATCTTACAAATGAATATTAATGATGGTATAATCTTCTACTCCTTTTTATAATATATACTTGGTAACATTATTTTAGCTTTTCTTGCATCTAAAGTACACATATGTTCAAATGATTCATAACAAATTACATCTTGAAATATCTCCACCTCGAACGTTTCTTGTGAAACCGCTAATGTAAGTGTGCGTAACGGCTATTTTAAATTCGAGAAATCAATTTCAAGATCATCTGATGTATTGGACATTAAAACATACCAACTGTTATTAGTTATTTTTCTTCTATTTATATCATTTCAAATAAGCCATCATAGTTTCATGTAAATAACAATAAAGCAGAAGATACTGAACAGTGAGAATACTCTGGTTCTTCTACATAAACAGAGGAAATATGTTCATCGATACTCTTACGGCGATAACAACATAGTTTCAGTTAAAAAATAAACTTATTTTTTAAACTAGCTGGATGTCTAAACTTACGAAATAATAAGTTCCTTATTAATAAAGATCATTACCAATCACTCCAGTACTGAGAAAACTACAAAATAATTAAATATTAAAGATATATAAATACTTTTAGTTCTACATCATTACCACCACCATGTTTTTAGATAGATCTAAAAAGCATTTACATGAAGTCGTTACAAAATCAAAGTTTTTTAAAGAACGAAGCACAGACTTGTCGTTGCGTTGCCAAGCAAGCATGCCGTTACAAAATAGAGTATATCCGCGAAAGTGACAAGTGACAAGTAGCGATGCCCCACACCTCGACAACGCCGATGTTTTATCACAGTCGTTAATCTTCAAGGCCGATGCGCCACTGACCGTTATTTAACTAAATCTCCAGAGCCTCAAATCTAAATACCGTAAAGCGTAATATAAACATATGTATATAATAATTTGATTGATCATTACCTCAATTAACGACGTTGATCTTTCCCTCTAGGTAAGCGGACTGAAGTTCGAGACACAACTAAGAACTTTGAATCAGTTTCCGGAAACCCTGCTAGGAGACCCGACACGCCGTATTCGTTATTTCGATCCATTGCGGTAAGACTATTCTTATAATGAAAGTATGACGATTACAAAAATTAATAAACGAATCAACTTAATAATAGTAAATTTTAATGTATATAGTTTATAAGGATTAGATATCAAAAAATATGATTTGTATTTGACGATAAGCTTTGTTACAGGAACGAATACTTTTTCGATAGAAACCGACCCTCATTTGACGCCATTCTCTATTACTACCAAAGCGGCGGACGTCTCCGTCGCCCCGTTAACGTACCACTGGACGTATTCTCAGAAGAAATCAAATTCTATGAACTTGGCGAACAAGCCACAAACAAATTCCGGTAGACTTGTTACTTACCAAAACTTTATGACATAAAAACAAAAATAGACATACACAATTAATATATTTGAAATGCCATTTTACTAAATAATAAGTCTGATGTCTCTTAAAATATATATTTATATATATAATTTGATTTCAGTGAGGATGAGGGTTTCATAAAGGAGGAGGAGAAACCCCTGCCAGCCAACGAGCGCCAGCGCAAAATCTGGCTGCTTTTCGAGTACCCCGAGAGCTCGCAAGCAGCCCGTGTTGTTGCCATAATTTCCGTGTTCGTGATTCTGCTATCCATCGTCATCTTCTGCCTGGAAACTCTTCCAGAATTCAAGCACTACAAAGTCTTTAACACCACTACTAACGGTACCAAGATTGAAGAGGACGAGGTCCCTGACATCACTGACCCATTCTTCCTGATCGAAACCTTGTGCATAATTTGGTTTACATTCGAATTGATAGTGCGGTTTTTGGCTTGTCCGAATAAGTTTAATTTCTTCAGAGACGTTATGAACATTATAGACATAATCGCTATTATTCCCTACTTCATCACCTTGGCCACCGTCGTCGCTGAAGAAGAAGACACATTGAATTTACCAAGGGCACCCGTCTCTCCGCAAGATAAATCCACCAATCAAGCAATGAGCCTCGCTATTCTCCGTGTGATTCGCCTGGTGCGAGTCTTCAGGATCTTTAAGTTATCTCGCCACTCCAAGGGTCTTCAGATCCTTGGAAGAACTCTCAAAGCTTCCATGCGTGAGCTCGGACTACTTATATTCTTTTTGTTTATTGGTAAGTTGAAATGGACCCTTCCCACTGATCCCAATAACGCTGAAGCAATTAAAATAACCTTTATTAACATTAGACTATATTTTTATGTCTTATTATAGATATCGGATAAGAGAATAAATATAGTTTATTGTCTTACTTAGATTTATTTACAAAAGTTTAACAACATTTGTAAATAAAATCCAAGTATATTAAATTTAAAATAATCCGTTATAACAATAGGAAATAAGGTACGGAAGAAGATTGAAGACAGCACGGAGCGACGCCGCAGGCGGCCGCGGGGCGACGCGGGCGGTAAATTACGCGCTTCGTGCTTTGTGTTCGCAGGGGTGGTCGTGTTCTCCAGTGCTGTATTTTTCGCTGATAAAGACTGCCCTGACACAAACTTTTCCTCAATCCCCGATGCCTTCTGGTGGGCTGTAATAACGATGACCACCGTCGGCTACGGAGACATGAGGTAACCGCGCGCGTCAAGCCCCGCGCCCGTTCGCAAACGCTCCCCTTGGTATTTCCTCATGGTATTTCCCACTGTATTCTTCGTTGATGTGCTTGTTCTTAAAGGTGTGGTGCTGTTTTCCTCCGCGGTGTACTTCGCTGAAGCCGGAAGCGAGAACAGCTTCTTCAAATCCATACCTGATGCGTTTTGGTGGGCGGTCGTGACAATGACGACCGTAGGATACGGAGACATGACGTATGATTCAGCGACTTCACCCTAAATTTCATAAAAGCCTTCTGGTCATTTCATTTTATCCTACAAATTTGTTCGGCATTTTAACACGGTTGTTATTTTCTTTCGCCATTTCATGTAACTACTACATTTGCTTCAGTTTAATTTGATCGTCGGTTCGCTTAGAACTTTACTGATTAAATATTATTTACACTTCTTTGAGATATTAATTATTGCACGTTTACAAACGTACCTTATTGTCTTGTTTATTGTTTTATTTCAACTTAATGTTTAATCATCCTCCTCTATAGAAACACTTTCAATTTTACATGGAAGCAGTATTATAAAATTTTCCGATTCGGTGGTACAATTTAGATACCAATAAAAGTTCACCCGTCTGTGTGATAATCGACAACCCTCCAAAGCGTATTTGCGCTGATATTACTAGCTTTAAATGTTACAATACTCTTCAACTACGATTGACTTCAATTAATGGATGCATACAAAACTAATGCTCAGAATCGAGTTGAAGTGGTCTTGTCTATGTTTTTCAAAGCAACTCTTCTCCTTTTGTGTATGCACTCCCTCGTAATGCTTCTGCTATAATATATATGTTACCACCCCTTGTTATGACTGTTGTGAATGTGTAAAACGTTAGCTCGTCGAAAATGGTGGACATATAACAATGTGCTCCAGAGATTATTTGAAAATTTGTTTATGTACTCTGTGTGCTTGCATCTTTGTGTTGTGACAAAATGTTATGAATAATTTTCAACTAATTCTACACTTGTGATCAATTTATAATAAATGTTGTTGCTCTATGAGCCCTTATCCGGACGACTCGAAACGAGGTGTGGTGAATTTTACATGATCGTGCTGCTATGTAAAATTGATTTTAAAATTTTTCACTGCTTCTTTTGTTGATAAATTTTGACCACATGCTTTCACACCATTTTCGATAGAGAATTTAACTCAGATGTATAACTACACGTTAGTAGTGACATGATGCATGATTATCTTAGCAAATTTATTCAATATATTATATCGTTTTTAACGATTAATGTTGAAATTATTGTTTCATAAGTTTACATGTGTAGTTTAGCAAAATGCCTGGTTCTACACAGCAGCAGTAGCTGAGTTACGGTTATTCGTATTAACAGCGACTGCTGCTCTATTTTTAATTTGAACTTTACCACCCTCGACATTTGCTGGCGGTATACCCTGTTGCTATGCGTTAAGTACAATGTTATGGTTTGCCCATAACGTGCTGGCGTGTATGAATGGGGATGTATGAAATTGTTTTGCTTGCGATGAAAATATAAACTATGCGAATGTTATATAAATCTCTATGTCTGAGAGATTAGTGTTTTAATTTTTTAGGTATCCAAAATTACATTTACGGTAAGTATCGAAATAAAGCATGTTTATGGTCTTGAGGCTGTTGTTACAATGGAATGTTATATAAGTAGATTACACAATCTCCTACGTCTTTTAAAGACAGTTATTATCATAACGTACATTTTTAAGATGTAACCGAATTTTTTGCACCAGGCCTGTTGGTGTATGGGGCAAGATCGTGGGGTCGCTTTGTGCGATCGCTGGAGTTCTTACCATTGCGCTGCCTGTACCTGTCATCGTGTCTAACTTCAATTACTTCTATCACCGAGAGACCGATCAAGAGGAAATGCAGTCACAGAACTTCAACCATGTCACCAGTTGCCCCTATTTGCCTGGCACTATGGGGGAGCCTTACTTGCGTACGTTAACATTACCAATAACAACCAATATCTTTTTATTAATTCAAACGAACTTTGTGAGAAATATCTATGGTTACAATAAATGTGCTTACATTTTAGTTTTTTTTAGCCTTTTTTTAAGTTATGTATCCAAATTATATTCGTTAAGCAATGTTGAAATCTAGATGAACTCTGTATTAGTAGTAACTGTTAGTCTACTTGTGATAAATGTACGTTCGAGAATTTGTTGTCACTTATGTTTTTAATGGAACAGGGCATGTCACAAGCTTCAAAAGGTTGATTTTGCATGGTGCGCTTTTTAATTTGTTTATGTTCTTTTCGGTAATTTCAGGTGGGAAGGACGATGACAAGGACGAAGTTTGCTGTGATCATTGACTGTATAATAGTGTTGTCCTGTTACTTAGTATTGCGGATTTAACTAATCGACAGAGACGATCATTGTGATATTATCGTTTAAGAAGCGAAATAGTGCAGTGTTGATGTAAATATTAGGTTAAGTGATGTAAAAATGCGATAAAAATGTTAAGTGATTGCTATCTAATTGTTGAAGGATTGTAGTATTATAATATCGGGTTATGCTTTAGATTGATTTCCAATTGATTAGTTAAATATTTTACTTCGAGTGTATTTAAGTTTGAGTGTCGCTTTACCTGACAGGTTCCAAGTGTGTTCTAAACAATTTTTTTTTTTTATTTTGTATATATATGTTTACTCGAACATCGTCACTATTTGCTTCCGGTTTGACTTTTATTTTCTCCGTTAAAATAAAAGATCAACTAAGAGCATCATTCCTCAAAACCTAATTTTTTTGTTTTAATTTTTAAAATTCTGCTACCCTGTTTTCTATTTATTATATATAGAAATACTATACAAAAGTATAAAACTTTCATACAAAAGATAATGCGGTACTTTCTGAGCATACTATTCAATTAGACAAATACACTCCGGTTGATAGAGTACCTGCCATTAATAAGCGTAGCATAATGTTAATTATAAATCTTACGATATGGTAATATGCCCTAATAGAATAACCTAACCGCTATTAGTTGAATATTTTGAAGACTTTTTGGGAGTTGCCGAAGTACAGAGTTCGTAACTTTTGGAGTAAAAGAAATTTGTCGAAATGGCACGATGGTTCAATAAAGTTACGTATAGGAGTATCCATAATTTTTATTATATGGATAAAATTGTTTTAAGAAGAAACCCGGTAACTCTATTATTTAACACCTTGCGACTTGGTCGCATTTATGAAATGAAGCCTTTGAAACGTTTTCAATGATCTTTTTAAATCTAAAGACCACCGCAATATTGCGTAACTATATTACTTTGCCTCGTATCAGTTCGTAGGTAACGGATGAGTTAATAACCTAAAGCTTTTAAACTTGATAATTTTTATCTGTAAAAAATTTCAGTCTCATGTTCAGCGCAATTTAATATACCTGACGCTTTTACCTTATTGAAAACTACTTCGATTTTTCCGTTTGTACCTGTAGCTTAAAAGCTTTTTACTTTTTCTTTCTTTTTTTTAAGCAATTTTAGCGTTTTGCACCTGGATGTCTGCAAGTAAGTCACATTATTACTTTTTATTTCTATTGCTTTATTATCATAATATACATGAATGTGCAAGTTGCATTAGGTGTATTCTACTACATAGTAGCACTCAATTCATATATTAGGGATCCTACTTATCGGTAGTGCAATGCGAAAGCGGATGTGTCGCGACGCGAACCAAAAGTTGAGTTACCTTCTATCATTTGTATGTTTTAAGATAATATTCTTATTAACAAAAGTCTAGTATTAAAGATTAGGCATTAGATAATGCTTTTTGGAATTTCTCGTTTCACTTTAAAAAAATGTAATATCATTCGCTTTCTTATCGCTAGTCCGAGATAAGTGATTGCGGTAGTCGAGCGCTACACATGACGGGGGCTTACAGTTTCAGGACCCATAAAGAAGAAGTCCTCGGTGAGCGATGAGTCGTCCTCTGACATGATGGACTCGGATGAAAATGCCCTTGTAGCCGATTCGCAGTTAGAGCAAGACCTGAGCCGGCTTCGCGAGGAGGAACGCCTCCTTCTCGAGCAAGAGGCAACCATCATGGATGACATCGCTGCGCTAGAACACCAGGACGCTCTCCGCCTGAACCAGGTAAAACCTTCTTTAAAAACTGCCTGGTTATCATTATGTGCCTGTTACCAGTTTACTGCCATATTGTGTAAAAGAATGTATAAATTGTATAGAAATGTGTATGTAAGACTTTTTCATTGATTCTGTACCTTTGTAATGAATGTTGTTTAGCGCCAGCAATTAGAGATACAGAAGCTGCAGAAGTCGCAGGCGCGTCTGCTTGCGCGGCAGCAGGCTCAGGCTCAGGGTCAAGCGGCCGCTCTGGAGGGCGCCTCTGGCGCTCGCCCCCGCGATTCCCGCGACATCTGCGAATTGCGTGAGAGCCGTGAGGTGCGCGAAGCCCCACGCCGCTGCACCCCCTGCACCGTGCGCGTTAACAACCTTCACGGCGCTGCTGCTGAAGCCATGGAGACTGACGTCTGACCAATAGGTAAAGTGACTACTACTACCCATTGTACGTTACCAACGCGAAATTTTAGAATTAAAAATTAATACACAGTAGTAACTCATGATTGCAAAGTTCGTTATATTCAAAATTAAATCAGTTTTTTTTTAATTCACCCAGCTCACTAAGCATATTTGTTTCGATAATAAAAACTTCATCTTAGCCGTTACTATTCGATAAAACAAAATTAACTTGTACTGTGATAATAATAATATAAGAACAAGTTTTATAAACAATAGAAACACTGAAAATGAAACTGTATTATACTAAAACTATTAATAAAGGAGTGCGAAAATATTAACTTGGCTATGGGCAAACTAATTAAATATGGTTACGAAACAGGATAATCGGCTTACAATAACCGCCAATTACATAATTACCAGTTCCACTGAAAGCATTATCTGGTCTAGTGCACATAATCCTGATTAGCACCACATTGTTATAGGCTGGCGTATCACTTACCATCAGGTGAACGTCTTATTCGTCTTATCTTTGTAAAATAATAAAAATAACTTCTATTAATCTAATCACTGCTAGATTTCCATTATCAGCGACAATAGCAGAATGAAATAGCCTTCAAGAAGCCTTAGCTGCCGTCGTCAATCTTACTACGTGTTCTAGTACTAAATTGGCTTGGACTTTGTTATAAAATCAAGGAATTTGCTGTGCTTCGGTTTGAAAGGCGCTGTGGCTACTGAAATTATTGCGGTAACGAGACAACATCTTATATATCTCAAAGCGACGAGCACAATGTGGCGCTGTGAATATCGTCATATACTAACGTGACAATGTTATGGGTAGGCGTATCACCTACCATCAGATAAACATCTCGCACGCCTCGCCGCTTCCTTGAATAAAAAAAAGAATAACATATCCAAATAAGATGATCTAATGTTAACAAACAAAAAATAACTGTGTCACCCAGATTGTTGGAAACATAATTCAAAGCAATTCGGGCATTAGGTCAAAAGCCTTCCGACTAGAGCTAAGTGACCCGGTGAGATATACAAGAAATTAATAATGAGCATGCATGCGCCGGCATGTACATAAAAGTCGGTGAGACATGCAAAGCAGCGGTGAATGGTGGCACTTAGAATACCATTGACACAGAGTACCAGCGCGGGCTTCGATCGGTGGCTTGAATGAATGCGGGGAGCACTGGGATCGATAGCCGCTGCGGCATAGCTGAGCCGCCCCTCCCGTGACGTCACAAAAACCCGCCCCGCACGTGCACGCCTGAGGACACCCCAATCGATGCGGGAGTGTCGCGCCTCCGGCCGCTGTGCCTTAGACGCAATTTACATATAAGTATAAGACACCCGCTATGGACCCAAAAAGGATGCTGGCGTCCGATAATTCAAGATATCTTTATCAACTTCCACTAAATGTAAAACCTCATCGTTATAAACAAATCGCTCCAGGAAACCTCATTACACTACAGAATATTAATGATCTCCCAAACCTCCCAATCCTGTAATAACTTCAAGGTATAAAAGGTTTTCTTGCAAACACTACGCAACTACTACTAAAACAACAAACACGAAAAATTACTTATAGTTTCAATTGCCTTAATATTCATATTATAAACAATACAGATTAAAAAAACAACATTAAATATTTACAATTGTTAATGCACAATATATATGGCAAAGAATATGAATTGTTTAAAGCAACTAAAATCGACTTTTATGTTATTATCAACAGAAATAAACATTATTGAAACTTCACAACCATCTTGTATCAAATACGTTTGATGCGATTATTAGATATATCTACATTTGTCACAGCAAAAAATCACATTTTTTATATATATATACGTATATATATATATTCCTGATATTAATGCATTTTTTCATTTGTTCAGTAACTGTACAAGTTCATCATTGCTAAGGACAGTAGATGAGTAAGTCAAATAAGAAATTAATAAGAATGCATGTCCCCTCACGCTAGTTTCACACTAATCTCTACGGAATTAATGTACGTATTGAGATTTTTGTGAGAGTTTAGCGCGGAGAGATCCGCCCGCCTAACTTTCAAAATTTATAACAACCAATGTTAGCTGACTAAACAGTGCATTAGTTGAACTAATTGATTGGCTCACGAAAACGGTAGGGCCCGCGGAATCTCCATCATTCCTGAAAAATGTTGTCTGAATATTTAATGGATAAGTGTGTATTCGTTTTTACTCCGAGTAAAATCTTTGATTACTTCTGTATTGAGAACGTCTATTTAGTATTTTATAGAGTTTCTATACAAAAACATTGTCTTTTAACTGTAATAACTTTATAATGTTTACTGTGTTACCTGATATGACTGAATCGACGTTTTCATGAAAACAATGGTGTTCCAAACCTCCGACGAAATGTGACTTGCATTTTACCTGCAGGTTACTTTGTTTAATTAAATCATTATACTCATCAAGTATCATAAACGTTGTTAAATTTCAGTCGTCGGGGGTTGAGGTGGTTTAGATTACATGTGATACCTTATCGATGTGATTCTTCTTCCTAATATTATTTGGTCGTTGAACCTGAACCCGTTGTTTGCCCTGCAAAAATCCTGAGGGTTGCATCTGTACCCAAAAGACGCTTCTCTGTTATTTGTCCTCTCTTCCTATGACGATTGGCAATTAATGTCATCTAAATTTCTAAACTCACAAAAATGTTTCTTCATTGCAAACAATCATATAAGTTATATATAGATGAAATCAAATATGACGAACTCTTGTTAACGAACGTAAAGATTAACAAAATTTTATTTAACTGAATTATATGTGTCTGCAATTTATTTCCTGTCTGATTGTAATCGCATGCACCCGGAAACTCGCATGGTTCTACGTCAGTTATTACTTTAGTCAATCACAGGCTCTTTAGAGGTACGTTTTTGCTTGCGTATCATTCGAGTTCGACAGAATGCAGTGTGGATTAATTAAAAGAATAATTTTGTAAGAACCACATGAAGTCAGATAATTAATTGGTTCTAACTCGATGTTTTTATTAAAAAAAATCAATAAAAATTTTACCCGAATCCTTCCGTCGAACTCGATGTAGAATTCTAAGATATGCGTGCCGTCTAAAGTGATCGTTGCAAAGTTTCTATTGATGTGAAACGCCAAAGCAGCGCATGGCTTGCATCCCTACTCCGTCTGATGCTCCCGCCCCCTTAGAGTAATTTATTGATTTATGTCAATTGATTTGTCATTAAATTTAAAGTAATGCTAAAACCCAAGCCATTCAATATGGTTTCAAAATTGGAAAGTTTATAATATAAACAAAATTCTTCAAAACATATCCGAAATATATAAAGAAACGTCTGTGTTGATTAAAATAAATAACTGTTCACTACATCCCTTTCATTAAATAAAAGTTAGGTTTTGTGTGTTTGTAGCATCCCGTGTATGTCTTCTTGGCGTGAACGAATATATGTTGTTTTACAGTTGCATTGATGTTCGATAAGTCGGTGGAGTATTTGATGGACACGTCTTGTTATGGTCTCAAGAGAATCAGTTGCTTGCGCGATTGCAGTGTGTATTGTGACGTTACAGATAAGGCGGGCCGGTGTGAAGGCGCGCACGAGTTCGTGGAGCTGCAGGAGCCGATGCAGTCGGTGTGGCGTGGGCGGATGTTGGCGCGGTCACCGCGCTCACCGCCCGCCTGTCGCGTCTGAACCGCATCGGATCTTAACAGCCCTACGAACCCGCGCCGCTGTACCACACCGCACCACCGCCATCGGTGAACTTGTGGACTAACATGTGCTTCATTCTTTTGTGCTACTCTACACATATAATAAGTAAATACTATCCAATCCCTATATATATTTATACACATATATATATACATACACATATATATATACATATACATATGTTTATATACATATATGTATACATGTATGTATACACAACTATGAGTAAATTTGCTTGTAACGAAGGCTATTAACGTAGGCATCGTCTTTTGTAAATACAATCGAAACGGCTTCTCTACTGCTTCAAACACTGCGCGTTTCATCACATATGTATTATTAGAATTCATTTTTCAGAACAATAATTTCATTAGGCCTAGAATAATATTTATACGTCCGAAAAAAATACTTTCGGACGTCTCCCGTATTGTAAATAGTAATAAGCTGGATATACAATCCTAGCTAAAAAAGATTGAAGGTTGCCGCAAGAGGGAAAAGCCTTTATCGTTCATCATAAAGGCTACTGGACCTCACGCCTGGCGCTTCAAGTTCCCCTACTGTGACAATAATCCAAGGACATTACAACCCAGAATTGACTCACCGGCTTTAGTCAGGTCTCTGTGACCTTCTCAATAATTGACTGTTATAGGCCTGCGTATGCAAATTTTGCAGGCACATTGGACTTGACTCACTTAAGGCAGATACAAACGGTTGAACACGAGGATGTTGCCGAGTATTAAAAGACGAATCCAAAACGCAAAACAGATGAATGTACACGATATTCCTGGGCAAAGAGACAGCTATTGCGCGGTGCGGCGGCCAGCTTATTGGAAGCTTTACGGCCGCTCGCTACTGACCTGCAACTTCAAACCGCATTGAATTTTATGCATAGCTTCTTATTCGCTCAGAATATTGTTTTTGAATGAATCTGTTTTCGATTTTCGGTCGCGGTTTAGCAAAGCATTTATTACGAGGTATTATGACAAGATCGTAAACCTCGGTAGGATGGATTCGTAGTTATAAGTTGTTTATGTTGTATGTCGTGAACTATATATCAATATTCTGTGTCTCTCCCCACACTTCTACCCCATCCCTCGAGTTTTATGTAACAGCCTCGGATCTAGCGCCAGCGCCGGAACTGTTGAAAAGTAGATATATAATCATCGATGTTGTCCATCTATTAATCAATGTTTATATGTTATTCATTAAGCAAAGTACGAAGGGTTGTGCGCCGGCGACAGTGTTGAGAGTAAAATGAGTGCGGAAAGTAAAAGTATTGATTGTGATCCTGCTTATGTGATAAGGCAAGTAAAGTATTTCGTTTCGAATACGTGGTATGTAGAAATGCACTCAGCAGAGCTTCTGGCTGCTGAGAAAGCTCATTCAAGCTTCTTGCATTTACAAAATCTCGAATCGGGAATTGAATTGATCTGTCGCTGGGATGGAAAAAGCTGGGGTTATAATTAACTTTTAAAATTATATTAGAGACATATCCAATAAGACGTGATTTTAATAATATGTGTTGTTAAATGTTTGATGGTCTTAGATTAGTATAATTGAGGCTGATGTCCATTTCTTTAACTTTGGCTTAAAGCATTTGAAATCGCATTCACGATGTGCGTCAAATCTCACGGTGTGCATTCTATGTAATTAGCTAAAGTTAAAGAAAAGGACCTGGAATGAAGGCATCACGACGGTACATCTTGCCGGGTGATTATGCAGGGCTGATATAAAACGCACCATTGCTCAAAGCGGATCTATTTTCGATTGTTTTACTTTTTACCTTTTGTACTGTATCTTGTTTGCTGCAACCATATCTATGTGCAGGAATTAGACCAAAATTCAACCTCGCAAGAAATTTGATTACATCAACTCCGACTGGGATCAGTAGAAAAGTTTGAATCTACCAAATGTAAAACTTTAGATCGCTAACTGACTCGTTTTAATGCTAATGTTCGCTATAAATATACTTGAGTGTTTTTCTACAAATTTTTATTATTTAAAAATTTTACATGAGATTTTTACATTTAAGTACAGTTAAAGTTTATTAACGCATCTTCATAGGTTTCGCAGACATTAATTCGATAGGTCCGTCCAAATGCATTCGTTCATAGTTTATAAAAGCAATTTAAAACGTTGGACCACCCCACTCTGCTATTGCTTACGCAGTGATTCCCGCTATGTGATGTATAGCGACCGGAGCTTTCACAAGCAGCCCACCTGCCCTGATAATTATTACCCGGTTTTTTGCGGGAAGAATGAAACGTAGATTTATTTCAATATAACCGATCAATGTTAGTTGTACGTAGAATACATTTGAAATTATCGTCATCATATCATTAAAACACATTTCATAGCGTTTAAACATTTAGATAAAAGACATAATAGTTATCCCATATATTTAAATTAGAGTAGGACAGTAGGATTACTATTTTAGATTAGATCCTCCTTTTGAGCATATTACTTTATTATGCTGGCTATCTATTGTAAAATGTGGCAATCTAAGTAGATGTAACTATGGTTGATCATTTTGAAGGTGAAAAGAAAATGTACAATTAAAAGCTCAAAGTACTTTTAGAATAATGGATGTAAGACTTATAAAAACTCTTACTCCAGTACTTTCCCATTAAATTGTTTTGGTATCAAAACAGAAGGTATAGTATGGTGCACGGTAGAGATTAACTAAAGTTTCATCTATTTACATTGCTTTAAGTACTCGAAACATTCCTTGACAATTATTGATGTTCATATACCAGTGTATTTTACTACGTAGTTGTCTATGTCAGTGGTATTTAAAGGATATTATCGTAGAGTATGCTCGTTTTACTTGCGTCTGGAATTGGTAATGATGATGTTAAATTAACCCAACAAATCCAGCACACGAACAGCTTGAGCAAACACACCAATGACTTAAATAAAACGAGCATAATCTTTTCGTTTTCTGATGTGTTTGTGATAGATATATTATAAATATAATTATCACAATTACATATCAGAAATCGAATTTAGAAAACAGGTATCCGAGGCTGTTGCAAAAAAACGTTAGATGTGTCGATGTTACAGTTGTAATAGTAGTGAATTCATGTGGTGTTTGTTGTTTTAAAACAAGTGGGTCCCGATGACTTAGCGCTGGTGCAACAATCTTTTTGTCTGTTTACAACAGAGCCGTTTTAGCGGTTTCATAGATTGTGTCAAAATTTTAAATTATATTTACTTATCCGATCATGTCGTTACCATCTGCTTTGTTGCATAAGTTGCATGATGGAGTTGTTTGTTAGGAAACTTGGCTACAAGTTTTTACAGCGGGAGTGATAATGGAGCTTTCACTGCTTCTTGAGTAGATCGTAATTATAGGGAGGAAATTGCTATGCGCCATCATGCATGCAAATAGACATGAGATTGTTAGAATACTCGTGAATTACTCATTTCGGCCAAAATTGTACGTACGCCATAAGTGGACGTAGGGCGTATTATGATTTTCTCTCAGTATTATTAGTTGATATAGCAAAAGATATGTCGGTGTGAAAAGATAAGTCATCAAGGACCCCATAATATTTATAGATCTCTAATTACCACTCTACTCTTGATTAAATGTCTGTAGCGATTTCACATCCACGAGACAGTTACTGATAAAGTGTTATCTTGTGGTAACTTTTATATTGATCGTCGTGTAGCCGAATGACAAGGACGAGCTCGATTTTGCTAACTTCTGGAGCAGGTATCAGAGATTGTAGTGCAGTGGGAATTAGTAGATTACATATAACTTTATTCTGTATTCTCCCGTAAGAGATTCTTGGCGTGGTTCCGTTTTTTTTAGCATTTAATTTCTATTATTAAATTTACTTGCCAGAGAAGTTATTTATCACATACTTTTGCTGACAGAAACACCTTTTTCTATTTCAGTATATAAATCTTGTAGGTAGGGCGAAGATGGCAAATTTAAAATTTATTGTAAAGTCTGATGATGTCCGTTTTGATTAACCGACTGTATGTAATATGGTCTTTAGGAATCAGCAGTAATTGGTAATTTTATCTGTAAATTTAATTTATTTTAAGATTTATAGTTAGGTGATATCTGCATTTTAGCGTCGTGTGCTAAGTCAACATTGATTTAGCCACACGAAATGTTTTAGTTTCGTCTGAGGGGCCGCTACTGTAGTGCGATTGTATGAATTCTGAAATTGCAAAGGGACCTGTATCTTCATCAATATTTAAAATCTCTTTTCCAATGTTTAACTTGCAACTAATGTCCTATTCATGTGTATTTAATTTTCGATTTAAATCATTTTCCTTTTCACTTAATTGCTTTTAAACCATTTCATTTGAAAGTAATTGTCCCGATAGATATAATTTTTCACTTGTCCCCTCCGTCCAGTTGAAAGCGTGTTCATATTATATTTGAACTATAATATATTACAAAATTAATAACTTTTAATTCTATCAAACATTTATTACCGTGTTGTATTTTTAATTATCAATTTAATCTATTATTGTAATAAAAATTAATTTGTTGAAATATAAACGGCGAATATTATGGAAAATTAACATTCACATGAAAGAAAAAACTAACTATTTTGCTTAAGCTCTGAGCGGGCATTGCACAACTCTTGTATTACCCGTATCTTAACTGTACTGAAGAAGTGAATTTACACAAAATTTTTGCTAATACGAGCTTAACAGTTATTCCGTTTCTTATTCGAGTATTAAATAAATCACATAAATTAGGATAACGGTGCAGAAATTTCGCGCAGCATCACTTTCAAACATATGTATAAGTTTTAAGTAAGAATTTTAACGTTAAGAGCTTTTCGACTAGTATACTTAAAACTGAGATCTTAAGAAACGATCTCAATTTTTTCCACATAATTTATTGTATTAATATCCATCCAATATAATTAGATAATAGGTGTATCGGTCAAAAGCATTTTCTAGCTCCTATCTATTAATAATTCAGGTTTAATCTTTAACAAGATCCTTTTATTTTATTGAAAATTACAGGTCCCCTAATCTAGAGAATTACTAACAACTACTTTAAAACTGTTTTCCTAATTCAAAGAAACATTTTTTAGAAATTAACACGATATTGAAATTGATTCAATATTTATAAAAAGGCTAAAAGGTAACTAAAAGATCATTTTTTCTGAAAACATTTATCCTAAAACAAAAGAGCTTTCCTACAATCGCACATACATTTATGGCCCTTTCAAGTCGGATGTTAAGGATTGAGTCACGCGTTTCTTTTGTTATGGATTTAACTTAACAAGCTTTCTAGGCGACGGCGAAGTGGCATAACAATCGTTACATCATTTAAGACAGGAAAGATCTAGTATAAACAAATCATGTCACACTCTCAGAATAATGGTGACCAAATTCAAAAATTCAGAAAATCTGAATTGGCATTTGCATTTAAATACTTTATTGGTCAGGTCCAGTAGATTGCAAACTTTCGTGTCATCTCACTTTCATTCTAAGAGGATAACGTGACGCTGTTCCCGCCACTTCAATGTCTAAGGATCGCAAAAACTTCAATCCCGCTGCAGCAGCGCGCACTGTATATCAGAGGACACGTTCGCAGCTGTGTGTAAATAAAAATTGCTCTGCGGCTGGTAAACAGTTTTGTTTTATGGTATGATTGAAATGAAATGTCGGCTACGATGAAGGCTCTGTAGTTTCACTGTAATTTTAACGCTATTTGTGTGGAAATCGTCTTACACTCTCCTTACATAGACTGGCGTCACTGGACACTGTAAACTTTGTAAGTAGATCACAATTTGAACTCGACACAAGTATATTACAACACACGACGAATGATTTGGGCAATGTTACAAAGCCACATGGGAAATTAAAAAAAGAACCTTACTAAGTTTACATGTCCAAGTACCGCAAAGTTATGATTGAAACCTCAAACCAAGTAGGGACGTACGACTGTTTATTTCTTGAAACCACTATCCAATTCCATAGGCATATGTTAGTTTATATTGTGTGATATTATTATATGCTTTACGAGTTCCCTCTAACATTTAGTTAAGTAACCAAATAGTAATTGTCAATATTGTAATAATGTTTAACGATTTTTTTTAATTATGCCCCAATGAAAAAATATAACATCATTGTCTCATTGTCTTCACTACAGTGTTGAAGTCATACGTCCTATACTAGTTTGTAGAGATAATATGCGATTATCCGCACTAATTGACGCTTTTTCAAGTTTTCTACTTGTGTTTTCACAATGCTACGTTGTAAAATCTGATTCGTTTCCCCTTCTTATTGTAAATCAATATTGTATAAACAATTCAATAAAGTGACTTTGATGTTTAATCGTGAGTTTTATTTTAATCTCCTCTCCGAACCGACATTTACTAGGTTTATATGTGCAATGTACATTATAATTTAGAACAAAAAAACTATAATGCCAAAACTGCAATGAATATAACTTAAAGGTAAAACAAAGAGCATTTTTTTCTCATGTTCATTTAAAATGTTAAAAAAAATATTTTAAAATTTTTAAGTACTTAGGTGTACCGGTATCTAATGAGCGTTTTTTTGTGAAAATAAAACACTAATTATTAATAGGAGAGTAAAAAACATTTCATTCAAAGTATTGGCCATTGTTTTCTACACATTTTGACCACGTTTCTGGCAATTTGTGGATACCACGCCAATAAAATTGTTCGTCTTTTAAAGCAAACCAACCAGACACACAATTTTCGACCTCCTCGTAGGAACCAAAATGCTGCTCAGCCAATGCGTGTCCCATTGATGAAAACAAATGGTAGTCGGAAGGAGCCAAGTCTGGTGAATACGGCGGGTGGGGTAGCAGGTATCAGGTAGCAGCCAAGTGTTTTGATTGTATCCTGAACCGGTTTTGCTTTGTGTGCAGGTGCATTGTCATGGAGCAAAATTACCTTGCCGTGTCTCCTGGCACATTCTGGTCGTTTCTCGATCAATGCATGGTTCAAATTGATCATTTGTTGTCGGTTGCGATCAGTATTAACGGTTTCACCAGGTTTTAGAAGCTCGTGGTACACCACACCTTTCTGATCCCACCAAACACACAGCATTGTCTTCTTGCCGAATCGATCTGGTTTTGCAGTCGATGTTGATGGTTGATGGTTGTCCCGGATTAACCCATGATTTTTTCCGTTTAGGATTCTTAAAATAAATACATTTTTCATCGCCAGTAACAATCCGATGCAAAACCGATTTTCTTTCGTGTCTTTGAAGCAAAATTTCATAAGTGTTTTTTCGGTTTTCCATCTGTCTTTCATTCAATTCATGTGGCACCCATTTTCCACACTTTTGGATCTTTCCCATAGCTTTTAAACGGTCAGAAATTGTTTGTAGTGCAACATTTAACATTTCTGTCATTTGCTTTTGATTCAAAGTGACATCTCCATCTAATATCGTTTGCAATTCGGCGTCTTCAAACTTTTTTGGTGGTCTTCCACGTTCTTCATTTCTCACATCAAAATCATTATTTCTGAACCGTTGAAACCATCTTTTGCATGTTGCTTCTGATAGAGCATGATCACCATATACCTCGACAACCATTCGATGCGACTCTGCAGCACTTTTCTTCAAATGAAAACAAAAAATTAATGATTTCCGCGAATCATCACTTTCTGGTACAAAATTCGACATTTTTAACACGAAGAAAAAATATGATGTTGTCTGTTCAATGACTTGATGTAGACTAAATATGTTTCACAGATGTCATAGCAAACAAACAAAAAAAAATAAAGGCTCGTTCAAAACAAATGTTCCCTATCGAGACATTTGTATTTTGACGCTCACTTCATACCGGTACACCTAGTATTTTTCTTGTATTAACCTATCTCAATGTACCTTAAAGTATTTTTTATACATTTTCGTCAACATACATACATATATAATATATCACGCCTCGTTCCCAGTGGGGTAGGCAGAGACCACCTCTCTCCACCTGCTACGATCCTGGCACACCTCTCTCGCTTCCTCCACTTTCATAAGCGTTTTCATGCACGCTCGTCTGTTGCGTGTGCTTTTGATCCGGCCTTTCTTTAGGACATCTCCGATTTGATCGGAGTATGTCCGCCTAGGTCGACCTGCACCGATTTTTCCAATCATTCTTACCTTGTATATTTCTTTCGTTAATCTTCTTTCATCCATTCTTTCGACATGGCCGTACCATCTAAGCATCCCTTTCTCTATCCTTGTCACTACATCTTCAACCACGCCGCACCGCTTCCTTATTTTTTTTTTTTTTTTTATTTATTTATTTGATTTACCAACGCTTGTATACACTAATTCTTTAACAAAAATACATGCAATTATATTAAATTAAATGTAACAAGGCAATTACAGGTAAATACATCTTACATTTAATATAAACTAATACTGGCAGTTATTGTATATTATATAACGACTATTAAGAGAATGCCATTACAAACTAGGAACTCTTTAAAAATAACTTTTTAATTATTTGGCGGAGCTTGTTGGGTGAATCATTGTGGATGTCCAGGTGATCGCTATACTGGTTGAGCAACTTGCATAGTCTGGAAATTGGAGAGTTTGATCCGAAAACTGTTTTACGAAAGGGCGGCTGGAACGGAGTTATTTTGTACCTAGGATATCTAACAGGGACGCGTAATTGAAATTTTTCTAACAATGGAGAACAATCTAGCTTATTATTAAAGATTTTGGATACAAACAATAAGTCATTTAATATACTGCGATCAGCTAGAGAGATCATTTTAAAATGTGATAGTTGGTTTTTGTATGATGTGATTTCTCGTTTAGGAATTTGACAAGAGAATTTTAGATGTCTAACGAATTTTTTTTGTATCCGTTCCATTCTTAATGTATGGGTAGCATAGTGTGGCCTCCATACGACTGAGCAGTACTCCAAAATATTGCGCACTATGCTGTAGTATAGAGTAATTTTAGCATCACAACGAAAACCTTTTGAATTACGAGTTATGAACCCGAGCATTTTTGAGGCTCGTTTCGTAATATTTTCGAGATGAGGCACAAAAGTCAACCTATTATCAAAGATAATCCCTAGATCTCTAATTACTTCGAATTCTTGGAGGATATTTTCTTTTATGCTGTATTTGTAAGTGATTATGTTACTTTTCCTAGCATATCTTACAACGAGACATTTATTACAATTGAGGACCATGCCATTGTTATCAGACCATTCAACCAGGGAGTTAAGATCCTTTTGCAGTTTTAGAGAATCATCATTTGTTTCAATGGTCTTGCTCATTTTAAGGTCGTCAGCATACATATAGATTTTTGAAAATTTAATGTTGTTGGGGATATCATTGACAAAAATATTAAATAAAATTGGTCCCAAGTGAGACTCTTGAGGCACTCCTGAAGTAACGTTTCGTAGGTGAGATTGAAAGCCATTCACAGCGACAAAGAAAGAGCGATCATCAAGATAGGATTTGATCCATTGCAAAAACATATCCGACAATCCATACGCTGACAGTTTTTGCAGTAGGATGTCATGCGCTACACGGTCAAAAGCTTTACTGAAATCTGTGTAAACGACATCAACCTGTTTACCAGCATCAAGTGCTTCAATTAGGGTCTCGGTGATGTCGACCAAGTTCGTTGCAGTAGATCTATGCTTAACAAACCCATGTTGACTGTTATTTAAGAGTTGATAAAAATGATGTTGTATGTATGGGCAGACCATGGATTCGAAAACTTTAGCAAAACTTGATAATATTGATATTGGTCGATAGTTGTTTATATGATTATCACTATTTGTTTTGTATACGGGTATTACTTTTGAAATCTTCCACATTTTCGGAAACACTCCTGATTGCAAGGAAAGATTGTAAATTAATATAAGAGGTTCAACTAACAGATTGGCACATCGGGCCAAAAATATAGATGGTATACCATCAGGCCCGGCGCCCTTGTTAATATCAATAGTCTTCAATTTATTTAAGAGTAAGGACTGGGCGATAACTGGCAAAGCCAAAGGTAATGTATTATTTTTCCTAACAGCTTCCGCATAATCTGTAGATACTTTAGAAGAATCAATTTTATTAGTGAAAACTGAAGCAAAATGTGAACAGAACATTTCGCATATCTGTTGGCCGTCAGAAGTGGCTATGGCGCCATCTGTCATCAGACTAGGATAGAAACTTTGGCCACCTCGCCTCGATTTTATGTAGGACCAAAACAATTTAGGATTTTTGGTAATTTGGAGCTCAATATTTTGAATATACTGTTTGTAGCAATTCGTTGTTAGACGAGTACAGCGTGAACTTAGTAATCGCAATTCCAGTTCGTCCATAGGATTTTTATATTTATTGAAGCGACATCTAAGATTATATTTTTCTTTTAGACATCTAACTAAATTTTGGCTAAACCAGGGTGGGTAATGTTTTCTTTTATACTTTTTCTTTGGTACAAACTTCTGTATTAGTTCAGTTAATTTATTGTAAAAGAGTTGTAAGCGATCGTCAACGTCATGAATATGTTCAAACAACTCGTTCCAGTTGCAGACTTCGAGACCTTCGAAGATTTTATGGTAGTTAGCTTTATAAAAATTGAGTTTAACCATTTCACTATTATAAGGGAGTTTTATTTCATTAATTAGGGTAATATCAACATCAAGCGGAGGGTGTAATTGATCGATTATACTTAAAGTGCTTAAAGAGTGACTAACCGTACAAAACGATGTATTCGAGATAACCAAATCAAGTATTCTGTTGGAGGAATTAACTATAGAATTATGTTGGGTAAGACCATTAACATGTATAAAGTCTACAAAATGTTGACATAAGGTAGGTACAACGTGTGGCTTAGAGGAATCGCTCAACAAGCTCCAGTTCATACAAGCTAAATTAAAGTCACCTAAAATACAAGCAAAGATGGCTTTCTCTAGAACACTATTACAGTTTTCAATAAAAAGATCCAATGTGGAGTGCCGTACGGGAGGCGGTAAATATACTGCACAGAATGCCATTAGTTGGGTTGTGTGAGAGATAGGAATTTCCACCGTTATCCAAAGATCTTCCAAAATTGATTCCCAGGCATACATTCTTTTAGAGTTTATCTTTCTAGATACAGCAATAAGCACTCCACCTCCATCTTTTTTGCACGAATATGAGGCGCACCGATCCCTTCTATGTACTACATATCTTTGGTCAAACAACTCGGTATTAGATATTGTGCTATTCAACCATGTCTCAGTGAGAACAATAATGTCATAGTCGTTACACAGTATTTGCCGGTGGAGTTCATGTGTTTTAGTTCTTAAGCCGCGTGTATTTTGGTAATATACTTTTAGGTTCGCGAAAGAACGGGTTTTATAGGCCAGTGAATAGCACCAAGAAGTAGACAACAAAGTAAATTGATAATAGTAATTTAAACTATATGTTTTAGCGTTTCCATGTTCCTTACAAGTATGTGTTCAGTTTCATCGCTTTTTCTGATAAAGACTTTGCCGTTACGAACCCACACGAATTTGTATCCCAATTCTTTGGTTCTCATTCGGGCAGCCGCATGAAGAGTCTTGTTAATCGGCGATAAATGTTCAGTGACGAAAATGGGTGATGATTTTCCAGTCAAATTTATATGCGTACTGTTTAACTTATTTTGCGGGTGAGTTTTATTAAATCTTATCACTGCAGCTAGAAATTCATCACGAAGTCGCGGAGAAGCAAGCTGGACAATGATGGAACGAGGGCGAGAGGTAGTGCGATTAATCTTGGATGTACGTGTTATGTGCACTATTTTGTTATCGTCTAAACAGCACCCGACAACTTTACCGATCTCTTTAAACATTAGCATCAAGTTTTCGCTCTTGCTTTCAGGTACACACTGAAGTTCAATGTTGTTCCGACGGCCCAGTTGCTCCAGTTGATTTATTCGCATATTGAGATCATCGACGGTAGTCTTTATTTTAACAAAATTTGAAGTCACTTCAGTTACTTTTGATTTGAAACCTTCAGATTCCTTCTTCAAGTCTTTGTACTCACAATGTATGAAAGTCATGGATTCCTTTATTTCAATAAGTTCGTTACGTATTGGTTTAAGTTCTGTGTCAAAAAAGTTTTTCAAGTTGTCCTGAATCTTACAGAGAATGTCATTCATGTTTTGGTTAATCACATCCTGTACAATTTCGCGTATATCATTTTTGGTAAGTGGTAAATTAGTACTATCCGTCTGCGAGACTAACCCTTGCCGTTTAGTCCCTCTTGTGTTGGTATTACATCGAGATGGTTCTTTTTTTGAGGTTTTTGCTGAATTACGGGTACATTCCGAACAGTTCCAAGCAGATCGCATGCCTGGAGAAATCGAGGATTCATCAAGACATATACAATTAAGATGGAAATATTTTTTACATTTTATGCATAAAATATGCTTGTCCCTGTTGTTCGAGTCAGGCGTACAGCAACCCCAATCTGAACTGGCCATCTTGAAATCAAATTTAGAAGTTAGATAGTTAAAATTATCACACTGTTCCTCACTTTGTCCATCCGTTTCACTCCTGTTATACTTCTCAGGCTTCTCATCTCCACAGCATTAATCTTACTTTCATGTTTCTTCTGCCATACCCAACATTCACTACCATACATCAGTATGGGGACCAACACGCCTCTATGCACAGCCAGTCGTGCTCTTTGTGAGACGTTCCGGCTATTCATAAAGTTATGAAGTGCCCCATTGACTTGATTCCCTTTTAAAACTCTTCTTTCAATATCATCATCACACTTGCCATCTCTCGTAAACTGTGAACCCAGATATACAAATTCTTTCACTTGTTCCACTTTTTGTCCCTCAATCATAATGTCACAGTTTGTCATACATTCTTCTCTTTCAAAAACCATTACTTTCGTCTTGCTTACATTCACTTTCATTCCTTTGCTTGTTAAAGCTCCATGCACCATGTCGACCATCGCTTGCAACTCCCTCTCCGATGATGATAATAAAACTTGATCATCAACGTATAGGAGGCACTTGACGGTCAACTCATTCATTCTTAGTCCATAAGCACTATCTTTCAAATCTTTCAAGCAATTATCTAAAAATAGGTTAAACAGCCACGGCGAGGTCACACATCCCTGTCTAACACCCTTCTGGATGCTAAACCAGTCTGAGTAAGCTCCGTTTATCCTGACACAAGCACTGGAACCCTCATAAAGTGATTTCAATGCTCGTATCAGCGTGCTGTTTACTCCATAAGCAGACAATATGGACCACAATTCATTCCTCACCACTCTGTCATAGGCTTTTTCCAAATCTACGAAAGCGCAATAGACCTTTTGGCTATGTGCCAAACATTTTTCGGTTATGCTACGTAAGGAAAAGACCTGGTCCATGCATCCCATTCCACTTCTAAATCCTGCTTGTACATCCCAAATTTTCTCTTCAGTTTCATTCATCACTCTTCTAATCAGTATCTTTGCATACAGTTTGCCGACGACGCTCAGTAAGCTAATGCCACGATAGTTTTTACAGTCTTGCTGTGACCCTTTTCCTTTATATACCGGAACGATTACGGCTTTGCACCAGTCATCTGGCACTTTGCCGCTCCTCCAACAAATCTTGAAAAGGTAGTACAGCTGACTAGCTACCACGCCCTGTCCAGCTCTCAGCATCTCGACCGTAATCCTATCATATCCTGCAGCTTTACCCAACTTCATACTATTCATTGCATCTAAAATTTCTTTCATACTAATGTTACTTTCATTCCCACTCTCAGTTTGACCCCTACCGGGGTTTGGCACATGCGTATCTTCTTTCTCGAATAAACTTTCAAAATATTCCTTCCACCTCTTTAGTATACATTCTTCACCTGCCTCAAAGCTTCCATTCTGGTTCCTGATTTCGCCATGTGAGCTTGTATTATTAGCTCTGGCTATTCTTATGGCCTTCCAGAAGAACTTAATGTTCGTCCGGAAGTCATCAGATAACCTTCTTTCAAATTCATCTCTATCAACCATTTTCTTTCTTTCCACCACTTCTTTTGTTACGGTCTTACGTCTTTTATACTCATTCTTCGCATTTTGTACATCCTCTATCGTTGCCTTGTCAATTCTATGATTGGCTTTTGCTGCCAACCAATCCTGCCATGCTTTCCTCTTTTCAGACACCGCCTTCCGAATTTTTGCACTTACAGTCTTCAACATATTATACTTCTTTTTCTTCTCTTGCTCACACCACATACATCAGTGGCCGCATTCACAACTCCATCCTTGATCGACTTCCATAACTCTTCAACCTCACACATTCCTTCTAATCTGTCAAATTTATCAATCAATTTACTCTTATACTTCTCTCATTTCATCATCTTGCAAAACCTCGACTTTCACTCTTTCTAGCACACTCGTCAACAAATACATATTTTTTTTATTTAATTCAAGGAGCCTACCCCACTGGGAACGAGGCGTGATATATATGTATGTCATTCAAGGATTATGGCATAGGATTCAAAATATGCGATGATAACGCACTGTGCTAAAATTGCCGACGTTAAAACGGCGAAAATTAGGTTACGTTTAATAGTCTTTTTAAAATTTTAACATGGCAATGTTTTTACTTTTATATACCGTCTTAAACTATTGAAATAGATATTTTAGATACACATGTTATAAAAAGAAAATATAAAAATTTTAATCTTAAGTAAATGTGTAAAGTTTTAACATGGACAAGTGGTTACTATAAAAATTTTAATTAAATGAATAATAAAACACCTCTCTCAATATAATATTTATTAAAAAAGATTATATTATATTATATTTTTTTATTATTCTATGACATAAAACAGTATGCAAAATATCTCTCATATCTATGTACGTACTACAATGTAAAGGCATTATTCGGACGTTATATTATATTTGTCAGTTTCATAAAGAAACACGCGTGGGTTCAAAGAGTCTTGATTGTCCACCTGTTATCTCAAGTTAAGATTGTTATGGGATTTATTTAAAATGTTACAGCAAATAGTTTTCCATTTCTTGCACATAGACTGTTACCAGGATGTAATATTACCTTAACAAGTAAGGTAATAAGGATGTATATAAAACAATAAAAGAAAATAATTCTACAAAAACCCGGTGTTACGATACACAAAACAAAAAAAAAAGATTAAAATTATTTGCTAAATAAAAAAGGTATGAATGATGATCACCACGTCCTAATATAAATCAGACTGCAGTTTTTGCATTCGCGAATTAAAAGCAACGTTTACTGTTCTGTAAATCGGTAAAAACGGTATGTCAACATCATCTTAATTGTCATCATCATCGGGCGCCCAATGAATGTTAACTTGATGCATTACAGTATTAACAAAACCTCACAACGCAACACGACAGTGCACATCAAGATATCAAACATAAACTGCAACGAAGCGTAGTTAAAATTATCCAAATAATAGTTTATAAAAAACCAATTTTATCGGTATAGCCAACATGTATTGACGCATGTAATTTTATTATGTAAATGTTATAACTATGTACACTTAATAAGTATCACTTAACAAATTTCACGTATGCAAATTTCCAATTGGTAATTTTTGTTAAAAAAAAAAAAATAACTCGCGGCAGCAGATATGCCATTCACTTCACAATATATGAAAATAAAATTCTCATTCGCAACAAATTCACAGTGATTCATGCGATATATTAATATAATAATCATAAAATTTGGGTTTTATGTATGCATATATAAAACCCAAAATTTATGTCAGTGGCGTGGCGTTTTGTTTAAATGTACTATTAGACTTTAGTCATTCCGAATGTAAAATGTTCACATTACATATACATCAGACGTGTAAGTCCATATATATGTATACATAAACATGAAAAATTTTTATATATGGAAATGACTGAAGTGTGATAGTACAGTTAAACAAAATGAAACACCACAGACATCAATTTTGGGAACCATAGTCCCAAATAATAAATTTAAGTGAAACAAGAATACCCAAATAAGAAATGTTAGAACGCTATAAATGGTGGTAACATTCATATAATGCGATCTTACTATTATGGTTTCCATAACGCTATAAGTTGGTCGACTTGAACTCGAAGAGAGCAGCGAGGGCAAAATGGTCAGAAGCGTACTTGTGATTCGGAAGGAAACCCATTTTCTCACACTCCCCGTCTGTTGGCAAACGCAGGCGCTCCAACAACTTCAACGTACTGCAACGGCTAAAATAAATAATAATAGCTCTCTTATAATTTCATCTTCATAACATTTAAATAAACATATTGGAAATAATCGATTATATTTACAAATAAGTAGTATTAGTTGATGATAGTTGAACTCGATAGTTTTCAAAACGATTTTCTCACGGATGTTTATTTTATATTATATCATTTAGTATACCTCACTGTTTGTTCGCGCTCCACCTTATGTTGCAAATTTAATTTTTTTCCGGTATTAATTACCTAAAATATATGTAGTCGACGGTGATCCAACAGTTCTGGAACGTAGTTGCCTCCGGAGCTCCGTCAGCTTTTTGCTGTGAATACACGGACGTTAAACGCAGCGCGTGGTCCAGTTCACCAGTGTTGAAGAGCGTGCTGTATTCATCTTCTGACCACAGCACTCCTTCCATGCCACTCCCAATCTGCCTTCCACAAGCACGCTCCGAATTGAAGATCTTACAAATAAAAAGATAATGGTACATAAAACTGGTATAATAAAGAATTATTTGATGATAGAAAACAATAGAAAACAAACTGTGGACTCGGGCTAGTAAGAATTACGATAAGGTAACCCCTGTCATGGATGAAAGGCGACTGAAATGGTCCTTGAGTTTATGACCCTTTGAGAATCAACATGCCTCAGTGGAATAACAAATGCGAATTGATCACGTATTTGCCGTAGCACAGCAAGGATACTATGAAGGCCTCTTCTTCTATACCTAAAAGAACATCTGTGCGTTGCGTAGAACTGCTTGGATCCCTTTTAATAAATTCAAGGAGATGGTGGTGACTCCAGGGGACCGGTGGTGTTTCTAGGGGTGAAAATCTCAAATAATCCTGACTCCCGAATACGCGCATTATTAAATAGATTTAATATTATTTTAAAACAAATATCAGTTTTAATTTGACAGTGGGTAGTACAAACTTACTTTTATTATTTCACTTATTAAGCACTATGCTTTACAAACCTTAATCATACTGTCGTCTGCTTCGGTTCCCTGCAAACGGTTGAGATATACGGAAAGATGTTGACAACTATCCGTGACACCAATCTTCCTCCAGTCAGAGTTATCTCGGAACAAGCTCGCCCTGCATGAACAACAAGTTTATTTAAATTATATACAATAAAGGTTTAACAACCAATTGATGAAATCAAAAAACTTCCTTCCTTGCACGGATTTTATGTATTAAAACATTACAACCCTATCAGATTGGGTGATGAAACCAATTAAATATAAAAAGTAACATGAAAATAACCTAACGTGCCCTCTGCTTAACAGCTTGATGACGACACTATCGGGCGGTGAATTTAGATCCCCGGTTAGAATGATTGGATAGTGTCCTGATCTGGAAAAATGTAACAAGCAATAAATATATTAATTATTAATAAAATTAGTGGTATGATTCGAGCTTTATTAGACCATCTCGAAATGACTGTTTATGATGATCGTTTACTCACTTAGTTCCGGTGTGATAGTAAGCGAAACGGTCGATCTCAGCAAGGAATAGTTGCATCTGTGCGAGCCGTACATCAGTGCGTTTGGGATTATAGAGAAGGTGCGTTGTGGCAACGACGAGGGATGTGGCCGGTGCACGCGAACCTCGCGGCGCCAGTCGCAATGCTAAGCCAACGTTATCTCTATTCAACAACGGCAGTTCCGGCTGATAGTATTCCACCTGCATATATAAAACTAAGCTCACTTCTTTCTACTCTATTCACAGTTAAATCTATTGTATTGGTTGTGCTACGCGTCAAGTAAAGGCGCGGGTTCGCTCACCCGCTGAAATTGAGTTTCCAGTGAAGGAAAATGTAGTTCTTAAACAGACGTTCCAGTAATACCAGTTTTAGCATGTGATATCCATTAACATACACTTGGCGCGGTGGATCTCTCTATAAATCGCTTCACTCTTGTCAGAGTGGTCGTGGTTATCATCATCGCGGTGGATAATTAGTATTAAGTCTTCGTACGTACAATAAGAGAATTTTTTATCCTTAATACATTACCACTACCACTTATCAGCCCTATAACGCCCCCTCCTAGGCATAGGCCTCTCTCAAGGATATCCACATCACGTTAATACACATTTCAATTTAAATATGAGAGATAGCCATCGCATAATTTAGACAATCTCTCTTTGTGCGATATTCAATCTTTTTCTTACTACTACCATTGGGAAGCCAAAGTACAATTTTCAACACGCGTTGAGTTCACATTTGAGGTCAGATAATATCAAGACACTTTTATTATAGTAACACAATCGCAACCGCACAATGCGTTCAAGACACAACAGAAGACCTTCATACTGAGATATTTTACACGTGTAAAAGATCGTGGCAAGTTAACAGACACGCGTGCAAAGAGTCTTTTTTTAATCTATGAAGCGATGGGACGGGTGGGTCGGTCACCTGGTGGTGATACGACTGATAATATCAAAGAGGCGCTAGTTAGGGTGACATTCATCACATTATGCTCGTCGCCTTAAGACATAAGATGAAAAATCTCTGTACCCCAGTAATTTCACTTGCTACAGCACCTTTCAAACTGAAATAGAGTAACGTTCGACGGCATAAATAAACGTTGCAGTAATCTCTACCTAATCGGTATCCGGTAACAAAAACCTATCACCAAAAGTAGGTTATTTTAGAATTATTGTATCAAGTTTTCTTAGCGTACGAGTTTAATAACAGATATCTACCCAAATTTTTATATTCAACAAAGTTCTACTAGTTAAAGTTCTACTGTAACAAAAGTTATTTTTAAAACATTAAAAATAATGAACAAATTGACTAATATCAACTGGTAAAGTGGACATTATCAATTTGGGTAATCTGTGTCTCAAGAACGACCAGTTCAAGTTCCTGTGGTATGTATAATTCACGTGTTCGCCTTGACTCATTTCATGCCTCTCGTACGTAATGCTGTCCATAAGTGGAGAATATCCATTTCTTCTACTTGTTATTACACTACAAGAGTTTTAATTACAGTATTCGCAAATTTATTTTGGCTTGCGATACATGTTCCTCTGATTTTTATAGAGGGAACTAGATGATGATGATGATGCTATAACCTAAATACAAACTATCTATTGGTGACGGATATCTCTAACCGTAAATCATGTAAGTACCTATAACAGCTTGTCTCTGCATATATATAGTATTGCACTACAGTTAATTATATTATTAGCATGCAGAGATATACAAGGTTAGGTACTAAATTTCTGTGGAAATTAACGAATATCTTGACTATAGGAACTTGTATAATTTACCACCAAGTGCACATCCCGTAAGTTTGGAGTATAAAAAGAAACTTATATTGCAACATTATACATAGACTTCATGTTAATTAGAAAACGTTTTATATAATAGCAATATAGAAAACATATAATAATAAACAAAAGAACCTATGCGGATAAATACATATATATTATCAGTATTGTATGTAGCAAAATAAACATTATAGGGGAATAACCTCACCATATCATAATGTACACAAAAGGATTAAAGCTCAAAACTAACTAACAATGCTTGCTTGTGAACGAGGCGTGATATATATGTATGTATGCTTGTCTGTAATATATATACTGAAGCAATAACACAAATCACTCTATGTTACAAGTATGCAGCATACATTATTTTCTTACTATGTTACTACATTATTGCTGCAAGATAAACAAACTTTTAAATCACATTTAATAGCAGTCTAGTCGATTTGACATCAAAGCTGTTGCAACATATACATATAAAGGTTAAAGGCTAGATTTCCATCAGTGTTTCCAAGACTTCAATTGCCAACCTATTGGCCAAACCTATTGAAGGCAGCCACTATGTCTAACGAGTTGTTGTTACATGAAATCGGCAGATTAAGGCCATAGTCGATAGAGAGCATTTGATGGGATCTTAACTCTAATAAAAAACAACACTAACGAAACTTACACTAATATGATCTTCTAAGTGAAACATGGAGCGTTTGAAGTAGATAGCGCAGCCATCATGCCGATGCCCAGTTTTCTGTTTGAAAATTCCACAATATCCAACCTCTTCAAACTTTGAATAAAAACTTTTTATGTGCGATGCTTGGACCTCTTGAAGACACAGGATCTTTGACAATAAGACCATTCTTAGTGAAATGAATACCCATCTTTACAAACTGGACTAGTGTTTTTTTGTGAGCTACAGTCAGCCACACATTTATGTAACATGGCATGATTTTTAAAAATATGTAGTTTACCTTCAAGTTTTCTTAAAAAAAAGCATTTTAAATATACTTACATCAGGATCATAACTTAGAATCTCTTCATAAAGTCGTGCTGAGCGTATTCTCCATATGAGATCTTGTGGTGAACATTGTGTGTACAAGTATGGGTGGCATTCCAGCAGATATTGCGCCAGGACATTATATGATATAATTTTAAACTTAAAACTGTTAGCTACAAAAATTTTAATTAAATGTTAGATCATCAAATACATAAAACCATGTGTTTTGGTTTTTATTTTTATATCAAAAAATAGAGATATGTGCACCATATATAGGCAAAAATAGAACAAAATTTATGATAATTATTTAAAATAGTAGATTATGTTATTTATTTCAAAATATAAAATTTGAACATAGAATTTTGTGCAAATGATTATTTAAATTTTCTTGCCATTGTAAGCATTATTCCACTTATCTACTGGCTCCCACATTCTAGAATTCGTAGATATTTCTTGTTTCTTATTTTGATGATTATTAAATGTTGATTCCCTAAAAAAATATATAAAGTATAACAAAAACTTCCTGACTATATATATAAACAAATATCATAACTTTATAACAAGAACAAATAATTTAGACAAATTGTTCACTTACACTTCAAACTGTCCACCATAACTAACGTAATTTGAATTAGGTTCGAGTGGCTCACTCATTTGGTTGTCTGTTTTTTCTGCATATGGTTTTGAAAATGACTTCTTAGTTCGGAAACTTTTCCTTTTATTAGCCAGCAACCGCCACTGTTGATTGTTGTGAATGAATGGGGTGAGTGATACGTGACTTTGATTCAATAGAGAACTGCATGTTTTGCTTCTACAACTCATATGTGATAAATATACATTTGATATTTTATTACTAAAGTTCTCACATGAGGGCTTTAAGAATTTGCAAAAACTGTAAGTCAATTTCAGCATATCTTTGTAAATGATTATAATAATATATATAAAGGTATCATGTTAATAAGTATTTATAAGTAGCTCATATGAAGGCTGTTCATGATGAGTTTTAAAATATATGCTTATTGTTAATACAATACAATTACACAATTCTTTGGATGGCATGGAATTTGCTCTATGTTGTTCAGTACTGAGAACTGCAAAGAAAAATAATCATTATTTGTTAGATGTTATTTATAGAAATATAAATTTCTGTAATTAATACACAAAGCAGAATTCAATTTATATGTAGGCAAAGCAGATCACTGTATCATGTATAAGTAAACACACAAGATGGAAGCACTTGTCAGTGCATCTACATACACATTATTTTGGAATGAGATTTTTTCATTAAAAGAAATAATATAAAGGAACTTCTACAATAGCTATATATATCAAACTAATCCTGAAAACCAGATTTTAGCATATAATTCTAACCTTCGTAATTTTATTAAATTATCAAAAATACAAAGAACAAATTGCAAAACCTTTTATAATTCTTTAATAGATTGCAATCCTTCAATGACTTAAACTTAATATAGAATTATGGACAAACATCACAATAATTTGACATTAGAAAACAATGTTTATGCACTTTAATGTGAATCATATGTATTTTATTTCAGAACGTCTCTTTTGATTTCGTACATTTTTTTACAATATACTTCACTTTTAAATTTAACACTGAAGTTATATAACTTATAAATCGTCAATCTCACAAAAACAATTTCGTGGCAAAATGACAAAAATTTTAATGTATATCTAGAAAATAAACAGTGCATAAATAACACTAATGACAAAAAATTTAAACAACTTACATGCATATAAATAAATCCATAGCTAAAATTTATACAGGCAAAGAGCAAATACCATGACGAACACCTCAAATCTATAACAACAAATATATTTTCATTGACCCACCGACCTCTCCTATCGCATCGTATGTCTACCAGTCTATCACCTATACTATACAGATAATCAAAGTATTTTTATAAAACCTGACAGTTCATTGTCAAAAATGCATAGATTATATTTTTATATTATGTACATACTGGTTAAAAAAATTTGAGTTTTTTAATTTTTTTTCAAATGTGGGGTTCAAAATTTAGACGAAAACTCCAATTACTGTGTTTATGAGTTTATTAATTAATTATAGGCTATCCGAACTTAAAATAGTTCCAAATACTGCACATCCATAAAAAAGTCTTCATCGGAAGAGAAAGACGAGGAAGACGCAGTATTTATGATAAACCTTTTCTCCTGCATCTCAATTAATCGATCTTGTTCTATGAGCTCATTTTAAATTTTTATTACATGTTCACAAGATTTTCGTCATAAATCGATCCCTATTTAAGAGTAAGCTTCTTCTGTTAAAGATTTTATATCACTTGCAGGTCTATCAACGTTTTTACCCGCAACTTTTTGTTTCATTATTTCCGAGATTAATTCGATGAGCTTTAACGTACTATGGTAGTCAGCAGACTATTTTCTCCACCAGCATGTACAATGATCCATCTAAGCCCAGCCGAAATACTTTTAAATGAGCATGCAATATCTTTATTCTGCCAGCATTTGTTCACTGAACATGAACCGTGTATGTAGATTTCGTCTAAATAAACCACATCGAGCTTGTCATCTGTTTTTCGATTCTTTTGCTTACGCTCCAAATACTTAAATCTTTATGTCATGTCGCTCCATTAAAATAATCCTTTTTAATTGGCACTTCACGAATTCGAATCCTATGTCTTTCAAACTAAGTCTGAAGACAAAATAATATTGTTATTTTTAGATTATATTCAAACTGAAAGAAAATGAAATTCAAATTTGTTATCTTAATGATTCTTTACTCCATTGAAATTGATTTTCTCTCGAAGAATTTGTAGCAATTTCATGACAGTGAGTATTTTTTTTTCGTACAGTGTAAACCTCATTTATCTTGTTTCTGATCAATTCTAAATCAAAACTATCCGTTTATGTTTTTTGCTACCTTTCCTCTTTTTACCGGGAGTACTAAATACGCCTCTGTTAGATCTGCCTTCAGCAACAATACGCCTTATGGTAGTATTAGAAACCCCTGAAATAAACCAAAGTTTAGAATTTATAATATATTACAAATGAAAAATGCAATAAACCAAAGTATCAAGACGGTTATTCCTACTAACCAGTCAACGCTTGCACATGGTCCAATATTGATGATTGTGTTTGTTCTGCACCTTGTTCACCAAGTATTCTTTTTTATAAACATTGAAAGCAATATTTCTTGCTTGCGATCGAAGAGGTTTCTTCGATATTTTCACCACTTTTTAAAGGAAATTTAAAGCCATAAAAATTCCTCGAAATTTCAGTTGACAGATGACAGTTTTTTTGTTGCCATATGAAAATCGCTATTTTTTAAACTTTTTTTGTCATCAAATCCTGGTAGACCTATATATACATATATTAATAACTATCAATAGTTTAAAATAGCGATATGAATAACAATTTACGTGCTAGGTATAGAGGATACTTGACTTTAATTTTTATCTTTCCATTAAACAATTTTTATTGTTGTCATATATTTTTTTTAATTTATCCGCGACCGAAATCTTTGTAAATACAAAGCCCTGTACTGACTTTTATCATTACCTGACAGTCTTAAACTATTATGATAAAATAAATAATTTAGAACGAGATGTCCATTTATTGTACAAAATAAATAACTGTATTAATTTTACTAACCTTAAAATTTTGGCTATGAAATGTAGACATTTATTTATAAATGTTTTCTTTATTTATAATAGTCTTCACAAATTATTTTGTATGTACTAAGATATATTAGGTTGCCATTTATATCAAATCGGAGATGTCCTAAAAAAAGGCCGGCCGGAAAAGCACACGCAACCGACGAGCGTACATGAAGACGCTTATGAAAGTGGAGGAAGCGAGAGAGGTGTGTCAGGATCGTAGCAGGTGGAGAGAGGTGGTCTCTGCCTACCCCACTGGGAACGGAACGAGGCGTGATATATATGTATGTATGTATGTATATTAGGTTGGGGAAAAAGTCTTTTCGCATCATAGTATGTATGAACTTGTAATAAAATCTCTTTGGCTATACTATTTGTATCTGGCTGGTTTTGGTATCATTGAAAGTATAAATTTTGAAGAACAATTCCCAATTCAAATTAGGAAAATCTGTGATTTTCATTTGTTTTTCGTACTGTCAAGATGAGTGCGTCTAATGAAGAAATTCGATACATTTTATAATTTTATTACAAAAAAGGTAAAAATGCAACGCAAGACGCGAAAAAAAATTGTGATGCTTATGGAACTAGTGCAGTGTCTAGGAGATTAGCACAAATTTGGTTTAAGCGTATTCAATCCGGAAATTTTAATGTCGAAAATGCACGTCGCTCTGGTCGCACTATTACGGATAAAATGGATGCCATTTTTGAAAAAGTGGACCAAGATCGGCATATCAGTTGTTACGACGTAGCTGAAGAACTGGGAATTGACCACAAAACAGTTTTGGCGCATTTGAACAAAAAGGGTATACAAAAAGCTCGATATTTGGGTACCTCACGAGCTCACTGAAAGAAACCTAATAATGAACCGTGTACTCGTTTGTGATTCTTTATTACGACGTAATGACACCGAACCATTTTTAAAGAAGCTGATTATTGAACTTTTTTCTTAACTTTATAGTTATCACTTGAGTTTTGAACAGTCACCGACGTCTAGTGTTTTGTTACCAAAACTATGCACCAATATACAAACCTTTGGTTCATCTACATGAGCCATTGGGTCGTTTATAGGTGCACACACGTTTTTCAATGTTTTATTAGTAAACTTTACATCATTAACCCTTCTTTGCATGATGGTGGAAATTTCCATCATAATATTTAATAAAAAAAAAAAGGTTTATGCAAGGTCGATCTACTGTAAATTAGTTGTTGCTGGCAACTTTTATATGACTATAACGAATAAAAAAACACAGTGGTAAATAAAAACAAACGTCATTGTCAATTTTCAAGCCTTTAACTTGTCATTCCGCAGTTTGCGAAGTTTGGAAAAATATGTGCTAAATAAATTGTTTTAATAAACTAATGTGGGATTTGTATGCTACCTAAAAGTGATAATGAGTGAAAAAAAGGTATGTATTTATTGTTTTTATTATTTTATGAGCAATTTATATCGACTTATCCATAATAAATCACCTTAAACTATGTGACAGAAATTTACATCACTATGCAGTGCCATAATGAAAAATGTGAGTGGCGAAAATGATTCATTAGAACTTATGTTATTTTGCAGGTATACCTGAAAAACAGCGACATTGAAACTTAGTCAGTTGAAAGGCGGTTATCTCTCGGAAGATGGCCTTGATAACGAAGATTCTTACGATGAATGCCATAATGATGACATTATAAAAGTGATACAGGAGGATAATGATGAAGATGATGTGGGGGATGAAAATGCTGACATTGATCCTCCTCAGGTATAAAATGTTACTATAGAAGACCAGGAACCCACTCACAGTCATCTTTATCTAATTTCCTGTCTTCATCCAGTTTTTCATTTGACAAGAGAAGCTTAATTTGGAAAAAAAGGAATCTAGTGTATGACATAGATAAAATAACTTTTTTGGGGAGTTATGCCACTCCTGATGATATTTTACACCTGGAAACCCTTTACCAATGTTTCAACCATTTAATCACAAAAGATTTTATCAATAGATTAGTGGAGCAGACAAATTTATATATAATACAAAGTAATCCCAGTTCATCTACAACATTTACAGAAAATGATTTGTATAAGTTCTTTGGTATCTTGTTATTTATGTCAGTACATAAATTTCCCAGCACAAGATCATATTGGTCACCAAAGTTTGGTTATAACCCCATTTCAACAACAATTCCCCTAAACAAATTTGAGAAACTAAAGTTATCATTGCATTTCAACAACAATGATCTTCATAAACCTATAGGCGATCCAGAACATGACAGACTTCATAAAATCTGCCCTGTAATCAAGCACCTCAATGAGAGGTTTGCCACAGTGCCAATGGACCAAAGACTTTCTGTGGATGAACAAATGTGTTCCACAAAAATAGGACACTTTCTAAAGCAGTATCTGCCCAATAAGCCCCACAAATGGGGCTTCAAATTATATGTTCTTTGTAATTTGATGGGATATGCCCATAAGTTTGAAGTATGTTCTGGACAAGAGAATTCAGAAAAACTCTCAGATGAACCAGATCTTGGTGCAACAGGAAATGTTGTAATCCGTTTGCTTTGCGGAATGCCAAGGAAAATATACTATATCATATATTTTGATAATTTTTACACCTCTTTGCCATAAGTGTATTTTTTAGCTAAAGCTGGAATTCACACTGTGGGAACTGTGCAACAAAACAGGATACCAAATAATAAACTACCAGAAAAAAAAGATTTCATGAAGAAATCTGTGCCCAGGGGTAGTGATGAACAGAGAGTTTCTACACTTGATGGTATAGATATGAGTTGTTTAGCTTGGAAAGACAACAAGATAGTAACCCTGTTATCTACTTATGCTGGAGTATTGCCTGACTAAAGTCCATAGATATGACAAGTCAAAAAAAGAAAAAATTGATATTACTTGCCCATTTATTGTTCAGGAATATAATAAACACATGGGAGACGTTGATCTTATGGACAGCTTTTTGGGCAGAAATCATATAACAATGAGATCTAAAAGTGGTACTTGCATTTTTTTTTTCATTTATTTGATCTTGCAGTAATAAACTCATGGATGTTTATAAAAAAAATTCTAAAAGAGCTTGCTTACAATGAGCCAATTTAGGCCTTTGTGCTTTGCAACAAAGGAGCCACTAAAGATGCTAAAAGAGGGTGTACTAGCAGCAGTTTCCTAGAAGAAGAATTGCTGTCAAAAAAAAGAAAAGGTTCTCCAGCCCCTCCACCTCTAAAAGACCTAAGGAGAGATGGTTTAGAACATTGGCCAATAGTGGGTGAGTCACTCCGGTGTAAATATCCTAAATGTAAGGGTTATTCCCCAAAGGCCTGTAATAAATGTGGAGTTAATTTATGCCTTAATAAAAATAATAAATGTTTCATAAGATATGAAGAATAAAGTATGTATTATGATATTCTGTGTTTTATTCATTTAGTACTGAGCTAAACATTTGACATTGCATGATGATTGATATTTCCATCATATTGTTTTTTCTGCATTTCGTATTATTTATTTAAACTAGATTTTTTTTAATATTTTTCCTTTAATCTATAGCATTTATTACGTCACCTTGTTTATTTCACGAAATCAGAAAAAATAATGCAAAGAAGGGTTAAAAAAAATTTAACTGGGGTTCACCATCGTTAATATCTTTTCAGGTATTGTGGAAGGATCATATATTTAATGGACAATTTCTAATATACCCTGCTATTAGAAGTTATCACTAAAAAGGCGGTAAAAATGTCTACAATTGTACAGACAAAAAGCCAAATGTGTTTTCATGTTTTATTATATATTTTAAAGAACATATTTAACTCTCCAAAAATGTCTTTTAATTAAAATCAATTTAATTCTCACTAAAAAAGTTTTTTATCATGTCGATGATAGTGTGTTTTGTGGAAGAAAACTACATAACTGGTGACATGTAAAGTAATTGCAGCAACCCATTAAGATCTTAAAAATATTGATAAGAACAGAAAGAGCAATAATACAAAGCAATGATGGGTATTTGAGTTTACAGAAAGCAATGAAAGTGTGTTCAAATAATTACAAATTTAAATCGGAGACTATAAATTGTGGAATAACCTTTTGACACGGGATTTATAAGTGGAGCGAGAGCATGAGAACATGTCTACACGGTTGAACATTTTATTGTGCAGGGTACACATTCTATAAAGAGTTGCGAGTTGACCGCTGTTGGTTCTAGTCATAGTAAGTTTTTTGATCGGGGTAGTTTTAGACACAATTCAAAAGTGTATCTGGGATGATAGTCTCCTATACAGATATTTCTAAGAATAAGTGCATCTATTAAAGAACCTCGGTGTTCTAACGACAAAATATTGTTTCTTTTTAAGAAAATGTCGTAGGAATCCCGAGAATAACACAGACGATAACTAAAAATGCGCTAAAACTTATTTTGTACATTTTTAATTTTAGCCTCATAAACCGAGTACGATAAGTTCCAAATTTGAGACACGTAGTCAAAGTGGGGTAATACTAAAGATTGGTAAAGGCACACATACAAAGGTATCATTACGCTGAAAATATTTTGTAATACGGGTAAATCCTAGCATACGATATGATTTTATTTATTATTTGTTCAATTCCAGAGTCATCCCCTAAGTCACGTATATTCGATTCAGATTATATTTTATGGGGTCCTAGATGTAAATGAGCCGGAAATTTTTTTGTTCTTAACGTTATGTGTTTGCATTTATTATAACCTAAAAATAATTTCTTAGTTAAGCAGTAATTTTGCAGTCTATCCAAGTCTCTCTGTATTAAATTTATATCATTTGAACAAGTGCCGGCTGAGTATAACTAAGTCATCAGCATATAATAAAAACTTACACTGCTCAAAGCATGACAAAATGTCATTAATAAAAATTACCATAAGCAATGGCCCAAGAACAGCACTCGGCAGAAGTAGCTACGACCCAGGTAGAATCAAAACTATTAATCGCGACTCTTTGAATACGATCCTTTTAGTGAGAAGCAAACCAGCGAAGTAAGTTGCCTTTGATATCATTAAGACATAACTTATTCGAAAGAAGCAAGTGATCAACCTTGTCGAATGCCTTTTTGAAGTCAATATAAACATTTTCTATTTATGCTTTACGATACAAATTACTGAAAATATTACGATATGAGCAAATGAATCATTACCCTAGTGATGTATAAATATAACAAAGGAGATTAGGTATTGTTCTTCTCTACTTTACTTTTAGTTGTAACAAGCTAAGTCACGTAACCGTGCGTATCGTTGACATCACATTGGTTTATTCTCTTCTCTCTCCCCATTGATGTAAATGATATGTGCCACTTAAAGTGTGGTGATCACCGTTTTGAAGATAACGATTGAAACATGCTACTTAATATGATTATGACTATTCCTAGAATACATACTCTGTATAGACGGCGTAAAAAATGGTTAGATGATATGAATCAGGGGAGTGGGCTTATGTACAATCAGTCGAAATGAATAGCTGAAGAAACTCAAGCTGGAGGACTACTGCACCGTCTACTAGGGTGAGCTACTGGCCTTAGCGGAAGCGACAGGATATGCGGCCAGAAAGTCGCATCAGTCATGTGCTATAACTGAACGACTGTGATGCGTCGCGCGGGGGTTAGGCGTGAAGACGTCCCCCTCGTCCAAGGAGGGAAGGTGCTGGACGCAGCGGGATCGGCCAGGTTGCTTGCAGAGGTTTTCTTCCCGGGGGATGACCCCGGGGAGGACAATGCGGACCACTGTACTGTAAGAGCCCAGTCCGATGATGTCAACGAGGGGGATATGGTGATCCATGCGAACACGCACCCGAAATCCTACCGGCCAATCGGACTCTTGCCCTTCATGGGCAAGGTCCTCGAGAAGATGATGGTCCGGAGGATACGGTGGTACACGGCACCGTATATCAGTAGCCGCCAATACGGCTTTATGCCGCAAAGGTGTACCGAGGACACCCTGTATGACCTGGTCCAGCACATACGCTCTCGCTTGAAGGAGAAGGAGATCGTTGTGCTGGTATCGTTGGACATAGAGGGAGCCTTCGACAACGCCTGGTGGCCTGCTATACGGTGCAGACTGGCCGAGACTCGCTGCCCCGTCGACCTGCGGCGCCTTGTCGATAGCTATTTTAGCGATCGCAAGGTGTCCGTCAGGTACGCGGGGGCGGAGTGTGCCAGGGATCCCACCAAGGGGTGCGTGCAGGGATCCGTGGGCGGCCCAACATTCTGGACCCTCCTCCTAAATCCACTCCTGGAGATGGTGGTCAAGAGCGGAACACACTGCCAGGCGTTCGCAGACGACGTCGTGCTGATCTTCTCCGGGCAAGAGACGGGGGACATCACGAGGAAGGCAAATGCGGTGCTCGCCGATATTCAAGATTGGGGGGTCCGAAATAAATTGAGGTTTGCACCACACAAAACCAATGTGACGGTGCTCACCAACAAACTTAAGTACGACAACCCAATATTGAATATGGGCAGAGAGCCCCTTTGTCGAACTCGTGAAGTTCGGATACTCGGCCTGACAATTGACGATAGGCTCACGTTCAACACGCACGTGAAGAACGTGAGCAATAAGGCCCAAGGCCTCTATCGTCAATTGTGCAGGGCAGCGAAAGTATCATGGGGGTTGAACTCGGAGGTGATCAGAACCATGTATCTGGCGGTGTTGGAGCCGATCATTCTGTATGCAGCGAGTGCATGGGCGCCGGCGGCTAAGAAGCTGCTGGTCCGAAGGCAGCTCGATGCGGTTCAGCGTGGCTTCGCGCAGAAAATTGCGCGAACTCACCGAACCGCGTCGTTGCATTCGGCCCTAGTACTTGCCGGGCTGCTTCCTCTGGACCTTCGGGTTCAAGAAGCGGCCACTTTATTTTAGGTAAAGCGCGGCCACACCCGGCAAGTACTGGGTGACCGAGAGCTGGAGGTTCCGGTCAGCTACTTGAGACTCCCACACCCGTCTGTGCAGCTTGGTGTGGAGTTCTCCTGTCTGGGCGAAAGTGAGGAAGAGGTCCAACTTGCTACCTCGGCTGCCGACTCGGTGATTTACACCGCCGGCAGCCGCATCAACGACAAGGTGGGTGCGGCGTTCTGCGTTCTGCGGGACGCCGCAGAGGTTTCTAACAAAAAACTCAAGTTGGGCAACTTCTGCACCGTATACCTGGCAGAGCTGCTGGCTTTGGCGAGAGCGACAGGGTACGCGGCCAGCGGGTCGGCGCATTCGTGCGCCGTACTCAGCGACTCGAGGTCCGCCCTGGAGACGGTCGCAAAGCCTGACACCATCCATCCCCTGGCGATCGCAGTAAAAGAGAACATAATGAAAGCGCGTGAGAAAGGGACGAATGTAAGGCTGTATTGGGTGAAGGCGCATGTGGGGTTGGAGGGGAATGAAAGGGCGGACCACCTGGCCAAGGAAGCGGCCCTGAAGAGCAAAAGAAGACCAGAGTACGAAGATTGCCCCGTTTCATTCGTCAAGCGTCAGCTAAGGCTGGAGACGCTCGACGAATGGAACAGGAGGTATGTGCAAGGTACGACGGCTTCAACAACGAGGATGTTCTTCCCGAACGTCAAGTCAGCATATCGCGTACTTCGCCAGATCGAGCTCGACACGGTCTTGGTCCAGATGTTCACCGGGCACGGGGGATTCTCCGACTACCACCATAGGTTCAAGCTCAAGGAGAGTCCCGCGTGCCCCTGTGTCCCGGAGGTGGACCAGACCGTGGTGCACATCCTGCTTTCCTGTCCCTTATTCGGGGCAGAAAGGGTGAAATTTGAAATAGAGACAGGAATAAAGTTAGAAATGGCAGCAGTTGCCTCTCTGATGAGTGAGGACGAAAGTCGCCAAACATTTTTAAAATTTTGTAAAAAAGTGGTGGGAGATATTATAATAAGGAACAAAATATAAAATAGAATAAAAATAAATTAAAAAATTAATTTCAAACTGTAAAAATCAAAAATAAGAATTAATAAAATAAAAGAAAACTCTAAGAAGAAAAAGTAAGAAGAGCAAACAAATGGATGCCTTTATTTCAGCTCAACAAATTGTTCCGGACATGACGAGGCGACAGTGTCTTCACTCTGCGAGAGGTATGGAAGAAGGAATGGAATGGAGAATGAAAGAAAAGAGGAGGAGAAACAAAGGAAAGAAAGATAAGTTTTGAGCGGAAGATGGAAGTATGAAAGGAGAGAGAGTAGGGAAAATATTGTAATAGAAAAGAATAAAAATAGATAGTAACTGACTTGTACTAAAGGCCCTGACCCGCCATACGCAGGGGAATGATGGTTAAAAAAAAAAAAAAGAAAAAAAAAAAACCTATAAAAACTGAATGACTGTTATAGAACATGACTGACTCGACTTAACGACTCCGGATCGCCCTCGAGACAGTCGTAAGATCAGACACCCTCCATCCCTTAGCGTTAAGAGTGAAAAAATATATAGCGAAAGTTCAAGGGGAAGGGAAGGATTTAAGGTATAAGGGATTGCGTAAAAGCGCACGCGGAGAGGAGAGGAAGAGAAGGCGGATCAACTGGCCAAGGATTCGGCCCTGAACACTAAGAGATGAGCGGACTACGAGAAATGCCCTATTTCAATCGTGAAGCGGCAGCTTAGGCAAGCTACTCTCGGTGAAGGGAACATGCGCTATGTGGAAGGTTGCATGGTGTCCACCACGCGAATTTTCTTCCCGGACGTCAGGTCGGCCCACGAAGTGCTTCGTACTTCTCAGCTGGAGCCGTACATGGTACAAATACTCACAGGACACGGGAGATTTTCGGAGTAAATTTAAAAGTTTAAATTCAAAGAGAGTCCCTCGTGTACCTGCGATCCGAGAAAGGATGAGACCGTGCAGCACCTAATCACCGACTGCCCCGTATACAAGGCGCAGCGCACGGAAACAGAAATGAAATTGGAGGTAGCACGATCGCCTCTCTGATGGGGGAGGATCACTGCCGTCCAAACTTTTTGCAGGTTTGCAAAAAGGTAATGGAAAAAACTACCAAAGAAAACAGATCGTGAATAAAGTCAAAGGTAAAAATAGTAGTAAGAATTAAGCAATAATCGAGTAGAAGTATAGAAAACTAAGAAATCAATTATAAAAATAAATATAAAGTATAACATTGAAAGAATGAAAAATTGTATATAGTAGAACGGAAAATGAAAATGTAAATATATAAAATAAGCAAATAAATGTAATTGCATAAGGAAAAATCAAAGAACGGCTGTCTCTCTTATTTCGGGCGCGACATATGTAAGAAGGCAATGGAATGGAGAATGAAAGAGAGAAATAAAAATGTAAATAAAGATAAGAATAGAAAAGAAAGAAGAGAAAAAGGTAATAAATAAATCAGAAGAAATGTATAAGACTAGCGCTAAAAGCCCAGGCCCAAAAATGCCGGCCATGTTGAAACATTGGATGAAAGAAGGTAAGAATGATTGGAAAAATCGGTACAGGTCGACGTAGGTGGACACATTCCGATAAAATCGAAGATGTTCTAAAGAAAGGCCGGGTCAAGAGTACTCGCAACCGACGAGCGTGCATGAAGACGCCCATGAAAATGGAGGAAGCGAGAGAGGTGTGCCAAGATCGTAGTAAGTGGACAGAGGTGGAGAAAATAGAGAGTGTATTGTTCTAAAGTACTGCGATTGCACAGAGGAAGCCATTTAGGTTGTGATCGGTGGGATGTCACGTGGTCATACTTATGCCGAATATGAAACGGGCGTAATTGTACAGAAGACAAGCCAATTTCCTAAGAAGCGCGTTAGTAAAATCAATATAAAATACGTCGGAGTAATCCAATAAAAGGATAATTAATGTATTAATGAGCATTGTTTTTCTGGAAATGGATAAAATGTTTCGGAAGCAATAGTACTGACGTAAAGCATTCGTATCTGTTTTATGCTGTCATACTCAATTATACTGTTAATGGCGTTAAATTTCTTATGTACTTAGTATTTGATTAAATTTTCATATTAATTTTGCAAGGTTTTCTGAAAATGTACAGCACCTGTACAACAGAGCTTTCTTTTCCTAAAGTAATTACAAGGAAAACTCAACTCCAGAAATATATACCTACGACAAAGAATCTTCTTCTCAAGCCAACTGAACGAGGGACTGAAAACACTACCATACCTTATAATACAAAGATTTACCTTATAATACCTAAAGAAAAACATTACTTATTAACTTATATCATAGAGCTTTATTAATAAGTGGATAATCTTTTCAACTTTTTCAAGAAGTTTAAATTTGTTATTGTTTTAAAGTTGTGTATTGATATTATCTCATTAGAAACGTTAAAAAAATCTTTTTTTAGTTATTTATGTTGTATATAAGCACCTAATACTTTTTTTTGATACTTAATTATTGTAAATCATGTTCTCATTAATTAACAGAAGTCAAATATGTGATTTATAGCTTAGAATATTTAGGAATTTAAAAGTTGCTTGCAGACATACAACCACGGACCGGTCTGAGTGGAAATCTTTGGGGGAGGCCTTTGTCCAGCAGTGGACATCTTCCGGCTGATTGGACATACAACCACTGGAATGGCCGAAGAGGAATAGGGAAATACCGGTAACAGGAAGGCCGACTTTTAGTGTTATCAAAAAATTATAAAATATTTTGTATTTTATATCGGTATCATTAATTTTGTTAATTGTAAATTGGCAACATTTAAAATATGGCGGCAAAGAAAGGATGCTCCCACGGCATGGCGTCGGTTTGTCTCAAGGCATCGGACTTGTAGTTACAAGAAAGCAAGGATACTTGGCGATAAATGTTTCAAGAGTATTGTATATATTTCTTTGTATATTGATTAAAAATTGTAAGTAAAATCTTAACAATCTGTTATTTGTCAAACTGGAGGCTAGTGTAACACATCTTTTAACAGACATTTTCAAATTGTTGCAAGTTGAAACACTCCTGCGGGGATCAATGCAAGAAAGCGATATCGGCAGAGTTCAAAATTAATTTGCGAGATCTATCACAAAGTAGAATCACTATCCAGAAAAAGCCAAGATGTTGCAAAAATTGTATTATTTATAAAGAAAATCTAAAATCAAAATGACCACGTGGCGCTATCCGAAAAATTTGTTAAACTACATTAATGCAAACTTTGTTAAGTTTTTAACCACAGTGCCATCTATCGATAAGTGTGATTTCTTATAATCCCACTAATTTTAACGGCATATTGAGTATTCTCAGCAGTAATGTTATAGATAACCACCAAATTAAGTTGTATAACAATTCAACCAAATGCACTGTGATCTCGCCATGACAGTCAGTGTCAATCAGGGTTATTAGTTAAAGTTGGATTTTGTTATTTTTAATATGTATTGTTCTCCGTGCAGCTGTGTTTGCACTTTTTTCTTTAGTAACAATACATCGCTAATCCTAGGTAAAAACTGCATGATTTTCAAGTAAATACTTAGATCTCATGGACTTATAAAAACTTAGTGAGACGCCACACCTGTCGACTTTACTGTTTTTTTGAAGATGCCTACACTCTCTCAAATCTTATTGTTTAAACGGACACATAGAAACCTCCAATTAGCAGAAAATTATGATCTTTTGGTGTTTTAGTTACATGCAGCTTACAGCAAATAATTTAAAAATGGAGCTATTTTTAATTATGTCACTTTTCACTTTTGGTCTTGCTTATGATAAAGGTTAGTATATATTATTGAAAATACAAAAATTTTGTTACATTAACTTAAATTTTAATTTGTTATACCTATTTTGTATAATACAAAACTTTATATGAAACAACATTTATCAATAATTTGTTTTTAATTTGAACAGCATCCTTTTATGGAGCTAGTTACATATCCTACCCACTCCAAGAAGCTAAAGGAGCTACAGATATAAGTATTAAGTTTCGTACTCATCTATCTGATGCATTACTTCTTTTGGCTGCTGGAAAAACTGATTATTGTATGGTAAGTAAGAATGATTTTACAAAGAAATAAGTAATAGGTTTATTAAATTAGCCAAGTAAAGAGCTCAATCGTTTGTAATCTGAAGATGCAGTGCATATTATTAGTGTGCACATTCCTACCATCATCAGATTTTCTTATATATGTGCTCACTTTATTGTGTTTACACTTATTCACGTTTTAGTGTTTTTTATGCTGAAAGTAACACTTCTGGCCAATGTCAGTACAATTCAATCTTTTATGACAGACTAATTACAAAAAATAAAATAAAGATAAGTAATGCTTGTTAAAATAGTACTATTGTCAAAGCAATATAATATTTTACACATATGGAAAAATGTAGTCTACAACATATTCTTCTCACTGTTATATTTTAGATTCGTTTGGAGAGTGGTCGTCTGAAACTTCACATTAATCTCGGTGCAGGTGAAAGTGAGCTTTCATCACCGAAAGGTATTCACCTGAACGACACACATTGGCATTATGTTAGCATAATCAGAAGAGAAGCAAATCTCACTATGAAGGTACATGCTGTATCAATATATATCGTTTTATCTTCTATTTGTTGATAAATCTAGGAAAAAAAAAAAATATTTAAAACTTTTATGTAGCTGAAAGCATAATCAAACTATGTTGTATCAATTACTAATAAATATATTAATTATTAGTTCACTTGTCCTTAATTACTTTAAAGGTGGATGAGAGCACTGTAAAAAAGCGACTTCCTGGAAGGTTTTTCGAGTTAAATATACACTTTGGTATATTTCTCGGTGGACAGGGAGATTTCTCAGAATTGTTCCTTGGTCACATGGAAAATTTCCGCGGCTGTATGGAAGATGTATGTAATTTATATTTATATTATTTAACCTAAAATTACTTACTGATAATATTTTAGTATTACTTCTATTATAATTCCTTTTAAATTGTCTGATCTTTAAATGCCTAGGTAAATAAATTTTAAAATTTCTTAGATATGGCAATAAAAATAATTTAATCAAAATTTAATTCAAAGTAGTGAATACATTAAGTGGGCAGTTAGTATATTTAATATTTATAACTCAATTAATCACCCTGGGGATGTAACGATTCCCCCATAAAAACTCATTGAATCTAAGCTGTCACTTGCTTGTGGTGCAACCTGCTAATCAACAAACAAGGCTCTGGCTCCCAAAAACCCACATTGGGCAAGAGTGGTGGAAATTGGCTCAAATTCACCCATGTAAATCCCTACCTAATGAAAGTGGTAATATTTGCATGAGATCTCTGTAAAGCTGTGGACATATATCGGCTGATAATAATGATGATGATGAATAATCACTGCTTTTCTTTGAAGATTGCTTTTACTTATTTTTAACTTAATTAACTAGCTATTATGTTTATTTTATCAGGTCTACTATAATGGGGTGAAAATTATAGACAAAGCTCGTAGTAGAAGTGGTTCTGTGCATGTCGAAGGTGTTACTTGGAATTGCGCTCCAGAATTTGATGCTGATGTAAATTCTGACATAAGTTTTGTTGATGAAGGCGCCTATTTAATTTTACCTAGAATCAATTCCAGAGCTGGAGGACGGTAAATACATCTTATCTTTTATATAATAGCAATTTTTTAAAGTTAATTTAAATGTAGTAACTGTTATGTTTTTCTGTGTTTATATCTTTATTATCACTATATTCAATTGACTGATCCTGTGATATTGTATAAAAGGGTTTCCTTCAACCTTTGGCAGATTCTTGACCCTCCTTAACAATAATTATTTTTGTTTTCATATTGACAAAAAGTAATGGAAGAAATATTTGTTTTTAGGTGGCAGATTGAGTTCAAAACAATAACCACAAATGCTATACTACTTTATAATTCTGGTGGTGGTCGGGGCTCAGATTTCCTTGCAGTGGAAATCTTGGATGGTATGGTTCGCGTCAAGATGGCAAAAGGCCAAATTCTTCATAGTGTTAGGGTTAATGATGGCCAGTGGCACAAAATGCACTTACTTTTCAACCCTTCACTTATTGAGGTAATATTTCTGCTAGCGCGTATGTTTTGCGATGAATAAGATTTTCAACATAGTCAATTTAAATTTAGTATTATGTGCAAAAGTATTAATCTACAAATTTATGTTATTTTTTAAAGTGTGTAGTTTTTAGTGTGCTAGCGTTTTGTTTGAAGCAATATAAAAAAAAACATTTGTTCTATTTACTATGTTTTTTGAAATACCCTGCACTTTTGCTGCTCTTGCTAATTTCATTACAATTTATTGTATTATAATGATTTTTGCCAAAATAATAAGTGGTGTTTAAAAATTAAATCATATGCTCTTTTTAGTTATTATCAAAGTTTTAATATAAAGATGATTTTAGATACAATTGGTAAATACCAAATGTTACTTGTATGTTCTCTTAGTATGTTTAAAAAGTGTTGATATGTTTAAACAAATAATCTAGTGAACCTGTAAGTAATAAATAAAATATTTCATTGAAGCTTAAGGCAATTCAGCCATGACATATAATCCAAGTTTATTAAGTTAAAAGTATACTTATTTGTTCGATCTTCATCAAATTATTGAAATTATATAATTTAATATTCTCAAAATTTTAATGAAAACTTCACCATCATTAAAACCAATTGTTGTCCATTACTGATCATAGGCCTCTCCAACCAATTCCTAACATGGCTACATGTTTTTGTATACTGTCTCTAATTTTGGTATAAATTTACATCATGATCATGCAAATATTTGAATAAATATTATTTTTGTGTTAAAACACTATATCAAATTTAAAAATTATTGCTTTGCGATTGATATAGATAGATACTCATGCTTGTGATAATTAATATAGTTTATTGGTCATAAATTTCCCTTGCTGGAAACCGTCTTGATAGATAACACTGAAATACCTATTCCTGCTGCAAAACATACAAACACTATGTATGCATGTATGGAAACATTACTCTTATTTGAACAGTGTTGTTGCTAGTAAATTTACTAGGGTAACGAGACAACGTCTTATGTTTTAAGGCAAAAAGCATAACCTCACATAGTGTATTTCGCTTTTACACTACCGACACATCCACATTAGTTGAACACAAACCTCATAATACTTTTAATCTCATAATACTTTTATGAGTCTCATGTGAAAAATCTTTTATTGTGATACATATTAGAAATATTTTGTGCAACTTATTTATGGTAATATTTATGCTAATCAATAAACATATACTGATTATCATTTGAATTACATATACATGATTATCTATAAAAAATTTTGTACTGTTGCTTGGTAGCGAAAATGGTTACGGAATCTTAAGATATGCTTGAACATTGATGTTACAGGAATTATTATTGGCTATTGTTTTGTAACTATAGTATAATGACACATAAATTCCCTAAAGCAGAAGGCTTAATTATTAAATAACTCTAGACATGTTTAATTATTCCAGCTTTCAGTGGACAATATAGCAATGAGCACACGTATTGAGAGTGGGGGTATGCGGTATCTAGATCTCTCAGATTCTTTTTATCTGGGGGGAATAGAGAACGAGAAACGTCAACGTGCTTTTGCTAGAGGAATCAAAGCTGCTGATTTAAGTATTATGGTAGGATAAAAAAAATATATCAATAATTATCATAACGAAAATTAATTCTAGCAGAATTCATTATTTCCGTACATCTGTATCTTTTTACAGGGTTGTCTGAAACCCATTGAAGTTGACGAAAAACTGTATGGTTTACCTAATGCGGTTGTGACTTATGGAGTCAGCCCTAAATGTGTGTGGTGGTATCCATGCCATGCCAACCCTGGAAACCCGCCATGCTTACCCAGTGCTATATGCGATCAGCATGGCTTAGACCATTTTACGTGCAAATGTAACTCTGAACTTTGCATCAATCCTGATTACGCCGAAAAGTATAAGGTGACTTTGTATTTATATGTAGAATATTTCAATTGGATAACTCTTTGAATATCTTATATTTAGCTGTTCCTAAGCATAAATCGCCAAGATTTTACGATATGCTCTTTGTTTTTACTGATGACAGGTTTCCCTTGTCAGTTACTATCTGAAAAGTCTAGATACACTTCATTTATATATATAATATGTTCCGGGTTGGAAGAGTATTAAGTAGTGAAGTTACTGTATAACAAGACATCTTATTTCATAAGATGATAAGCATAATGTGGTGCAATGTTTTATAATGGGCTAACATTGAACATATGAACATCCTGCTTGTCTTATAGACTCGCCGATAAAAAATATTATTTCATGTTTCTCCAAACTCTGATGAATCATTATTAATTAAACTATATTTTCAGTAATTATAAACAAATATATTATATTGTTTTAACATTCACTTTGTTTTCTAATTAGGTATTTTCGAAATCAAGCAGTGATCTAGAACTCGTATCGCTTTATCCATTGACCGTACAAGAGGGTGGAGTGGCGGTAATCACGACGCAAAACATCGATGTTGTACTGGATCACCATAAGTATGGAGTTAGACCTTCAGGTGTTGTACTGCATGTTGCACAATCGCCGATGCATGGCCGGATTGCAGTTGATTTGTCGCTGCAGAGAAACTTGCCACAATATGCCAATTACATTGACGCTGAAGGAAAACCTAAACAGTTCTTTACTCTCATGGATCTGTCAAGAGATAAGGTTAACTATATCTTTATTATAATCTTTGTAACTGTATTTTATATCCTGAATATAATAATGAACAATTAATTTAATATATATTATGTTATTCCTTAAACTTTATGGTTTTTAATATATAGGTAAATCAGGCTTTTAGTTATGGTACACCTGTAACAGGAGACCCTCTAAGACCACCGCATCTGTTATTTATACCGCCAAATAACTGTATGAATATATTTAATGAAATCCAGTTGGAGAGACATAACTAGTGAAATTACTGTAGTAATAAGACCAACTTGTGTCACAATACAAGAAGCACAATATAGTTTCATTATCTTTCTGGTGCCACATAATGATGAGGTGATATGTTGGGTAAAAACTGTTAACTCAATAAGTAATAATGTGTTGGATAAACTTTTAGGTGCGGTATGTCCATGATGGCTCTGAGAATCACCAGGATGCTATAGTTCTGGAAATGGAGCTGATACCGGAATCGCGTTTTACACTGCCCAGTTACCTGCAGGGTCGAAACGCTTTCGCACTACACGTTAATGTTACACCGGTTAACGATGCACCAGTACTGATTTTACCGCCAGGAAAAGTGTTGAGGCTCACACAGGTATTTATTGCTTCATCATCATCCCTTTTGTAGTTTTACAGATATAAAGTAAATTTATAAATAATTTTAACTTTATTGCATATACTTTGTACGTTGACAATATGTGATAGCTTAGTGCGTTTGGTTCGTAAGGCGTGAGGTGTTAGGTGTACGAGTTATATTTCTAAAAGAGGCTCACGTTCTATCCTCACTGATCTTCAGATTCCGATGAAGTAAAACATTTTGAGAAAGACTGTTCCAAGAACAGCAGCTTTTGAGATCTGACATCCAAAGAACCTGAACTTGGCTGATTTAGTGTAGTAGGTTTAGCATTAATGGTCTTGATTATCCTCGAAAGAGAAGGCTTTGAGTCTCGGCAAGAGAAACCATTAGTAATGTTTAAAGTAATAACAATGTTCAAAACAAAATTATGAAATTGAAAATTAACAAATGATCTTTAATGAAATTGTAAACTGTTTTGATCCTCCTTTCTGTTTATAGTTTTTTTTTATTGCTCATGTTTTTATAATTTTTTTATTTTCAGTTTTGAAAGCGATTCAATTAGTTTTTTTGGGTTGCTTTGCGTAGTTGCATGCTTTGTTTGTCACAAGCCCGCTGAATAACTGCATCTAACTTTAATTAATATTAAGTGAGTATTTATTTTATATTTTGTCACTTAATTTCATAAACTTTTTAAATTAGACGATATTTAATCTGGCATTAATTAAGCTTGGTAATTGATATCGATTGTTAATTAAACCTAACAGTAAATCGGACTTAAACTTAGTCAGTCTTCTCCTCTCACTATTACTTTATTCACAATCTATCACGTAGCTCGCTGGCCTAATGGTTAGAGCGTGCGGCCTTCATTCCAAAGGTCGCGGGTTCTAATCTCGGCATGTACCGATAACTTAATATTTGAGTTATGTATATTTGTGAACTTTAGTTACAACAGCGAAATACAAACGGTGAAGGAAAACATCGTGAAGAAACCCGCACACTGAAATCATCTTTGTGTGAGTGTGGTGGCCCCAATAAAGTGGCAACAGACTCGCCCCCTGTTACATGGGACCTAATCTGACCACATCTGGCGAAAAGTGAGTGTTTATTCACCTCTGCCGCCTACACCTACTGGGAAAAAGGCGTGATAATATAAAAAAAAATTGAAACCAAGGGCTATCTAAAGAAGTTAGACTTTACCTTAAAACATTAGTTGTACAATTTGATTGGTATAATTAAAAATTATTACATATATAAAGGTGCAATAACTTCAAATTCCTGATTAAAGCAACATAAATACTGGTAAACAACTACAGCCAGATTACTAGTTAGTAATCTGGCTGTAGTTGTTCTCAACAAACTCTCCATCAACTTTTAGATTATGCAGATATTTGCAAAATATTCATATATTTTTATAGTTTAGTATTCTTTGTTTACTTTGACTTAAATTTGCAATGTTTGTATATCTAATTGTTACAGTAATATGCATGGATATAAATTTAATATAGGCTTTAGTTTCGTTTAACAGTAAGCATCATTTTTAATGTTAGCTGTCTTTATGCATTCTGATCAATTTTATTATATTGATCCACACCTTGTAGAAAAATATAAATGTATGTAAGCATGTTGTTAATTAACATTAGAAGTAACTTTTTCGTATGAAGGAATACAGTGACAATACTAGTCCTTATAATACCTAATATGAAAATAGAATATTTTAACAAATGAAGAAACAACAAAATAAGTACAACAACTTCTAGCGTCTTTGCAGCCTCCAATGATGACTTTGTCAATTTTAATTTGTTTTGCACCCTCCTTTTTAATACTAAAATAATAATTTTTATAGAAAGAATGATGAATGAAAAGATCATTATTATGATGTGATATACATGTGTTGAATGAAAAAAAAAAAAGAAAACTATCTGATATATCTAACAGTTTTAAATTCTCATGTGCACAAATATACACATAATTTTCAAGTGTAACAAGGTAGATGGACGATATAGTTAGAGTCTCAAGAAACGCCTAGATGCGACCAGCCTTCGACGGACCTGTGTAGAGATCTGTGGAGGAGACCTATATCTTGCAGAGGATATCTATCATAGATAAGAGAGTACACCAATATAACAGAATTTATCGACTGTTATGTTGAAAGGGCATAACTTTTACAGTAAATCGTTATTATTGAATATGAAATACATGTATATTGTAAATATTATGCAGGGAACTCGAAAGGTGATAACGTCTGACATTCTTAAAGCTGAGGACCCAGATACTGCGCCGGAAGATTTGTTATACACCATTTCGCATAGCAAGAATGAGGCTACTAGGTACAGCATTATCACTAGTTAACTCCTATATACATTTATATCGACTTTTGAAATAAAATTACTAAATTACACCAAACAACATATATTTTCATAATTTAATGAAGAACGTAGTTGCCTCGAGTTACTAGTTCATCTAATGGAAAGTGATGCTTGCCTCTGGTTAGGATGATAAACACTATGCGCACATTGCTGTCATTTACAAGATGTTACGTCCCGAAACTCCAGTAATTTCCCTACCTTATAATGCCGTTTGATATGTATCACAGTAATGTTTGATCACTACTGTACTAACTAAACATTTAAACGATGAAATTAGAATGCATATATATTCTCTTTTTATAGAATATTGAACTTCATTTACAGAATGTGAGAAGGTTAGCTTCATTTTAAATACTATTTAAACAAATTAATTTGTTATAGCGGTCATATTGAGATGTCTGGACAACCGGTGGATTCATTCACTCAGCAAGATATCAACGCTGGTATCATTTCTTACGTTCACAGTTCTAGCAATGATAAACAACTCAATAAGACCTCATTGCGGTTGACTTTGCAGGTGAGAATATATTTTTTTTATAATTTGTATAAAATAAAGAAGACAGCCATTGATACGACCACTAGTATATTCATTTAATATAATTTTCATTAGATATTAATTTGGCATTATTAAATCATTGTGAAGGTCTTCTTCTTCGTTGGTATCATTCTTGACAGAAAGGTCGTAGTCATCACTGCAGGTATTGGTCGCGAAGATGGTGGAGATCTTAGGGGTAGCTTTATGTCCAATAGTGGATTTCTAACGCCTGATGATGCAGTCGATATATTATCTTCTATAGTTTTTGCTTCAAGCTCATTGGTTACGCCCAGTTATTTCTTTTTAAGAATATTTAATTCAGCTTATTTTTTTTATTATATGATTGCTCTTTAAATTTATTTCATATTTTATGCAGGTCTCTGACGGCATAGAGACTAGTGGTCCTACCGTGCTACGTATATCCATAGTGCCTCTTCAGGTGCGGCTTGTGAATAATACAGGTCTGCAACTCGTTCATAACTCCTATGCAATAATCAGTGCTGATAACCTAACATTCGCTACCAACGCAGAAGAGAGCAATACTCAAGTTCGGTGAGTGTTTTTAATGTACAGTTCTTGTGTTTATTGACTTGTATATTTTACAAATTTAAAAGCCTTATTTATAGCCTTATAGGATATAATCACGTACGATAAAGTGTGATTGTTTTAAAATTTTCTGATTTTAATTTCTATTACACAGCTATGACATCGTAAAACCACCCCAGTTCGGTGTGGTGGAAAGGTTAAGGGTGTTGGACAGTACTTGGCAGACAGTGGATTCCTTCACCAGTGAGATGGTTAGCTTCGGCCGCGTACGATACATGCATCTTTTAGGAAATCCGTTACATGATGAGTTCAAGGTATGAAAGCGAAACCACATCACAAAAAAAATGTTAAATGATTCAATGAATTTTTAATGTATAATTGAGGTCAAAAGTTGGCCCATGGTAGATAAAAAAAAGTATATTAACTTATTTTTTTTAACTTTACAGTTTAAAGCATCCGTTGGGACTATCCGAACGAACATTCTTTACGATTTTCGTCTGACTTTTATTAAACTTGAACTTTACCAATCTACTAACGAGGAATTGATTCTGAATAACACTAGGGAAGCCTTCATATCGTCCCTGCATTTACGTTTCCAGACGAGACCGCTCGTTTTATCGGGGGATCGTATCGTATACACTATACTTAAACCACCGAAATACGGAATACTACATCTTTCTTCGGGAAAACATCATTTACAGTCATATGGAACGTTCACGCAATTTGATATAGACACGGATCATTTATGGTATAGATTACACAGAAGAGCATATTCTCATATCCACGATGAATTCGCTTTTGTAGTGGGAGCGTCTGAATGCGAAAATGTTACAGGGGTAATGACGATTCGGCATACTCCAAGCTATATTATTTCCGACCATTCACCTTCTAGAGTTCATACGACGCTAGAACGCTTACAAGTGATGGAAGGCTCCAGAATGGCTATACCAGCTAGCCATTTAAACTTTAGAACGGATACTGTTACTAATCTGGTGTTCAATATAACACATCTGCCGAGACACGGAAAGATTGAAGTAATCAGTGACAATCTGAAAGTAATCAGAGATAATACAACATACTTCACGCTACAAGAACTTAACTCCGATCGCGTGTATTACTCGCATGATGATTCCGAAAGCAGACACGACTCGTTCCACTTCATGGCTTTAAGTCCTGAACCCGAAGACTTTCAATACGTTGGAGTATTCCACATAGATATTATACTAAAGAACGATAACAGCCCCGTGAGAGCTAATGAGAAAGTTTTCCACATTGTACACGGCGGTGCTCGGCTTATTACTGCACGGGATCTTAGTTACACGGATGCAGACTTGGATACGAGACCATCTGATATTATTTACACAGTGCAAAGGTACACAAAAGACCCCCCGAACGGTGGTGTATTCCGAGCTGATAACCCCACTGAGCAAATAGCACAGTTCTCGCAGGACGATATCAATAAGAATTTAGTACTATTTAAACACGAGGGAAAGGAATATGGCAAGATGGCGTTTTGGATTTCGGACGGTCTGTTTGATGTTAATGGCAATTTGGAGATTCAAGCATCACCACCCTTCATACGGATGTATCCTACAAATGGATCTATCGTAGAAAATGGCAAGGCTGTAGTAGTCACTGCTAAAGATATGCAAGTAAGTATGGTTTGATTTTTTTGAATTTTTATGATTATATTGCATTTGTTTCGATATTACCTGATGATGATAAGCAGTGATGTATTTTAGAAGTTAAAATACAAAAGTATGAAATTGAGAGAGATAGGGCACAGCGAATACATTCGCTCAATTTGGCTCCAACACAGCGATTGCTTCATCTGCCCTCGCTGAGGCTGGCCACCTTTGTGCATAATTCTCATTGTAGTGCTCCTGCCGAAGATGGAAACTAGAGTGAACCCAGACACTTGAGAGGGGTACCAGGGGCCCTTGCGTCTGGCGTGTTTCCAAGTTGCACAATATGCACCGTCTTTATAATGGAATGTGTACCAAAGAACTTTTTGATATTATGTTCAAGAGCTCAATTTACCACCGCATCTCTCGCCCTCGATAGGTTATTCATCCGCATAGTTTAAAACTACAATGTATACTTACGGTCCTGTTCTAGAGACATTTTCTATAAAAAAACCATAACGCTCAGAAGTGAACTCCCTCTCGAGGTTTTCCAAAGAAACTGTATAATTATGTTGTTCAAAATCCTCTGGGGTCGGCAACGCGCTTGTGATGATTGTGGTACTGCAGGCGTCCATCGCCTATGGTAATTGCTTGCGATAGTAAGCGAACCGTATGTCTGTTTGCCATCTTAAGGTATAAAAGAAGTATAAAAGCCTAATAACTCTTCTCTCGCAGATGAAATCTATAGTGGTTTTAACCATAAAACATAACATTATATGCAAAACAAAAAAAAATTATATACATTTTCCTGCCAATTTCGACTTAAAGTATGTATTTATATTCGTTTTTCACGATAGGTGGACACAAATATGAACTGCCTCGAAGAAGACATTCGTTTCGAGGTGACGCAAGAGCCAAAGCATGGGTCAATTGTAGTAGGAGAAGGAGTGGGAGCATCCAGCTTTACACAGCTTGATGTGGTGGCTGGAAGAGTCTTTTACAAACACACAGAGCCTAATATACCTAGTGACTGTTTTCGGTGAGTCCCTACTTAACTAACACAGCTGTTATGCGTCTCGTAAATGTTTTTAAGTTTTAAAAAACCATTTATTGCTTTTTTCGTAATTTTCGATTCTTGACTTCACAACATTGGGGCATAATATAGAAATTGATTATGAATAAGGATTAAAGAGTAAACCATAGTTTTTTTTTAGGTTTAAAGTTATGTGCTTGGACACATGGGGCGAAGGATCTTATCCTATCAAAATATTTCCGTCCAGTTATTGGGAACCTTTGCGCGTAAAAACGATCAGACCGCTAATAGTGGAAGAATCGACAAGTGTTAACATAACCAAAGACGTTTTAGAGGTAAGTTTACTATATAATCTGTTGAGATTTTTTCACACTTTAAATAACACATAATCCAAGAAAAATTATAAATGTGCTTACAAAATAGTAAATAATCAGATGAAACTGTTAATGTTTCACAGGTCATGCATCCCCAGATCGAACCATCAAATATTATATATCAAGTAACAGAAGGACCTTATTATGGTTGGCTCGAAATAACATCCACCGCAGGGGTATTAGAATTAGAAAATTATAACGAAGAACCGATCCATACTCGGGTGTTCGACCAATCGATTATTAACGTTAATCGACTTACATACGTTCAGTCAGGTGTGAATCGTACTAAAGACAGGATTAAAATGGATGTCACCAATGGGATTAATTGGCTGCGAGGTGTTGAATTGTTCGTCATCATAATACCAGAACACTTCTATGTAACATCAGTCAATTTAACCGTTGTGGAGGGAGAAGCCGTCAGCCTGCGACCTGATTCATTTAAAATGGTTACAGAATACTACCGTGGGAAAGTAGTATCGTATAAAGTAATCGAAAAACCGAAATACGGAAAAATAGTTTTCGGCGATCAAGAAATTGGACTTTTACCTGTGTTGAAATTAAATTCTGGTAATATTCAGGTGAGTTCATCACTTGTAATAGGGTTTGGTACCATTATTTAATGTTACCAAGTTTAAGGTAATTTTATAGTGATGTGTAAAGCAGAAATTTCTTCCAATATTACTTACAGCACATTAAGTTTATTCCATGTTTAAAAACCAGTGAATTAATAACAATACTTAGGTATTTAATAAATCATTTACTTTTTATCTCTGCAAATACTTAATAGAGGGACCGGAAGGTAATGTCGTTTCTGCGCATGCCAATACTTGATTGTCATTTGTCAGCTCATTGTTTTGTTCAGAGGCGTACCAAAGACATTGTGAGGTTATAGTGATTTCTTTACTTATAGACAATTGAATTACAATTTTTTTTTGTAATTTTGGGTAAAATGGCCAGCCAAATACCAGAAGAGGTACACATCCGGCATTGCATGCTCTTTGAGTTTCGCAAGGGAAATAACGCAACAGTTGCTACCAAAAACATTTGCGATGTTTATCCAAATGCACTGGACATTCGTAAATGCCAAAGGTGGTTTTCCAAGTTCAAATCGGGTAATTTTGATCTTTCCGACTCGTATCGATCAGGAAGACCATCAGCGTTAGACAACGACGTGTTAAGGGCGGAAGTGGAAGCAAATCCGTGTCAGACGATCGAGGAATTGTCAAACAGTCTCAACAAACCTTGGTCGACCATCCAAGAACATTTGAAGCAGATTGGAAAAGTAAGCAGAGCAGGTGTTTGGGTCCCGCATAATCTGTCCGAACAGAATAAGGCTAACCGATCAATCACATGCAACTTATTGCTTCAACGACACAACACAGAAGCGTTTTTTGATCGCTTGATCACAGGATATGAGAAATGGGTCCTGTATGATAACCCAAAACGCAAAAGGCAGTGGCTCTCTCCAAATGAAATCCCTCGGAGTACTGCTAAGCCAGGTTTACACCCCAAAAAAGCGCTTTTGTGTGTTTGGTGGAGTATTCGCGGCATTGTTCATTTTGAATTACTGAAACCTGGAGAAACTGTTACTGCAGACCTCTACAGCGAACAATTGCAGCGAGTCAATCAATCTTTAATTGAAAAGTGGCCAGCGATTGTCAACCGAAAAGGCGTCATTCTCCAACATGACAATGCAAGACCGCACTGCGCAAGGCGAACTCTAGAAAAAATTAATGAATTGGGGTGGGAGGTGCTGCCTCATCCACCATATTCGCCCGATGTTGCACCATCGGATTTCCACTTATTCCGAGCGCTGCAACACTTTTTAAGTGGCAAAACATTTGCAAATTTGGATGATATCCAAAATGCCATCTCTAGATATTTTGCCGAAAAACCAATTAATTTTTATCGATCAGGGATTGAAAATTTACTCACTAGATGGCAAAAGGTTATTGACAATGATGGGGAATACATCATTGATTAAAAATAAAGACTCGTTAAAAATGTATGTGTTTGTATTTAGCGTAAGAAAACGACATTACTTTCCGGTCCCCCTAATATAAATTTGACGATTTTTCTAGATTATTGATTAACCACGATGATGATTATAGTCTTTATTTCTTTATTGTAATTTATGTTCAATCTATGCAGTATGTGAATGACGGATCAGAAGAGGCAGCAGATTCTATAAAGTTGGTCGCCTTAACGGAGAGCGGAAAAGAGAGTGAACCGTTCTATATGCGCGTGAGCATAGCGCCGGTGAACGACGAGACGCCCATAGTAGCTGCTAACACTGGCCTATGCGTGTGGGAGGGTGGTACCTTCACATTCACGAGAAATGAGCTATGTGAGTATATATAAAGCTGAATACAGCTGTTTATTCATAATTTTTACCTCAATAAGTGTTTACAAATTGGTATTGTAACTTATTGTTTATACTACACTAGATCATATTTTGGCAATATTCTGTGACTATCGATCATCAAAAATGTCCTTACGTCGTGGCCATAAATATATTGTTTTGTAGTTCATGGCGTGACAACGTTAAGTTTATTGAGTCTCGTTCCTTACATTGTTGGAATATGAACTTTATTTTCGAATAACGAGATCGGAAGTTCCCTTGATTTTAAGTGATAGGTCTGGTTATTACAATGAGTTAGAAGGATAGATATTGCACTATATTGTGGTCACCACTTGGAGATTGTTGTCTCCTTATCCAAATAATTTAACCGGCTTTCTTACTTTAAACGAGAAAAGGCTCTACTGCCGTACCTAACTAAACGGTCTCCCATAACAGAGACCCAACACCGAACCAACACACTAATGTGACATTTAATATAAATTCTGTAACGTATTCCAGACGTGAACGATATCGATACACCGCTTGAAAATGTTACCATACGCATAGTGGATATCGCGTCGGGATACATTGCTTTGAGGGGTGATCTCGACACACCAGTTCTTCGATTTACGCAGGCCGATATCGATAAGGGCGAAGTTATCTTTGTACATACTAGTTAGTTTATTTTATATCTATATTTGTAAAACAAAGCTCTAAAGTTGAACACGTGGTCTCATATATTCTCAAGATGTTTTTATTAACAGAAAACTCAAACGCAAAATTAAAGTAATTTATAAATACTAAAATATTTATATTAGTAAAACATTAAATAGTTATTCTTAATCTATCTTTTAGAAAAAACGTAGTGAATTACATGGTGAATACTGACTTTAAAATTTAACGGATCAAACTCTTCTTTCAGATGGTACTAAAGGTAAAATGATCTTTAATGTAACCGACGGTCTTCACGAGCTTTCAAAAATTACATTCCTCATATCGACCAAATCCGTGTCCCTCAAATTAGTAAGAAAACACAACCTCCGAGTCTTCCCACTTATGAGAGAACCACTTAACAATTATTTCATAATGTCCAAATGTTCTGACCCAACTAGAACTATTACTTACAAAGTTGTACGCGCGCCGGCTCTAGGAAGACTTATCATGCTGAATGGCGATAATCACCACAGATCTATAAAAGTATTCACTCAAGAAGACATTAACAATACTATGGTGTACTATGAACACACCCATCCCTTCTCCGATTTGTATACGAACGATTCCTTCATTTTCACCGTAGAGGCGGCCCTCGCAAAACCTGTAACTGATCAAACATTCAATATAGATATCTCCGTCTCATCAGGTGGTCTCGCAAAATATGTGAACATACCTCAAACCAAAGTCCGAGAAGGGGATAAAGTTGCAATAGTTGTTAACGTTACTAACGTAATCGGGTATTTAGAGACACAGGCGGGTGTACGACAGCCTCAGATAGAGGCACAGTGGTCACAGCCATCGCATGGTCGTTTAAATCCTTTAATGTCCTCACTTACACAAGCGCAGTTGGAAACAGGAGTAGTCAACTATGAGCACGATGGCTCTGACTCTTTAGAAGATAAAATAGACATGTCTATATATCTTTTGCCCGATTATGTGCTTTTGTGTAACGTTACAATACCTATATCAATAGTTCCGGTTAACGACCAACCCTTTAGGTTACTAACGGATACGCCCCAAATACAAGTCGTGCAAGGAGAAAACTATACAATCACTCGAAACGATCTACTAACCGAAGATGCCGATACAGAACCAATGGGGTTATTATATGATATCATAAGTGGTCCCACTCAAGGCAGAATTGTAATGCTCGAAAAGAACCAAAGCATGGATGACGCGCATTCAATCAATAAGTTCTCTCAAGAGGATATTAACAACGGCCGTGTAGTATACGAACATTCCGGGATGCTACAAACTGCTACGTTTTACTTCAGGGTATGGGATGGGCAATTTAAACCCACTTATACCGTGTTCACAATCGATGTAGTACCAGTTATCCTCAACGCTACCTCCCTCTATCCAATCTTTCTGCAACAAGGTTCGAATGTAGCGACGGTCACTACTGATCAAATACACGTTGAAACTAACGCTAAAAAGTCCAAAGTGTGGTATAATATCACACGTCAACCTCTCCATGGAATGGTCTACGTCGGCAGGAGCCCCGTAACTTATTTTTCACACAAAGATCTCATTGACAAAATTGTAATATACATGCAGAATGATATGACCACGGCCAACGACAGTTTCGAACTTATAGCTTACGCCCACAACAGTAACTCCACATTGCCATTCATGATAGAGGTTATCGTCCAACCTTTGATGGTATTGGGAGAATTGAAAGTGGAAGAGGAAAAAGCGAAATTAACTCTTAATAGCTTGGATGCTAATGAACTGGCTAAATTGACAGCGAGCGATCCAGTATATACGATTATAAAAAAACCTAAATATGGGACTATAAAAAAAATCATTAGAAGTTCGGGAGAGAAGACCAGCGCCAGGGAGAGAGAAGTGACATATTTTACACACGAAGATGTAAAAGCAGGAGTGATTTACTTTGTTACTAAAAAGAAGATCAGTGATCTAAACGGGTACGAGGACTCATTCCGGTTCCTCTTAGCTGCCTCAATTTTTCAACCAGCAGCAGGGGATATGAAAATACTAATAGGCACTAGATCTAAGAAAAATTTGCCGGGTCCTAATGATCCCGAGAGCCACGAAGGTGTGCCGGTCAGTGATATCTATTTTAATTCTTTTATCTAGACTTTCTTGTTACTACTTCACAAATACTAATCTATTATTATCTACCAACTTTCTTTTAGGTAAACAATAGTGAATCGACATCTTACTACATGACGATCCTTATGGCGCTCTCGGGAATAGTTTTGGCTATAGTAGTTATAGCGGGACTGTTAAAATGCCGACGTTACATGGTGCGCGAACGGAACGCTCTCGTCAAAATACACGGCCAGGGCCAAGGGGCTGTGGCCCCCATACCGTTGCCGAGACCACCTGAACATTTAATGCCTTCACCAACGCAAGCTACCCCGCCTATAAAACGGTAAACGACAAATTATTACAAGTATTGTTATAGCGATTTTACATTGTATGAGTCAACTATCGCTATGCGGATGATATTTTGATTTTTTGTTAATATTTGTAACATGTAATATGTTCAATATAATATCAATAATTAAATTTTATTTCATATATTAAAAGAAGTGTTCATACCCTGTAGATATGTCCCATCGGAACAATCTGTGACTACTGGTGCCAGTACACCATTACCGTCAGCCGGTAGCGTTGCGTGTAAGGTGACGCCACTGCCCGATGCACCTCCTGATATAAACGCGCGCTATCCTTACGGTGCAGACGTGAGTTTGATTTTTTATTCAAAATGCTTTAAATCTTCGACCTCAAATTCACGTGGTTTTTAACCAAAGTGCTTTAGCCGTGGTTACTAAGATTTACTCGCCTAGTGTACTAAAGCTTTCATACGGTGATAGCGAAACAGCAATGTGGGCAGGATTGCACCATGAGGGGTGGTAGCACGCCAAGTGGGTTCGAAAAAATGCCACCAATTAAATAACAACAGGTGGTCTCGAAATCGAACCAAGGGTCCACCGTAAAAACAAGTGCGCCACAGCGGTAATACCTCTTGTTATGTATTATTTTTCAAACCTGTTTTTTGTGGTATACATCTTTATTAATTTTTTAATAGAAGTTTTATAATTAAGAGAACTTGTGCGAGTCGAAAAATAAAACTTATGCAATCTAATCTTAAACGAATATATTATATATTGTCTGTGTAGTCTGAGGAGTGGAGCAGCTACGAAGCGAGCGAGTCCGCTTACGCCGGCGTTGCTGTCACCGCCAATCCCATGCTGCGCCGCAACCAATACTGGGTCTGACCCGCGCAGACGCGCACTCTGCCAACGGCGCGTAAACCGGGTATGTATATTTACGCCGTACGCTGAGTGTAATGCTAAAATTCGAAAAAAAAATTGTATATCTATCTGTTTCCTTTTCATATGTAAAACACCAAAGAATCTATTTATTACTGTTGTTATGTCTAGTAGCGCTTTAAAATCTTTCTCTAATATTTACATGAATGTACGATTGATTTATTATACTTTAGCGGAAGGTGAAGCTAAGTAGGGATCGAAATCAACTTCCACACTTATAGGTCGTACGACTGACATACAATGGCTTCAAATAAATAATTATTATTACAATGATTAAGCACTAAAAAAATTCTAAAATTCCTTGTTGTAGTTGACAGCAAAGATATCAAAATTACTATTTAAACAGTTTTCTATTAAGTGCTTTTACTATTATTTCTCCTTCCGGTAAAGAAAATAATGATAAGGAAACCAAGACGTTTCAAGAACAATTACTTTCGTGGAAATAAGACATCCGCGAACTCGTACTTAGGGGGCGTGGCGGATAAATGGCTTTGACTCTTTTCTTGTCAAAGAGCTTCGAGTCCCAGCCACGGGAAAAGTGATTAGGGTGTTTATTTATCTATTATCAAAACGTATGTCATTATATATATTTTTTCTACAATTTAGTGTCACACGCCACGGTAGACCGATGCGTCTCCTTAAATCGAGGGTTGCACAGGCGTCGCGTCGAGTTAGTTCCTACGCCTTTTCTTCTCAGCAACTATGGTGTTAAGAAATACGTCACGTGCGAGGTTACTGTTTAAGTAATAACTAAGTTAAAAACAAACTGTTATTGTCATTCTTCACAGTGAATGCCATTCGGCATTAGATTTAACCTCTTAATGTTAATTAAGGAAGTCTTAACTCTTCCTGATGTTTCTGTGTCTATTCTGGGAGAAAATAACATTAACAGTAACTCTAAATTACATCTGTTGATAATGCTATTTAAATCGAAAACGAGTTTACATTTATAGTTATGTTACAAAGAAGATGTAAAGGTACTTATAGTGTAATGAAAGATGTAACAATTTTGTTAAAGAATTAACTTGTCAATTTACATCAAAGTAAGCGGTAGCCTTATACTACATTTTTTATGTGATAAGTTTTTTAGGATGAAGATACTTGTGCCATCTTAAATATTCAATGAAATAGATTTGAAATGATTGTTTTATATTTCAAAACTACGGAAATTTAGACGTTGTCAAAATTTTTATTGATAATGACACGGCTGCTTGAAACTAGTTAGACAAATTTGCGTGAAATAGATAATCGATAGAAGTTATAAAAAACGTTGTTTTTTCTTTAAAATTACTGGATTTTAAGGAAAAACCACATATATATTACAATTTAAGCGTGTAAAATAAAACCAAAAGTGCTTTTCACATAAAATAATATTTGCTTTAACATTATACATGTTGTACACAATGTATTTAAATCATTTTTGTGTTTAACCAGAAGTAAAATCTTTATCAACCGATCCACTGATGGACAGACATAGGTGACTACCAAAATCAGTACTACGTTGCCAGTATCCAGTTTCTCGCGACCTTTACCAGTTAGTTACCGTTTTTAAAGAAATTTGTATAAATGTGCATTAACTCGTATTAACACTCATTAAATTTAACATCAAACTAAATTAGGCAATAAGCGATTCGCGAAGTGGATTTTAAATTAACCACTGTAAAACGTGAAAAAAGTAAAAAGGCATTTAATTATCGCGAGTACTCCACTGCAGTGTGACACTGTGTCATTACTGTCGGCGTTTTCATCATATTTTATAGATATTATGTGAGTACATTCCTAGACAGTTTATTTAGTACTTGAGAATAAACGTCAGTTTGTACCGTATGAAGTGTGCTGTACGTGAAACTAGAGAAATATATATTTCCGTATTATAGATTGAAAGGTTTACATACTCATAAGTTGTTATGACAGTAGGCAACATCCCGCCATTGTTTTAATCTATTGACAGATTATAAATAACATTTATACTGTTGACAAGTCCGCATGATGGATGTCAAGTGCCAAAGGAAATATTCTGTCTTATGTTATCGCGAACGCACCGTGGTGTTTTTATAATAAATGTTGCCAAATCACGTGCCAAAAGGATAGTTATACACAGGTTAATGTAATTTGTTAGTGTTTTTACAAGTGTATTAATTTCATTACGGCATTTAGTTTAGTTTTAGATCAACACCAACATTAATTGGTTGATTTATTTAAGATTAAGCTAATTTAGAGATATGTTAACGCGTTTAAATAATTTTTAAAATGTTGTAGGTTTTACTATAATTTAGCTTGTAAGAACTATACCAAACTTCTATTGGTATACATATTTAACTCGTTAATACACTTCTATACAACGGTAACCGTAAAAGTGACCACGGGGTCTTAGTTAAGCTGCGAATAGACATGATATATTTATATTCTAAATTAATTATAAACAATGTATATTTAGCCTTATAAGTGACTGACAGAAGTACACCTCCACTCCATTTGCTCTCTACTGACTCTAACTGAAATTAATTATCTCTTTGATTTGACTTCGTTCGACTGAAAAATTAACACATTACAAACTTTTTCATGAAATTATTTAACATAAATCAATAACATTTACATTTCGTATTAGAATATTAATCCATAATTTAGGTTAGATTTACTTAGCTATTCTGTCTGCTTGGTTTTCAATTATATTTTCCTATATAAAATTTACTTTCGTTCTCATATCCCATAACCTTCATATTTTTAATGGAACTACAATTTGATTGTACAAAATTCAAGAACATAAGCCTAGCACATTATAAGTTGTGTGTAGATAAATTAAAACTATGATAGATCATTCTTTAATTGAAACAGTTTTTTTTTTGTACATAATAGATAGCTAATAAGGAGGTATACAATAATTGCGTTTCAATTTATATGTAATACATATCAAAACAATAAGGCTTACCTCACAGCAAACACCAATATAAGTGCAATTAAATCTATGGTAAATGTAACGGTTTTACACTTCAATAAAACAGATATTGTGTGCAGAAAAAACACACATAATTGTTATTAAGAATGAAGTTGCGTACATGACTACATTTAATGATCTGCGTACCTACCATAGGCAATTGAATGAAACCGCGTAGTGGTGAGCCAAAATGAGGGAATAGTTTACCCAAAAAATTTCCGTTTTCCGGTGTAAGGATTCCCGCACAACAAGTCACAGGTTCCAAACCAACCTCACCTGCTCCTGGTGCACCCTGCTAATCAACAAATGAGGCTCTGGCTCCCACCAACGCGCATTGGGCCAGCGTGGTGAGAAATAGCTCAAATCATCTCATAAATCCCTACCCGGTTCTAGTGGTAATCTTTGGGGGAGGCCTATAATAATAATAATCACTTATTTCAGATAACTATGTGATCCATATTAGGTTAGATACAATTTGGCTTAAAAGTAACGTTAGTGACAATCATAATGACATATTTATATACATTATAATCTATATATATGTATTGACACACCGATGCCAGCACAACGCCTATCCACTTACCACCGTGTAATTGTATCCAGCGCGCTAGCATCGCTGAGTCCCATCTGTATGGCAGCGCGCGCAGATGGTGATGGGTTTGACCCGCACTCGCTTAAGTAAAGAGGCGCAGCGCTACCGCATTATGGCAGCGAATCCGTCTGTAAGAGCGCCCGCGAACAGTGCGGAAGCGCTGCAATAACGCGGCAACCCCATCAGCACCCTGAACACGTTATTATACTGCACGCGCAGATCGCTGTATGCCCTCTGCGTATTGTTAACCCCCAGACCGCATGCATAAAACGATTGGCAATATGCTTTAAAAAGTGTAGACTTGACTTGTTTAGTACATTTGGCGAATCTGCGAGACAACATGTTGCAGCGAACAGACAGCGACCTAAGCTCTCTTGCAATATCCAAGTTATCTTTCATATCCTCCGTGATCCAGTAACCCAAATACTAAAATTTATCAACCTTTTTTTAACGTTGAACCAAAAAGCGAAAAATGTCGTACATTAGAATAACGATTGCGATCCGGACATAATATCATGAATTCGCTTTTCGCCGCGTTGTATTTGAGCCCGTGGGATACAGCATAAGACTCACGAATATTAATGACTTCTTTAAAAGCACCGCTTGATGGGCTCAGCAGTACAATGTCGTCCGTAATCTTTTTTTTTTTTTATATGTCTTTATCTTGCATTCAGTCAGCTAAACTATGAGCAAATGTGTTAAGAGCTGTTAGGCGGTCAGAGCAAAATCTCTATCCAGATTGCTCCACTCTGTCAACCATGTCTATCAAGACAAGATTTTTCGCCTTTTAAGCCTATTTATTTACCGGTTAATACCGGTATGGGTAGTTGCATGGCAAGATTGTTAGGATACATTTCTAGCCTTTTTCTGTATCTCATACTCCAGGTCTTGATCTCCTCTCTAACAGTCCTGATTTTGAGGTGCTCATAAATCTCCGATGTTTTTATAAACCACGGGCAGTTGGCAAACAAATATGTTTCAAGTTGCAATTTTGAGCCTTCTGAATGATACTTATGTTAGTCACACGCCGAACCCCATATTTGAATCCGGTATGTCCAAATTGGTTTCAAGAGCATTTCGTAGATGAGTAGCTTATTATCTACTGACAGCTTAGAATTTCTGCCAAGCAGCCATTAGAATCCTCTGTATTTCAGGTTGATTTCTTCTCTTTTCTTCTGTATGTGTTGTTTCCATACGAGTCTCCTATCAAGGTGTATTCCCAAGTATTTTACACAGTTTTCTTGCGGGAGTTGTAGATTGCACAGAGTTACTGGCGGACAGTCTCCTCTATGGAGAGTGAAGGTTACATTAACCGATTTTGTCACAGTAGTTTTTATTTTCCACTTTGAAAGCCAGGTCTCAATTTCTTGAAATTCAGTCTATAGGAAGTCTGAAGCTTCGATTGGGCTATTACTACATGCCAGTACAGCGGTATCGTCTGCGAATGTGGCTAATGTAACGTGTTCACTTTGTGGTAAATCACATGTGTAAATGGTATATAAGGCTGGGCCCAGGACAGATCCCTGCGGTACACCAGCTTTGATTGAGTAAAATAAAAATGGCGATGTACACTATTCTTCTTTTATTTGAAATATTCTTTCTGTTAGATAAGATTTTATGATGGGGAAGAATGTACAGGGTAGAAGAGTTTTTACTTTATACAAGAGACCTTTGTGCCATACTCTATCAAACGCCTGCTGCACCTCTAGGAAGGCAGTACTCCTTTCTCTCTAGTGCCTTCCTTATTACAGAGCAGATTCTACAGTGCTTCACTTGTTCCACAGTGCCATGCTTCTGGCGAAAACCAAACTGATGGTCCGGGATTATGGCTCTTCGATGAATCTCCTCCAATAATTTGTGCAGTAGGACTGACTCAAAAAGTTTTGACGTTAGGGTTAGTAAACTAATCGGCCTGTAAACTAATCTAAGTTCGTTCACTGGCTTCCCTACTTGGGTATCATAATTGCTTGTGAAATTTTCTACAGCAATGGAAAGTGTCCAGTTCTTATTATGCCATTAAATAAGATGGTTAGAAAAACTATGGTTTTTTTGGGAAGTTCCTTCAAAACTTTTTTGTCTATTAAATCAACCCCGGGAGTCTCTTTGTCCTCCAATTTTGAGATAGTTGCAACGACTTTTTTCGGAGTTATAGGTCTAATCGGCAAATCGAGCTGGAAGTCTTGACTTAGGGCCGAATCTATGAAGGAATCGTCAGTGTCTGGGTCAGCTTCATTAGTGAATACTTTCGCTAAGTGAACAGCGAAGGCGTCAGCTTTTTCTTGTCTTGTCCTTGTCTAATTGTTATTCTGCAACCGTAACGGCGGTTTGGGATCTATGGGCCTATTATAGTTCCTACAAGCTCGCCATAGAGTGTAGTCAGTAGCATTTGTTGCAGTTAAGGATTCTAGATAACATTCCATAGTTTCGTCTCTTGCATTTTTTATGGCAAGTTTAAGATCCTTTTTTTTTTTTTTTTTTTATTTACGTGTGTAACAAAATGCTAACGGAAATGCACACCCCGTCGCCAAATTAGGCCGGCGACGGTGGTAGTGTCGGACTCGCAACCGACTAAAAAGCTTCACACGGTACTCTACTCTCATCTACGTGTTCGTGGGGTCGCGGGATAAAGTATTGCAGTTCATCCATGACCCCCCGAACGGCGCCCGAATGACCGGGCCCATCTCGAGGAGGGGTGTGAAGCACCCCTCCTGTTAAAAATCCCTACGTGGTGACGCGTCGGAATACGAGACGCATCACCATATCCACCCCAGGAACCCTCTCCAAGGGGGGCACCGGCCCGACGGCCCTTGTCGGTCGCGGCGCCAGGTTCCTGCCGAGAAGCCATTCAGCGGTCGTGCGCTCGGCCCCGCCTTGTGGCGGTGAGCTGTCATCGCGCTCCGACCGCGTCCTGTCTCGGCGCCCGCTCTCGGATACGTTCGGTCTCCCGCTTCTGCGTCATAACAGAGTCGCAGAATCGGGATACCGCATTCCATGACGCCTCGCCACTGACCATGGTCCGGACCACGGACGGTAGCGAGAGGTCACTCCCTATCGCCGCTACGAGCGCGGCCCTGTCCCTCCCCCCATCGCGGACAATCGGCCAAGGTGTGGGACGATGTGTCCACCGGGTGGCCACACTCGTCGCACGCCTCGTCTGTCCTACTCGTGCAGTTCCGCCGGTGCAGATAGCTTCCGAAGCAACCGTGCCCCGTGATTACCTGCACCAGGCAGAAACTGAGGACTCCGAAGTCCCGGCCCAGCCAGTCACCGATGACCGGCCGGACGGCCTCAACGGTGAGGCGACGGTTCGAGGAGTCGCCGCTCCCATCCCCGAAGCACCTCTCGACGCGCCTTTCGGCGCCACCTCTCCACCTCGTCGGGCGACGGAAGCGAACCCTCCCGCTCGAGGGCCCTCTTCCGCCGCCAGTAAAGGCGCGCCAGCGACTCTGCTTCGAGTTCCCACGGCGGTGTCCCGGCGAGGACGCACGCAGCCTCGAATGAGATGGTACGGTAACCTCGTACAATCCGTATGGCCATGACGCGCTGCGGCGAGCGCAGCAGTGTCTAGCCACGGGTCGACAGGTGTTGCGCCCATATGGGCGCACCATATAGCGCAATAGAGCGCACCACCCCTGTGTAGAGTCGCCGGCATCCGACGCTCGGCCCGCCCAGATTGGGCAGAAGGCGGCTCAGGGACCCGGCCGCTCGAATGAGCTTCGGGCCCAGCTGCCGAAAGTGCTCGTCGAACTTCTATCGGCCGTCGAGGACGAGTCCCAAGTACTTCATCGAAGTATCGACGGCGATGGAAGTCCCACCGACTATCAGCTCCGCTCCCGGCGGAGGCGCATTCCGAGCGCCGTGGAAGCACAAGGCCTCGCACTTGCCCAGCGCAACCTCCAGCCCCAAGCGCCGAATGCACGAGACGATGTGGGCCACGCCCGCAGTCGCCAACACGCGCGCCTCCCTAAAGGTGCGCGCGCGAGCCGTCACCAGGGTGTCGTCGGCGTAACAAGTCACGTCGACTCCACCGAGGTTGGCTCCGCGCAACACCGAGTCGTACCCGATATTCCACAGGAGCGATCCGAGGACCGACCCCTGCGGAACACCGCACGACACACCGTGCCGACACCACTCGTCGCGCGTGGGGTACCTCACGGACCTGTCCGAGAGGTACGCCCCGATCATACGCCTCAGGTAGACCGGGACCCCGAAGTGGACCAGCGCCGCGGTGATCGTGCTCCACGGAAGGGTGTTAAACGCGTTGGCGATGTCCAGTGACACCGCCAATACAACCTCTCCGCGAGAGACCGCCAAGTTTAAGATCCTTGACTGCTTTGTTAAGAGCTCTTTTATCTACTGAAAGCCTGCTAGTGTGCCATACTTTTCGCAGTCTTCTTTTGTTCAGTTTTTTTTTTTCAAACGATATCTCATTTTGCCGTGGCCTGGGATTCAAGTGCTCTGGAGAGGTATTCCAGCAGGCAGCTTGAACTGTTGTGGTGTAATGCCTTGTGGCTTGTTCGATATTTTCTTCTGTTTTAAGCGCTATTTTAAGGTTTAGCACTGTATCATCTATTTCCCGGAAGCTATTCCAGTCTGTGTTGTTTGCCAAACTTCTTTCTTAAGAATAGTTGTGCTCACTGTCAAAATTACAGGAACATGGTTAGATAAGCTATCGAGCAATGACTCAACATTGAAGAAAAGTCGAGACACTCCGGTTGTGATGAAGAAGTCTAGAACGTCTGGCAGTCTGTTCTGGTCTGTGGGCCAGTGTGTTGGTTCTCGAGTTGAGACAGTGGTTAAGAACTGTTTATATATACTTTTCTTCAGCTCCCTTTCACATGTAGTTATTAATCTAGAGCCCCAGTGCGAATGCTTCGCTTTCCAGTCACCCCCAGCAATAAATCTGTATCCCAAGCTTACAGAGTAGTCAAAAAACTGAGCTTCACTTATTTTATGTTTCAAAGGACAATAAATTGATGATATATTAAAGTCTCCATTTCTGTCGCTGACTGCTGCTATGGTAGCCATCGTCCGTATATCTAATATTATTAATACATATTCCGTCAATATGATAACCTATTCCTGTCTGGCTGAGCTCTTTAATCAGTCGGTTCATGTACAGATTGAAGAGTGTCGGCGAGCTCAAGCCACCCTGTCTGAAGCCACACTCCAATCGATACCCATCAGAGGATGCATCCGCCCACCTCACGCTGTTAATTTGCTTGTTATACCAGTATTTAAAAAGTAATATAACATCGTTGGACGTTGAAGTTTTACAAATACGTCTCGACTGGCACAAGCTATCGTAAAGCTTTCCACATTTCGGTTTTCCATTTCAGACTATCCATCACTTTAGCGAGAACATTCGCCAGTGAGATTGGTCTATAATTCGGTTTTGTCGGCAATATCTCGTCTTGTTTTTTATTATTGGTACTACATTTGTTTTTATTAAATCATTAGGAAGGTAAGTATGACTTATACACCAGTGTGTAAAACACAGACAAAACTCTCGGCAAATAATTCCCTGCATATTTTAGATGCTCGATACTGAGACAATCAGAACCTGGCGATTTACCTTTAGTCATAGTTCTAATAACGCAGCCGTTATTAGAACGTTATTTGTGTCGATGTAAAATTAATCGTTGTCCTGGCTTAACTAGACTCAGCGTCGATCACCGCCCGCGCCGGACCTAAGGGCGATTTTACCGTAAAGTGCTCCTTAAAGACCCTAGCAATGTCTCTAGGCTCACTCACGCCCGATACGTTCACGGGTAGGGTAGGTTTCAAATTAAGTTAATTTGTAGCCATCCAGAATTTATTAAAATGTTTTGCTTTTCGATGAGTTGCAATGATATCCATCTTGATTTGTTTTTGGTTCTTTAGGCACCAGTTAAGCTTACTTTTAAATATCTTACGTGATTCTCTCATTTCAATATAAACTTTTCTCTCAGCGGGTTTATCACACCAAAGCCACATTTGATATCGAAGCCTAGCCTCCCCGTGAGCGCGACGGACGTATTTATTCCACCCACACACATGTTTTAGTCGTCTAGAATACGCTACATTTTGGACATGAGTTCGTATAGCAGCATCCGACAAAATGTGCACAATATCGCGATATATATTGTTTAATATATTTCTGTGCTCTTCGCAATGACAAAGGTTGCCACTGCACCTAGTGAATTCCTGAGGAAAATCTAATTCTCTTAATTTTTTATTACATATACTACGATACATATCAATTTGCTCATAGCTTCTGTCACACCAAATAACTTTATTATTATTGTTACGTACATTTTATACTCTGTTACAATTGTGTTGAAATCACAATCGATAATTAATGGCAAATGATCAGAACAATAAACATTATAATCTATGTAGACCCGGGAAATAGTACGCCAGGCGCTCTCAGTAACCACACAATGATCCAACCACCTACTTCCGTAAGCATCGCTTATAAAAGTATGATTTTTGGAGTTTAACTCTAAAAAGTCTATATCACCACATACCCATGATTGTTCAACACAGAAATTGAGTAGTTCAATATAAAACGATTTACCTGGATGCGCGTTATAGTCTCCAAGCATATACACTGTCTCCACGTCACTACTTTCCACTACCGCACTCATTTCACTAAGGCACTCCGTGAAAACAGGTAGGTTATCTGGTGAGTCTGTGGGCATGTATATGCTGAACACCAATAATGAACTCTCACTCAGCGTCACCTTTATGGCCACAATACGTGCACTGCTGCATTCCACCACCGACACGGACTGGAAGACGCCTTTACGCCATAGAATCGCCACTCCACCATATGGTTTTCCTCTTAGTATTCCAGATGAAATATCAACCGCTGATTTTCCTGTATATTCAAAATTCCTATCGATGGTCCCAAGAAATGGTATGTCAAATGGCAGTAATCATGATTCTTGCAGTGCAATAATGTCTGCACTCTTACATAAGTGACGAATATTTTCGGAAGAAGTCTTTACAGATTTACAGTTAAAACTAATAAACCGGATTTGTTTATTTGAGACTTGAGTTGTATTATTATTAATTAATTCATTAATTATTTATTAACTTTTTATTGTCACTGTGCACGGGACCAGAGTCGCCTCCTTCCTTGTCCTTAAGTATCCGCTTTGTAAAACATCTATAGCTAACTCCCGCTGGCCAAAATGAATCGTCCAACAACACATCCATATTGGGTTTTGAAATATACAGCTTAAAAGAGTGATATCTTCTTTCTGCGCGCAAGTTTATTTTATAAATATCTACTAATTCACCTGTTTTCTCTTGTATATACCCTTTAATATCTTCTTCACTCGCGTCTTTGCAAACATGAGAAATATATAATGGAGCTTTTACTTCCACAGATTTAAATTTACAGTTAGGATCACACTTCTCTTTGCTCAGTTTTCCTACTTATTGATTTGGTTCACGTTTAGTTCTCTTTCCGGAGACAAGTTTCCACTCTTTCTGGCCCCCCCCTCCCCCCCCCCCGCACCGTCTTTGTTGCCACGAAAGCCAGTGCATGCGCGATCTCTACGATATACTGCATATATATTGTTAAATAATTCGTTTGAGAATATATATCTATTAAGCCAAGTTTCTACTAAAATTATAACATCAAAATCATTGCAACACATTTGTGCATAGAAATGGTGTGTCTTAGTACACAGGCCGCGTACGTTTTGGTAGTATAACCTTAACGTATTGAATTTTATCAGTAAACACTAACAGTAACATGGATAACAATTAAAAAGAAAGAATAAAACATATTTAGACAATTTTATCAAGAGAGGCTCTATCTTTTATTAGAAAAAAACGCATCACGCGATAGATACCGTCCCACATGGTCTCACGCTCCTGCTGCTCGTAGAACCGCTTCCAGCTAGAGGTCTGAGCACGCCTCATCTCGCGGCGGTAAGCTTCCTTCGCGTCGAAGTACTCGCGCAAGACCATCGCCTTACGGGCCGAGTGCGCGTTCAAGATCGGCCTCTTCTTCCTCAGAACTGTTCGAACTACCAGGGAAATTCTGTACTGTTCAACCTGGTGGTGGGCTTCGGCAGGACCGAATCGCAGGTGACCCCCACGGTTTCCACGTACCGATCGACGATGCTGTCTATCGCTCCCTTATTGGTGACCTCGGTCACCTCGGCTGGCGTCAGACTGCGGTTTCAGAGCAGCTGATTGAAAGTTCGTTTGAAAAGAGAAGAAAGAAAATTGTCATGATTCCCTGCGGCGGAATCTGATTTTACGTTTCGCTTCCAACGGCCGTGGAGGATAGAGAGAGTTGCGAAACGCAATACCGATTCTCCTCTCCTCTCTCTCAACTCTGCCTCGGGGGCGAAGAGCAGTACAAACCATCCTAAGACAGCCCGCTACGACAACACTGAGGTGAGCTCACCTGATACGGCTATCTAGGGTTGCCCCTACGTTTCGAGCAGGCCGGGTAGGTTCTTAGCTTCACCGTGCGTAACCAAGTCACGGCTACTTAGGCCTACGGCCACAACAAGACGGGAACGTGGTTTATACAAAAAAAAAGTGAGAATATTATTTAAATCCAAGGCTACTAAATGCAGAAATTGCTATATCTAAGAAAACTAAATCAATCAAACATCAGCCATCAGCTTAATAATACCGTCCGACGTTTTGTACCATCTACGTGATATTCATTTGCTTCTTAACTTACGTCGATATACTTTCGTTTCAACATATTTATAATAAAAAACGAATAGTAATTACAATTACTAAATTAGAGCGCAACGTGCTTGCTACACAACTATTCGCGGCGAAAGTACACTACAACAACGCTATCTATAACCGTTCTAAAAACGGAAATGTTACGGGATACCCTTCCTCTGCTGTTAGGTTCGTAGATGAATGAACGATAAGTCAAGTACGCGACTGTTTACTTCATAACATTGCTGTGTTTTCCGAAGGCACATACATACACTTATAGCATATTTCACTGTTTTACATAGTTGCAGCACGATAATGCATAAATAATTGTTGATTTTGTTACTATTTTCAAAATGTTCAAACGTATGCCTTTGCGTAAGCAATAAAGATTTTATAGTCGTAATATATACATTATTAATTGTTATTGACGTATATTTGGCCATTCGCTTTGTAAGCAATGCATGTATTTCGATCCATAATATAGACGGTCTATATTTTTATAGTATCCAAGCATTTTATGCGTGTGTTACATACACACCCCGTTCTGAATATTTAGTTATACTATTACCATTTCATGTGACATCGTGTATCATGTACGGATATAAAACGCTCCTTCAACATTATAAAATTCATGAAAACGTAATTTATGTGAGAAGTACGTAGTAGTAGATGTTGATTTTGTGCCGGGTTTTAACTCAAATATTAAGTAAAAAATAAACCAGGTTAATTTGAATAGAGGAGTTACATATGTATTAATACTGATAGTCTGTCCGAAACTCTTGTCAGTTTGACAGATTAAATGGACGCATTCGTTTATGTGAAATAATTATATGAAAGAGGGAGATGTTATGGGATTTATTTATGTAACAGATCAGTGTCTCCAAGCGAAGTTTTGAAAAAGTACACAGGATTTACAAAAAGTTTAGTGAAAAAAAAAAACTAGTATAGTCTGATGTACGACACCAATCGCTGTCATATTACATTGTATATGTAAGGGTTTTTGCACATGTACTCTAAAATAAAAAATATTTAACAGATTTAGTGTAAAATTAAAATTACCGGTTCCTATTATTAGGATATGTGAATAGGTTTCTTGTAAGAGTTTAATTTGTTTTAAAATTGTGCAGAGTATGAGACAGTTATAAGATTTCTTTAATGATTACTGATACAGGTTTAATTTTAAGAGACATCACTGAAGGAACTGCTATTTAGTAGCTATAGTGAAAATTGAACGTTACGGTGATCGTGTGCAAAAATCCAAGTCAACAGCAAAATAGATGTCGATGAGTTAATTGAAATGAATCAATATTAACACCGAAATGTAAGTGGTGATTTACTTTACTGTTAAATCAGGTAAATTTTGTATGGAGTATTTGTTTTTAAGCGCCGAATTGTAGGCGGTTTGTGTATTACTACTAAATAGATGGGTAATGGAGTTTCTAATAAATAAAATTAAATTATCACCATTGTTTTATTTATATACTATTCTCTACATTTATACCATGTAATAATTAACAATTAATTGTAATTAAATTTTAATATATCACAAATTTAGGTAAAACAACTGTTTTAACAATACTGTGTAATTATATTTACATTACATTAAACTTCTACATTAGATTCGAATTACAATAATATTATTCTATGATAATTTTTCAAAGAGAAAAGCAATAACATTTTTATATTGAAAATCTGTTTCTGAAGAAAAAAAAAAATCAATTGTTTTTTTATATAAAATGTTTCTTCTACTTACATGTGTTGAAATGAAGATGGAGTATTGCAACCGAATATGTGAATTTAATTGGATATGTTAGAGATCTATACCTAGACATATTACGTGAGAAATTTTCACTGGAGGTAGGTCTCTGTTGCCGAAGATCATCTAGGTAGCTATCACCGCAGCGTCTATTTCTGCCGCCAAACAGTAGTGTGCGAACATTACTGTGTTGCGGTTTGAAGCTAGTGAAATTACTGGAGTAACCATACTTAACATCTTATGTCTGAAGCGACGAGCACAATGTCGTGCTTTATACATCATACTAACAAGCGTGACGTTGTTATGGACAGGTTTGTCTTACCACGCGCTGAACGACCCACTCGTCTCGTCGCTTCGCAGTGTAAAATAAAAAAATATATGTGTAATTCAGTCCTGTACTAATCTACTTCTAGTTTCCTAAAATTGCCTGTTATTCCTCTCATAGCATCTCCGACGGTGTCGTTTGTCGCGCACCCGTTCGTTCCAGAGCGCAGTGCGGACACCGCGCCCTCGCGCGCCGCTTCGCTGTACATCTCCAGGCGTACCGCCATCTTGTCGTTCAGCAACAAAATGTCGCGCTTGCTCGCCAACTCCTTTTTCCACGACTCTGTAAAAGAATAATTTTGGGTATAATCATAAACACTTCGCCTCATACTACGTAGATAAAATATAAGAAATGAAGCGGTGATTTACGGTTCTGACGCCATAATTATCGCATAGTGCCTGCAGTTTTTAATTATTGTTTATAAAATTTAAGATCGTTACGTATTTACTGATCATATTAAATAACATGTTTGCCATTTCGTCGTACAGTTGGTAAAACTTTTGTAGAGCCTTACCAATCATCTCTTTCATGGGTATAACACCACCATATTCTTGCGGCAACAGGTCCTTTTCAATCTCTACATCTGCCACTGATGTGTACAACTTTACCCGTTTTCTAATTTTCTCTGAGATAAGAGCCATTCCGAAATCCAGAGCGAATTTGATGGTTGGATGGACGTTTACTCCATAAATCTCTTTATGCCTCATTGGTATTGTGCGCTGTCAACAAGGTAGAATTTAAATAAGATAAAGGGATATAAGTAGTGTATTGTGTTTAGTCATCACAGGCTTAGGTACACCGGTGGCTGTAGAATATGAGATGATGTTACCTTTCAATGCTTTATATTCGCATAATGATCACACATCAAGCGAGAATTTTAAGTTTTAGTTAAAACTAACTTATAGCTTCGAAGAATAAATAATTATGTACATATTAGTCCGGAACCCTTTCGTATGTTGTTTAAAATTATCACCAATAATAGGTAAGAAATAAACATAGTAGCAGGATATATAATGAGAAAGTATGAAAGCCATGTAACAAATAATGTTTTAAGTATAAAAGTGGATTGATACAGATGAAAGAAAATGAAGAGTTACAGTTATATGAAAACAAAATAAAAATACATACGATAACAGAACAGGGAGAAGATCACGGACCTGAATTTAGTATCATTTATAGCAAAGAGAACATTAATTTGAAAAGGTATAATGCAGGCTTTATAATAGGTATCGATGTTTACAGAAATGAAGTAGCACTCACCTCGCCATTTTTAACGATTCTTACAGCTTCCTTCGGTGTGAATAGTGTCAAATGGGGGAAACTAACTCCGCCACCGTCTGCAAAGTGTACAAGGCCTCGAACCTGAGACTCCTCGTCTTCCATTAATGTTTCGTAACAAATTGCCATTACACGACACATATCTTGATTCGTGTATTTGTACGGATCAAATACTCCTGTAAGATATTAGTTGTATTAGTTTCCAGTTTGATTTCGGGATTAATAATAATGTTATTTTGTAAAATATATTTATTACCTGGTCTGTATATTACAACACGTCTTCCGGCCTTGTCCTTACGCGGACTGACAAAAATATATCTGAAGTTCAAGAGCAGGTTATTAGGTTTAAAACGAATCATAGATGGATGAGGAAACTATATGGAAATATAATACAGATTAAAATTATTGTATGAATATTAGAAAAATATTTACCCTAAGTCTATAAGTTCAGCCATAGATGGCAACGTGTGGTCCAGTTGGTTGAATGCTATGCCCCAGGATTGTCGTAACAATACGTATCGCTCGATCGCCTCTTGCGCCATTGGCACACTGAACTTTTTCGTGCGGAGAAACCGGAGTAGGAAGTTTGAATCTACACACAGAAATAATTAATCTGAAATGGTGTCATTTCATGGTCTGTTGATGGACATATGTAACATTAGAAAAACTTATTTAGTGTTATATAGGCGTGAGCTATTTAAATATCCCAATTAATTTTCTTTGGAGCTTTTAAGAAGATTAACGAAAGAAATATACGAAAGAAAGAAATATACAAGGTAAGAATGATTGGAAAAATCGGTGCAGGTCGACCTAGGCGGACATATTCCGATCAAATCGGAGATGTCCTAAAGAAAGGCCGGGACAAAAGCACTCGCAACCGACGAGCATGCATGAAGACGCTTGTGAAAGTGGAGGAAGCGAGAGAGGTGTGCCAGGATCGTAGCAGGCGGAGAGAGGTGGTCTCTGCCTACCCCACTGGGAACGAGACGTGATATATATATATAATATATGTATGTATGGAGCTTTTTCACAATTATACACCATGTTCCACTTCATCAATAAAGATATGTAGAAATACCCATTAACATACAAGTCTCGAGTTTTTGGATTTTGTATTCTGAGTGTCAGTATATGAAGATGTTTTCCAAAAGTTAATATTATTTTTTTCTTGTTATGTACTGTTCATTGAACGCTTAAATCATGTCGCTTGTTTTTCGGTACTTTTTACAATTACTCCGTTGCACATTTATTTTCCCTTACCCATTCTAACAGCCATGAACTTCGGATTTTGCTCCATCCATTTTCTAAGTGCATCGAGCGCCTGACTCCGTGAATATTCAGTTTCTCGCAGCTGCTCTTCAGCTACAGCTATTGTCTCTGACGACAGAGGACATTTATACTCGTCGGAGGGTGTGAGATAGCGTTTTGTTAATCGCTTGGACATGTTGTTTCTGTAAAAAAAATAATGGTATATTTTTTCAAATTCTACAAACATTATCAAAATTTGTCAAATACATTGGCTATTCCGGAGAAGAAAGATCTTTTTAAACTGCTACCTTTATAACTGGATTTAACTTTGACTACTATTCCGTTAATCACTAGAACATATCTCGGATCATCCTCTAACTGCTGTTATAATAATTCTGAGTCCTCGCATCGAAGATCCGGCATGAATTGATGACAATTTGATAATGAAATCGCGACGGCAAGTAAACATTTTTTTCAATGTAATTACTTTGTAATAATAACACATATGCGAAACCAGCAACAGGTTTTTATTATTATTTGATTGAAGCCGCTGCATCCGGACAATTGAACTGTATAAATGTGCGTGAATAAAGCCTATAGAAGTTTTTGGTTCTTTATTGTCATGTCAGTTCTGCTTTGCTTTATACATCTCTGGGTGGTACCGCTTCAACAATTTCTAGACTTTATAAGTGCATGAACATTAACCATATAAGTAAAAAATTATCTAACTACCTGGAACGCAGATGTGCCGTTTGTTATATCAAACTATCAATGATAAAGAGAAAGCGAAAAAAAAACTAGCATGAAGTATATTTGTTGAATCAGAGAAATTTCTGGCTTTAATAAAATACTACTGAACAATTAAGATATCACCCAATAAACATATATATAATGGGAAGTGTTTATACATTGGATTAATAGAAGTATTAAGAGGAAGTAAGAAAACAAAAGAAAATATTTGATAACAAATGATTAATTCATAAAATCTAACTCATTGATATTACTTGTTTACTCCTGCCGTTTATCTGCAATTTTTACATCATTCAGACAACTCTTACTAGGCTCAGTGTCTTCCAGCCTCGTGAAACGTTGAGCAACCGTCAGCCAACGGCCTATTAGCCAACTGCAATTTTAAGAGCTTATGTAACGAACAATCTACATTCGAATCCAGCCGAGATCATTTTAATGCCTTCGAATTATATAGAAATGTATAACAATTGGTTAAACAATAAGAGAGAATTGTTATTTCGCGGTATGATATGCCTTAACTCTTTTCAATCTTACGTGAGCTATTTCATAAAAAAAATAGAATTATATATATAGAATAGGTATTGTCTTAATAAAAACATACTGCTATGTCATCTAATAATGCAATTAGCCTGTTATGTATACTTGGGTATTTTCCAGTACATTAATAACACTAAACTAGTTATTAAGTTCAGATGAAAGATTTTTGATCAGCGACGAATACGTTAAGGTGCACACAACGTGCGAAACTCTTTCTATCTTCATTTCTAATTTATTATAAGTGACAGACAGTGACAAGACAGTGGATCCTGAACGATAATATGTATATATATATTTTTTTTTTCAACGAAGCGACTAGATATGCGAAATGTTCATCTGATAGTAAATGACACGGTTGCCTTTAACAACGAGGCGCTAGTTAGGACTGTGTACACATCACCATATTGCGTTTGTCACATTGAGACATAAGATGTTAAGTCTCATTACCTTAGTAATTTCAGTTGCTACAACGCTCTTTAAACCGGAACACGGTAATGTTTGTACACTAGTGTTTGGCAGCAGAAATATGCGTTGCAGTGATATCCATCAAGACGGTCTCCTGCAACAGAGATGAACCACCAATAACCGGCACCTACCACAAGTTGGTGGTAAATACACGTTATGAGGTCAGATGGGTTGTAATAAAGTCAATATAGTTGAAATGTAAATATATCTTATATCTAACCGTACTCAATTAAGTATTCGGAATCAAACCAGAACTAACTGCCGATGTGGTGGAACTCTAACAACACCTAATAGCAATAAAAATCAAATATTAGTTAAATTTTTTTATGAAGATATTTTAGTTATAAAGTACGACATCATCATCATCAGCCGATAGACGTCCACTGTTGGACATAGTCCTCCCCCAAAGATCTCCACGTGATCGGACCCACGCTGCTCGCATCAAGTGGATTCCCGCGATACGATAAGTAGGACATAATTAAGTTATATTGTTTTATTACGCAATTTAATAAACAAAATATGATAAAAAATATAAATCATATATAAATACCATATACAATATTGTTATATAATTTTAATATATATAAATATATACTAGCTGTTCCTTGCCCGCTTTTCTGGCTAGAGTATAAAATTAATAGGGGGACCGGAAAGTAATGTCGTTTCTGCGCATGCCAATACTTGATTGTCATTTGTCAGCTCATTGTTTTGTTCAGAGGCGTACCAAAGACATTGTGAGGTTATAGTGATTTCTTTACTTATAGACAATTGAATTACAATTTTTTTTTGTAATTTTGGGTAAAATGGCCAGCCAAATACCAGAAGAGGTACACATCCGGCATTGCATGCTCTTTGAGTTTCGCAAGGGAAATAACGCAACAGTTGCTACCAAAAACATTTGCGATGTTTATCCAAATGCACTGGACATTCGTAAATGCCAAAGGTGGTTTTCCAAGTTCAAATCGGGTAATTTTGATCTTTCCGACTCGTATCGATCAGGAAGACCATCTGCGTTAGACAACGACGTGTTAAGGGCGGAAGTGGAAGCAAATCCGTGTCAGACGATCGAGGAATTGTCAAACAGTCTCAACAAACCTTGGTCGACCATCCAAGAACATTTGAAGCAGATTGGAAAAGTAAGCAGAGCAGGTGTTTGGGTCCCGCATAATCTGTCCGAACAGAATAAGGCTAACCGATCAATCACATGCAACTTATTGCTTCAACGACACAACACAGAAGCGTTTTTTGATCGCTTGATCACAGGAGATGAGAAATGGGTCCTGTATGATAACCCAAAACGCAAAAGGCAGTGGCTCTCTCCAAATGAAATCCCTCGGAGTACTGCTAAGCCAGGTTTACACCCCAAAAAAGCGCTTTTGTGTGTTTGGTGGAGTATTCGCGGCATTGTTCATTTTGAATTACTGAAACCTGGAGAAACTGTTACTGCAGACCTCTACAGCGAACAATTGCAGCGAGTCAATCAATCTTTAATTGAAAAGTGGCCAGCGATTGTCAACCGAAAAGGCGTCATTCTCCAACATGACAATGCAAGACCGCACTGCGCAAGGCGAACTCTAGAAAAAATTAATGAATTGGGGTGGGAGGTGCTGCCTCATCCACCATATTCGCCCGATGTTGCACCATCGGATTTCCACTTATTCCGAGCGCTGCAACACTTTTTAAGTGGCAAAACATTTGCAAATTTGGATGATATCCAAAATGCCATCTCTAGATATTTTGCCGAAAAACCAATTAATTTTTATCGATCAGGGATTGAAAATTTACTCACTAGATGGCAAAAGGTTATTGACAATGATGGGGAATACATCATTGATTAAAAATAAAGACTCGTTAAAAATGTATGTGTTTGTATTTAGCGTAAGAAAACGACATTACTTTCCGGTCCCCCTAATAGATCCCAAATGAATTTCCATAGCAACCGTTACTATGGTAACCGCATAAATAATACGAAATGGATATCTTTATAAATAAAATGGTATTAAAAAAATTCAAATAAAAATATGCTATAACCACTTACAAATCATTCCGCGTCGAATGGTCATGTTCCTGTGTCGATACGTTCCCTAGTCGTCACGTGATTGGCGAACAAAAACCCTTTTTTTATATATACATATAAACACATATATTTTTATTAAAGATCGAGCTGAGCAATCACAGATTAATGTCATGTTTTTAATACATTATAGAGAGGAGATGTTGAACTTGTTTTCAATCTAATACAATAGTATTTATACTCTGTTATATTGTACGTTTAATTAAATATCGTCAGCACCGTACTAGTTCTGGTTAACTTGCAACACGCCTTAGACAATAAGATGGTATCTGTTATGTGATTAATTGGATAACACGTCTACAATTACGTATGTACACCTCTTCTCTTAGTAAATATTATATATAAAGTCTACTACACATGTATTTCATACTAGAATATCTAGTATTCGGTACGACTAGATGTATATTATGAGTTTAATTGCATTACAAATAGAGGGTGCTTGCTTTAACTGTTACGATTAATAAATATGCAATTTATGTTAATTAATCATTACCAGATTGTAAATCAAATATTTTACTTTCTAATCATGATCAAAGCGTTGTGACCGATACTTAATTAGATATTAAATAAAACCTGCTATAGAATTGACATTAATTTACTTATCTCTACCGGTGGTAGCTCTCTCTTGCCAGAGACCATCTAGGTAGATACCACCGCAGTGTCTACTTCTGCAGCCAAACAGTAGTGTACAAACATTACTCAGTACCGGATTGGAGGGCGCTGTAGCTACTGTAATCACTGGGGTAAGGAAATTTAACATCTTGTCTCAAGACGACGAGCGTAATGTGGTGCAGTGTATATCATAATCGTGACCACTCTTAGCGCCACTTTGTTATGGGCCAGCGTGGCACTTACCTTCAAGTGAACATCTCGGTCGTCTTGTTGCTTCGTGGAATTAAAAAAAAAAAATATTACAATTGCATATTTAAATATTTGGGTACGTTTATAAATGTTGAAACAAATAGAAGAAACTCCGGACTTTTCTCTAATACAAGAAATAACTTTCTGAGAATACTAAAGATATCTTTAGTATTATATTTATTTTATATGAAGGTGACTTCTACAAATAATGATCAATTAATAACCATTACCAACAATAAGCTGTTGTTAATTATTTACTAAATAAAGATATAGTTATGTCAAAAATATATATTTCGATCAGAAGGTGAAGCTACTGACGTAAGACTTTAAGAATGTTCTTAGAAACTCTTGGTAACTAGAGTCTAGCAATTCTTTGAAGGTATAGCGATGACCATAGTTCTTCTACAGATCTCCTATATTAAGATTAGATCGTGCATAGAACTTGAGTGACTGGGATTTTCTAAGTTCAATGGGGTCAAAGAAGTTGTCATTGTAATGCCTATTTCAATAGATTTTGGCGCGTCTTATGACATATGTTTACTATGTACATATGATTATTGTGAAATCTTTAGATTGGCATCATAATGATCGACTCGGTTAAGTCTCATTTATGCGTAAGGTGTGTTATCGTGTTGCAAATATACATTTGATATGTACCAATGACCACAATTCTGGTTTGATACGTCGAATAGTTTTCGAAACTGGTTAAAATTATTAATACGAAGAAAGGTATTTCATAAATTTACACTTTTTTTAAACCACATTTCAGTAATGTTGCCGGTACAGTAATATTACAGCACAGTTACGAGAAATCATATAAAATAGTTCATGTAGATGTGACTTTTTACAGGATATGTAATGATTTTTTTTTTACTAATAAATAGCCATAAAAAAAGTAGTTTAATGAAAATAAATAGGTGTAAAATCAGATAAACAACAACAATAAAATATTGAAATTTGACATCTATGTAAAAATCTACTTTACTTAATGTTCCTAATAAATAAATAAAAAAATTTACTAGGACGAGGTTTGTGTCCCATTCGTTCATATAACATTTGTTTACGTAAATAAAAAATTAACGTATATAGAAATTATACTTATATATTACATAAACACATTGTTATAAATGATCATATTAATGTGTGATGTTTTCAATTTCTATAATATATATGATGGCATTGCAATATATAAAATTCGCAAAGTTTTATTGAAAGCTATTTATAACTTACCTGCCGAATGGTTCGGTGAAAATTGATATCAGAATGTGTAGGTGCAGAGTGAACACGAGTTCCCAGCTTCACGTACCTCACTAGACTACGAGCTGATGCCGCAGCTCAGGTAGTTTTGCTTCACACAACAATACTTACAGCAATCAGATATAGTCGCTGCACTCAGATGGCCCAGAGCCTGCAATAATTGGAGGGATCAACAACATTTTCTTTATTTATATCTAACCTCCATAGATATAATTACACCATATGTGCACTTGTATAATAATGGTACACGTTAATTAAATATTTTGTATATGTTTAAACAATATCCTTTCTGCAATAATAAATTACTAATTCTAACAGTTATTTGTTAAGATATGACCTAAATTTTTTTAAGCAACGATTACATTTCCGTTTACCTAAATTTTTAGGTGCTAAATCACATATTTTAAACAATCACTCAGCATTGTTGAATATAAGCATTATTTATATGAATTAATAAAAAAAAATGCTTTAATATTGAAATAATCGATTACTTATTTTATATAAATTGTTTAACGTTTATATTATAAATCGATTTTAAAAATGTTTGTATCGGGTAATCACAGTTGCAGTAACCCCGTCGCGTCGTAATAAGTCACCCCTTTGACCTATTATGACCCGACTTTAACTGGCATATAGCTTATGCTAGGAAGCAGAACTTATGCTATTTTAACACAATTTTATGTAAAAATTATTTGTTACATATATAACCATAAATTGCTTAAATTAATTGATTTGCACAACCTCGGAAAGTTAGACAGTAGGCTATAGATATTGATATATATCAAGTTTTATATATTCATCACAGGCACAGCGCCAGCGGGTTATCAGTTGGATATTTTAATAAATGTTTAAAACATCAGATGTGATAACAAATGTAACTGTTACATAAATCTGAAATTAAAGCAGACATTGCGTTGGTGATTAAGGTCGATATTTTACATAAACAAAAGTATAACAAACTGTCGCAGATTATACAATGCGAAGTGGTAAATTTTCCTTTACATTGGAGTCGTGACAAGCTTTTTCCGTTTCCTTTGACCACAATTGGCGTATTCGAAATCGTTTTTATAGCAAGCAACTGTTTATTTTTTTTATTAGTACTGTATAGGTTAGTAATTACCTGTCAATGAAAAGAAACCAGGGCAAAGGCAGATTAAATTAAAAAACATAGAAGGTTCTTACAAATATCGTAATGTGTGTAAGTAGTGTTTAAGTTTGTCTTTATTGGGAATCTAATGTATTAATATGATTGAAGTAGTTATTATATATTATTTTTATATCACATATAGGCCTATGTGCTCTTTTTTTATTGTTCTCAAGTCCTAGAATAATGAGCGGAAATTGCCTAAAGTAACCGCAAATTTTAACTATCCATTTGGGTGTCTTTAATAAAGTTCTTTAATTACTTTAATCTCTGTATATTTTTATATAGACAGATATAGACCAATTACACTGATCTATGGTTAACTCTCAGCCAATTGGCCGTAACTGATTTGAATTATTACCGGTCACTGCGAATCGGCGTGAAATTTTCGTTATCTAGCGAAAAATCCATTTTGTTAGAAATTCCGGATTATAAGTTAAAAAAAAAACTAGTTTTCAGTATTACTTACTACTGTAGATTACCATAATTTTATATTTTCAAATATGTTAATATCAACTCTCATTGTTTTATTTTTTTCTGTTTTATATTAACTCTTGTAGCACACTATGATGGGTAATATCACTGAAAGAAGCAAGTTTCGAAAGGAGAAAAGTCATGGGTTCGTATCATCCAGGAATGGACAGGGATCTTAAGTGCTGCTCAGTTTCAAGCAAAAATCAAAAACGTAATACTAACTATGAATATTGTAATTTTTTTTTGTAAAATATAAACATACCTCTTTGTTTAAAAGGTTTTTTAAAATATCTTATAGAGTCCGGCTGAAATAATGTCAGTTATTCATTTATGGCTAACAAGTTATGATCATTGCAGTACCCCACTATATCTATGTCGTAAATTTTGTTCCTGACACCCGTTTTGTTATATCACGCTACATTATATTATTTATCATAAGAGACATGTATAAACAAATAAGTGTCAATGGATTTGCAAACAAATTAAATATTTTGCATGCATAAATAACTACCGGTATCTAAAAACTATACTTTCGGATTCTAGTTTTCGCTGTGACCGTTTAGACAAGAACAAAAGGATTATTCAATATTATTACGTAGCGCACTGGGTTCTACTTTAGCATACATCTCTATGTTAATAGGAAATCATTTAAATTTTATCTTCTTTAATATACGGTGCATAAAGATGCTGACCTATACACAAATGTCTCGTAGATTCGAGAAGCAACGGTGAATGAGATGAAACGGACATCCAATTGTGTAACAAAGTACACTGACCCACATACACTTGCGCTTTTCCGAACTTGGGAACGTCGAGGTCGTCCGATATCTTTTTTGTCTTTATAATTTTCATATTGTCTTCTTTCAGTGTTTAACCAATAAACTATTAAAGATTTATATCCACTAGATCAATCAGAAAAAATAAGACATATTAAAGAATGTTTCATACATTATAATCCAACATTAAAAATAATAGTCTACTATTGTGAATTCATATTACTTAGCTACGTATCTATATATGTAACTGAACGTCATTATGTTGTGAAAAAGATGATGATGATGACTTGACATCGCAATATTATTAAGTGATTTATTTAGATAATGATTTTTAAATATTTTTTCTTTTCAAATAGATAATTGTGTAGATATATTTTCATTTGTATTATTATGTTAAATCAAGTGATTACACGTTACGGCGCACGCGGAGCTCCAAGCGGTGGACTCTGACGACATAGATTTGAGTCAACGACTTGCAACGAGAAAGGCACTCTTTTTGCGGGCCAAGGTTGCTGGCATATAAAGGGCAGTCTCCTTATGGTGTACCCATTTGAATCATGGCATTATCCATTTCATTAGGAATTTCTTTACAAATAATTGAAAACTATTTAAGTTTGTTTTCTTCCTTATGTCAATTCGATGGTAAATATTAAGAAATGTTGGTATGTATCTTCATTCATATATAAAAAAAAAAATTCGCGTGTAATATATTTAAATTGTAAGTCCAAATATGTAGATAGTATTTCTCTCTTCAAACAAATAAATATATCCTATTAACCTTACGTATGGTTATAATAGGAGGTAATATTTCTATATGACATTTCAAGAAGTTGACATACTCTAATGTAATTTTTTTTATAATTCTGTCTAAAATGTTAGGCTGTCCCATTGTGTGTTTTATGATAGAGACGACTTGCAATATGAACACTGCCGAACTTTAGTGTTTGTCAAAAGCATGCGGTCAAGGTTCTCCAAATATTAAATCGTCTATTCTTTGCCGATCCGTCAGACTGACCGTTTGAAGCTTTTAACAATATAGTAAAAGATTACTCTAACACAGTTTAACAATTGGGCAAAAAGTTTAAGTATTTTTTTTATATACAATAAGCTAACCGTTGACCGCAATTTCACATGGTGTTAAACGACGATGAGACCTTGGATGGATGAAACTCGCTCACGGAATACTCAGGTATTCCTATATGAATAACTACAATGAGATGGTGGTGTGGATATAAGCGGATCAACTAAACTCAATGTAGCTCCTTGACACAAGCATCTCTATGTTACATAATAAATACTAAACACATTTTAAATGTTGATAAGTAAACTTCAACGAGTCAAACTATATAATGTGAAATATGATAACATTATGAAATAAGGATAAGTATTTTTCTTATCCTTATTATCTATCTTTATGTACCCACCTCCTCGTTAAACTATCTGTTGAAATCTGTATTTACCTTTATTTTTATGTCATAAATTTTTTAATATGCCTAATATATCAGATTCTATATATACGATTTGGGTTAAATTCTTTATAATTGAACTATAGTTGCAAAATATTTTAAATTTTTTGTATGTTATAAAAGTGTTTTTGAAGTATCTGTAATCTAGAATTATTTTACTATTGTGAATAAAATTTTACGTCCAAAGAGAATGTTTATGTTTTACTAGTTATTGCTACTTTATGCTTTCATTAATTTTGTCATGTTCCGGAAAAAGAAATAAATCTGGCACCATAAATAGTGCCAGTGACCGTAGCGAACAATGCACCAGCATGTTATACACATCTAGATACAAGTTATATAATGTTATAATTTACAAATTGAGAAACGTAACCACTCGCCGCCGTTTTTAATAACAGTTTGGCAATAATTCACTATCGCAACACTAGTGGTTTCGTATGTACTCCTCTCCTCCGTTAGTAGAACAACCTTATCATGAACTGTATACAGTTTAGTTTAAAGCAAATCACAAGGGAAATTTATCGTTGTATATTGGTAAATAAATAAAAAAAAAAGACTTCTTTAGCACTTACCTCAAAAGGACCGACTATTTTTGGAGTTAACATTCGTAAGATATCAAGAGGCGCAACAAAAAGAATAGATATATCTTTCACAAATAGTTTAACTTAAATCAATAATCGAAGTTGAAATAATATTAATAATTTTTATAATGTATGACTTTTTCTGTTATATATTAAAACTTCGTGTCTTTGCATTTGTATATTAATAAAAACATACAATTTTAATGGTTTTTTTTTCATATCCTTAAAAATTTTAATTTCTGTAAATATTAAATTCGTACTTAAAATGACTGACTCATGCATGCATATATAAAATATAACAATTAGATTGTTTTGTAGATTGTATGTAAAAAATTACTTATATAAATAAATCATTAAAACATGCACTTCTCAACATTCAAGCACAATACAAATCTGAAAACATTTGTTACCTCAAAGCTCTGATCCGTTTCTCATGCTAGCATTAATGAGCCGTTGTACGATTCTATTAAGCCATCTTTAATATTTATTTAGTAATTTTTGTCGAATAGACTTAGAGTAACAGGGCAGCGGTAAGTGAGGAAAAATTACAAAACACTTACAATGAGCATACGCAAATGGCTGTGTCGTAAAGCGTCTCGAGCCTTTTGGTTTTGTAACTAGTACTGTGTCGCCAAAGTTTCGCGAAACGTAATTATATTACGAAGACCCCGTAACATATAATTAGGCTTTTAAAAAAAGAGAAGTATTGAAAAAATAGTATGTCGTATGATTTAAAACATTTACTTTATTTATGTTTCATGATTTTTGTTTTCAAATTATGTAAAATATCACTACTTTTTGAATATTACCGAACAAAAAAAATTAAATGAACTAAAAACAATAAACAAACTCTTTAGTAATTATTGTATATTTTTTTGGGACTAGGTTTTATAATTTCGTTGCTTTATTTTGTGCGAATTAATGTCCACACAAATCCTTCAGAAATTTTAGAAACATGGTGATCATAGTAATTCGTACTATATATAAATACCAGCCGTTCCTCGCCAGCTTTGCTAGCCGTAATATAAAATAAGACCGCAAATGACTTTCTATAAGAACTTATACTACATCAACCGCATAAATAACAGGAAATTAAAATGTTTATAAAAATTAGATATAAAATTATGAAGGATTTATGAAATTTAAAAAATATACAGTCTATTCCGCGATATCTACAAATCATTCCGCGTAGAATGATTATGCCCCCATGTCGATAGGTTCACTAGTTTTCAATTGATTGGCATACAAACAAAACCCCTTTTTCTTATTTTAGATATATGTATATAAAAGAGATTTCGCTATATGTATATGGCTATAACGTTTAATCTATGTAAAAAAAATATTTGTAAAAGATGGAATCTTAAATCTTTTCTATAAATTAAATTACTCTGATTGAAAATAAGTTCAAATGTTGAATTTACTAAATTTCTGCAGCGCTACCTATCGAACCCAGAAGGAACTTCAAAACGAAAATTCTTTCTTGGTGAGTTATTTGTTTATAATATGACTAACAGAGGGCGTTAAATATTTAATATATTACAACCAATGAGAATAAAGTATTAAATTTAAATATGTTTAAAATTTATTTATTCATAAGAGTTTTTTATATAAATAAAAATCGCATCATATTCGATTTTAATTTTTAAATTACATGCAATTGGCGTATATTGGAACGGTACTAGCTATACATTTCTATTCAAAGGCAATCCCTGGTAATAATCGTACTTGCAAAACTTAACGTTATGGTACCCTGACAGAAGTATTTTATATACCTTGATCAGAAACCAAGTTTCTAAATACTTCATAGTATTTTTTGTATTATTTAGAAAAATTGCAAAGTAAAACCTTTATATAAATAGCATAAAGAGAAAAAAAATTGAAAAAACGTAAATGTGTCGAAATATTTTCTTTTTCATTTTTGTTTTTTTACTTTTTTTAATTGATGTATTTTTAAATTTATTCGTTTAGCGTACATTTGTCAAACTAATCAATACATAATCATTATATAAAGTACGCGATGTATAACGCAGATAAAAATGTCTAAAAGTAGTATAGAAACCTTTCAATTTTATTAAAATAGTACAAAATCTTTAGAATCATATATATCTAAAAGTCTTTTGTTTGAATACGTAGTGCGCGTACTTGGTAGTAAATACTAGGTTTTAAAACCTGATCGCGTGAATATATTTTGTCTGTTGTTCGTTCAGTGTATGTTTACCGCTACAGCTGACAGCCGTGTTTCTCGGCGAACAGAGCGATATAAGTTTGTTGTTGCATTTGAAATTCAAATATCACATGTAGACTTGATACTTTGACGAACGTGTATATTAGTTAATTGTAAATAGCTATGCATTCGCCGAGTCGAGATTCGGTCGTTGATAGTTTTGAGGAAGATTTTAATAAATCGGTGGAATCCCTTATGAGATGTGAGGATTTTAAGAGTAATTTTGCGAGAAGGCTTTCTAATCGGTATATTACTAAGGCGCCAATGCCTGGTCAAAGACCAGATATACCATCAAAATCACGACCATCAAACAACAAAGCAGATACTCAAGTTCATGTAAGTTTTTTTGCTATTTTCTACACGTGCGCGGGATTACTGGTTATGTTGCTGCTTTGCTTTGCGAACAAATGTCAAACGGAATAATTCTATTAATTAGTGTTGTAGTTTTTTTTCCATTATAAAAAGTTATTGTGAAAAAACAAGTGAAAGTATATTTCCGCCGAAGTCTTCTTTAATAATACTTCTCTTACTTTGCGATATTATAAACGAATTTAATATTGTTTTGATTTAATACATTTCATTGTTTTCGTAATGATTTCAACCGGCTTTTACTCAAAATTTTGAAATGTTTCAAACTTTGGTACTAATGGAACATGGTCACTGCTTTATTGTGTTAGAATTAATCTTTTATATTTATACCAAAATTCAAAGTTAACAGAATCGATACTTAATTTTTTTAATGCAAATTTTTCCTTGTAGTTTTTCTAATTTTTATATTAACATTCATAATATTTGTTGTTATAACAATTTATTTGTATGAAATTGGGCTTGAATAAAAGTAACGTAATTATTTTTACTTTATTGATCTACTGTTATCCGTGGAAACGATTACTTTTTGAATGGTAAAGGTTATTAGATCCTATCTGAATACCTACTAACTTACAATGTGTTTTGGAGTTTCGAGATGAGATTTATTGTAAATAATGTCAAGATGTATATATCTATATGATATAAATTTTGGTATTGACAATTAGCATTCGAATTCGTGAATATTAGTGTGTCCTTTGATGTACTAATTAATTATCATTAGAATTTCGAAAAGATTACGTGGAAGCATTTTGTAATTAATTTTTCACAGTTAAACAAAAATATCACTTTGCCTCATAAGCGTTATTGTAAATATGGATCATACATTAATATGTACTAAGAAATGCTTAACAAAGATTTCTTACTTGACAATGGATGATGAAAAAACTCCTTCATTTATTAGGCATGGAAACCAAAGTATTTTGATAAATTGTACCTATTGTATAAACTTACGAATATTACACAACTTTACAAACAAAAATCACATATCTCCTTTAGTTCAAGTGGAAATGTAAGATCAGATAAAGCTAGTATCTTAGGTAAATCTTTTATCAAGCTAATACAGTTGATCTGTACATGTGTCAAGACTTCTACGGTTTATGGCTCTGGTCTGCGATAATGTTCAGACCTCGATGTTCACTGTTTACATTAAAACGATGTTTATGTTAACTGGGTTAAAACTAGTCCAACGTAAAATTTACTCTAATCGTACATTTGAAACGGATACGAATAATGCTTTAATGACGCCGATGCGTTATATTGTAAGGTATAACTTTTTTGTCTGTAGATAAATCTACGTATTTCTACGTTAACCTGTAATTTATTCCATGGTTCATTAATCGTTCCTTACAAGTCATTAAATTACTTATTAACCACCCCTGAAATATGTTAGTCCACTCAAAACACTTTGTCAATCGGCGTGGGCTATAATTAGTACATCGCTAAATTATTTTCAGTTTCATTTCACTATTTAGTTAGCTATTACTCATGATTATGTTTAGGCTATAATAGATATTGTCAGTTTCCGATGATGCAAGGTAATCCATTATAATTGAAATATTGTTTGAACCCCGCGGAAGTCATCACAAGTTTTTGCATTAATATAACACTTGGAAAGTTTCTTCCTTGCCGCCGTCGCATTATATAAACTATTTAATATTAAGTATGGCTTCATATTAACTAAGTTTTTGTAGGAGAAATTTTTACCGTTACATGCTGTAGCTGTCTATTATTATAAGAACTGAACAAGGTGGAATAATGTGACGAATTAGACTTTTTCTTTCATCTTTTCGATGTGAGTAAATATAAGTATTGTACACGACGAAAAAGAAACGATTTTTTAGATAAAGCCGTTGTTAATTGTATTCACACTATTTCATTGAATTTTAAATGTTATATCAAACCTTTAAACAGTTACATTGACTGTTGTGAAATAAACAGAAAATAAATAAAATAAGGTCATAATTTACGCTATTGCACATAGAGTCGTTACTACCGCTCGAATTTATAAACCATGAAAAAAACTCAGGTATATACATTATATTCCACATTTTGTGCTATGGTGAAGCAGTTTTTCTTTATACCCAAATGTGTACTAAATTTCGAAGAACAGACAAATAATTGATAATGAAAACTTAAATGTAGGAAAAATTACTAACAAATAAGTTAATTGTACAAATAAAGTGTTGACAGTTTCTCAATAGTTAGAAGCAGCATTGTTTTTAAATGTAATGGGGTGAAATGAATTCAGAGAAATCCAATAAATCATATATACAGTACTAAATCATTAAAAAAATATATTCTCATACATCAGACAAACAAACAAAGCGTTCATGATTACACCCTCAGCTAACACCGCTACTAGAATTGATTGTAGTTCTCACATACGCGGTCACCAGACTCAAGGAGATACATCGAACAATGGTTGTAGTGTAGCTATCTGCCTTTCATATCGCGTGAACGCTTCCACAATAGCGCCGCTTGTTGCTTCCGCCGGCCCAGCTCGATTCTCACATACGCCGATGTGCATGCGATGATTTTCGCTGATTGATCATTCACAGTTACCGTTTGTAAAGCTGCATACAGATAAAAGTTTAAACCACTCTAATAAAGCAAAACTTGTAAAGAAGTTAAAGCTGTTTACTACTACTATTTTTATTAGTGGTAGGTCTCTATTGCCGAAGAGCGTCTAGATTGGTACGATCACCGCAGCGTCGATTTCTGCCGCCAAACGGTAGTGTGCAAACATTACCGTGTTCCGGTTTGAAAGGCGGTGTAGGTAGTGTAATTGCTGAGGTAACGAGACTTAATATCGCATGTCTCAAGGCGAAGAGCACTATGTGGTGCTATGTATACCATTCTAACTAGCGTCACTTTATGAGCAAGCATATCATACCATCAGGTGAACTTCCCGTTCCTCTCGTCGCTTCGTTGAATAAAAGAGAGGCAAGAAAGGAAATATATAGATATGTTAATTTGTATCTCTCCCATACATTTGTTTAAATATATAATACTATATACATCATACATTTATTTCACAATAATGTCTCTATCTCTTAATGTTTCGTGTCGCTGTCCCACAAAATTTGCCGTAAACAAGTAAACTGCATGGAAATTATATATCGTATAGAGGTTATGAGGAAATTTCTAAGTTACGAGACTACATCTTAAGTCTCAAAGCGACGAGCACGATATGATGCTGTGTATCTTTACTAACGCCACTTTGTTATGAGCAGGCGTATTAGTTACCATCAGGTGAACTTTACGCTCGTCTCGTCGCTTCGTAGAATTAAATAAAGCTAATATAAAAGATAAACTAAACTTTTTCGGGTACTTAACTCTATCAGTGTGTGATAAAGTCACCAAAAAACATAGCAAACAAATCGAAGATTATTTTTCGTTCGGTCCAACATATGTTTAGTCATTGTATATGTAAATATATTCTAAACGATTTATATAAAACGATAGGAAAGTAGAAGAATGAATCAAACGTAATGTTATCAAGTCAAAATTACTTTTCATTTCCGTCGCATTGTTAGCAGAACGTTACGCTAGCGTTTTTTTTTTTTTTTGTTTTTATCTATGAAGAAATTGTTACCTAATTGCGAATCTATTAATCGTAATTAACTGTCGTTCCTCGTTCTAGTTGGGATGTAGTTAGCTCCACATTCCGCTTAATGATTCGTGACAAATCTAGTTACACCGGAAACTTTATTAGCTATGGCGTCTTTCAAACCGGAACAGTTTGGACACTACTGTTCGGCGGAAGGACTAGGCTGTTTAGTGGTACTCTAGCGTTACCTCAGCTTGAGTAAATAGAGAGCGGCTTCTCTCCTTTACTTTAAATATGTTTTCTTAGCTTGTACCAATTTTACCGAATGATAATATACAATATGATGATAATGATTACAATTCTATACAATGTAATTAATTTATTCAGTAGAATACTGGGTCAAACGAAGTATAGTATTAAAATAAAAGCTTTTTAAACGGTTTCATTTGATTATTAATATCTATTTCATAGTTTCCGATTATTTAAATACTTTGTGTGTGTAATATTTGTGAGGAAATCATTACGTATGGCGTCAGAGACCGCATGGGTCATGAGCCACTTCCAAGTCTATTAAGTTGGAATATTTCTTCTAGTAAATTAATAAATATACGGAACTTTGTGTTTCGGTAAATATGGAAATGATCTATATATATTATATATTATTATATATATATATGAGTAATGAAAATGTGTTTTGTTTGTTAGCCGATCACGAGATAACTAGTGAACGTATGGATATTAGAACGACCATTCGACGCGGAATGATTTGTAGATGGTTCTTCTTTTTCTTGTGTCTCTCCATTACTGGAGTTCAGCGAACTTGTCCTTTGTAGATGATCTTGTAGATGGTTATAGGCTATTTGGTTTATTATGTGGGTAGTAGATCCAAGTCGGCAGTTCGCTTTAGCACGTAGGTGGGCAGGATCGACCGGTGAAACACTACCCTCTCACAGAAAATCAGCGTGAAGTGGGGGCCTCCTAGAGGCCACCGCGTTTCGACTGGTGAGTGAGAGTCGGCGCCCTTATCCCTCTACCTCGGGGCCCAAATAGCAACTGGCACTTTCATTATACTACACGTACCGCAACAGATTTTCTAGGGACTGTTGCGTTGCGTGTGGGAATGAGTATCAGTTGGCCCCTTCCTATCTTTTTATTCCCTGTCCCACAATTCCTTACCCTCTGTGACCTTTCTCGTTCCCTTTCCTTTCCCACCCCTTTTGCTCTTATTGCGATGGCGACGAGTGATACAAATAAAATACCCCATGAGGGTACCAGTCTCTTAGAGACTGGAGAATCCCTCTCTGAGCGAGAGCGAGGGATGCTATCCTCTAGCTGCTGGGTGCAAACTGAGCCCAATCACGAGGAAGTCCCCCTCCACTTTAGCAGTGGATTTTTCTAACATCAGGGGACTTCACTCGAACTTAAATGCCGTCCACCACCATCTCGAGACGGAAAGGCCAGATTTGCTTTTCCTGACGGAGACGCAGATTTCTTCCCCGACGGACACTTCATATCTAAAGTGCCCGGCCTATAGCCTGGAGCACTTGTTTGTGCCACGCGCCGGCGTGTGTGTACCTCAGGGAGAGAATTTGTTACCGTAGGCTCAGCTGTCTTGAAGGCAGAGACCTGTCGATCCTTTGGGTGCGCGTCTTTTGTGAGGATCACATTCGCGTCTACGCGTGCCTTTACAAGTCTCATAGCGGAAATTCGGAAGACCGGCTCTTCGAGCACCTGCAGGTTTCCACTGACAGAATACTTGAGCAGATTCCTACCGCACAAATTGTGGTTTTGGGCGAGTTTAATGCCCACCACTCTGACTGGCTTGGGTCAACACGTGCTGACGATGCGGGAAAGTCTGCTCACAATTTTGCCATTGCCAGTGGTCTGACGCAGATGGTACCTTTTCCCACACGTGTGCCGGATGTGGAAGACCATCCGCCTTCCTTATTGGACCTTCTGCTGACGTCTCGCCCCGAACCCATTCGGGTATGGGTCGATGCTCCTCTTAGGTCATCGGACCATTGCCTAATTCGGAGCGTGGTGCCTCTCACCGTCTCGTCGCAACCACTTCCATCTGGTAGACGACGTGTTTGGCACTACAGGTCAGCAGACTGGGACGGGATGCGCTCTTTCTTTGCATCCTACCATGGGGGCAGATTTGCTTCAAGTCAGAGGATCCTAGCACCTGCGCTGATTCGGTTGCCGGCGTCGTGCTGCAGGGCATGGAATTGTTTGTTCCTAGCTCAGCGGTGCCCGTCGGTGGCAGATCTCGGACCTGGTTTGTTGGGTCCTGCCGAGACGCACATCGTCGCAAGCGGGAATGCTACCAAGCTTGGGCTAGGGCAAAGGTCGCTAAGGATGTAAACTCTGACTCACTCAAGAAGAAGTACAACTCTGATTCCGGGTTCTTTAAGAGACAAATTGCATTGGAAAAGTCGAATTACGTTGGGAGAATTGGCGAGAGACTAGCACGGCTGCCATCTGGCTCTCGTGCGTTTTGGTCTCTCGCCAAGGCTGTCCAGGGTAATTTCTGTCGGTCGACACTTCCACCTTTGCGCGGGGAGGATGGTTCATTGGCCTATTCCGCAAGGGAGAACGCCGATCTTCTTGGCTCTATCTTTGCGGGAAATTCGACTCTTGACGACAGGGGGAACACTTCTCCTCCCATCCCGAGGTGTGAAACCACAATGGCGGACGTCCGCTTCACACAGTGTGCTGTGCGGAAAGCACTATTCTCCCTAGATGTCAACAAGTCGTGTGGGCCCGATGGAGTATCTCCTATTGTGCTGAAGGTATGTGCTCCAGAGCTGGCACCGGTTTTAACGCGCTTATTCAGACACTCTTAAGTCCTCGGCGTTGTGCCACATTCATGGAAGACGGCTCTAGTACACCCGATCCCTAAAAAAGGCGACCGCTCAGATCCGTCCAACTACAGGCCTATCGCTATCACCTCCTTACTCTCCAAAATTATGGAATCCATAATCAACCGCCAGCTCATGGGCTACCTGCAAGAGCACCAGCTGATCAGGGACCGCCAATATGGCTTCCGCAAAGACCGATCAGCTGGTGATCTTCTGGCTTTACTAACTAACCGTTGGGCGCAGGCGATCGAAAGTAGGGGTGAAGCACTAGGCGTTAGTTTGGACATAGCGAAAGCCTTCGATCGGGTTTGGCATAAAGCCTTACTATCGAAGCTTCCTTCCTATGGGCTTCCTGAGAGACTTTGTAGGTGGATCGGCAGTTTCCTTGCGGAACGGAGAGTTAAAGTTGTCGTAGACGGCTCATGCTCGGATCCTCGGACCGTAAATGCTGGTGTTCCCCAAAGCTGCGTGTTATCCCCAACGCTGCGTGTTATCCCCAAAGCTGCGTGTTATCTCCAAAGCTGCGTGTTATCCCCAAAGCTGCGTGTTATCCCCGACATTGTTTATTCTGCATGTCAATGATTTGTTGCAGATCAGTGGCATTCATTGCTATGCGGATGACAGTACCGTGGATGCACTGTATTTCGGCCGCAGCAATATCTCTCGGGATCACGTCGATGAGTGTCGGAACAAACTTGTGAAGATTTCCGATTGGGGGGACTAAATCTAGTCCAGTTTAACCCTGCTAAGACTCAAGTTTGCGCGTTCACCGCAAAAAAAGCCCCCTTTGTCGCATCGCCACTCTTCGGAAACACTCACCTTTGTGCCAAGCGGAACATTGGCATTCTGGGCGTCGACATTTCGAGTGTTGTCCAGTTTGGCGGTCATTTGGAGAGCAAGGCTAAAATGGCCTCCAAAAAACTCGGAGTACTCAACAGGGCCAAACAGTACTTCAAGCCGGCTCACCGCCTTAAACTGTATAAGGCGCAGGTGCGGCCTCACATGGAGTATTGTTGCCACCTTTGGGCCGGGGCTCCGGGTTATCAGCTATCTCCATTGGACCGAATCCAACGTAGGGCATCTCGGATTGTCGACGATCCTGAACTTGCCGATCGGCTAGATCCTTTGGCACTGCGTAAGGATCTATCTTCCCTATGCATACTTTACATAATTTACAATGGGGAGTGTTCCCAGGAGTTGTTCAATTTAATAGAAGCCGCTGATTTTCGCAACCGATCGTCTCGCCGGAACTATCATCCGCACCATCTGGATGGTTGGCGTTCCACTACAATGCGTTTTAAAAACAGTTTTCTGCCACGCACAGTAAATCTTTGGAATTCGTTGCCATCAGCGGTCTTCCCCAACAACTGCGACGTTGGGTTATTCAAGAAAAGAGCATATTCTTACCTCAAGGGTAGGGCAACGCACTGGCATCGCTGGTGACCGTGGGCGGCGGTGAATCACTTACCATCAGGTGACCCGTCTTGCTCGTTTGCCTCTTAGATGTTATAAAAAAAACAAAAAAAAAATTTTTTGTTGAATGTCAAAGATCCTTCATCATTTTATTCCTAATAATTTTTATCAACATCTTCATTTCGTATTATTTATGCGGTTGCTATGGTACGGTTGCTATGGTAACCGTTGCTATGGTACGGTTGCTATGGTAACGGTTGCTATGGGAACGGTTGCTATGGTAACGGTTGCTATGGTAACGGTTGCTATGGTAACCGTTGCTATGGTAACGGTTGCTATAGAAAGTAATAAAGGGTGTCTGGCGGCAGATTTATATTTTAAAAAACGAATATCTCAATAAGTTATAAACAGTGCGGGGGCAAGGTGGTGTCATTAGAATCACCGATCGTGCGGATTTCTTAGTCACGATGTCGCAGTGGTCGGGTGAGCATCGCGCGTTCGCTATTGAAGCATTTTTCAAGAGTAACGATTCTTACGTACTCGCTCGCCGACAGTTTTGTTCACATTTCAATATTCGACGGATAGGCGATGGGCCGAGTGTGAATTTAATTCGTTCGTGGGTGGAGAGGTTCCGCGCAACTGCTTCGGCTATGAACACACCACGGCCAGGACCTAGTCGATCGTCAAGGACCCTCGAAAACATTGAACTGGTTGAACGCAGTTTACGTGAAAATGCACGACTTTCGATACGGAAAAGGGCAGCTTCACTGGGACTTCCGAAGTTTCATCCTTTTAAAATTCATATAATTCAAGAATTGAAAAAAAATGACTTTGTGTCACGCAAATTTTTTTGTGAAACCATGTTGCAGCGTTTTCGTACTGTGAATTCCATTTTTTGCAGCGACGAGGCTCATTTTCATCATACGGACACGTAAACAAGCAAAATTGCCGTTACTGGGCTCTAAGAACTCGCAATCCTCGACTGAAGCACCAAAAACCATTACATTGCCAAGGGTAACTGTTTGGTGCGCTTTATCCACGAATGGGATAATCGGACCATTTTTTTTTGAAAATGCACGGAGCCAAGCGACGAATGTCAACGGTGAGAATTATCGGCTCATCATTTCGAATTTCTTTTTGCCGAACCTGCGAGCTCATTCATCATTCTCATCACACACGTGGTTTCAACAGGATGGTGCGACCGCACACACGGCCAGAGCTTCGATGGATTTGTTGCGAGAAAATCTCCCTCAAAAACTGATTAGTCGCTTTGGGGACATCCCGTGGCCACCGAGGTCACCCGACCTAACTCCAATGGATTTTTTTTGTGGGGCTACCTCAAAGAGTGAGTTTACGCCAACAATCCGCGAACTGTTGTGGACTTAAAAGAAAATATTCGGCGAGAAATCAGCGCAATTGAACCAAGTTTACTGCAACGTGTGGCACGGAATACGAGGCTCCGTTTCGAACAGTGTGTGTGTGTGCAACAGGATGGAAGACATTTGGATGACATTATCTTTAAAAAATGAAATCCGCATTTGTACTCTATCTTTTAATACTTTTAGTAAAATTATATCTCAAACATATTATTTTTTATTTAAATTTGAAAACATAAATCTGCCACCAGACACCCTGTATTAAGGGGAGCGCCCCAATGGTGGGGACGTAAAGTAGGAATATTTCTCGGCCGTCGAAGACTCCACGAGAACGATACCCGAATTGGAACCTCAATTCGGGGCTCTCCCTCAAGACATTCGACAGAATCAGATTAAAAAACGTCGCCTTGAGACTATACTACAGGTACCGCTCCGAGGTGAATAGAATAAATGCGCGCCGCCTTCAGAGGGCTGTAAAAGAGCGCGTCAGAGAACACAGAGCCGATAGATGGGACTCTCTACTCAGCGACCTCGAGCCTTCCAAGGATGCTTTCTGGCGTCTGGCTCGGTGTCTCAAGCTAGAGAACCCTAGACTCATGCCACCGCTAGTCAAGGACGTCGACGCGTCGTCGTTGGCCTTCGAGGACGAAGAAAAGGCCGAGTGCTTAGCTGACAGCCTGGAAAGCCAGTGCACACCTTCGTCTTCTCCAGCCGACCCCACTCACCTTAAACTGGTGGAGGACGAGATCGCACGCAGATCCTCCGTCCCTACGGTAGGTCCACCCCTAACTCCGATTTCAGAGGACGAGGTCGCAGTAACTATTAGAGGACTAAAAGTCAAGTCCGCTCCGGGCCTTCATGGCATCTCGAACAGAGTGCTCAAGTCCCTCCCCGCTCCTATGATCGTCCTGCTGACGACAATTTTCAATGTGCTTCTTTCCAGCTGCTTCTTTCCGGATGCCTGGAAGGAGGCCGAAGTTGTGGGAATTCCTAAGCCAAACAAGCCTAGGAACATTCCCTCCAACTACAGACCGATAAGTCTTCTCTGCAACATGGGTAAGGTTTATGAGCGTCTTATCCTTTCGCGTCTCTCCGACTTCGTGTCGGAGAACAAACTTCTACCCGACGAACAGTTCGGGTTCAGAAGAGACCACTCCTGCGTTCACCAAGTACACAGATTGGTGGAGCACCTCCTCAAAGGGTTCACGCGCAAAAGACCGCACGACACCGTAGCCCTATTCTTCGATGTAGCCAAGGCGTTCGATAAAGTCTGGCACGATGGCTTGATTTACAAGCTTTACGCACTCAATGTGCCGGACAGGCTTGTCACCATCATCAGAGCCTTCTTATTGAACCGCACCTTCCGCTACCGAGCCGGAAGCGCTCACTCCACTCCCCGTCACATCAGAGCGGGCATTCCGCAGGGCTCCTGCTTATCCCCTCTCCTCTTCTCGCTGTACACCAGCGACAACTCCAGAGACCTCGGGGTGAACTTAGCTCTATTCGCAGATGACACTGCGCTCTACCGTTTGGGCCCGATCTTGCCGCGGTTGACGAAACGGCTCCAGTCCGCAACCAAACGCCTAGGCGATTGGTTTAGGAAGTGGAGAATCGACATCAACCCGGACAAGAGCGAAGCCCTACATTTCTCGAGGAGAATAAAACCTCGAATCCCCAGTCGCGCTTGGCGCTACACTCCCAAGCAAATTCATATCTTCGACTGACCTGTCCCTTGGAGAGACTCGGTCAAATACCTCGGTGTCAATCTAGACCGAAGGTTAAATTTCAGGAGCTACATTCGCAGAGTGAGGAACAAGGCTGCCTATGTAATGGGCAGACTCAATCTCTTGCTCTGCAAATCGAGCAAATTGGCTCTTAAACATAAGGTGCACTTGTACAAGGCTTGCATAAGACCTATTATGACTTATGCGTGCGTTGTATTTGCGCAATCCTCCCCTACCACCCTTAAACCTATACAGGTTATCCAAAATCGCTTCACCCGGAAGGCCACGGGTGCGGAATGGTACCAACGCAGCATCTACCTGCACAGCAACCTTAAACTTCCTTCGATAGCACAATTCATGCAAGATTGTGCTATCCACGACTTTGCTAAGGCCACACACCACCCGAACCCGGGCAAACGGTGAACTACGTCCCGATCTCCGATGCCACCAGTCAGAATCGACGTCCGCGGAACGCGCTTCCGCTCCGCGTCGATACAGAGGGTCGGCACGACACTGCCATCAACGACACAAAACACTCATTCACCACATTTCGTACGCGCCGCTTCCACCGTTGGTTGCGGCGCCCGTCAAGCTCGCACACCGCGCACACAAGTCACACCCGGCCGACAAGGCGGTCCACACCGCCCTCGTCCCGTGTCACAGGCGAAGGTGATCGGAGGACAGGCCCGAGCCCCTCTCCGATGACCTCGTAGGATTGCCGCCATCCGACGCGCACCGTGCGCGTCTTAAATTCATTTGTATATTTATCTATGTACATATTTTAATAAACCCCTTTCTCTTCCCTCATAGCACTGTCCTATTCTTCAACCCTTCCACATCCAATATCTTCTCATCTTTCTCCTCCTCCTCATACACACTAGTTTATCTACATATATGTGTATATATAATATCAAATTTATTTAGTTTAGCTCGCGGATACCGGATCCGCGACTCCTGAGTCCGATAAAGCCGTTATATAAAACTGCGGCGAGAACATCACCATCAAAAAAAAACAAAAGGAATATTTCTATACTTTTAAAAAGCCTGGTCACCTGGTATAATCAGATGGTATTAGCCAACATATTTTATTTCGATTTAATATTCTTCACTTGAGGCCGCAAATCAGGCTTCTCTTTTGCCTTAATACCTTATCTACTTAGGATACAACGTAATGTCATGTTTTGTGGAATACCTTACAAGAGACCTATGTCTAATGTGGACTTCCATCGGTTGAGATGATAATGATGATGATGATGGACGATAATTTGCTTCTATTAATTATGGAATTAGACATATCGTTGTCTATATATTATATTATTAATTGAAATAAATGGACCTAAAAAATTAGCAATTAATATGACCTAAACTAAGTATTGAGAACGATTTGTTTTGATTTCATAAGACTGTTAGATTTATATATAAGATAATTTAATTTAAATTGTTTATATCGGTCTTTAGCAAATTTTAATACATAGCGATATTTTATTCGCCTAAAAATATCGTGCAGATGGAGTTTGAATATAAATAAGGCATATCTAATGTGTTATATCACACAACGAGTTTATTCGCTTAATTTGCTATACAAATGTTCACTATCTAATTCTTAAAAGATTTGGAACAAGTTTCTTTTGACTGTTGTGATTTACTATACGTCGTGTTACTTCAAAAGACTTAAAAACTATGATTAAGTAATGCTATTAAATTTTTTCGCATCATTTAATGAGACTGTTGCGGTATTTTACATTATACCTATCACCATCACCAAGAAGTAGAAAATTCTAAAATATTTGCACAAGTACATTTAAAGTATGTAGAGCTTCTGTCTGAGCACTTGGAAGAATTCTGGCAAACCTGTTAAATAGATTATAATAGTTATATGTGAAATAATATCCTTTAAATGTAACGCCATTAAAAATATGTTATATATCCTTGCGGGGTTATTATATTATCGTTTGTATAAAAAAAAAATCTTGCATTCCAAAGAACAAGTTCAATAGAATAGATCCTTAAGTAGTATCACAAGGCGCTAGAAAATTTATCTTTGGACGATACTTAGAAGACGTATTATTAAAATAAATTTGAAATTAATAAACATATAATCTAATGTGATGTCGTCAACAAACAATATTAAAAAAAAAGCGAAAGTTATAAATGGAAATGTTATATTGTTGCGAAAATTCATCGCTTCCGTTTGTAAACGGAATAAACAATATAAATGTGTGTAAAAAAAAAACAACTAGGTTATGCATAAGCGGTAAGCGGGTGGGGGTGGGGGTAACTGCGGTATCATCGAACGCATTTGATGATGAGGTCACGGCAAGTAAAGTGTAGCGAACGTGTGGCGAATGGTACACGGCTTAAGCTATTAACTTAACTCACGGCCAGTGTAAAGATGACTGTATACGTTTTTTTTTTCTTATCAATTTCTGCTCAGAAATAATACTACAGTAAATTATTACAAAACTTATCATTTAATGATTTTAAAATTCTCTGTATGATATCCGATCAAAGAAATCTGATACTAAATTTCTGGAATTTATAACCAAAAAAAATTCTCTGCGAAAGATGTTTTTTTTTTAAATAATTTACGTGTTATACTTTTAAGAGACATTTTTAAAGGATAAAAAATAATGCATTAATACAAAGTTAAGGTTATTGCGCCTTTATATGTATTGGTAATTAAGATTCAGACTAACACAGAACCTAATCGGGTGACTGGTGTAACTTGTCCCCAGTCAAGTGTGATATTCGCCTCTGCAGGCGCGACGTATTGACTTTCGCTGACGAACATATATACATGTTATTTGTATCTAAAATAGTTTTACTTTGCATATATTTTAACATAATATTGTATTGCAAATTTTTTATATAAGAATTTCGGTAGGACACAGCGATTTGTCTATTCCGTTTTCTCTTTTATAAAAATCTCACCTTTAAAAATCATTTGAGGAAAACGAAGACCATGTGCTGCTGTTTTCTAAGAAATCTATGTAAATATATTTTGAACCAGTTTTGTGATAAAAAAGCCATTCTTGAAGTTTTTAAGAATCGTTGATTGTTCATAAGTTGTTTATCATGTTACCATCGGTTCGATTAATTGTTCTTATAAATTGGATTTTGACTTATCTATCGATTTGCAAATTAGTTTTATGTGAATAGACAGGTATTTCTCTCCAGTTGAGATAATAATGTATACTTACTGGACACAGGAACGTACCTATAAATTTCGGGTAGTGTATGTAAACCGTACTAGTAATCTCTATTCTATCTATTTACAGATTTAGTCAATTTAGTGCCTCTTTAGCAATAGTCAAAGTATATTTGTGTATCTTTTGAATAACTTGGGAGATTGTTATATCGATAGATTTAAAGTACGCTTATTTGCCTGTATAGAGCGCATACCTCTGATTGGACAGAACTATTGGCCTGTAGAATATTACATAAAGAAAATCCAAAAAATATATCTAATTTAATCCTAATTTAATTCATCCCTAGTTTAGGCAGGACAACAAACGCTTATTCTGATGATTTGCTAAAATAATAAACGACAGATTGACGCACAAATTTTTGGAAGAAAAATAATATATATATATACACAATACATAATATATATACAAATGGCCCAATTAGCGTGCGAGTTGAAAGATATTCATCGACTAGAATATTTCTTTGCATACGATGCTAATAATCAAGACAATATTCATTTATGCGGCCAATCTATCGGTAGTTTGAATATATAATAAACGATTATTTAAAAAAAAAGATTTCTATGATACATTCTTCACGTCGTATTATGTAATATCTATTAAGTAGTAGTACATTTAATTAAATTTTTATAAACGATTGCCATATAAAGGTCTAGCAGAAGCTTAAGATTATTGCGAATTCCTATCCGTGGTAATTATTTAGTAGGATCTCTCTGTCTCGGGTTGTTCCCTCATATCTGAGGATCGTGTTCACTGCCAGGGTCGCTAGGGTTGGTCGATTTAGTAGGATACAAGTACCCATGATTTGTTGAGTAGCTGCAGTGACCTAGTCTCATGGGGGTATGTAATGTTCACGGAAGTTTCATCAATTTTGTAGTACGTCATCAAATCGAAAACTCTAAAGATACCATTTGGCTCGTGTTGCGTTTAAGAAAATTATCATATGTAACGAGTAATTATCATAACTGAGTGTCGTGCCGCCGTTACGCGTGTGTAAGAGCCTTTATTTAGTGTACGTTATAATTGTTTATTGCAAAACGGGAAAATTATTAACAACAGTCGATAATGTATGTATCTTACTAAATTATATAGGAACAAGTTTTAATGACATTCTTAACTTTTCAGTTTTTATATTGCTCGTGACATGTTCATATTATAACACGATATGTAACATGTTCAAAGTTTAACCAGAGAATGTTTCATCCATATAACACTACGTATATAAAGTTTTTTTTTAAATATTACTTTGGAAAAGTCGAAACTGTCTCTTGTTCAGTCACCTTATAAAAAATTAATAAGATTTTTATTATCTACATTAGTATGTTATATATATATGTACCTCATCACCTATTTAAGATATTGCAGATTAAACAACTTAAGTATGGAAGTTTATACAAATCAGTTAATTCTCTTCATAAATTAAAAGGTTTTGTTGATGTAAGTTTAAAGGATCTTTATATTTAATTATATTCAAGGATTATGTTTTACAAATACATCAGAGCCTGATAGAAGGACCTATAACATCTGTTGTAGCTAAATGTTTCTGTTGTCATTACTTTGCTTATAGTACTCTTTATTTTGTGTATGAAAATAAATTCTTTTAATAATGACTGTGGCAATAGCCGAAATGTATTCGTGTACTTGAATATACATTTCACAAGGTCTACGTTAAATGATGGTAGTAATATTCAAATGTGGCGCGGCTTAAATGAATTAGTGTAGGCTCTGAAAAACTCTACTGAAAACGTTACCACTGTGCGGCGGCTGTATCATTCGCCTTGTGTCACAAGGTGAACTATATTTCCGATAATGCCTTCGGTAAACATTACATAAAATACTTCAAATAATTTTTGTGCAGTTAATTGTTACTTTTATATAGTAAAGTAATGGTTTTAAGTTTTTGGGAGTACGTTTAGGGTAATTTCTTTTTTAGTAGAACAAACCGATGTAGAGATAGGGGAGGACTACGTCCAGCAGTGGACGTTTATAGACTGATGATGATAACTAATTTTCAAAGCTGATAACGAAAATGCGCTTTTTGGTTTCATTCGGGAAGATTTAATAGTATATATAAACAAAGACGCCGTGGCCTCATTGATTTACGTTTGTATTGAACAAATGTTTTGAACCACATTCAATGAAAACAATGTATATAAATCCATATGAAGTTGAAATTGCTTTGGATGTTTTATTTTGGTACATTGCGTAAATAAGCCTCGCTGATAGTATTTCACAATACTCGCAAGTCGGCAGCAGCGGTGCAAGTTTCGCGGGCGAAAGTACAACGTGTATTCACAGGAAATAGTTTAAGGCCTATAAACCTGCCAACCACGTTTCACATTTGTTGCGATATATTTAGTTCGAGTGATGTCTAGTGGAAATGCGGGCTCTTAGTTATTCTGTATTATTGTCTATAGATAGTTTAACATGTATTTCTAATTAGTTTTTATTCCCCCGGCTTCCTTAAAATGTAAATACTGTGTACACAATGTTCGTAACAATTTGCAGGACAATAAAAGAAGGCGCAATTTTTGTCATATTCTAAGTATCTATCAACAGTAAAAATAATTAGGAAGAAAGTAGTGTAAAATAATTAACATCAGACACTACCTACTACGCAGACAATGTATGTGAGAGTGTATGAGAGACAATGTAATATGTAAAATAGTTTTTTAATCAGAGGTTAAAGTAGGACGTTTTAAATTTAACAACTTATAATACATCCAATTACAAAGATGCTGATAGTTAAATTAACAATTTTAGTTTACTACACGTATTTGTTATCTAATACCCCCCCATTTGAGCTCGTTAGTAAACAATGAATAGATTAATTAGACGATAAGAAAAAGCTTCGCGATGGAAAGATTCGCGGAAAAGGAAACTGCAATTGTGCAATTAAACGATAACGACTTTTGTAAATGTATGTCATTCCCTTCCTACATTTCTTAATAGGATATAGAGTGACGTAAACATCTGAATCTTCTCGTTTTAGACGAAATAAGTAGTTTCGAAAATAGACATTGTTGATCATATCTAACCTCAAAAGAGCTATACTTTTTAACTTTTAACCTTTATCATAACTACAATATGAATAGTTAAAGCTCTTCAAATAATACAGTTATCACATTCGTACTTAACCCGTTAGTAAAACGTTTAGTTTTCAATTCAAACATATATGAATTTGCTATTGTTTTCAATGCTAATTTTACTGTTGTTATGGTATTCTCTGCTCATCACATAGATCTTTAAAAGAAGATCATAACCATGTGGCCCCAATGCGCTTTGGCGCAATTCGTATGCCGTCGAAATTAATGTTTTTTAAGCAAGTAGGTCTTTTCACGAGTTTCTTATATTCATTAATACTAAAAATATGAGCAGTAAACAAATTAATTTTCATAGTGGCAATACTAAATATCTTTTATGTTTGATAATAACATAGTTAAGCATTACTGTTTGTGATATGACAGCTTCTATCTATGTAGAAAGTTTCTTGTTCTATTTAATTTTTTTTTGGTTTAGATATTATATACCGTGTTGAGAGTTTTTATTTTCGTTACTGAGATAATATCCTTATAATTTTCGCTAGGTGTATTGTTGATAACTAAAGAGACAAGATCAATAATCAATCAGGATGCTGTTATAGATAAAGTAGTAGTTACTTCCTTATTCAAGTAAACTGCCATTTTAGGGCGTCATTCGATAATGTTTGTAGTATCATAATTTTATAGTTCAGCTAAACTGGAGTTATTTAATAACTAACCTTTAAACATTCTTCATCCTTGACAGTGTCTGCGTAGTCTAAAAATAAATTGGATTAAACAACTAGTGTATGTAATTGCCTGTTGAAATAAATCAATACAAAAGTAAAATCGATGTATGTAAAATATTATGCAAAAACTAAAACCACTTTGTTACACGAACGTTGCGTACCACGTGCTAGACAACAATTACATGTATTGGTGTATTTCATCGATCGATGATCAAGGTTAATGATCTAAAACGTTACGTCACGCACTCGTAACGTATCTTTTGCATTTAAAAATTACTTATTTTCATTTCCGCATCTCATACCACTTACTACACTTCCACGGTAACTTACTTCATCATCATCAATTGAATATATCTTGAACACTAATTAAAATAATATTTTATACTTTAGATCTTTTGGATAATTACCTTTTTATCACCGCTCTATATACTAAATTTCTCTCCTCTGAACTATTTCATTGTTTTCAACAGGCTTTATGTCACTGAAGAACGTTGTATGTTTCTTTTATAATAACAATTAACCATAACTATATAATTTAACTGAATAGTTCATCTTTAAAGGTAGTTTATAAATATTACTATATATACTAAACTAGCTTAGGTCAGTTTTTGCTTTGTAGACTAGGGTTACTAAGAATAAGGACTAAAGGTGATCCCTGCCTGTCGACGACGGCGATTAAAAGGATTTTCGGATTCGTAGGCTTTGCAGGTGGGACCTTCATTGCCCACTAAGCGAGCCCGAGGTGAACGATAAGTGTGAGGTGATCTCGTGGTTGTCGTCCCAACGGTAGGATGCTGGAGAGGGTTACGGCTTTCCTCGCGACGTGCTTATGCTCAGTGGAGAGAGGCACTAATGTGTTAGGACTAACAATCAAAACTGAAGGGGTTTTAGTTTAGTAGTTATAAATATCACATATCCCTGTCTACACTTTAGTATCAGGGTATATGTAGAAGATTTGCCCATCTATAAAAAAAGCTTAGTTTAGTTTAAGTTCTAACATGGACTTACATATTAATAACAAGTGTTATTTTACAAATCTAATGCATAATTAGATTACATAGATGCAGCTAATCTTACTTGTACTTCGATAATTATTTAATGTGCTTTATTGTCACGGTTAGTATTTTAACCATGAGTGTTTATTAATATAACCGATGACAACATGTAACTGTTCACTTGGTCTCCGTGGTTACTGTACATGACCACATCCATGGGTAATAAGTATTCTTCCCAACAACAAACGCACTTACATAATCTGAATACGTTCATTGTGTCTGTCCGTAGTTCATGGTCCACAAAGCTTACAAAAAGCCATTAAAGGTTGACTTAATCACTTTGAGCGAATAACAATCTTATATTATGTTTATTCATAGATTTTAAGTATAAAATCGTGTACAAGTTAAAAAGGTGGAAGGTACGTGAGTCATCCAGGCCGGATCCAGGCAATTTGAGCCGTGTACACACTGACTGTGAAATGTCAGGTGGTGGTCGCTGGTGTGGAACGACTTAATATGTATCTGCCGGGGAAGGGAACCAACCATAAAGTTTCTTTGTAGCTTTTTGGCTGGGAAAACGGTACTGCTATAGATCAAGCTTACAATACAAGTGAATTCTGTTTCTAACTAAAGATAACAATGAAGTTTTGTAATTATATATTAATATTTATTGAATTTTGTACTAACTGAATTATTTATTACACTAGCCTAAAATATCTAGTAAACTTTTTAAAATTAGACCGGTTGACAGGTACAATCTATTTAGGTTCTTCGGTAATAGGTCTTTGTTGTAGTTACCACCATAGACCCTATTTCTGCTCACAAACCGTAATGGGCTAACAGTTAGGTTTCAGGTTTGTAGGGCGTTGTGACTACTGAAATTACTGAAGTAACAAGATTTAACACGTTATGTCACAAGGCGACGTGCAAAATGTGGTGCATTGTATATCATTTTAACTAGTGCCATGTTCAGGTGAAGTTTTGCTCGCCTCGTCAATTTCTCGAATAAAAATAGTAAAGCTTTAGAGTAGAATACTAACGTTAGGTAGATAGAAGATAAATAGTTTATTCCAGTAATCAAACAAATATAAAAGAGAAAATTAAGAGTAAGATGAACACATAACTTAAACAATAATTATTAAAAACCAACAATTACAAAACATTACCAGTCCGTGTGTAGTGCAGTATTGCAAAGGGCCCAAAGAAAAAAATACTAGAACATATATATATATATTAGGTTGGGGCAAAAGTTTCTTCGCATTTTTTAAGAAAATTCAAAACATATTAATATAGTTTATTTATATTTAACTGAAGTATGTAGGTACCATTTTGTTTGTTAACTTTTTGCCATCTTGTAGATAGGGACATGATCTCATTGCTATAGAAATTTTGGGACTACAGGTCAAAATACTGCGACAAGTGGTTTTGGCAGTCCTCTCGTGATGTTAACCTGACACTGCCTAAAGAATTCTGAAGAGACCGAAACAGGTGGAAATCTGAAGGTGCAAGGTTAGGACTATAGGACGGATGCATTAACACCTCCCAGCCAAACTCTCTTAATTTTTGCTGAGTGGCTAAAGATGTGTGAGGTCTAGTGTTATCATGATGAAAAACCACACCCCTTCTGTTGATTAATTTCGGCCGCTTTCTCTCAACTTCTTTCTTTAATCTCATCAGTTGTTCGCAGTAGAGTTCAGGATCGATGGTCCTGCCTGGTGGTAACAGCTCACAATGAATGATCCCCTCCAATCCCACCACACACACACCTTGATGCGAGTTAATCCGGGTTTCGCCACAGTTTGACCGGCAGAAGCCGGACCGACCTTTAACCACGACCTTTTTCGCACGTTTTTGCCGCACGTGATCCAAATTTCATCGACAGTTACAGCTTCTTTAAAAGTGGTTCGGGTACATTACGTCGTAATAAAGAATCACAAACGAGTACACGGTTCCTTATTAGGTTTCTTTCTGTGAACTCGTGAGGTACCCAAATATCGAGCTTCGATTGTGTACCCAGTTTATTTCAAATGCGCCAAAACTGTTTTGTGGTCAATTCCCAGTTCTTGCTCCACTTTTTAAAAAATAATAGGGCGACCAGAGCGACGTGATTTTTTGACGTCAAAACTTCCGGATTGAAACTATACCAAAACTATACAACTATACCAAAACCAGCAGCAAACACAAATAGTATAGCCAAAGAGATTTTATTACAAGTTCATACATACTATAATGCGAAAAAACTTTTCACAACCTATTATATACATATAATATATATATATATATATAAACTGATGAGAATCTACATCAAATAAAGGCAAATTTATAATATCTTCCTGTTTTTTTTTTATTATTTTCTTCTGTTTTCATTATATTATTATTTTGTTGTTTCATATTATTTCATTGGCTTAATTCCTGTCCACTGTGCAGGCCGTGATATAGAATTAGATTGGGAATCAAGAGTTCAAGTTTGTCAGAAATATTTCCGTCCAGCAGCAACCAGCCGTTCTTTGAAGAATGAATTTTAAAAAATCCATTCTTAGCTGACCTCTAAACGAAAGAAGTAAAATCTCTCTTATTTTCTCTCTACAATTTTGCGTTACGTATGATTGTTTGGAAGATCTCAGGATGAGTCTATGAATGTGAATATCTGCTATTTATATAATACAAGAGACATTCAGATATATATATATATATATATATGTACGATGTACGATCATTCCAACTGCAATAGTGTAAACAAGATATTATCTCATCATTTCAAATTCAACTCTGTTAGCAAATGTCACTTAAAGAAAGTGATGACTATCCGATGTCACTACATCACGTCCGTTATGGACCACGATTTTTTTTTCTAACATCAATTAGCATATTTCACAATAAATTACTAGAGAGTACGTTCAACATTAGAAAGTATTTTTATGCTATTTCATGACATTGAAAACTAATTAATGTTATACGTTAATCTTTTTTAATTTGTGGTAAAGGATACGTATGGCCATATAAAGTGCTGATTAAGATGTTTACCTTGCGCTATATTGCACTTCTCGACTTAAGGCAGGATGCTCCTTTAGTATGTTATTCTCTATATTTACATATACTTTGACAGTATAAAAATATGTGCTGTGTTGGTGTTTGATATATCTGGAGTTCGATAAAAGAAACCTGTCACCGTAATATAATAATTAAAAATGTGGATGAAGCATAAAAGCTTTGATGAGATAGAGGCTTTGTTGAGCTAATGCAAAAAGTACACACATGCACGCAAACACTGTGCACTTACACACTCACATACACAGATATATAAGTACGTTAAGTTAATTACACTAATTATGGAAGAGCGGGACAATCTAACACAACTTAGTGCTCATTTTTTTTATATATATATTTATTTACGAGTGGTTTTTGGTTTTGTTTTAATAACATCACGTAATACATTCATGCCGTCAAACATTGGAGAGTTATAATTAAATATATTTTCACGTGCACCCGAACAAAGAAAACCATCAAGAGGGTTCTATTGCAATTATATTCACCGTGAAGTATGCTCAATAGATGAATAGAAATCTTATTTTGATTTGGTATGTATCACCCCCCGGTAACGCTCCATCGGTCCCATTTGAACTTACCTTTCTAAAACTCATTTTTTACTTATCAAAAAAGTGTGAAATTGTTATGAAAGTTACTTAGCAGCATCGGAAAGTAGACTGATGCAGCTACAATTAAAAAAGTCTAACCGGCACCGTTATGTTTTGAGAGACAAGAAAAACAGTTTAAATAGACATTCAATCACATAAAACAATGTTAATTAGAATTACAGTTAATTTTTCCCCGTACCATGTGACCGTTAAAGTGTAGCCGTTAGTGGTAACAAAAAATATTCAAAGCAGGTTGATATAAATATATATTCTTATATATTTTCCTTTGTTGTGTCGTATTTATCGTTAAAAAGCTGATTTTGTCACAATAGATTACAGCAATGAAAATAATGTTGTGTAATGGATTTAGGTGATATGTTATTATTAATTAGTTTTATATAGTGGGTTCATCATCATCATCATACATAGGCCTCCCTCAAAGATCTCTACATCGTTCGGTCCCGCGTTACCATAGTCATAGTATAGTGAGTTACCATTTGATAAAAACTCTGATTAATTAATATATTTTCTATTCGAAAATCTTTAGCGACTTTTGTTAAGTAACTTCGAATTCAATCAAGTATACTCCCTATCGATTACAAATTACCAATTTTAATAAAGCTTTGTTTAGGTAGCACCCCATCCGCTGTAGAGGTTCCGTCGTGTAATGGCGTATACGCATAATAAATACGAATGTGTTACCGGATCTAACCACAAACAGATAAAGCAGCACCGACACGAACTCTTGCCGTGAATAGAATATATGATTAGTGGCTATGTTCAACGTACTCGTGAACGCACGTTATGAGGACAACACAAGAGTCTGAAGTCTTATTTGGACGCGGTTACGCAAAATGAAACGATATAATTCTGGATGTGAGTTACGCTAGATCAGTGGTACTCAACCTTTCATTTTCACGGGGAACAAATACTATGTGGAAAAAATTAGATAATGATTTGTTGCGTATTCGCGATTGTTTTAGATTTTCTTAAAACACTACGATACATTGCGCATGTAATGTTTTAAAACTTCTAATAGGTTTTAGTATTGTAATGGACCAATAATTGATGATTTTATAAAATAAAGTAATACCAGATGGGACGATCGCGAAAGATCGGCGGTCAGCAGGTGGAGTATACCTGCACTAGATAGAGCTAGTTGACGTTCGACGACCTTACAATTATCTTTAGGAAATAATTGGCTAATACTCAGGTGTTCGATTGAGACGAAAGTAAATTACATTAACTGGATTATAGGATAACAAAGTTAAATATAAAGCTACTTGCGTTTGGTTCAGATTAACGACTGATTTAAATATTATTGACGTATGCAATATTTTGCACCACAGAGTGATGTTTTCAAGAACAATTGTATCACTCTTTATTGTATTTAAAAATATCACTTCGTGTGTTTCTATTGATATTTATTGATGCGTTCAGTTCATTGTCAATTTTATCAGTTATATGAATACACTAATGACAATACAATGCAAACACTTTGAAAGCACGTTGCATACGTATTGTAAATAAATACGATGTACGGTTGGAAACTACTCGAGGTGTCGGCGGACTGACGCCGTTGTCCGATTATACAGTACGATGTATGGCCAGGGGTCCTTATTAGATTCAGTGAGCACTGTGATTTACTTTGTGTGTGTGGTTATGTGCATTGTTTATCAGCTTGAGTCTTGGCCATTTTATTTTTAAGCAATTGCGTCTTTCATTCGATCAGCATTCATTCATATCATTTTTGTATTTTAGCTTTTGTTAGATAAATTTTTTGTTTATTTAACAAAGCGACGAAACGAGCTGGACGTTCACTCAATTGTAAATGACACGCCTACCCGTAACAACGTGGCACTATTTAGGCGATATACAACACCACATTACGTTCTTCTTCTTGAGACTTAATGTATTAAGTCCCGATACCTTAGCTACAGCGCACTTCAGACTGGAATACAGTAATGTTTGCACACTAATGTTTGGCGGCAGAAATTGGCGCTGCGGTGGTCTGCCTGGATGGTCTCCGGCGATAGGGACGTACATGCAGTAAATATATATAAATCATCAGATTTTTAAAAATTTCCAATATCACGTTTATGTATTATATGAATTTGCAAACTAATAACTATTTACAACTATATTTGCGATAGAATACTCTTGATAAACATTTACATTAAAATATATTTTGGTTATCCTTAAAAGAAATTTTGGCTGTAGATAGTGTTTAACCATTGAGCAAGTACTTTTTGTGTTGTAAATTAAATGACTTCTAAGAAAATTGCTCATATACTTCTCATACTTTAGACGTCCTTAACTTGAAATGAATTTCCTCGTATACTTCTCTAGAGATTTTAGATACATATTCACAGTTACTGTATATTAATTTCTTTAGACTTTCTATTTCCAATAACAAGATCGTTCCCCCGTTTTAGACATGGTAGTCAATAAGACAATAACAGTCTAAACATGAATGGTTTGTGTGGGTGTAGTTTTTATCTCTGGCCGAGAAGACCCATTCAATGTATACATGGCATATTCTTAAACTAACAAGAACGTTAGCGTGCAAAAACAAAAAGAATAGGCATTGTGTTTTCAATAAAAGTAAAGGTCCTCGCCAGGTCTTTATGCGTATGGTCCTTGAGATATAAATACGCGAAGGTTTTGAGATCTCCATTCCTCCAGTTACTTAGGCTATGTATAACATTGGAATTATGAAGGTCTCATTATACCACTAAAAAATATACCAATGTTTATATACGTTTATATTCTTTATAATTAAGAGTTAACGTCCCTTCATTATAACTTGTCATACGATCCTTCCCAATAATATTTAAAATCGTGTAATCATACCGGAAGTCTATGTAAATTAATATCAATTAATATATTTTATAATTAGAATACTTTGAACTTGGATGTTAATTGTTGTTAAGAGATGCAGTATATCAACTTAAACGCTGTTAATCGTTGGTTGTCAGGATTGTAAGGAATAAATGCGAATGGTATCACATCAATCTGTACCCTTTAACAATTTTTTTTTGCAATATCCTGGCAGGACAACACAGGCGGGTTTCGGGTGACTAAGTTCGTTTATCGTAAACAATTATTTCTTTTGTTCTTGACTTTGATACTTTTTGAATTGTTATTTATTGTTATTGAAGTTAGTGGTAGCTTTTTAGGTTATTTAATTTTTAATCGAGGACAGTAGCCGCTATTGGCAGATAAACAATGAGTGGGTCTAAACATGGGGTGTAGCTTCCGAGGGCCGTGGCCGGATGCAGCGTCACGCGTCGCCGCCGAACCGCAACGGGCTTGCCCAACCGACTGGCTGGCGTTAGGGCGAAAATGCACTGTGCGCTTAATTTTTAAACTACAAAGTAATTTTTTTTTCACCCTACGAGCGACGAGATGAGCTAGACGTTCACCTGATGGTAAGTAATACATCTTCGTTGCGCTGCTTAGGCTGGTATACAGTGCACCGTATAGTGCTCGTCGACTTGATAAATTACATGTTAAGTCTAGTTATTCCAGTAATTTCATTAGCTACACAACCCTTTAATTGGTACGCACTAAAGTTTTACTACACTACTGTGTGACGGCAGAATTAGTAGTTGTGTATCTTCCTAGACGGTCGCCGCAATAGAGACTTGCCACCAGAAAACTACAATGTATGAATAGTTACAAAATTTCACTTATTATAATGATGTGCTTATTTAATTTATATCTGTCATATGAAGTTTTATACATTATTATATTTCAAGAGCAAATGATAAGAGATGGTCTCTGCCTACCACACTAAGAACGAGGCATGATATACAAATATGTGTATGTATTATTATATTTCAAATTTCTACGCGAGTCATATCCATATAACCATTGTTGGAATATCATAATACTTGGTACATTTAAATAATATCCGGGATAATGTTGGTACTAACTTAATCCTCATAAGTACAGATAAAAAATAATAAGCCAGTGTAACTAAACAACTAAGAGTTTGTTAGTGCAGAATTAAATATGAAGCAATTTATAATACTATATTTACATACTATTAAATACATATAAAATAATGATACTATATAATATTATTATTCAAATCTTTATTTGTTAAAATTCTCACTATTTTCAAGAAATACTAGAGTAATGAGATACAGAAGTCTAAGTGTACCTCAATCAGTCTGTAAGATGTTCCCAACTATTTTGCAGGTATTAAAGATTACAGCCTTTCGCATCAAAAAAATAAATCATTGGAGGGATTGATAGAATGTCTATTGCATGGTGAATTTGCATAGGTATCACTCCTTTAGCTAATATAACAAGATTAATAACATTGCTTTTATTATTATTAACGTTACCAATGGAGACTGGATCCTGTTCTCGCAGGGAGAGAGTCTTAAACATTTATCGCGCCTGATCGATACGTATATCGTCGTACGATCGCCTTGTAAATTTACCTATTACTTTCACGTGTTTAATAATCGTGATATATAATTTTATGTTAATACCAATATTTAAAATCGCAAATGTGTTTACTACTTTATCAGCTCATCAAGATTGAAAGCTGGCCGTACCGAATCCGCTAAACACCTCACCCCGTGAATCATAGTTGCATAACAATGGTGAAAATACTACTTTATTAGGTCTCTCACCGCGAAGATTTGTTTTCTACTTGCCATTGAATCTTATCATAAATAACGGTGACATCCCATCAACTGTAATTAGTTCCTTATTACGAGCTCTTGTTGACTTGTTGATTGATTGAGAATATATTATGGACTTCCTTTATAGTAAAATAACGTGAATAATATATCAAAATTACCATTAGATATGTGTATGCAGTTGCACTTCCGCATGCGGAGATAATTGATCAGCAATACCAATGAGAATATTCAATGGACTATTGTAGATCTTCCTTGAATTCAATTGTTTTACTGATATTTACAATATTGCATCTACAACCTTTTCTTCGTGACATCTACTTACATTAAAAGTTAAAGACGCCGGTAAATCCTAAACATTATGATACATATCAGTAATGGGAATAATTGTAAAAATAATATATTAATAAATACTTGATACAATTATGTATCGTATTAAATCAATCGGTAAATATTTCATCATGTCTTTTGAATGGGAATTGTAAAGTGAGACCCTTGTTCTGTTGGCCTTGGCACAAGGTTCCGATCCACCGCCCTCGACAACCGATACCCAGCACGAGAGAAACTCTGCACCACCGACATCTGATACCGTAACTGATCTCATCGGCTTAAGGAAATGGGGTCAGGGAATAAGCTTACCTTTAGAGAGCTGATCAGAGAGATGAGCGTCGGAGTAAATTTATACGTGGAATGATGTGTGTATAGAATCTCTGCGAAATACTACCTACGAATGGACCAACAATTGTTAATATTGATTGATGATGATTCTAGACTCTTTAATTCATTTCTCCGTTAATACATTTAATACGACACTAACCTTTTATTGTTTCGGGAGGAATTATTTCGAAAAGTTACCCTGCCTTCTGGAGTCAGAGTAATATAAAGATTTTAACCCACTAGAACCCCTTTTGTGGTCACCTTCGGAGTTTGGAGAGGTCACAGGATATCTTTTCGGAACACAACCAAGGCCTCGCTAACGCTATGCTGGGATAGCTTGTCTCAGGATCTGCTTTATGCAAACCCTACCAGCTTCGTAAATATTATTTCAATGACCGGAGACCACGTCCAATCATTGTCCTTCTCAGGGGCGATACTAACTTGACCTAGCTATGCGATAGGCAAGTCAGTCTTTGTTCATGAAAATCGGATCAATTGTACGAAAAAATCTTCACTGCATTGTCTTAATACATATAGTATATGTTATAAAATTTATTTATTAATTATAATTAAAGTTTATGTAGAATTTAAGTTAGTTTTAAAGTTTTAAAATACAGGAATATATATACAGGAAATTAAAGACAGTTTTAATTATTTTTTATAAAGTTATTGTCTCCATAGTGACGAAAACATTGCTCTAAAACATAATAGATGCGTCGCCCACAAACCTACGGCATTGTTTGTATAATATATTTCTATACACAATATCCTCTATGGGCTATTCAATCGTATTCACCGTAATTTGATATGTATATACGTATTCACAGTGACCTAATTCGAGAGTAATTCAGATTACGTTCAGCGCGCCGTTAGCCGGCCGGCGTGGTCAGTAAAAGCGAACGTCCGTCCGATCTACGTAGCGGCACCGGCGAATCAAAGCCAAATCTGTGCCTGCACAGTTATTTTGTATATAACCACCCATTCTGCGCTAATCACACACTTAGGTTTTTTTTTAAACAAATTAATTAACAACGGAAACTGCTTCTTTAATGCATTATCGCCTTTCATGACACACCTTTCCATCGCAATATCTCGCTGGTTGTTTTCTAATCGGCAAGATCCTATATATATCTGTATTGAAAATGGGTTATGTGTGTTCGCCAATCGTGAAAACTAGTGAAGGTAGCGACGGAACATGATGGATGGAAACATGACCGTTCGAAGCCAAATGATTTGTAGGTTATAGTCTATTTATTTTTTAAATTTCATAGATTGTGTTCATCGTTTTATTTATATTTAACTTTTATAAACATACCGGTATACGGTACCGCACAACAACTCACGGGATCCAAGCCAACCTCACCTGCTCATGGTGGCACCCTGCTAATCAACAAACGAGGCTCTGGCTCAACGGGCCAACAACCCTCATTGGACCAACGTGGTGAGAAAATGGCCCAAATCCTCTCATATGAATTCCTAAAAATGAGATCTTTATAAGAGGCCTATGTCTAGCAGTCGCCATCTATCGGCTGATGATGATGAATATTTATACGGTTCCTTTAGTAATGGTTGCTATAGAAAGTCATTTGCGGTTGCGGTTGTTCTCGAGGAATATTTCAAATAAATTTTGAGTCTAATTTAACCAGTTTGTACCTATATGTATACCCGAATGTATACCTATCTACACTAGCTGTATTTATATAGGTACAAACATTTCACTATTGTGTTTTCATAATATTTGAGAACACAACCAATTGATAAACTGGAATTAATAAATGGCTAATGATTGTTTTTAGATTATGAACAACTACAATTCGTCTATTATAAACATCAACAAGCAGATTCGTATATTTGAATCAACTCTTAATTTAGCCTTAAACATCATTCTCTTTTAAATAGTGCAGACGAGATGGACTTTTTTTAACTTCTGTCCCATTTACTTTTTACCGCTGTTTGGAGCATAAGAAAAGTCTAAAGCGAAAATAAAAACAAAACCTATATAGCTTTTCGATAGACGCATTGGTATTCATCATTTGTAAGTTAAATGCGGTTATACTAAATAATCATGACATTAACATACTTGTAATTTTTTAAATAGCTATATTTTCAAAATAGATACGTTATGCGATAGCTTTAAATATTTACTTAAGCATATACAATGAAAATTCTTTTCAGTATGGAACGTGTTAGGAATTGTTTTAATGAATATATTTGTTTATCAACACCGCTTCCAACTCACACTACGCGGTCGATGTTATTGCACGTTCACTATTGCCATGATGCGTGCCAATTGTTGCAATAATAGTTTGTTTTGAATGGTGCATGTGCAACGCATGCCTTCGATCGCGCACAGGAGACCATGGTTAATGTTCACTCCGCAGTAAGCAAGTTTATGGTGTGTGTTGCCTTAAAGAAACGTCAAGAGATAAGCAATCTAAACTATACACTCGATACTCCATCATTACATGTCGTAAACCCAGCTTTTATTGAAAACGTTATAAATAAAGTATATAGTATATACTTTATTTATACGTTTGGTGGTGGTAGGTTTTCGTTGAAACACCGCAATGCCTCTATCTGCTTTCAAGTGTCTATTATAATTACTAACATAATTTAATATCTGATGTCTTGAGGGGACGAGCTCAATGTGGTGCAGTGTATATACCACCTTAAATAGCGTCGAAATGTTTTAGATTAATGCTACCTTTCAGGTGAACGTTCTGCTCGGTTTTTACTTCGTGTAAAAAAAATAGGCTGTCTGATGATAATGTTTTAAAGATTTTAGACGTGAAATAGATTTTTCTGTAAAATAATCGTATAAACTTCCATAAGAACGATATTGTTTTATTGTTCACGATTCTAACCGGTTTATAACTTAATCTGTTTTTTGCTGTCATGGCATTTATTTTTGCGAAAATTTCTAAGTCGAATGATAACTAAAAATTATTCTATTTATGATATTTCACAATAGTTTTTGGACAAAGGGAACCATGTAATGGAATGATCTCGTGTAACATGTTTCTTAGCTCCCATAGAGGTCAGAAAGCCACATCTCTGTAAAAGCGTGGGATGAATCTGGTATAGTAAGTTTAATACATACTGCTGTGCTAGTTTTTGCAAGCACACTCACACTATAGTTGTTACCGAGAAACCCGTTGCTAGTTGTTTTTACAGGGTGTACTGTTACATAAGGTAAATCAATTATCTCACGGCTCAGATTCATTATAAATAGCTACTAACAACCCGATGTCGTTTCGTTTGGAATGTAAATACTAAACAGCGTTAGTTCATAATCTATTGTATTTAAATTTTCAACTTTTACCTGAATGTGGTTCCAACAATCACATTAGTTTATACTAAAGCATAAAAATGCAGCGCTTTCCAAACCATTACAACTTCCCATGATTAGTCTGCCGAAATTGCAGTACCAACAACAATTTAAGTGAAATTACCACATGCGTGATTCGACATCTTTTATTGTTGAATCTATTCATAATGATACTTTACTGTTGAATGACATAGATTCTCAAATTGTTACCTACTTGTTACAGGTTCCAGAAAGCATTGAGCTTTGCACTCAACTTTCGAAAAGTGATAACATGGAGAAAAATAGCAAACCAGTGAGGCCCCCCGATAAATGTTACAAGATAAATGAAGATATAAGGAATACTGAAATGAATGTTCTAAAAATGGAAGTGGAAACATTAAGATGGCAGTTAGGACAGGTAAATTAAAAACAAATTATATTTCCTTGCGATTGTGTTGGTGCACCAATGACTACTTTCAATTGAAACAATGCGTTATTGCAATGCGAATGCTTAGCGAATTTTGCGAGTTTTGTTTGTAATCAATGTATATATGTGTATGTCTAATATTATGTGATTCTTAATTTGTCAATGTGAGCGTGAATATTTTCAGACTGAAGCAAACAGACAGATGCATATAGCTTTACTTGAGCAAATAGTAACTTTCCTGAACAGAGTTAAGGAGCATTTTGAGGCCGACAAAGAAGATTTGCCACGGGAGAATACCCGGGATCTTGCCAGTTCTTTCAACTTCAACGACTTGCCCCGTTCTCGTTCAGTATTGCACGTAAATAAAAATCAAGATTACGCCATAACACCCACCAAAAAAATAAGTACAAGACAAATCAGTAAATCAATTAGTAACGTCAATGGATATAAAGATCGCAATTGCCTTTGGTAATTATGTTTGTACTTTTCTATTTTCATAACTTCTTCGATAATTATAATAATTGTCAAAAATTAATCAACAGACATTTGCTCTAAACTCTCTACTAATTATAACATTGAATATACGAAGTAATCATTTACATTGATTAACAGTAAAAGTTCAAAGTAAATTGATTATAATTTTTTTTCTGTTTATATATGCTAAGGAATCGTTAATTCATTTTAGGAGCCAGCCTAAATTACCTCGTGTACCCGAACACGACATGTCCCAGAAAATTTGTGAAGAAATGACGAGATTAATAACTCTTGCCAATACAGTACTGTGTACAAAACTGCCTGATCTTGCTTGCGTTTGTCAAGGTAAAAATACTGAAGTAAATGCGAAATCCCCAAAAATTGAAAAACATAAATCTACTACATTAAACGTACCACAAGATAAAATAGACTCTGACAAACAAAAATCAACTATTGTTCCCAAAGCTAGCGCTGACACTAACAAAGCAGAACTTAATAACATAAACTCTAATGAACGTAATGTGTCAATTACATCTAATTCAACAATTTTAGAAGAAGAGTTGTCTGATCTACAGATATATAGAAAAGAAAATGATAAAATTAAGAATGAAACAGAGTCGCCTAATGAAAAAGTCACTCGTGCAATTGACAAATTACATGAATTTAACGCAGTTTCGAATTTCATAGAAGACGAGAGTGGATTCTCTTCAATGAGCTCATTTCAAGAAATAGGTTTACCAATTATCAGCATTATACCACCGTCGCCGTGTAAAGAGATTGGTTATTTAGAAGAAATACCTATCATTTTAGAAGAAAGTGAGAAATGGAAGGCTGATGCTAGTGATAAACATAGTGTAAAAGTGTTTTGGGTTTGATTATGTTTTCATTGTACACATGTTTTCCACCGACGGTCTATATTGGACATACAACTTTATAAATTACTTTACTTATACTGATTCATAATACCTTACTTTATTAGTTACGCATAAGATGCTGTTTAAAATATTCATAAATCAAATGTAAGTTTCGGAATAAACCAGTGAGTTAATGTTATTGTTTGAATATACCACTTAGTAGTTTAAAATTATATATTTATAACAAAAGAAAATATTTATTAACCTGTCCAAAGTTTCAGCCGGTTTGATACTTATTTATTTTGCGGCTACAGTTGGTGAAACTCAAATTTGTAATACTGTGATACTAATTATTGTATATACTATTAAGGCTATTAAAATTGACTATATAAACTTAAAGCTAAACAATTGGATTCACAAAACATTCCTCATTTCCAACTTACGAATCCTCGCAATCGGACCAGTAGGGCAAAGGTATTTACATTACCATTGGACTTATCAATGATAGGATATATTATAGGGAATTCTTATCAAATTCGGAACTGTAAAATTTTATTGTATTTCAAATAGGTTTTTTTTTTTAATACTACTCACACTAACTGTATTTTTTTTTCTATCATTGCGTTATTTATAAAGCTATACAGGAATGGGATATAAACCATATAATATTAGAACATTTTATATACAGGTGTATTTAAAAATGTAAAAATAACTGTTTTTTTTTTAATAATCAAAGAGAAAGTAGCATATGTATATTTTATTATATCAACGAATCAAATAGGTGTAACTAAAGATATATATTAATTTGTTCCATGTGGTGCGTGTACTTTCAATCATAAGAGGCTATACACTTGGTACAAAATGCCTCCATTTAATCTGATAGGAATGTTTTTTTACTGCATAATTTTTATCTAAATTTAAATATAGTAATAATCTTATTTCTTATATATTTAAAGTCAATAACTGTTCCTGGGCCGCGTTTGCTGGTAGTAATATAAAGTATACCTGGAGAGCAAACCGCATTACTATAGCAACCCCATAAATAATACATAATGAAAATGTTTACAAAAGTTTCTTACAATTAAAATGATAACGTATCAAATTTCAAAAACAAATAGCCCATAACCATCAAAAATACAAAAGAATAAGCGTATAGATTTAGATTTTTTTTCTGTTTTAATTGGGCCTTTTTTTCTTTTAACTGACGACGAATTGATGCTGCGGCAATGTACATTCCTATACCATTCCAAAGATCCGTTATTATCCGATACATATGATATTCAGTTAAGTTGTTTTTGTATCGGCCTTATGGCTATTCTACGTTTCAACTTCTGCTCCAGACAGACAATTTTTAAAAATATTTTAGACAATATATAAGAAAATAATTTAGATCATTGCTTATTGAAGTAAATTACAATATCTGTGAGATTCAGAGAGTTACATATATTTTGATACAAAAAAAGTCCATGTAATAAGACTTCTTTTGAAGTAACCTTTTCAAATCATTTGGCCACTTAAAAATGTTACTCTGAGTAATAAAAAAATTTAAAAGATGTGTCATCATTAACTATAAAAATTTTTTACTAAATTTATTGTACATAATCAGAAAAATTTCCCAAAAAAAACGTTTATCTAAATTTTGAGTAAAAATGGCAGAAGAAGCAGACGATAAGGCTAGTGGTGATGTAATGTCCGTTGCATCAGAACATAAATCAAAAGTAGAAGTAATCCCGGAACCTGAACCTGTTAAAATCCCCGATGTAGAATTAATCGTTGATGGCTTCGGTTTCATGCCGAAGAATGTGTCGGCTATCTCAAAGAGTAAATTTTCGAGCCGAAAATTTACGAAGAGTTTAAACGAGATCTTACCACCTGGAGGTAATGATAGTCCGTGTTCTTCAAGCACTAACATTGATATAGTACGACGTTATACATGGAAGACGAAGAATAGAATGGTTGTCCAGGTATATTATTCATTAGCTCTTCAAACTGTAGTTAGGCGATGAGATTGAAAAATCCAAACCAGCTATTTTAATATCATATATGTATATTTTACTAGGATACATACGGATAGTAGGACCGCCTGTTTTTTGGGTTTACGACCTGGAGAGCAACACAAGGAATAGTTCCCTTTGAATGTTCCCAGATGTGCGTGTGGCATCGAATCGGTTATGAAGGGAGCCGATTGTTTAGCAGTAGACAAAAATTGGCTGAAACAAAGACAACGATGACACACTTTAATTTATAATATAAAATATAAAAGCTCACATAAATAATAATAACCTTTGTCGGAAATTTTTAATATAATTTAACTATTATATTTGACGGGTTCAGTTCTATCTTTAGGTGATAACCTATGGTGCGACAATAACCTCTATTCAAGTTCCTGACAAGAAAGGTGTTCCTGACGATGTCATTGCAGGTTTCGATACGTTAGAAGGTAAGTGCTCGTGACTAGCTTGAAATTCATATGAAACTCTTATTTGTATATAAATAAATATTTATTTAGTTATATAAAAATAATATTTATTTAAATTTGTACAGAGTATTTCCAACCACGAAATCCGTATTTCGGCGCTACGATTGGGAGGTACGCGAATCTGATCCGCAATGCTACTATGTCGGTCAAACCATTGGGTAGGGTGTACATGCTCTCCACCAACAAGGGACGTAACCATTATAACGGAGGATACGTTGGATTTGATAAGGTAAACAATAAGGAACGCTTTTCAAACAAAAATCACTCAAACAATCGAAATCACCTATCACCTCTTCGAATAAAAAATCATCCTAATCATCATTCCTTGACTTAAACTTTCAAGTAGCTTGCTGGCCTAATAGAGTGCGGCTTTCATTCCGAAGGTCGCGGGTTGAAATCTTGGAATGTACCAATGACTTTAACGTTTATGTACATTTGTGAACTTTAGTTACAACAGCGAAATACAAACGGTGAAGGAAAACATCGTGCGGAAACCTGCGCATGACTTAGAATTTATTTTAAGGTGTGTTTGAAGTCACTAATCAACATAGGGCCTGCGTGGGGACTATGGCTCCATCGCCCTCATATTGAAGGGTAGGCCTGTGCTCAAACAGTGGGGATATAAATAGGCTGTAGAAAAAAACCATTGGGGTCGGGTGGGGAATTTTAAAAGACAGCGTACTTTTAGAGGGAAATCAAGGTGATGTGTGATTTTAATCCAATAAAAAACCTTCAAATCGGAAGATCGTTATAGTAGACTATGACACTCAAGGACTGCACTATTCCTGTTCTTATTAGCTTTTTAATTTCGATAGGATAATTATATCAGAAGAATGAATCTATGCACAAACAGATAGATGAAAAAATAAATAAAATTTTAGTTTTATAACAACCAACAGTTTAATATAAATTTGTTGCAGTGTTTTTGAATACATATTTTGTTATATTTGCAACAACAAAAAACTCGTCTATTGAAAGTATCTAACTTTATACTAATATTATACCTATTGTCTATTTAAACTATCTTTTGCAATACTCATTTATATCTAATACGGAATTTTTTAATATGAAAAATGCTTGTACTGTTGTATTTCTGGCGACAGTTCTCATGATATTTGTTCATCAGCTCCCTAATTATATTATTCGAACGATTAACAAAGTTCCCACGAAACGTTTGCTGCACTGTGACACAACCGCTTTCCAGACGACGTTTACATAGTTGCAGTGAAAGGCGTCTTTGCTAAAACATAAAAGATATGAATTTATAATGTTTTCTGTTTTCTTTATTACATAATTTTAATTTGTTGACGATTAGTGAAATAATATATGAAACAGTAAAGTTCCAAATATTATAACGTTCTTTATCCTTCATAGGTCAATTGGAGATCTCATGTGGTCGGTACTAAAGTGTACATGTGCCACGTGTCGGATAGGTTCAATGAAGGCTACCCCGGTACTGTGATGACGCAAATTTGCTTCGATGTCACATGCGACAACACCATCAACATTGAAATGAAGTGTACAACAACAGAACCTACAATAGTCAATCTGAGCAATACCCCTTTCTTCAATCTTGCTGGACATGTACGTTTACGATAAACTTTGTTCGGGTAATAGTAACTCATTGGCTGTAAAGTTTGACCCTGACAGTCGTGGGTAGAATTACAGACATATAGTAATATAGATAGTTTTGAAGTGTGATTGTATATCTGAAATTGACAAGGTCAATAAAGAGATATAATAAGTCGTTTAAAATCCAATTTTACAAAAGGGATACACATAATCCACGGCTTTCTAGTATTTTATTACAAATTAGGTAAACGGTGCTCTTATTACCATATTTATGTCCTCGAGTCAATAAAGACTAACAGCACTAACATTACTTGCAAAGAAAATCGTACAATCATACTCTTTAACAGAAGCTGATTTTTTTTTTACAGCATAAAGGTTCCGAATCCATGTGCGATCATATTTTCACGATAAATGCCGACAAATACACACAGGCCGATGACGACGGCATAGTTACTGGTAAGCATTACAACTTTATGGGTTTTCTAGTGAGTTGCTTAGAATAGGACTACTATTGTTGCAAGGTATTTAAGATACCAACTATAAAGGATAACAAACCCAATACAATATTCCCGAGAATGTATCTGAAACTTGACAGAATGTCTTTGTAATTTATTTATTTTTAATCTACATTCATAATACTACTTCCTAGTTTGTATAATTTAGGTGCAGTTTGAGTTTTTTGTATTTCCTATATTCTAAAAAATTACCATAAACTATTTCAGGAGAGAAAAAAGTGGTTGGCGGGACTTTGTATGACTTTAGAGTGCCGCGGTGCTTGAAGGTCATGCTCCCTAAGATTCCTCTGGGAGGATACGACGTCAACTTCTGTATCACACAAGGCACTTCTCAGGATTTAACCTTTCACGCCAGGTTAGCATGCGACATCACCAGTACTTAAGTCTTGTTTTATCCGTTTTTATTATACTGTTTGAATATCTTAGAAGTTACTCTGATAGTGAGACACAAAATAGTTTTTTTTAAATATTACAGTATTAAGAATTTATTAGGAATTAGTGAATTTAAAAAGGTTCATGGTGTCTATTTAATTAGCTTATATTATTTTATTATATGGAGAATTTTTAATACAAGTGAAAAATTATATATAACTTTAATTAAGCTCAATTATGATGACATGAAGATATTGTAATAAATAAGCTAAAATGTTTAGGGCACTCCATCCCGGCACTGGAAGAGTACTAGAAGTGTACAGCAATCAACCTGGTTTGCAGTTCTACACCGGGAACCTTCTCCCTGATCCGGATAAGATTGTTGCGGTTAGTAAAATATTACATCGTACTCGTTAGTCATTCCCGGTTTCTACTTAAGATATTCAATCACTTTTTAATCAAATGGCAATGTATTATGTCTTGGTTAGTGCCTAATGATTATGCGCAAACTTTATCTTGTAAATATCCCATATATATAATACCATAAGAATTGTTCTAGAAAGACAATATGGTGTTCATGGAGTGTTAGGCTGGTATAACTATATTTTGAAGCGTATAATTATTATTTTTGTAATATAATATATTAGAAAGGTTGACGAAAAGCACAACCGGAATATATACTTTGTAGTACACCGTGAGTAGAAGAAACATAAATATTCTAAGGTTGTTAACTAACAAGGCGCTAATGTTTTTAATTCACATTTAACATAACTTTCAATAGTAATTCTCGTGAGAGTTTAGAAGATAAAAGTTTAGCCTATACATATCATTAGGGGATGATGTTATCCGCGTTCGTAGGAAATACCTGAATTCTGATAACGTGTCACTAATTACTGGTGGTAGGGTTCGATTGATGGCGTCGGTATAACATTGGGCAAAGCCATGCCGCCAATCGACACCGTCGTGTTCCGGCATAATGCCTGATGTAGCCAAAACGAGGGGTGAATCTGAACAGCTGCGCTGCCTTGTAGCCCGATTGCGGCGCTTTGGCTGATGTGACGACATGAGCAACTTCGTGGAGCGTAGCGGGATCGAAAGCACCGTTATCCGCTGGCCGACCGCTGGTAGTTGGGAGTCCAAGTAGTGAGTCAGCCACTTGCGAAAGGCTGCTCCGCCAACTGCCAGAAATCCCAGAATGGCCCCATCATGCTGGTTGCCGACCGGGCGAGAGGACCCGATGGCAATCATTGGAAGGTTCGGGCGTCCCCGTAGTCTTCAGACCAGACTCCCTAGTACGTTGTGTCACTAACAGTGTCATGGAGTTAATCATTGCAATGCTTCGTTCAACTTTCATCCCTCAAACTAATAAAATGGTTAAAAAAAAAGAAGTTTCAACAGTGGTTGCACGTTGCACTTAAAGTGCACCTTACTAATATCAGAAGTCTGCACTCGTAATCTTAACGCAGTCCACCACCAGCACGAAACTGCTAAGCCTCACTTACTTTTTCTGACGGATACGTGATCCTTTTTATACGGCGTTCATTGGCTATCCAGGATACTCCTTGAAGCATCATTTCCTCCCGCGTACCAGAGTACACTCGCCAGGACAATTGCATTAATCTCTCCCAATTGCTTAAACAAGCAACAAGAGTACCCGACGTTGCCAACTGCTTGAAACTTCTACTGACAACAGATCCTACTAGATACAGCGTAGAAGTTCTTCCCCGATAATAACTTCTGATCATTGTTTGGTGAAATCTGCAGTAACCTAGTCTCTACCTAACTACGATTTACACGTAGTTCTCTGATGTACCTGTCGATGGTAAAGTTCGATCCTTGTTGAACACTGAAAGCAGAAAAGCGAAAACATCTTTCTTTTTGGGCCTGGGTCGATGCCAAAATGCGCAATGCTCCGGATCTTATTTCTAAGAAGAGACCGTGAGAGATTTAAGCATGCCGCTAAGTCTTGCGGTGGGATTACCACAACCGAATAAAACGCATCGGCGCAAAACTCTCTGCTCAACTATCTGGCGGCAAAGCTTTTTGGACTTTTGCCAAATCGGTCGCGACGAACTTCTGTCGGCCTTCACTGCCTCCGCTGGTCAAGCCTGATGGTTCACGAACGTGAAAAGAAAAGGCTGAATTACTTGCCTCTCTATTTCCTGACAATTCACGTCTAGATACTGGTAGCGCTACACCACCACAGTTACCTTATTGCGATATTTCGATGGCCGAAATCTATATAACGCAAAAGAAAGTACTACAAGCATTGCGCCGTCTAGTCGTGGATAATGCTAGTGAACCAGGTGGATTATCAGCTATAGTTCTTAAAACTTGTTTCCTATTTTTCCGGATGCATCCTTGGACTGCACGATCGCCTTCAGTTATTAGGAATTGAAATATCATCGAACTTTGGGCGATTTTTTTAGTCTAAATCAAAAGGAAACTTGCAGTCCTTGTCAAAGTACGACGGTACTTCACACCTGGGTAGCTTCTAACGCTGTGCAAAGCGCGGGTCCGGTCGTGTGTGAAATACTGCTGTCACATCGGGGCAGGTGCTGCCAAATCTCAACTGGCTGCTTTGGACTCGGTAGGGAGGCGCGCCGTAAGGATAGTCGGTGACTTTGAGCTGACAAGAACTAAATTTGATAGCCTGAGTTACCGGCGTAGTGTAGCCTCCCGGTGTTTTACCGATTGCATTTCGGGAAGTGTGCCCAGGAAATATATGATTTGATGCTGCCATCGCCTTTCTACCACCGGATGTACAGACACACTGCAGGAATTTATTCCTACGTTGTTGAGGTTAAGTCGAAGCGTTTCTCTTCGACCCTCTTAATGCAAACAGCGAAGGATTGTAACAGTCTGCCAGTGTCAGTGTTTCCGTTCAGGTATGACGCGGGGATTTTTAAGAGAAGAATGAATAGGCTATTTCTGGACTAGTGCGCTTTATTACCAAAGATTACATCGCTGCTTACCATTAGATGGGATCATAGACATGTGCTAGTCTATACAATAAAAAAAAATAAGAAATGAAGTATCCCAGACGGTGACGAGATGATAACGTCTGGGTGGTGGTGTGGTTTTCTTGTGGAAGGATCCTTAGGAATATAAAATAAGGTGTAAATTAAGTAATTTCTGATCGCATCTTATCTAATATATATAACAAAGATTCAAGTAGAATAAGTTTTGTTGAAATTTTTTAAAGCCTTTGCCTGGTGACGGACACGAGGAGGAGGAAGCAGAGATCGAAAGCGAGGAAAGTGAAGAAGAGAATGGAGAGCCGAAAGAAGATCAGGCGAGTGGGGATGAAAATGAGGTGATTGGCTAGTCTATTAGTTAGGTTTTATGATTTGATTATCATCATAATGATATTTTATAGTGACCTTGACGGTCTACAATAATTTTGCAAATTTATAAGTAAGGAGATATATGTTTAGTAAATATATTTTAAGTTTTACCACCTCACGATTTGAAACTATATTTCCAGGGTGTGGAGCACTATGGTTACGTGCCGCTGACTGGTAAAGGCGGAGCGTTTTACAAGAAACACGGGCTTTTCTGTTTGCTGCCACAAAACTATCCGGATGCCATCAATCATGTCAGTTGTAAACAGTTTGCACCATTTAAATATTCTCTCACATCCCTCTTGTCTTAAAAACTGATCCAATGAATCTGTCTTCGTCATATTAACAATAACGGTTACTTAAATTTTTCTATTTTTTAAATGGCAGCGATGACACGATCACAGCGAACGGAATGGCGAGTGAAGTATATTTATATTATATTAAAATTTAAAGTTACTTCCATTTTTCTGAAGCGGTATCGATGTGATCCCCTTCACCGGTTAGGACAGAATATCGATAGGATATTCTAACTAGTATGGACAAAAAATTAATAACCAGTAAAAAAAAACTGAATGTGAAAAACATAATTATATATTTGTATAGTCATCATCAGTTGGAATTTAGAGTCATTCTTTCTTTCTTCATGAAAATACTACCCTCTTACTAAAGTAGCCGTTAAGTAAAATTGTTACTAACTCACTAACACTATGGCCCCAAAGACCGATATCATCATCAGCCAATAGACGTCCACTGCTGGACGTCTATTGGCTGATGATAGGCCTCCCCGAAGACCCCCCCTCATACTTCGATCCTGCGCTGCCTGCATCGCCGGGCATAGGGTCTGTAGTTTGTAGGGGTTCCTGTAGAGGGATTTGGGCCGTTTTCCACCATGCCGGCTCAATGAGGTTCGGTGGATTGATATATAGTTTATTTATTATTATATAATGGATGTAAATTTTGTTCCAAGTTTCATTTCGTGTACTAAATTAAAATCTATAACTATAAATAAAACTCCAAAATTTAGTAGTGTACACAGTTTACATAATAAGGATTAAAAAGGAAATGAAGAATTCTTCATCTCTTTTTCCTTCTTTCTTAATTCTATTGTTTTTCTCACCTTAAACAATTTTATTTCATTATTTTCAGAAAAACTTCCCCAACTCCGTGTTAAACCCCGGCGAAGTCTACGTTCACAGGATACAATACAAATTTGGAATTTTACTTGGCAAATATGTTTAAGTCAGACGTGTTTTTGTTAGTAACGTTTTGTTTTATAGTGAAAATGGTTTCTTGTGAAAAATATACATGTTTAAGAAATAATGTGTGTGATTAAGCAAATATACCTTCAACACTTTTTTCGAATTTGGATAGATGATAACAGATAGAACTGAACAAAAGTAGTGATTGGGGCGTTTATGTTCTACCGCATTATTTTGTCATTAATGGGTTTAATAATAAGGAATATATGTATAATATTGAAAAGTATCAAAAATTCGAAATGGAACTGCACACACGCTTTGACACATTTTACGGGATTCACTCTTTCTTCTACTAAAGAGTGGACTTACCTGGACATCACATTCCCTAGTTGCTTTAATATATAAAATCATACTTTATTTATACTGTTTTTACATACATTTCAAATATTGTGCTTAGTTCATACATATTAAAATTTTATTTTGAAATCTAATCGTTATTATTTTCTATAACTATATTACAAAAGCTGAGATCATGGTATAAATAATTGTATTGTTTGAGAAGTGGACAAAGTTTATATTCGTAGTGAATTATGTATATGAATAAATCGAAGAACTTTAAAAGCATTATGTATCAAGTAGATTTTTTGTATTAGTGTAATTATTTTGCTCCTTAAATGTTTCCCTGCCAATTTACTTTTTATTTCAATTTATTTTGTTATTTTCAGTGTCGGAACGAACATTTTCTGCTTATTACTACACCTGTTAGTAAAACATTAAAGAGAAGCGAATTTTTTTCGTTAACGTATGGGTTTCAAGTTTTTTACACCTAAGCTAGTCTTTTACTTTCATGTATCTCTCAAAAGCTTGTCAAAATTAAAGTAGCTGTTGCGAAGATTAATAAAAAAATAGAATTACATATGATAATGAACAATTGTCTAACGTGAATTGGTTTTTTTTTCTTATTTAGACCAACAAAATTATTTTTCTGTTTAAAAAAATAATAGCAAGAATATTATAAACTGATAGGATATTGCGCCTGAGACTTATAAATAGCAATGTAATACGAAAGACCTCATATTCAAAGTTATGTAAGTAAACATAAATGAAATAAATAGCAGTTTTAATAATGAAATAAATACTCTCTCATAGTCTATGTCTTCAGTTATGTTTGCTCCTAGAAAGAAATATTTACAGGTAATCTTCAAAATATGATACAATGTCTGCTAACTGTACAACAATTTTTTTTTACTTATTCTGGATTTGAATTTACATAGTCGATTGAATATACTGTTTATCAAATTGTATTGTAGAATTGTAAGAAGTTATTTTACCTGTTAAATAACTTAGGATCTATGGGAGACCTATGTCCAGTAGCGAATGTTGATGAGTTGATGATAATGATAAACGGAATTCAGTTTAAGCACTTTTAGTGATCAACATAGGTAAAAAAATAGTTACATTTGACGCCTTGTACATATTCAGCAGATCAAGTAGCAGGTTTGCATTTTTGATATCTGAATCGTCCCCCCCTTCGGCTGACTCGTAAAGTGGAACGGTGATATCACCATGCACGCGTGCGCCGGCGCAATTGACTCGCTCCTCGCTGACATTATATGTACAAAATCATCAAAGAAGAACTCTTTGTTGAGAGAATCAAGGTCAACTTTAAATATAACTTTTGCACTCTCAATGCTTTCGGTCTGAAAATTACACCCTCCCGTAGTTCCTATGGTATACCTATTTGTAAAAAGGTAACTGCAAAAAAAAATAATAGAAGAAATACGACTAAGAAAGTTAACACTGATTTTGTTTTAATTGGCGGGAACGCTTCAATATTTCAAGCTTAATCTGAAAACTGGTTTATGTTAAAGAGGGACATAGTGGTGGTAGTCACCAAAAGGCTATCTTCACTGTCAGAAATATTTCTTAAATAGTGGTTATTAAAATTGTCAAAAATTGTAAATCAAAATATGATATTTCATTGTAATTGCGTACAAATCATCACCATTTCAATTGATGGAAGGCTACTGCTGGACACAGATATCAAGCATACTTAAACACAGTGGTACTCCAAATATACTATACTGACCTTTGCTTTTTAACTTTACCATCTTTTGTAAGCATGGACGAGCAAAAATAGCTGTTTTTATCGTTAAGAAAGGTATTTAAGAAGAAGAATAAGTCATTAAATGCATATGATAACCTCTATACGATATATAATGTTTATGCAGTTTACTTGTTTACGGTAACTTTTGTGGGACAGCGATACAAAACATTAACAAAGATAGAGACGTTATTATAAAATAAATATATGACGTATATAGTGTTGTATGTTACAACTAATGTATGGGGGAGATATAAATTAACATTTCTATATATTTCCTTTCGTGTTCCTTTTTTTCTTTATTCATCGAAGCGACGAGACGAGCTCATAACACGGCGCTAGTTAGGACGGTATACATAGCACCACATAGTGCTCTTGGCCTTGAGACATATGTTACCTCAGTAATTTCAGTACCTACCACTCCCTTCAAATCGAAACATAGTAATGTTTGCAGCTTACTGTTTGGAAGCTGCAATAGGAGCTGTGGTGGTACTTACCAACAACCAGTTAAAGTTCTCTTGGTGATACGTTAAGTTTATTGTTATATTAAAACATGATATCTTTTTTATATTATCACGCTTTTTTCCCAGTAGGGGTAGGCAGAGGCGAATAAACACCAGACGCCAGACGTGGTCAAATAACAGGGGGCGAACCTGTTGCCACTTTATTGGGACCACCGCACGCACACAAAGTTGATTTCAGTGTGCGGGTTTCCTCACGATGTTTTCCTTCACCGTTTGTAATTCGCTGTTGTAACTAAAGTTCACAAATGTACATAACTTAAATATTAAGTCATCGGTACATGCTGAGATTCGAACCCGCGAGCTACGGAATGAAAGCTGCACGCTCTAACCATTAGGCCAGCGAGCTACACATACATGATAATGATGTTAAAATGTGATCAATTTTTGTTTTACGCCTCATAAACGTACGTGCTATCACTATTTATTTACAAACGTCTTAAAGTAGACAATAAAGTTATACTCTTATCATAAATACATAATATATATATATTGCAAAAAACAAAACCAGGGAATTTATACAAACACCAATACAAATTTGAATAAATCGGTCAAGGAGAATAATAATATATCCTTTTATACAATTGCCAAGTGATAAGTTGCGGTTGACTGTTAACAATAATAATGATATTCCATAAGGTTACCAGTCCTCGGTGTCGGAGACAACTCAGAAGGACAATCGAGGCGATTTAGCTACAACGCTGATAGAATGCTGGTTATTGGATCACACATGTTAATGATAGATATCCTTTGAACATGTTGATGGTCCAAAAACAAAAGAAAACCTTTTGGGCTACTGGGGATCGAACCCGCGCCTTCTCTGTGAAGGGTCTGTTTGTATGTGCGGTCATGGCGATGATGCGACTCATACAGTAAGTGCCTTATGTGTACACACTGATAGATTTTTTTTATTCAATTAAGCGACGAGACGAGAGGGACGTTGAACTGATGGTAATATGCTTGCGTTTACCAACGTGGCGCTATTTAAGATGTCACATATTGCACCACATTGCGCTCGTAGTCCGAGGCATAAGATGTTTAATCTCGTTACCCCAATAATTAATTACATTACCTACGACAGCTTTCAAATCGCGACGCAGTAATGTTTGCGTGCTACTGTTTGGCGGCAGTAATAATAATATAATTTATTTACATTCAACATCTTATTATTAAGTAAAGTAGTCAGTATTTAGTAAGTTCATTACCTCGACACGCCGGGGACATTGTTTAGTACTGGCGTCTGTCTGGGGACCTTGCGTTGCCCGTGGTTGCCATGACAACGGTAAGCGTAGCTCGACGTTGTATCTTGGTGCGATGCGGCCAACGTGTGACTGCTATTTAAAAGTAGGTGAAATCTCTGAACTAATAACCTGCTTTCTTTGCGTTCATAAATCATGTATTTTACAGTAATATGGATACGGTCACAATGAAACCTTGTTTTTAATTTTTTAATTAAATAAACAAACGTATACTTTTATTTTTCATATATATATATTACAAACGCATGTTGTTTTATAAAACAGAATATCTGTTTATAGAATTATCACAAGGGCGTCACTGTTTCAATGTATTGCTGAATTAATATAGGCCATAAGATTTTCATTATTCAAAAGTATCGTAACTAAATAAACAAAGAGAATATTATCTTATGACTGCAAGTATTTTATATTGTATTTATGTATGCTATTTATATATGTAAATGTCTTCTTTTTATTTCATTGATTTGATATATATTAAGGTTCTCCGCCGCGGTTTGGCGGGGAAGAAATTTTTAATAGCATCAAACCCGCCCGTTGTAGCTTCAAGTAATCAAGAAAGTTATAAAATAATTAAATTATTCTTTAAAGAAATAATTAAATAAACAATTGCTTGTACAGAGATGAAGTATTGTTAAGTTTTTTGTGTTAGAGAATAAGTTTAATAAATATTATGTAAATAAAAACTTGAAAGTAAAATAAGTAAGAATGGAAATCACTTTTTTGTTACGTGCGCAAATATCAAAACATAAACGTTTACGCGAACTTACTGACAATTTTAAATGTTTATACATACATTTGATAAAACTATGAAGGTAAAAATGTTAGTACAATCAATCGTGTACCAATTTTTAATAAGGGTTTTAGCATTGTATCGCTTTATTTTACCTATTTTAGTAAAAAATTAATAACAGTTTAGTACCATATTTCCATACTGACCAATTTGGCGTAATAATGTAAGTGTATTTAAACCCGTCCAGTTTAAGACTGTGTCGACTTGATAAGCGCAGGAGAGGGTTCAAAGAACTTTGTAAAGCGGGCGGAGGCTCAGATGCGGTTTGGATCTGAATTGTCACAGCTGCTTTATAGGTTGTTATGTTACTTGGATACTTGCATATTTTAATGCACAGTTTAATAGAAATAACTTAACGAATTAATTTCAACTTAAAGTTTCAACATACAAAAACTATAACACAATCTAATACATAAAAAAAATTAAGTTACTTTTTAGTAAAAAACAAGGAGAGAAACTGCAACGTGTCTAGCTTTATGTAGCTGCAGGCTAAGGTAATAAAAATTTTGAAAAAAAAAAATTTTTGTTTTTGAACAGTCTACATAATGTTCTCACTACTGGGATCCGAAGTATTATTTCGTAAGTAAAGGGATAATAATTATTAATTCTTTACATAACAGCGATGTTGAGAGTAGGTACAGAATTGGTAACGATAATGAAGAAGGCTTAATATCTCCCTCTCAGACTACTGAGAGAGTAGAATTTAAATTGAAATAAAAGCAATGCGTAATCTGGATACTTCAATTCCAAAAGCTCTCAAACTTTTAAAATAATACTTAATATTTTCATAATACCTGATATATCTTCATTGATTAAAATCAGACGAAACGAGTCCTTGATTGAATCGCAAGTGCGGTATTTATATATAGCATACAGTTATTTAAAATTACAGGCGTTTTTTTTGTATACAAATTTGTTTTTAGACTCTTAAATCCTTTTTTTATATGTAAATATCAGTATTTATTAAATACCTGCGAACTGCTTCATTTCATCTTTTACCTAAAGTGCCTCTCCATGAAATTAAAATAGTAATTACATACATAACAACAAACGGCACAGTTAGATATTTCAAAAAAAAAAACGATCATTAGGCTTTGCGTATGCTTTAGGAATGATCAGGTTGATTCTAATTTTTTTTTTTCTTGATCTTTCTCATCATATCAGATTATTAACAAACGTTATTTTATTCTTTGACGTGTAAATTGCGAATATTTTTCCATGCAACTCGATTGTAAATTAATGTATTGCCATTGTGATTGAAGTACATTTCCTGTGTTAATACAGAGGGTTTGAGGAATAGATCCTAAAGAAGTATGTATAAAGTTTAAATATTTTTATAATGATACAAATTTTTTTTTCTATTTATTGTATATGTAATAGAGTTTTGAGTTGTTATGTGAAACGTCGGTTGATTCTCGGTTCGCATATAAAGCGGCGTGGTGTGGTGGTGTTAAAGCGCGAATGTGCTGCGGTGGTCGCGGACAAGGTACGTACGGGTGCGGGTGCGGGTGCGGGTGCAGTGGTTGCGGGCCGCAGGGTCGCAGCCAGCTAGCAGCCAGCAGCGCGCGGAGCATTCGGCATTCGCGGTCCGACGCTTGCGAGGCACACACGGTGCCTACGCACTCGCCGCAACGCGCACGAACTTGAACCATTCCAGTTCACAACTAGCCAACTACCATGAGGGTCTGTTCATCAGCCCTCCTGCTAGCCCTGACTCTGCTAATACAGGTAAGTCAATTAATTGAAAACTTCAAACAGTTTGAAAACTTTTTCGGCGTTCGCGAATTTCTTTCGGCTGCTCCCGAACTTGGTTGAGTCTTGACCAGTAACCATTTGAACTAACCTAGCTAAAAATAATAAACCTGGACCCGTCGAAGCCGGTTTTCGCATGGTTCCGGATGTTGCAGGAATTTTATATAACTTTACGGTGCATACATTTACAGCACGTTAATGAATTTTTTTGTTAACGTTATTACAATTTTTTGTATCATAATTTTAGTAAATTTTTTATACAGTAAACTTTGGACAGTAAAGATTTATTGTGAAGCGTTAGTTCATCACGTCACTAAATTATGTTGCACCAATGTAAACATACTGAGTATAAAATATAATTAAGTTATTAAAAGCTTTGTACGGAACAATGCGGTTTGTTGCTCTACTAAAGTACTTTTTCAAACTTTAAAACTTATTATAAACTATGAAGAAACATAGTTGTAATACAAAGTAGCTGTGGCTAAGTAATGAAAAAACGAATTAATTAAAAAAACAACTTCAGTTACTAAAATCTTATATGAAATTTCGTAACGTTATTTGAAAAATTTGTTAATTAGCGTTGCCGCTTTACTAAAGAGCTTATGGTGCATTTGTTCAAGTTAAAAATCTGAGTACTTTATTAATATGTAAAGTTTCCGATAGCTTTACGAATTTTTTAACTAAAAATTATTGTCATGCGTTGAAAGATGATATGCTCGATCAATTAAAAATAACCAGTAATTTTCATCGGTCAGGTCTTTCATTTTAAAACACCGAGCCTTCGTATAACGTCAAAATTTACCTTTTCACTCGAAATCTGATAATAATATCTTCTATCCGCATAACTAAGGTATATATCATTCCAAGATGCGAGTCTCGAATGTAATTTTCATAGAGAGGATACGTTTAAATTTTATACCAATCGTCATCGATTCGTTCCTGTCTTCCGTTCAGGTAGAAATCATCAATTTAACGCTTTATAAGCTCCGTTAACGATTTTGCAAAATATTAATTTATAAGTAATTAAATTTAAAAATCGATTATCAATCAACTATAACTGTGTTTACAATAGCGACAGTTCACGACGAGATTCCTTTGACGGGGTGGATTTACTTAACCACATGTCCTCACTATCCGTTTATCGTTTGATCAAATAAAATTAGAGTAGAGAACGAATTGCTAGCGATATATGACAAAAAAAAAAAAATTATATAAGAGCAGTGCGATTTACTACATTTTCTTGTATTATTACTTTATATATAGTTTACTTTATTGGTACCAACGAAATATCTTTATATTCAGTGTTAATATATGTCTTGGAATAATATTCATTTACGTTTCTCAGAACGGTATGGACCTCATTACTTATAATGATCTCTTATTATTGGGTAAAGATTTTTCTATCTACTGTTGCTTATTAAGGATAAAAATCCAGACGTATACATCCGGCCACGTGCGTCCCTACTCATAAGTGATAGAATAATAGGTACGTAAGTACCTTCAGTTTCCAACTACTGTAATCCGATAGCATACTTTCAGGATTATAAGTAATTCATTGCTTGTTTACCTTGGCAGAAGAGTAATACCTTCATTGAAAGCTCACATTAAGAACTGATGTCAAGTAAAACTATGCCTTCGTTGTGCTGTAGAATAATATTGCACAAAATATTCATAAGCATTTTGAAATCGAATGAGATCTTTTAAGATTTTCTTAATTGATAATGTCTGAATTGTATGTTTCTAGTAAGTAAAATCACGCTTAGATTGTTTAGTACGATGAAGCTAAAGAAAAATAGCAATACATTTACATATATTAACACACAGAATTCGTGCATCCTTTGCCAGTATAATCAAATAGATTTTATATACTAGAAGTCTATATATAATATATTGATAAACGACAAGATAGTGATCTAAGAATATTTCACTGGAACATATTTCCTTTTTTGTATGTCACCCATAACTTTGACAAACAAAGAAGTAAATTTTTGAATAAAGACGTCAATTTTAGATTGTTTTTTTTCTACAAGTATTTTTCGGGTATGGACTTGTAAAAAAAGTTAATTTTCACTTACTAGAAATTTCTGTTGAAAAATGTGCAGATTTTTTAGGTACATTTTTAAGTGAAAGAGCGGATAACGAAGCTCTCGTTTGTGATAATCCTCACAGACTATTTTCACAGTCATCAAAATAAGCTTAAGCACAATCTCTTATAATACGTGCCGTTAAACTTTATCCATTGTAATATATATCCAACTGTGTTTTATCGAAAATAGTACATGAGATTCAATTTATAAAGAAGCTTTAATTTCAATCATCTTCTATGCTGATATATATAACATATTTTCTTATGATGATGTGTCTCCGTGAAATTATAATGTATGTAATGGATAGATTTATACATATTTTATGCAATTATGACAACGGCTATTATTAAAAAATGCACAGTAAACATAGAAACTCAGAAAGTACAGTTGAACTTCTAAAAAAAAATCAAGAAATTATACTTTGAAGTTGTACTATAATGAAATATAACTCTCTACTACAATTCTTCGTCATAAACTAAATTTTTATTATAAAAGTATATTCACGGTTTGCATCAACAGAATGAGCTGTTTCTGAGAAGTAATTTTTATTTTAATATACAAAATAGTTTCCTACAGAATAGAGTAGACTCTTTGTGGTATGCGCTCATAGAATTCACGGGCACAAAGTATTTTCCCGTACAGCATTATATCAAATCGAATCGACCTAATAAATTCATCATTTAGAGCGCAAACCGAAAAATTCGTTGCACATTATGCATGCTCGTAGTAAATATTAAAATTATTATCAATGGCCGATGCAAAATGCCCATATCAAAGTGTAACGGACGTGTATCCTTAAAGTGAGTGTAACCGGGCTACATAATGTATCATAAATACGCGACGCGAACTCAATTTGCCATCTCGAAAATAGGACACTTCTTAAAAGCTTTCTTCCTGAACTCTTTATGCATTAAACGCTTTTCCTACTAAGATAGGTGTGCCGGCGAAATAACACTGGGACCGCTCTTTATATTAGATTTCTGTATAGAAATGTTAGTTTTTATAATCTTTCGTACGAAATATTTATATTAAAAATATGTTTTTTCTTTATTCTACGAAGCGAGAAAACTAGCGGGACGTTCACATGATGGTAAGTGATACCCGCCTGCCCATAGCAATGTGGTGCTAGTTAGATTGGTATACAATGGCAGCGCACAATCGATTGATGTGGAGATCTTTGGGAGAGGCCCATGTCCAGCTGTGGACGTCTATCGGCTGATAATGATGATGGTAATGACGACACAAACTTTGCTCGTAGCGTTGAGATATATTCGTAAGATGTTAAATCCCAGTAATGCTCGCACTGTTTGGCGGCAGAAATAGGAGCTGCGTCCATATCTACCTAGACGGTCTCAGCTACAGACCTACCACCTGTAGGCAGCAGAATCCTACCACCAGTAAAATGAAGATTCAGTTTTCATCTATTAACTTACATATAACCCTTGTATACCATTCTATTGTTCAACACTTATAATTCAGACACAAAAACTCCGAATCTTAATTAACGTTTCGAACTATATGGTAGATATTTTTTGAAATCATTACTATTAAAAATAACAAAATAGCTTTTTTGTTAGTGTAGTGCAACTGAGTTGTTGTAAAAATACGTGAGTTCGATTCCTACTGAGCTTTAGCTTACTTTGAAAACTTTTAGGGAAACGGGCAAGTTTTAAATACAACAGCTTTCAATGACTTCCGCTAAACTGCGCTTGGCTGGCGTGGTTTATAGTTGGCCTACGTTATCTCTCTGTGAGGGAAGGTCCGAGTCCCACTGCTGGGGTTAAAAAGGTTGTTCATAATTGTAACATATGCGCGTGCCTTATCGCACGGGCGCAGTTATAGGAATTGCAATTGCATTGCCAACATAGCGTTGAGAAATGCGGCTGTACTGTAAACGTTTGAGATGAACTTTTTGCAGATTGCTTTCTTGTAACTTTTCATATTTCACGCTACAAAATGAATTCATGTTTACGTCCACAAACTTACTTAAGTTCTATATATTGAATAAAGCAAATGATAATATTTTCAAGTAGACTGTAGCATCACATTTTTACTTCACTAGACAATAATACTAAGCTAGAGATTATTGTCTAGCAAAAAAATATTACCAGCTGGTAAACTGATTAATTATCCTTCTTTCCATATATATAACACAGTGGGAGAACTAAGTGTTAATTTATATGACTATTAAAAAATTTACGCTCTAGAACCGCGAGTGATGTTAATACGCTAAACATTTATAATTGATGTTTGTTAGGCGGTTTCTCACTTTTCGAGTCATTTTGCATTTATCATAACTTGGTGAACTTAGAGTCTGCTAATTGAACATAATTGAAAACAGTCTCGTAGATACTGTATTTTTTTTAAAACGTACAACGATGTGTTGATAGTTTATACTATCAAGCATCGTGAAACAAATTATTAGGATATTGACGTTTCTATAGTTCAAATAGTATGTCATATTCCGCAAGTATACAGAGAATTAATATACTGCTTTGATTCTGTTAATCGATGGGTCCAGTATGACGTACTAGAATCGTATTTTAATTACAATCTACCCACAGACCCTGGTCATACTTTGACTATCACTGACAACAGATATTAAGTTGCACGATGAAAGTATATGATTATATCATTCGATAAGAAAATTGTTGTATGTTCTATATTTATAATAATATAGCGATGCCTCCTCCGTATCGCTTAAATGTGAAACGAGATGATTCTGATCCCTTCTTTCCTATCTTTTCTTTAGAGTAAAAGTAGCACAAATTACATCTAAAACCTAAATAACAAGTAAAAAGATGTGAAGATTTGGTTTTCTTAATCGGAAACTGTTAATCATTTCTATTTACAAATTTATTACTAAAACCAATATTGTAGAGGTCTGTATATTCTGCTTAGGAAACAGGTAGACGTTACCGGTTCTCTCATACAATTTTTTTAAGTAAAATTAAAAATTTAATATCTAGATCGACGGTTGTACGTACGTTAGGTAGTTATAAATGTTTTTATAATGTAAACTGTATATCGTTTACGACAAATGTCAATATGTCGGGACCGAAACGATGACCCGAGCAAATCCGCATTTATCATTCTTATCTTGGTTTCCCCACAACTGGAACTGGACTGACTAAATTATTAAAATATCTATTAACTATAAATCGAATTTAAACAGGTCTAAGTTTATACATTCGTATCAACTGACCGCTCTATTCCTACACAGTATTTGTGATATCTATTACAAAACTAAGTACAAATAAAGTTAATAGTTATGATTAAAATTAAGTTGTTATTGTATTACCTAAAACATAGGTCACAAATACATGTGTCGATGTATTATAAGTCTACAACAAGTAAATATGTAATCCAAGAACGGTGTAGGGAAAATTAATTTTTCTCTACCCTTACTTACACAACACTTATTTGTCAATTAACGAAAAAGTTCCACTGTGATTATAAGAACAAACTTTAGATTTCTTTTGGGGAAGTTTAAGTCGTTATATAGACGTTTTAATTAAAGTACTAAAAAATTTCACTTGTGCCTGACCTGTTACGTTCTCTTGGTAGCAGTTGCAAATTATTGTGGCTTCAGTTAGAAGTTGGTTTGTTGCAAACTTTTCAATAAATTTACGTAAACCAATTTCTATTTTTATATCGCGTTACGAGTTGGCAACGGGCTATAGGTAGGAGCCGGCAGTTGTGGTAAAGTTTGAAATGCGGTGTTTAACAAATATTGCCAACAATGTAAGACAGCTTGCAAACAATGCAACTACTAATACAATATTAGTAATTTATTTAACGAATGCACCTTTACCTTAGGTTATAACAATATAGGAGAGAAAATAAAGATTCGGAGATAAAAGGAGACGCTCATGAGTTGGTAGCAATGCAGCTTCAGTTGTTCAAATAAGCGATAGAATATAGTCCTTTATGTATAAACATATGTATCCTTTATCAGCAAAGGGTTTATTTAAAAAAAAAAAAACAATAATGTTACGAGACAACCGGGAAGTTCAACTGATGGAAATTGATACGGCTATACATGACAACTTGGCGCTAATTAGAATGTTATACACAGCATCACATTGCGCTCATTGTTCGAGACAAGATCTTCAGTATGGTTCAATTCTCATGATTTAGATTTTACATATTTACAAATGAAGAAAAGATACAATCTCCAACCATTAAAAACACGTTTAATATATCCTTTAAATCTACAATATAATGGATTGAAAAAGCCTAGTAGCTTGTAGGTGTAGTGTCTGCTGTGGTAACGAGATTTAACATCTTAATTACCAACGTAACTAGCGCCACACGAGTAAAGTGTTTTATTTAAGAGGGCTCCATACATAATATTATATTTTCAAGGCAATCATTATACGTTTTATTATAATAACGAACATTTAGTGATTGTTGAGAAATTGAAAATAATTGGATACGAGAGTTTTTCTAAGCTCTCGTAATACTCTTAAGTGGTAAGCTGGAATAATTATTTTTTTATTACCAATTAGTACATGTTTTCCTGTGTTATCAGTTTGTATCATTTAAAATAGACTTTCTTGGAGTTCGAAATTTATATACATAACAGCTATCGCTAAATTTTATGAAACAGTGATAGCAATATTTAATTTTGATCAATCACTTCGCTATTATTGAAGTATTGAAAACGAATATAGCGATTCGTTTTGGATTGTAGTTAATGGATGAAAACCATTTTTTTTTTAATTACGTCTATAGTTTAGATCTAGCGCTGGATTTGCACGATTATAATGGAGTTTATTGATCTCAGACGATTTTATTTATAGGTTATAAATCAAAAAGTGCCTAGAAGATTAGGTTTACTAATTATAAAAATTATGGCAATATAGCATACTTTTTTTTAGATAGAATTTTTATACTCTTATGTATGTATGTTTGTATGGTAATGTGATGCAATCTGTGAATGGCTTATTTAAGGAATCACGTTATATACCGCACACACCGCCTGCGCTTGGTTGCTGATACACATAAAGAATAAATCCAGGTTATCGTAAATGTCAGCTATTTCTATAGTTATCGGTGTTAACGTGAACTTCTTATTAATAACATGATCGTGTAATATGTCTTTCGGTATCAACATGTCGTTGCGAGTAGTCACATATATGTAGGTCACTTCCCGATATAAGAATATTTTATTCTATCAACAAGGTTCATAAGCGATAAAACATATTTCATACAATATCAATTTGTGAATGCAATTAATTATTATTGTTAATTGTACTACGTTATATTTTCTATTAGAGCCATTGTAGAATTTGATCGTAACTAATAAATAGACGGCACTATCAATAAATACTAAATTTCACTAAGAATAACTCGATGAGAGTCAATTCGTGTACAGCAGCGTCATAGCTAATGCGTTTGCTTTTAGAAATAGGCCTGCTGTTATATTTTAAGTGATGTAATATATTAGGGGGACCGGAAAGTAATGTCGTTGTCTTACGCTAAATACAAACACATACATTTTTAACGAGTCTTTATTTTTAATCAATGATGTATTCCCCATCATTGTCAATAACCTTTTGCCATCTAGTGAGTAAATTTTCAATCCCTGATCGATAAAAATTAATTGGTTTTTCGGCAAAATATCTAGAGATGGCATTTTGGATATCATCCAAATTTGCAAATGTTTTGCCACTTAAAAAGTGTTGCAGCGCTCGGAATAAGTGGAAATCCGATGGTGCAACATCGGGCGAATATGGTGGATGAGGCAGCACCTCCCACCCCAATTCATTAATTTTTTCTAGAGTTCGCCTTGCGCAGTGCGGTCTTGCATTGTCATGTTGGAGAATGACGCCTTTTCGGTTGACAATCGCTGGCCACTTTTCAATTAAAGATTGATTGACTCGCTGCAATTGTTCGCTGTAGAGGTCTGCAGTAACAGTTTCTCCAGGTTTCAGTAATTCAAAATGAACAATGCCGCGAATACTCCACCAAACACACAAAAGCGCTTTTTTGGGGTGTAAACCTGGCTTAGCAGTACTCCGAGGGATTTCATTTGGAGAGAGCCACTGCCTTTTGCGTTTTGGGTTATCATACAGGACCCATTTCTCATCTCCTGTGATCAAGCGATCAAAAAACGCTTCTGTGTTGTGTCGTTGAAGCAATAAGTTGCATGTGATTGATCGGTTAGCCTTATTCTGTTCGGACAGATTATGCGGGACCCAAACACCTGCTCTGCTTACTTTTCCAATCTGCTTCAAATGTTCTTGGATGGTCGACCAAGGTTTGTTGAGACTGTTTGACAATTCCTCGATCGTCTGACACGGATTTGCTTCCACTTCCGCCCTTAACACGTCGTTGTCTAACGCTGATGGTCTTCCTGATCGATACGAGTCGGAAAGATCAAAATTACCCGATTTGAACTTGGAAAACCACCTTTGGCATTTACGAATGTCCAGTGCATTTGGATAAACATCGCAAATGTTTTTGGTAGCAACTGTTGCGTTATTTCCCTTGCGAAACTCAAAGAGCATGCAATGCCGGATGTGTACCTCTTCTGGTATTTGGCTGGCCATTTTACCCAAAATTACAAAAAAAAATTGTAATTCAATTGTCTATAAGTAAAGAAATCACTATAACCTCACAATGTCTTTGGTACGCCTCTGAACAAAACAATGAGCTGACAAATGACAATCAAGTATTGGCATGCGCAGAAACGACATTACTTTCCGGTCCCCCTATTATATGTAAAACACTGTATTTTACCGATTTCCAATAATAATGTTAAGAGAATAAAGTATACGAACTTGTTGGATGTTAGATTTAGGTATTGCTTTGATAGCAACGAGTTTTACAAAACAAAAAATATATGTATAACTGCACGGTTACAAAATTGCGATTATTTCTCCTTTTACCACTGACCAGTGCTTTACAGCCGACCCGAATGATTACGGAGGTTATCTACCGTGTTATCATTGCACTATCATTTCGTGTCAATCTCACAATTGATTGTGTTCGTCGTTATAATTAAACGAATGTGTATTTTTTATTTATTTTTTTGTGTCCAATTATCTGCCTGGTTATCGTTTGGCCTAACCCTTGTACGGTTTGCACAATAACTTTCGATAAGGAGTTTTGCTTATGGTATGATATGAATGTTCGTTAATGAGAAAAAAAAAAACATATTTCGACGATAAAATGTTATGTTGCAATATATTTAGAACTCTTTTAATTGTAGTATATTAGTTGAAACTATAAATAAATAGCATATGATAAATGTTAGGGGACCTAGAGAGTCTGTAGTATAATAATGGAAGTAAAGCGAAATGATCTATGTGAATCAGAAGATAAACTATTATGATTTTAATGATAACACATTAAAATTTCTGCACCTGTATCACTATGCCTCGATATATATTATGTGTGTGATTGTGATAATTGGTAGTAACAAAGCCGCTTGACGGAACTTCCTCGTAACTGAGTTTCAGCGTCACCATATTTGCTTTTCAAAATAAAGGACAGTTGCGGTGCTTTTAATGAAAATTAAATTATTTTTAATCAAACAGCATCTTTTGGTTTGTTTCATGAGTACAATATTACTTTATATGAAAATGTTTGTAGAAGAATTTAAAAATATTACATTGCTAGGTTCCTCGGTTATAAGGATTTGAACATCAAGTCGAGTAATAAGCGGTCCTTTTCTTAACTTTTGTGTTCAATACAAACAAATGAAATATATAGAAGAATTTCGCTCTTTTCAGAAAATTTGTTGTGAAGTAATTTTTAATATGATACATATGACGTTATTAACAGAAGATACAAAATCATTTTACATTTCATAACCATTTTACGTATTATGATAGTTTGAAAAATATTATAAAAGGTATATCTACCACACCGATTGAAGCTAAAGAGATGGTTAATTGCAAACCAACCTGGATGTGACTTCCGCTAGAGTAAGATCTCGACTACTGTATTATCCATATAAACCCTACTGATTTTCGGGTAGTAATTGACATATTTTTTGTAAATTTATAAAGGTTTTAAAAATAAAATAAACAATAAGTTATGTCTAGCACACAAGTGTTGTGTTCTTCTAGTAGGCAATAAAAAAAAATGTCTCATGTTCCGTGTAACAGTAGTGATAAAAGCGCGATAAAGTCTGGCCCATATCCCACTATCAGCGTTAAGTAATCTGTGCGGTGCAGCGGTGGTAATTAAATAACTTTCGTTTCCACAACTTGTTGCTACCTTGCTTACTTTAACCGAAAACTACACCTTTATAGCTACTAACAGACTATGATTATAGATCTTTTGACATACAGTTCTATTAGCATCGATACAGGCAAAGTTCGAAACATTAAGTTTGGACCACTAATATTTACGAACTCAAGATCTCACCGCGTTTAAAAATCTTCATTTATACTACTTTTTTATATACAAACGCATACTTATGATACTCACAAACCTGTCATTCTTATCTAGACGAGTTTACGTACGATTTAAACACACAACAGATTAGATATAAGGTTCTTTAATTATCTAATTGTACAGGTTCATGCACAATTGATTGATATTTCTGTTATATCTTTGTGTTGTGATTTTAGCTTATAACTATGATAAAATTTCTCTAAATATTGTTAGAGTAATTAACACTATTCAACATGTACTTATTTATTAAGGTTTACACTTAGTAAAATAAGGTTGAAATGTAAGTTTATAGACGTTATAACTTAGGTAAGAACTAATGAAAATTCAATGAGACAGAATCAATTGTCTATATCATTATGTTAATAAATTCAGAACAGACTTCTACCATTCATCTATTTCAAATCTCCATCCTTATACATTTCAAATTCAATTGACTATTGCTATTGCTAACACTTTTGTAGTTTTTTTTTTTATAGTAACATACTCGTGACATTTAACTGACACTTACGTAAGTTGTTTTTACCGGAGCGATTAAATTCGGTAAGCGAAGGCCTTGGTACAGAGGTAAACGCCGCTGAATACGAGATGAAGCGTATGACGCGCTAAAGATCTTTGCAAACATGATGCATTAGTTCGAATTAGATAAAAGTCGGTTCAACGTTCTATAACCCTTGTACATATAGTGATAACGTGCGGTTAAATTATATATTTGAAATCTGTGTGTGCAATTCACGACGGCGGTTGAAACTTTGACACGCAATGTTCACTACGGTCGTGTCCATAGGTGGATACAAATTTGTATTTTCAATCTTACATTGTATCTAGAAAAGATTACGTTTACATTTGAACAGGAGGTGCATTAACAGTTGAAATTGCTACTAATTTAATTATTGAGAACACTAATGAACTTAATTGCTGTCGTCACCAAAGTATCAGACTGTCAACTCACATAACGGAAATTGTGCTACCCTGGCATACTGGACTACTGTTACTGCAATTTTATTTATCTAGTTAAAACATCTTATAATTTTTAACTATAGTTAAAATTATTAATTTTATAACTATAACTAAATACAACAATTTTCTGCCTTTGTGAATTTTTCAAAGGTCTTGTATAGTAACGACGTTAAGGTCCATTCCTGTCTTTCATATATTTGCAACTGTTTACATTTTCTGTCTTCGCGATAAGATAACTTCATACGACGCCTATTGTCGTTATTAAACTGTTAATATGAGATTAAAATATACAATAGCTCTTATCTCAATTTGAGGTAACACAATTTGCACATAGACATTTAGTTTATAGCGATATCTATATTCACATAAAAGTAAAGGGTTATCACATCTATAAATGCCAATGTCAACGAATGTTAAAAAAGCAGCATCACTTTCTTGAAAATACTAATACGTTATTTGAGTCTAGAATAAAGTATGGCTTTGGAACGGGTCTGAAGTTATGAATCTAAAAACAAAGTGGAATTTCCACATTCACATAAAGACTTAAAGCGTGTGCTTTATAATAGAGGACGTAAGGTTTACAAAGATCTTTCAAGAGTGTTGTCTTGGTAAATGGAAATACTAAGGTCGTATAATGACAGCAAAATTGTGAAAGAACTAAAGAACTACACGGTTTAGGCGCTGGTATTGTCTTGAATATCTTAAATCTGAGTGTCTTAAAAGTATGTCCTAAATATAAAAATTTACATGGCAGTTGATTTACTTGCATATGTAAATGCTTAGATTTTTTTTATGGCGGTCTTCACGAAAACATTAAACTATTGCATTGTTTTTTGTATGAGAATGTTTGTCTGGTTTAATATTAGGACAGACGGTAAGACGTGTTGTTTTACCGTCTGTCCTAATATATATAAAGTATTAAAAATATACAAGTAAAAAGTAATAAAATTTAAATTATTTAAGCGATGAAACGAATGGGATGTTCACTTGATGTTAAGTGATACGTTTTCCCGTAACAACGTGCCGCTAGTTAAAATTATATACACAGCATCACATTGCTGCAGTAATTACTCCAGCTATAGCGCCTTTCAAACCAGAACACAGTAATGTTTACACAGTACTGTTTCATGGCTGCAATAGGAACTACGGTGGTACCTATCTAGACGGTCTCCGGTAACAGAGACTTAGCACAAGTAAATCAAGTAAGAGTATCATAATTATTGTTAAGAAATCGAATGAATAAAGGATAAAAAGTTTTATCCTGCTGGTATATAAATTCTGTTGTTTCCGAATATACTGGAATATTACAGTTATGTTTCAGTAACTACGAGTATATCTGTCGTCCTTTGCAGCGTCCTCATTACCGATGATAAGATTTACCTGTTAGTTCATACGATGTGTATGCACCTAACTGAACAATGCTTTTCAAATGCAGACGTAACTAAAAGGTATTATAGTTACGTCGATGTTGTGGGAAACGATGTGGTAATAAATTTTCGCACATTATGGCTTTCGTGTCCCAATATCCTTCTCGGAATCAGGACCGATATTGTCAACTCGACTTATATAAGGTCATCGTTGGGCAACAAACAGAAATTTGATCCACCTTGATATTGTACTGTATCATCTTATAATACGTCTCCATTACTGGAGATTGGATTTAGATTTGCGAATTAGTTGCTATCTAGGGCCATATGGAACAGTTGCCCAACACTGGTGTTACGTTTCCCAACCAGGATTATCCTGTATCTAGAGCAGGATAAATGTTGATGGTTAAACATGTATTGTCGCTAGTGATATTGAGGATGCAGGTTAATTTTGCGTACTAACTTTCTCTGAGTCATCGCTGCAATGTCCGCGAAACCGCTGTTTTTTATAGTTCCAGTTACTCGGAACAAGTTCTTGAGGCTTTATTTCCAAGTGTCATCGATCGGATTTAGCCTAATTAAAACATTTAAATAATTACTCATTCCGTTTAAACTTGAACTTTGTTAAGAGTATTGCAACGTTAACGGTTATTGTACAATATAGATTGTACAGTGTTTGTGTGTTTTTGCTTGGTTAATTTTCCTTGTCTTAGATTGAAGTATTTCTTATACTTCAGTTCTTATATTTAGTATGATTTAGAATATCCAATGTTATTTCTTTTTTTTAAAACATAATGATGTAATAGCAACGCTGTTTTATTGCAGCTAATAAACACCGGCATACATTAAAGACACACACCGCCAACGCACACGAAGAAAAGTCTGTGAATGGGATTATGCCTGATTTCATAATTGCAAACATACTCTATGTTGATTTATTTCATACTTTATTAAGCAAAATCCTGTTGTGATGTTAAATCCTTTGACATATTTTTGTTTAATATTAACTTTGACGCAAAACAAGAGTTTAGAAATGGTATGTTTTCTGTGATCGACTATTTAATTATGCTCGAAAGAAACCTTTACTTTTTCACAATATAGCCAATAAGGCTGCACTCTGTTTTATTTTTATATATTTTCTTCATCTTAAAATATCTCTCCAACTAGTGAAGACTATCAGCGTTGTGCAGTCCTTTCTGTCTCTGGTTCGGCAGAATAGATATGTCAGTCCATTCCCCGATATTCCTCAACTATGACTTTTTCCTTCTCCCCACCTTTAGTAGAAGAAAAGTTAAATATCTTAGTCAGTTTTAAATTTTGTTATATAAGCAATCAAAAAATTATAAGACGTACGGTAAGTAGGTATATGGTGAGCGCTCGCAGGAACCGGTTTCCAACGTTAACTCGGTAATTTCTCAATATTCATGTTTAACTACCATAAGCTGTGAATTATTCTACCATTGTTTTGACCCGCTACCTCTTTAATTTCAAGGTTTCATCTTTACTGCTTGGATTTAAAGGATAGTATAAAGGTTATCGAAATGAACTATTCTTCTTTGTAACTAATTATAAGTAATTTGTTGTACTGTTTGATTTGTTTGTGCACATTTTATTTATCGGAAGAAAAAAACATTACAAACGGCTCTTTATATAGTTACAAACTTTATGTATACAAGAGCGAGTTCGAGGGTCGATTTCGTCGCCGTCTGAGACGGCGCCGGCGGCTTCTCATTATTTTTGTTATACGCACATACTTCATCATTTATGTAGTTTCCATACAAACAAGTAGTTTCGTGCAAGACTATTTTAATAATGGTATCCTGCAATTATTTTAATAATTCTATTAAGGAGTAACAAAAGATCTTCTGCTACTGAAAATTATGTATATAATTATTTATTGTGAAGATAGCTCAGTGCTGAGAGGAATCCACTGTACTTTCTTAGTTCTATTCTATTATAAAGAAATTTACACTAAAATTTCGTACATATATATAAATAATCGCTATATTTTTTTAACTGGCTACATTGTGGCACAGAACTTAATATTAAACAACTCTATACTTATGCCCTATGACACAAGACGCACATGAATCAAGTCATGTTACATCACAATTTTAGCAACTTCGCCTTTAACAATAAAATGAAGTCAGCGTCGCCGCAAACAGTACGTTATCTTAATACTTTATACAGTCTCGGTCAGTTCGGAGAATTACAGTAGTGTAAATAAACTTCAAAACTGATATAAATTGTTTCACATATTAGACTTAAAATTGAAATTGCTCGTTGGACGTAGGGAATTAGTTTTTCGCTTCATGACTGTTAAAGTTTAGAACAGTATTTTTAAGAAATACATACAAGAAACATATTAACTAAACGATTCTTTAACATTACAGATGTGCACATTTTTGTTTTAAAATATAGCACAATGAACTAATATCGTATTTTATAGTAAAACAGGGTGGGGCAGGACGAACGATCCATGAACAAAAATGCGATTATACATTTGAAACCTTGACCGTTCCGTATCATAACTACATGAGGTTTATGATTATTTTAGCTTGAAGAGTCAATTGTCTAACATTTATGCGTCGAAGTAAATAAGTATCAAATTTTTTTCATTAACGCAATATATTTGTGTGCTCTGTCGAAAATGCTATAATTTCTATTGACCAATACTTGAATATAGAAAGCGCTGTAGTATTATAATTTTAAGTGCGATCAGATAATCGTAATACGCTTTATCACATATTGCTCTTTAGACGAATTTATCATCATCGACAAGATTCTGAAAAGTAAGGTGCGATGAAAATACGTTGTCGAGTTGGGAATATAGCTTGCTCTCATAGTCAAAAACCCACAGGCAGACCCAAGGTAAAGCGGAAAATTGAGGTTTCAAGAGACGTACTTGAGAGCAAAGTAACTGACGATGATGTCGAGGTCGTAGCGATATGGAGAAGAAACATTAAAATTTCTAACCTCATCATCATATAGGATAATAGCTAGAAAAAGAGTGGGAATAGAGTATAATATTTGCTTATTAAATTCAATAATTGTTAAAGTGTAATACGATAGTATTGTTTTTAAATCGAAAGTCCAATACCGAAATATCTCTATATACGTACTTACGTTATGTGCGTAAACATCTTTGTATATAAAATTCGTAATAACAAGTCTTTTTTAATTTCACTCTTTTCACTTCGATGATCTTAACAGGTATTTAATATATATTTATATATATATTGCTATCACAAATACCTCTTGAAATCGCACAAAGTCGCATCTTATCTTGTTGACATCCTCCGCAGAGCCGTTCCCCTTTTTTCTTTTAATGCGCACGGTTGAGGACTGAACATCTGTTAATATCGTAGGCACAGCCAACTGATACGTGCTGGATTAGCTCAAATAGCACAGTAGTCTTTACAGCTTCGTCTCTTCATGATTTTTAAAACATAGCTTATTCGATGCCTCGTTATCAAACAATTAAAAAACTGGAACACAGTACATTTTTGGATACAGCATCGAGGACTATAATTATTAATTAAAAAAATTATCGTTACTATCATACGTTGCTTCTCCTTTTCCTCTCTTTGTATCTATAGTATATAATTAGATCCGTAATGAATTTGTTTATATTTTTTTTCATGCATTAAGGTCAAAATAAGAAGAATAATAAGTCATAAATTGAGGCTTAAGATAGTATCATTTGGAATTATGTAGCGTTTCAGGTTTAAACGCTCGTTACATTGAAAAAATATAAGTCCTTATATGTTCTGTAAAAATACGTATGGTAATCATTGCGGTTAGAACTTAACTGCAAACAATATAGAATTTCAAAATACTGATATTCACGATTTAACCAATGGAAAAAACTATTAACTGCAAGATTATGATAATTACTTTGATGTGTGTTACTTTTAACAGATTATTCATTGGTGCTAAAATTGCTTCTTTTACCTACATCACATTATCATCTGGAAGATGTTTACCTGTGTGCCTTCCTTAAGAATCGTTACACCGATCAGTTCTGTGCTGCTTCCATCCAGCGGATTTCCCTGACTGTAACGAGATCGTTAATTTATAGTACTGAATGGCTGATATCATTCCTATGATACGATAAAAAAAGAAACAAAAACGTTTAGATTTTATCTGATGGTGCGTTAGTTTCAGAGTTTGATTCTAAAATTTTCGATCTTCATGATTATTATAGTGTGTTTGCTAATTTACTAATGGATGTAAAATCGATATTAACAAATTACAAAACATTTTATTTGATCAAACGCTAAAACGAATGCTAAAAATATTCGCGAACAAAATAATGCCATCGTTCATTGGAACAGGAAAATTAATACTATTCTACTGCTTTTATAACAATACATACGTATTTAATATTATTGCAACGAGAAAAACACATGAGTATTTTTTCTATATATAAACAGTTAATATCCTTATTGATTTGAATAAAATTTACGAATACGCAAATATGGAGAGACACTAAGAAATTATTAGAATAAAAAAAGATAATATTTTGTATAGAACAACCGGAAGAACAAGTCATGAGATGGTCTGCTTTAAGATTTAGGGTTATTGATATGCTTATCAGTCCGATCGATTGTGGTAAGGAAGCTTTATTTACTTTCCTAATAGTAATGCAATCGGAAGTAGGTGGTTGCGAGACGCTGAAGATCGCATTTGGTGAAAGACATTCAGGAGGACCTATATCAAGCATCGGATAAACAGCTGATAATGATGATGAACAGTAATGGAGGTTAACATGAAACCAATAAAGATACTCTTTTTATGTCAGATATCATCATCGCAGTTTATTTTATGAAAGCTCCTAGGTATAGTCTTAGTCGATACTAATCAATGTAGTCTCTGTTTAATACTTAAAAGATAGACGATAGACGAATTTCTAGATATGGTTAAACTTTGCTAATAATAACAAGCAAGGCCTTTATAAAAGTTATTCTTGTCTAACATATAACCTCATTGTGATAAAGTAGAAACAGACAATAACACCTTAGTCGTATCACATAATGACAACCGGAAAACAGTAATGACGTTATAGCGTCAGATTTATACCCTTTTTTTATATTCTACAAAGCGACGAGAAGAGCGGGACGTCCACCTGATGGTGAGTGATACGCCTGCCCATAACAGCGTGGCGCTAGTTAGAATGGTATACACTGTACTATTATATTGCGCTCGTTGCCTTGAGATGTTAAGTCTCATTATCCCAGTAGTTTAATTAGCTACAACTCCCTTCAATCCGGAACACAGTAAAGTATAACATATTACTTTGGCGGCAAAAATAGAAGTTGTAGTAGTCTTCACCATCTCCGGCAACAGAGACATGACTAGTATTATCGCCACCAATACGAATCGAAATTAGTCGAGTGTTAAAAAGTAATCATTTCTACAACAATCGATGATCCCGAAATTGAAGCAGGGACTTTTGTGTTATTAGTCAAGTGTTTAGCTACCGTGCTGTTATGGTAGTTAACTGTAATTTATCAGATTTGATGAAACATATCGCCCCTGTGACATATAAACCTGTACTGTTGCAGTGCATCGGACAATAAGCGACAAACTAAAACGCTGCTTTCAGTTACGTTCCACTAACGATGTACTCTTTCATTGCTGACCTTGTAACGAATTTGGACTGCCACATACATAGATTTTATTTTAAAATCTAAATGTACGTTGCATGTGTATTCTTGAATATCATCATCATCATCTCAATCTTGTTGGACGATCAACAACTGGACATAGGACTTACGACTATACTGTTAAATATCATGTATGTAGAGACTCATCACTTAACTTCCAGTTGACCAGACGCGTGGCGAAGCACTATCATTATGTAGTCGAAATCCTCAGTTTGCTAACCGTGATTCAGTTCTTCGTTCTTCACAAAACCAGTAAAAAAAGTGGAATAACTTACTGGACTTGAGTGTCTTCAAGAAAAGAGCGAATGGCTGTTACTAGATGAGTGTTCCTTACCACCTCACTATGACCACTTAACATTAGGTGGGATCTTGGTGCTAACCATGCTGATATAAAAAAAAGCGATATCTGTGAAACCATAAGGCTTAGAGACTTCATGTTTGGTAGGATTATTACCATTATTACCAAGTATACGTCAGCTAAAAAGGGAGTTTACAAAATTCCTTCCCAAAAGGGAGTTGCGAGGGTTTCACGGCCAGCGTAGCGGGCGGGGAACATCTAGTAATTACAATTGAAAGATTTTCTCAACAAAAACTTGTACAACTAAACTAACATTTTTTAACATTACCTGCCATTAGTTACGTATTACCGCTTGACAACTTTTTTTTGCCTACATTATATTGATGTTGGTTTTGTTACTAATGATTTACCGTAACTACAACACAACACAGCGATTTGATATACTTCTTCATTTTCTTCCACTATATATTTCATCATTTATCTCTATCATCTGTTAATCAGAACGAAGAAGAAGATAGCAAAATCCCTTAGGGGTAAAACCCTTAAGAGTTACGTCATTTAGTAAATATAATTAGCTCATTTAAGTTATTAATTATTATATAAACGTTTGAAATTTGTTATTTAAACAATGAAAAACTGTTTCTCGTGTTTATGATACAAGGTTATACTTAGTGATATATAGGCAATTTTTTTTGTTACTTATTCGTTTTTAATAATCCTATCTCGTCTTTGGTCATTATAATTCCAAGAAGTATTAATGATATGATTCAGTGATTAACTAAACCAACACAGTTTTGTTTGAGTAAAGATAAAATCTGAGTAACACATAAAATCGATTTAGAGCGGATTACTGTCATTTCTACTATTGCAATAGTTACATTGTTTTAAAAGTCCTTTTTTTTTTCCTATATAGCATTATCAAGGATAAAAAACACTGATTCCATCAAGATCGCAATGCATATAATATATATCTATATCATTCCAACACCGTCAATAAAGGGATCCATTTCTTTGATAGGAATATTTAATGTAATAAACGTTTTCCATCGAGGGTGTTCCGGCGCAGCCCTATCAATCAGAGGTTAATGAAATATTCTCTTCAAAAATATAAAAAAAAAAATGTTTATACAATAAATATTTTTAATAACCATTAATATTTTAGGCCATAGACGAAAAATGAGGAAATAATTTAACATATATGATCAATGAGCACGAGTACATTATTGGACGCAAGCCTCACCTAAGGAACGTCAGTTAGTCTGATCTGCTATAAATTATAACTATTTAGATATGATCCATTGCGGAGTCCATCCAAACACTAATAGATATTTTAACTTTTTTTTTATTCAATTAAGTGACGAGGCAAAGGCGGCGAAAGGTACTTATAACAATGAGGCGCTAGTTAAGACGATAATTATTGCACCGTTGCACTTGTTGCCTGAGACATAAGATCTTGAGAATCGTTACCCCAGTAATTACACTAGCTACAGCGCTCTTTAAACCGGAATGCAGTAATGTATACACATTACTGTTCAGCCGTAGAAATAGGTTCTGCGGCGGTACTTACCTAGACCATCAGGGACACACCTATAGTAAAATTATAGACTTTACTAACATAATTTTTTTTTTTTAGCTCTTTCTCGTAGTAAGGTAACGAAATCTTGTGACAAGTTGTCTTCGGATGTTAGGTTATAGATTATAGATAATTACCGGAAGCGCGTTTTTATTGTTCGCTACACACGGCTCCCGTCTACGCCCTTAAAAGCTATGCTAATTAGCAGGTTTAACGAAACGGCGCCGCTCGGAAATAACGCCCCTGGACCGTATTATATTGCTTGTTTTTTTTTTTAACTTTATTCCACTTGTAATACAAGCGTTGGCACCAATTAACAATTAATGCCAATTTGTCCGTGTTATTAATAATCATTTCGATATTTGACTATCAATTATACATTTGGTGTATATATGAAGGATGCAGGTATAGGTAGAAGTTTTAGGAACGATTTCCACGCTTTTATATGATTTCGTAAATCACAGTTGTTTATTACGAAATCGCCTAATTTGTTACCTGATACACCCAGTAGATGTACTTTCTTATATTTTCAAGTTTTTAGTTTTAGTATAGCATTATAAGAAATACAGGTAAAATATTAAACTTGGAGAGTGTGTAATCTAATAATGTATGAAATAAAGGAGCGTTTTCTCTAATCAACGAGTGCTTGGCTACTCCGGTACAAATTGTGATATGACAAATAATAAGAAAGCTGTTATTGAGCATTTTTAAGGTATTTTTGTTTAAGTAAGCAGTGAAATTTTAAAAGTATTTCTAAAGCAATTAATAATTCACTTAATATAACTATGATTTTAATAGAGCTTATTTATCACAACTGTAAAGTTCAACCAGAGGTTGGACCTCTGCTTTTGTTATCAAAAACTTTATATATTCTTGCTGAAAGTGTGCAAACGGGCGAAGAAAAATACAAAATCCACTTAGGGCATGTAATAGTGGGGGAAGATCGCAAAGCGTCCAACTTGGCCGCTCTACAATACTTTGATCGCGGGGCTTACATGAAAATATGGCGGTAATTTTGTATGCGGCGTAGTGTCGGATGGTATGATCGAAGCGGGACAAAACGCGTCGGAATGGGGGGCTAATTGGGCAAGGAATGGGCACGCTCCCCTCTTAGTATTCCGCGAGAGGCTGGCTCTCGTCTCGCTTCTAACATCAATCTCAATACCGGCAAGATGACGGCGGAACGGAAAACGTTGCCTTGGACATAGAATCCCTCTTAACGCCTTGACCGTTAACTTGGATGGCACACATTGATTGATCCTTGTATGTCTTAAGCATGCTGTGTTATCGACTCACTTTCCTTATTTTTTTTTTTAATTTAAAGTCACCTTTTCAAATTAGTTTTGACAACCTATCATGTAAGTTTTCAATATGCGATTTGAATTAGGATAAAAATTTAAAGTTAAAATTATCATAAGAATCATTTATCTCTCATGCAAGAGTTCATCTGACAAGGTTGCTGCGGCTCGTAAGCCTGTTTCAGTCTTTCCTAAGAAATATACTTCCTCTATCAAACTATCACAATTTATAAACTGTACAAGTTTAAATACATTAATGATTCTAAGTAAAAATTCTTTATCTACAGATTGATTTTTTTGTATAAATATCGTTTTTAATGTATGATGTAAAGCGGCATTTCTACGGGTAGGAATCAGAGTCGCAAAAACGCGGCCGCTGCAAAAATTCATTGACCATGGGTCCTTTGATATCCTGACAGAATAACAATGTTCCAAATCCTCGCGTCGTCACACGATAACATGGAGATACCATTAAGTTATGAATATATGTATTTCAGAATCACATTCATGTTTTTAATACATTTACTGGGAAAGAACTATTTCTTCAGTTTTCATTGAGTTAAAATCATTTTCTTTGAGATGTTTTTACTAGCATTGTTCTTTGTTCTCTCTTATTATCTTTTATTTAATCTTCTCTTTCTTTCTAATTTTAAAGGTCTGATATGTGAAAAAATTTGGCATAACATAGCATCCTCGATTTCTATATGTATGGGTTGAAACCGCACATTAGATAAATGTAATGTTTTATAGTACGTAAGCTACATTTAAGTAACATTAACTTTAACTTTCAATACAACAACAGTATCAGTATTAGAATGTCAATTGAAATTATAACATTTACGGAAGTTCCTGCGGTTAGTTGAACCTGATTATATATTTAGATAATTATGGTTTAACGCTCCTTAGTTTTTCTAGGGAGGTGAACAAAAAGAAGTTATTATTTTTCAGTCTCAGGAAACTTATAATTTTATCTATGTTAGAAAAAAAATTGAGGCTTGCTTTTACTTAATTTTTCTACGAGTTTGAGTTTATGTTTCAAGAGCAACGAAACCGGGGCCGACAAACATGATCCCTGTCTGTGTAAATATTCTAACTAGCGACATATTGTTCTGGGCATAATTCCTATCTGGTAAAAGTTCTGCCTGTCTCATAGCTAAGTTGAAAAAATAATTACCTACTTAATCGAATGATAACTTAAATAATTGGAGATTGAAATTTAGGTATACCTTAATTGTTTACAAGCTGTGATAGACGCTGCGCAGATGAGCCCTGCTGCATTACAGGAATAAATGCCCTCCTCATTAAGTATCCCGTAACTCTATAAAGGATCGTCCGATCCACTGAGCGGATTACACGCGAATGCATATTTTTCATAATAATTGACTTTTTATAGAATAGAAAGGGTAAGAGAATAACTGTTTAATATGATTTTCATGTAAACAGTTTAAGTATTATGCAGCGTTCCTTCAATATATTCATTGATAGTAACTTCAATCATTATCGATTGAAATTATTCAATCAATACTTGTGTAGTACATAAATAAATAAATATTCAGTTTGTTATACAACAGGCAAACAGTTATCCTTCTAGACTTGTACGCCATAAATAAACTTGGCATTTACGTTTCCTTACTGAACGCGTTTCATGAACGCTAATTAAATATTGAACAATCTCATCAAGGGCGCTAGTTCGATTTTGTGTCTTCTTTTAAACCGTTCATATAATCATTTTACGAATAATATATGTGTTAAGTTTACTAAACACGTACATTTTTCTGTTCAGTATTTACCGTTGTACCTGTTGGTCTGATTTTTGTGTGTCTCTAAACAAAGGTGCTTAAAAATTCTTTCGCCGAAAGAGATCTTTTATATCTCGTCGAAAAGGAATTACGAGTGCCGTTAACAATGAGGTCGGATCTGTAGGTACGTATTTACTTATCGCCGGTCGCGCTAGAGTGGCAGACAGTCGCGGCTTGCTTCCATACATTTCATGAGCTATTACACTCAACCCCTCTAAACAGATGTTAAGCCAATCCTACATAGAGCTGAGAGTGAATCATTACGTTAAAGATTTTTATTTTCATCATATCTACATGAAACCATTTTTTTATATAAAGATTCATCATAAGGAAACACTATTGTGTTGTCAATAGATAATTAATACTAAAAATAACTTAATATGAATGACTTTTAAGTCGACTGGGAATTACTCGTATTTGATAAATGGTAAGGAAAAGTTTAAAAAAAATAGATATGATCGTTTTGCATGCGCTCTAGTGATGTCCGCTTGCTTCAGTATCTTTTGGATCTTTGACTGTGGAGTTGTGAAATTAGTCAACAGGCCTTTAACGACTATTGTAAATCATGAGGTACTGTGATTTATGTGTTCTCAATTTTTTTCAATTAAATCAAAATGGATGAAATACCTATAAATAGTATGATTTATTATTTAAGAAATTTACTATAATAACTCAGTGCGAATGGATGAATTTCTTTAATGGAAGTGTTTTCTTTTATTTCTATATAAAGATCAAATCAATCTCAGTAGTTATGGGGTGCGTAACCCTTCAGGAAGTCACACACTTACATCAGACACACTAATCTGCAATCATTACGTGCATCTCTATATATATAATAGTATGGTGGTGTACCTCTGGAAGGGCCCATTAGGCATACAGTTGTAAAGGATTTGTCGCATATTGAGACACTCTCGGATTTCCCGGTTGTCTAAATTATCCTATACAGATACTAGATACTAAAGCTTAAAACCTATAGTACTATGTAATAATGGCTGTAAATTCAAAAGATCGTATTTCCATTGCACTCAAAATTGTTTATCAAATATTAACGTATTCATTACGCAGTGGTAGTGCTGTGCTTTTATATTGAATGTATACAAAACAACAATGTTTAAAACTCTTTCCATTGATCTTCGAAAAAATAACTTGGGTCCGGTAGGCTTGGGTAACTTCAATGGATGAAACCATACCGGTGCTTTTCAAACTTTGTTTTCATTTACCGTGATTCTTTAGAAATTTGACTGGGAGAAGTTTCATAAAGTGTTTATATAAGATTTGATTAGTACCGATTTGTTAGTGTATAATAAATCTGTGTATATGATTATAAATTAACGTATCATTAGAATAATCGTCATTCAATGCAGACAAAATCATTTCATAAATAAGCATTTTTCATACTACAATGTCTTAAAATATCGGTCTCATTACATTAGCCCAGAGCACTCCATGATAATGCATTGATGATAGATTATTGATTATTCATTTCTCTGATAAATTAGATTCGTTCGAGTTCCATTCGGAAATTGAAAAAAAAAAAAAATAAAACTCTTTGGGAAATATCTTCAACATTAATCATTCTAATATACAATCTACGGCTGTACGGTTGGATATACTATGCGGGCTAGACGAAATTTAAACGAGGCTCGTTCTGATTTGTCATCACATAAAAATGCGCGACGCCACTTATTCGCATAGAGTTGTTGCTCAATCGAGCGTCGCCAGCGTCACTTTTTTGCGTGTGTAGTGTAAAATTTCTGATGATGTACGGGTTTTCTGATTCTAGAGTTACATCGAAAGAGCTGACGGTTTATTATTGAAGCACATTAAGGTAGTTATTTATGTAATTATATAAATCACACTAGGTGGTCTGACGATTTGTTGAAGGTCGCCGGAAGCGCAGGATCGATCGATGTGAGCTTTGGGCGAGGTCTATGTCCAGCAGTGGACGTCTGTCGCCCGTTGATGATATAAATCACATAGGTTTGAGGAAAACATCTTGCTTTTAAAAGGCCATTTTCTGTCAACGCGTTTACGGTGACTATTTCTATAAGTTACGTATATTGGTTACTTTGATTATCTCCACCATAGAAGCATTAAAAAAAATGGGACAATTATAATGTATGTAATTATTGTATTAAAAAAAAATGGACTTCAGGATTGAATTTAATTTATATTTAAAAACCTATATTATATCTACAATAGACTAACATTTCACTCAATTTCAAACTGTTTTAAGATAAAATGAGGTGTTGCTTGCTCAAAATATATTGATTCTCATATAATATATTATGAAGATTGTAGCAGACCAGGTAAATTCGGGAAACTCACCATCAAACTGCTCATAGTGTTGCCAAGGAATCGCAGTAGAAACTTTCGTGTTATAAGACTTTAGCCATTGCTGTGTGGATGCTGTTGAACATATTACTTTTCTAACTGATCACTATGTCATATAATTTGAATAAAAACTACTTTTATATGCCGTCGATCCTAAGATTTAAATTTTAGTAATCTAAAGTATAAAAAGGAATGCATTAAATATATCTATCTATATATATATTATGAAAATGGTATTTTTTTTGTTCGCCAATCACGTGAAAGCCAGTGAACGAATCGACATGGACACTCGACGCGGAATGATTTATTGACGGTTGTAGATCACTTTATTTCTAATATTTATTAACATTTTCATTTAGTATTATTTATAATAATTTAGGTATAAATAAGGAGAATAGAACAAATCTTAATAAACCAATGTTTGTACTTACAACTAAAAATTTTAGCTAAGAATAAAGTTATAACTAAATCCAGATCAAAACAGTATCAAGCCATACATTAACAGTCCGTTTGTCCTCCCTAATATTTTTCCCTCCAATGGACTTATATTTTGTTCTGGTATATGTTCTCAGAGCATCCTTTTAATATTTTTATGATCGCAGCCGCTTCCAGAAAGAAGCCGTGCGAATTCTCATAACAGCGCTTTATGCGGTTGCTATAGTAACGGTTACTAGAAAAAGTCATTTGCGGCTGCGGTTGCCCTCAAGGAGTTTTCTAGATAAATTTCAAATGAAATTTTATTACACGACCAGCCAAACGGGAGGTGAACAGCTAGTTTTACATATAACAATTATCTATATACATACATATTACATTTAAAATGGAAACAATCATATAAACATATGTTTATATTTGATGTGTACTTATATTTGATGTCTGCTTAGTAGACATATGTTATGAAGTTATTGAATAGGCTCTTATTAGTTGAATGTGTCAGAGATTCGTATAGTAGACGAGTACCAAGAAGAGTTTATTCGTCATAGTATAAATATATGTAATGTACGGTGTCTTTTCATCAGAATCGTGCGTCGTTATATGAACATTTGCAACGGTGGAAATCTTTAACAATTGTTTGGTTGCGGAGTGGTAGCGCTATGACAAAGGACACTCTGGTGTCGCTCTCGTCTGACGCTCCCGTCTGACTCGGTAGAATGCAGAACACGTTAATAAAACGGTGTCTTGTAGTTTATTCTGATGTTTCTAGCGTTTAAATGGAAGCACAAAATCTCAAGCTCTCATTGTTTAATAAGAAAAATTTAAAAACACCGTCATATTAACCATAATTATTAATATAACTTCTAAAGCTCTACTATGTTTACATATATTATGTACACTTGTTATCAATTGTTAACGTAAATTTTTATATTGCAAACATGAGATATAGTATTAACGTCAGCGACAAGAACTATGAAATCACACGCAATTTAAGACAATAAATTAAAAATTGTTTGATGTCAACTATAGCAAACATGTCGACAATTATTTAATTATAGCTTGAAGCAATTTCTTTTTATTTGATGTCTCATACAATTCATTCAAATTTATGTCCGCCGACAGCAATTAATCGATTCTCCCTTGACTTCTGTCTCATCGAAGCTTCAATTGATTTTGGAGACAGCATTCAAATTATAAGTAATGTATACCAATAACCGTAAACAAAATTCATCATTGATTTTATCATGAATAGATCCATACATATTTTTTTCAATGACTCTGATACGAGCAGATTAATTTTAATACTTAAGATAATATTTACCTTGAAAATGCTCCCGGTCAGAGATAATGTAAAGCACGCTGAGAATAAATGAGTTAAGACAGAATCGTTGATTTGTTTCTAGTAATTTTCGGCAAATTAAATCATTGTATAAAATGGTGATTTTCATAAAGAATCATCCGATAATAGTTTGTATTATATATATTTGATATGTTAGACTAATGATAATTGTCATTGTAAAAATCGCCATCAAAAGTTTGAGCTGTGAATAAATCTGAGGAAAAAAGAGTGAACTTAGAGGATATCCAAACATTAAGATAGATGAGCAGTTCTATCAGAATGGATAGAATAAATATTAATACATGGAAGTAAAGTTTGCAATGCTAATAGAAAACGCGAGATGGATTGGTTGTGGGAAGTAATGGAAATGTGTGTAAGGTATGTGAATGTTGTACAGTTTTTGTTTTTAATTGCATTGTGCATCGTTTAGTTCCAAAACATGAACATGAAGTTTCATTAGCAACTTTGAATTGAAAGTGAACGCTCCAACTAAAATTCAATAACATAATTTATTATCCAATTTGCGAAATGACGTCTGGCAAGGGTGAAGCGTAACCGTTTGCACAAAGCAAACATACACTACGTATCGTTCAGAATTGAACATTTGAAAACAAAAATAACTAAGCATACCCTCATGAGGTTCAGATACTAAAAGCAGTAATTTGCTTATGCAAGCAAAACGGTACACACGGACTAACCTCTTTTGTGATTTTCACGTTTGTTTTCAAATGTGAACACTGATATATATTTATTACAATACACCTTTCTAGTTTAATGTAATGAAAACAACGTGAACATTATTTCACGAAATAATGAATTTTGTTCACAGCCATTGTTTGTTATATCTAGTATTTGATATGTGGATTTAATCAATCCTCAATGGAAATCAGATATCATTACAGCTATACTAAAAAGAGTAGAGATCTACATACATACACACATATATATCACGCCTCGTTCCCAGTGGGGTAGGCAGAGACCACCACCAGAGATCTATTGAAAAAAATAAATAATATTCACCCTGTTAGGATTTTTTAGGAGCCTTTTTTTCACAAGGAGAAAGTCTAAGCTATTTTTCATCTAAATTGAGAAAAAAAAACAATAAAAGAAAATTGGATTCATTCATATTTTCATTAAAGCTGATGTTCTCAGAACATATCGGTGTCTTCTTCATGATTTCCCTTTACCGGAAGCTTAAGCTTAGTAAGGATCGAACCTGCTCCTCTTCAAGATATACAGAGTGTTCGATATGTTACAAGTTAATTTACAAGTTATCATCTTCATCTGTCATCTCATTTGAAGGTATACTACCTCCAATCAGCTAAAACTAATATGATAAAAATAATCCTTTCTTTTTATTCGATACAGAGACGAGACGGGCGAACTACAACGCCCTTCAAACCGTAACAGCGATGTTTTCTTATTGTTGTTTGGTGGCGAAATTAGGAGGGTACCTAGACGGTTTCCGGCAACAGAGTCCTACCACCAATGAAATCGTCTTCGTCAGATGTTTAGTAGAATTTTTTTAAAATAAACTAAATAATATAAAACCATTAGAGAGGCTGGTATAGTTGCTGTGCAGGAATCGACCCCTGCTGATGCTCTGTTTGTGGTGGAGCCGAAATTAATGGGTACCATATCAAATTGCGATTTAATTATGCTCCCTTAAGTGGATATATCGCTGACGCCATATTTTTTGCAATATAGACTAAAACGAAGTTACTTTGCTTATTTAATTACTTTGCGTGTAAAATGGAAAAGAAACAAAAAACAGAGATTAAAAAAGAGATATTCTATTAATAAGAGTTATTCTTGATCATACATACATATTGATAAGTAATAAAAGGATAAAAAAAGATTCGCTTCGAAATGAGTACTTACATTATTGGAGACGGTTAAAAAGGTTAAAGGTAAATTAATTTTTTTAAATTCCGGATGCATTAAGACTGTTAATTAAGTCATTATTGCGGTCAAAGTTTTGATTATTTGTAACTTAAAGGAAATTTTACAAAGATGATCACAAGCACAATAGGCTTCGTTGGAATGAAATAAAATTTCAGGAAAACTTCGTTTGGTTTCAATAGGCTAACTCATTTTTAAACAACGAGTTGTTACTTTAATCCAATGTGAAGTGTTACAATATAAAATTAAGCTTTCGGTCTATCCATTTAAAATGAGTAACCACTAAATGAGTTTTTAATTAAGCTCTGGTAAAAATATATTACCGCAGGATATTGTTTCATGATGAAATCAAGTATATATATATACGTGTGTAAGATATTGTCTGTGATATTAATACATATCGTATATAATAGGTTAGCAAATATCTCCCTTCCGCCTTTTTGTCTTTTGAATTTCGCGGCTATGCACAAAGCGCTACAGAGCTCGTATCTGGCAATACTATACATAATTTGAAAGGTCTTGACATAACCTACAAAACGACGCTATGCATAATTAGTTTGGATATTGCGTTCAACAGTTATAGACGTGTAAACATGCGAGTTCACTAACGCCGAATTTGCGCTATTTTAAAGTTTTCCTTCGTTAAAGGCAAATCCACTAGAGAAACGTTCCGTGAGATTAATGGTGTTTTGGGGGATGGTACTCTATCACTTCGAACCGCGGAGGAATGGTTTCGACGATTCAGAGCCGGTGAAAACGACACCATGGATAAGCCAGCCGGCGGAAGACCTGTGACGACAAATACCGATCAAATCATGGACTACATCGAGTTAGACCGGCATGTGGCATCTCGTGACATCGCCCAGGAGATGGGAGTTAGTCACCAAACCATTTTAAACCATCTGCAGAAGGCTGGATACAAAAAAAAGCTTGATGTTTGGGTGCCGCATGAATTGACGCAAAAAAACCTTCTGGACCGAATCAACGCCTGCGATATGCTGCTGAAACGGAACGAATTCGACCCATTCTTGAAGCGGATGGTGACTGGCGACGAAAAATGGATCACATACGATAATATCAAGCGAAAACGGTCGTGGTCGAAGGCCGGTGAATCGTCCCAAACAGTGGCCAAGCTGGGATTGACGGCCAGGAAGGTTTTGCTGTGTGTTTGGTGGGATTGGAAGGGAATCATCCACTATGAGCTGCTCCCATATGGCCAGACGCTTAATTCTACCATCTACTGCGAACAACTGGACCGCTTGAAGCAGGCGATCGACCAGAAGCGTCCAGAATTGGCCAACAGGAAGGGTGTAGTGTTCCACCAGGACAACGCCAGACCACACACTTCGTTGATGACTCGTCAGAAGCTACGGGAGCTCGGATGGGAGGTTTTATCGCATCCACCATATAGCTCGGACATAGCGCCAAGTGATTACCACCTGTTCCTGTCCATGGTGAACGCCCTTGGTGGTGTAAAGTTGAACTCAAAAGAGGCTTGTGAAAAGTGGCTGTCCGAGTTCTTCGCAAATAAGGAGGGGGGCTTCTACGATGGAGGTATTATGAAGTTGCCGTCTAGATGGAAACAGATTATCGAACAAAACGGCGCATATTTGAACTAAATCCGATCACTGTAACACTTTTTATAAAGCATTGACGAAAGAGCAAAAAAGCGGAAGGGAGATATTTGGCAACCTTATATTAATATACATTCAAAGGGCGTATTGATTACCGTAACATAAGTTTTTTTTTTATTTGAGTTTTATAGGACCTGCAAAAATTTTATCTTTTATAATAACCTTAGTTTGAAGTCTGAAAAACAAAACTGATGTGTAAGAGGTCCTGCACAACAACTCACGAAACCCAAGCCAACCTGCTTGTTATGCACCCTGCTAATTAACAAACGAGGCTCTGGCTTCCACCAAGCCGCATTGGGCCAGCGTGGTGGGATATAGCCCAAATCCTCCCATAAGAATCCCTACCAATGACGGCTTCTGTTGCCGGGCAGTACCGGAGGCTATGCATAGGAAGCCGATGGATGCAGGCAGCGGAGGACCGATCGAAATGGAGATCTTTGAAGGAGGCCTATGTCAAGCTGTGGACGCCTATCGGCTGATGATGATATTAAACTAAGTAATATATATTTCAAGATAAATCGATTTAAGAAAAGCACAAATATTCTTAATTTTTCTCTGCCTATAGAGCAATCATATTAAAACTTTGTTAATTTTTGATTATTATTTCTGATAAATGAGGATACTTTTTTTTTTATACCATTAAGGTGACAAACAAGCATATGACCTGCCTTATAGTAAGAAGCTATTGTATCCTATGAACGCCTTTAATACGATACGCGTCACCAACGAGTTGCCGGATCCCGGAGTGAGCTTTTCACGCCTTTTTGTGTCTTTTAATTTTTGTTTCAATTATAACTCAAATTCGTTCGTTTTAATCAGGTGAAAATTAATGTTACTGTATAATAATCCCCGCACCAAATAATTTTTTAATTACACGACAACAATCACACTCGTTCCCGACAAGTGATATATTTTAATTAAACATTACAGCTTAAAGGTTATACGAAATTTCGTGATATTAACTACTCGTACGATTTTTCAGGGGACGGACGAAACAAAATATAATAAATGTAATAACGTACGAATGACAAATGAGATGTAAACAGTTTGAGATATATATTTCTGCTTTACTTTTTTATTTAAGGTGATCCAATTTAGATTTCTATTCACTTCGGAAAGAGTCTCGAATCATTCCCTGATGCAGTAATAGAAAGCACAACAGGTATTGACGAACGAAATCTAAAGGCAAAGGGACTATCCATTTGATCTTTTACTTCTCCCCAGTTTTGTATGAAAGAAGTGTTTGTCGAACTTTATTTAATTATCCCTATATTACTTTCGTGCAATGGAGAATTTGATTATTGCATTCGCGATACACTGTAGCTAACAGATTTACACTTTTAGGCGCTCTAGCTGCCAAATGTACAGCGGTGATGGTGCCAAATAATAAAAATACGTATTCTTATCTCGAATTCTTTCAAGTGTCATTATCTTCAATGATTTTAGCACTTGTTAGAATTGGAAGACCGATAGTAATATTAAAATAGAAGTGCTCGGTAGGAGTTTCGTCAAAATATAAATCAAAGCCTGATAAATTTTACTGCGGCACCATTTTAGAGGACCTTTAACAGAGATGTTATTAAATGAAACAAAGCAAGTGTTTATAAATAAGATATTACTGATATGATAATTACTATTATTGTTTAAATTACTATCTGCAAATTTGTAGTTACACAACGATCCCTTTACGTTATATGTATATTAAGCGAAATGATAAGCAGATTGCATGTACTTTGAATTTCCTTAAACTCATTTATTCCGCGTCAGACGCCGGGGGCAACGTCTTGCGATCTCATATTCAACTAACTATCCGCATTGACAACATTATAAGAGTCATAACCTGGTCTCCAGGATTCTCATCATATAACTATTTTATACTAGAAGCAGCTAACGTATAAACAGACGCTAAGGCAGAATGAGAAATATAAATGATGTAGGAAATACATAAGAAAAGCATAAGATTTCACGATAAAAGTATATAATATATATATATATATATATATAATAAGAACAGCCCATTTATGTCCCCACTGCTGGGGCACAGGCCTACCCTCAATATGAGGGCGATTGGGCCATAGTTACCACGCTGGCCCAATGCGGGTTGGTGACTTCACACATACCTTAGAATAAATTCTAAATCATGTGTAGGTTTCCTCACGATGTTTTGCTTCACCGTTTGTATCTCGCTGTTGTAACTAAAGTCCACAAATGTACATAACTTAAATATTAAGTCATCGGTACTTGCAGAGGTTCGAACCCGCGACCTTCGGAATGAAAGCCGCACGCTCTAACCATTAGGCCAGCGAGCTACTACGATAAAAGTACTGGATTATTATTATTTGTATGTGTATATTATGTTATATATTTAAGTTAATAATAAAACTTAACTAATAAACATGTTGTTTTCTATATATTCCAATAAATATCCTTAATCATTGCCACTTGTTCTGAGTAATGGTTACTTCTTGTTAATCAATGCACAGTTTGTGCATTTCCATTAGTAAACCAAACTTTTATAAGACTGAATAGTTACCTTAATGAATACTTATTGTTATTGTTTTATATTGCTTTACAGTCAAGTTTAACTAAGCTAGTTTATCCATCTGAAAGCGCGGGGAATATTCGTTGCATAGGTTTATAATTTGAAGCGACTTGCAAAGAATCACATTTTGAAAAGGTAAACAAACTTCCGTTTACAATAATATTGGTCTTTTGTAGACTCGAAGAATAATTTACTTATGAGCGACAATCAAATGTTCTAAGCTCCGTCGTCTGCACTAATGTTTGTTCATATCAACTAATTTACTAATGTACCGTAGAGCTAAGCCACTTTTCACGGTTAGTTTTATACCGTTCGTTTAGTTAATTTTGCAGCGGAAGTTAATAATGTGCGGATATGAACGTATCAGTGATGAACGATTTTCATGAATTTTTAAATTTTAGCAACACTTGTATTACATTAGACCTTGTGACGAAGAAGATCCGATGTTTGGTCTGGCATCCGATCCTATTAATAAAAGATGGATAGGATAGAATTTAATTATGATTCATCATCATCATCGTCAGCCGATAGACGTCCACTGCTGTATATAGGCCTCCCCCAAAGATCTCCATATCGATCGGCCACATTTTGTTTTCCGTGCTGGTCCTATGTCCAGCAGTGGATGATAAAAAAACGATTTATCGGCTGATGATGATGATGATGATTTTAACTAATGCTTCCTAAATAATTGTTTTCTCAGCTCCTATTTCTGAACATTACGGTAGTCCAATTTGAAGGATGCTGTTGCCAGTATAATTGCTAAGGTATTGAGACTCAACATTTTACGTCTCAAGCGACGAGCGCAATGTAGTACTGTATATATTGTCCTAACTAGCGCCATGTTGTTGACAGGAGTAACACTTATTATCACATGAACGACTCGCTCGTCTCGTCATGTAATTGAATAGAAAAAAAAGGGTTGTAGATACATCCAAATCTTTACTTTACTCTACACATTTACATTACTCAATGCATCTAACTAACCGCTTGGCTAAAACTTTATCATTGCGATAAGTTTTTTTTTTCCTTTGTAACAAACAGTTATTTAAAAACTTTCTTCTACGATTTATGTTTATATATATTATATAATATATAGAATCTTTGAATTTGCTTATGGATTTAATCCAGTACATTTATATATGATATAAAAACAGATTGTATTCTCTATATCTAAGGTAATATATAAGAAGCGGTACCAGATGCCATGCTGACCTTGATCCTTGAGGGAGGCCTATGTCCAGCAGTGGACGGAAGTCGGCTCATGATGATATATAAGATGTTGGTGTTACAGAGATTAGACGCCTTTCTTTTTGCTAAGAATGTATGAACAAGTTTATACTAAATTGTTCATTGGATTATTATGAGAAAGCAATACTGTGAAAACATTATTCCGGTATCTAGGGCGCCGGGCCTAGTGCAATTACTAGGCCAACAAGACATGTCATCTTAAGTTTTAAAGTGACTAGAGCTAGGCCGGTTTATTTTTACTTTATAATTAACAGTTCTTACTTTATAGTTAATTTATTAAAACTAAAATATTTCAACATAACTGAGATTGGACGATTCATCTACATTATCAGATATAGAGAATTCAAAGTTCTTTCCTTTTTGGTTGTTTATAAAATATTTATTGGCTTCACTGTAAATTAATAAGCCGATTTAGTATGCATATATATATAAGGTTGTCAAATATCTACCTTCTGCTTTTTTGCTCTTTATTCAATGCTTTATAAAAAGTGTTACAGTGATCGGATTTAGTTCAAATATGCGCCGTTTTGTTCGATAATCTGTTTCCATCTAGACGGCAACTTCATAATACCTCCCTCGTAGAAGCCCCCCTCCTTATTTGCGAAGAACTCGGACAGCCACTTTTCACAAGCCTCTTTTGAGTTCAACTTTACACCACCAAGGGCGTTCACCATGGACAGGAACAGGTGGTAATCACTTGGCGCTATGTCCGGGCTATATGGTGGATGCGATAAAACCTCCCATCCGAGCTCCCGTAGCTTCTGACGAGTCATCAACGAAGTGTGTGGTCTGGCGTTGTCCTGGTGGAACACTACACCCTTCCTGTTGGCCAATTCTGGACGCTTCTGGTCGGTCGCCTGCTTCAAGCGGTCCAGTTGTTCGCAGTAGATGGTAGAATTAAGCGTCTGGCCATATGGGAGCAGCTCATAGTGGATGATTCCCTTCCAATCCCACCAAACACACAGCAAAACCTTCCTGGCCGTCAATCCCGGCTTGGCCACTGTTTGGGACGATTCACCGGCCTTCGACCACGACCGTTTTCGCTTGATATTGTCGTATGTGATCCATTTTTCGTCGCCAGTCACCATCCGCTTCAAGAATGGGTCGAGTTCGTTCCGTTTCAGCAGCATATCGCAGGCGTTGATTCGGTCCAGAAGGTTTTTTTGCGTCAAATCATGCGGCACCCAAACATCAAGCTTTTTTTTGTATGCAGCCTTCTGCAAATGGTTTAAAATGGTTTGGTGACTAACTCCCATCTCCTGGGCGATGTCACGAGATGCCACATGCCGGTCTAACTCGATGTAGTCCATGATTTGATCGGTATTTGTCGTCACAGGTCTTCCGCCGGCTGGCTTATCCATGGTGTCGTTTTCACCGGCTCTGAATCGTCGAAACCATTCCTCCGCGGTTCGAAGTGATAGAGTACCATCCCCCAAAACACCATTAATCTCACTTTAAAATAGCGCGAATTTCGGCGTTAGTGAACTCCATGTTTACACGTCTATAACTGTTGAACGCAATATCCAAACTAATTATGCATAGCGTCGTTTTGTAGGTTATGTCAAGACCTTTCAAATTATGTATAGTATTGCCAGATACGAGCTCTGTAGCGCTTTGTACATAGCCGCGAAATTCAAAAGACAAAAAGGCGGAAGGGAGATATTTGACTACATATTATATAGTTTAAATTCAAATATTTATTTGTATATAAAGTATACGGATGGTAAAAAGTAGATAAGGAGGAGATGCGACGAACTGTATCGTCATCGAGTTCCTGGAAAGATGAACGATGTTGTGGGTTCTAATCTGTTTACTCATCAAACAATGCTTCAGAGTGTTACTATCAGATCTCGTTAGTATTGCTAGTTCGAGTTCAATTTCAAAATCATGTACTGTACATAATTTAAATTCTAGTCTAGACAGATTTTCTTTTTCGATAAATCGTTGAGTATGAGCTATGAGGATTGTTTATACTGCACCGCATTGTTCTGGTCGCCTTGAGATATATCTTATACCCTATACATATATACTTTTTCACAAGTTGACATCTACAACCAGCATTTAAAAAGTTATCTATAAAATTTCTATTATTGTAAAAATTCCTCTTACTTAACCCTTTCAAAACAAACTTTATTATATTTTTTTTGGCGATATTATAGTATAAAGTTTCTTAGGATATATGTATCAAATAAAATCTGACTAAAAGCATTTAGTCTGTTAAAATATTTATTGGTACATACGGTGCACCAGGAGTCTCGAAAGAGTTAAGTCTTATTCCTAATGTCTGAAAGTCGTGATCACCTCTATCAATTTTGCCCTTACTATAACCTCAGTAAAATAAAAATTAAAATCGAGCCCTCTTAGATCATCGGATCCCAAGTACTAAGAATCGTGATCTACGAAGTGGTTTGTGATCTTTCGATATTTTTTTTATTTGCTTAATTCAAACACATAAATCTAATCAGATCGTACCAATAAGTAAATATTCTGTTAAATTCTGTATCGTAATTTTAAATTTCATAATACCTGGTATCAAAACTCTGGTAATGTAATATTTTTTTACGTTATGAATAAAGCAGACTGTTATGCAGATACTGCGTATGGAGAATAGCGTTTTATACTTTTCAGTATGAAAGTTTTATATATAAATAAATATGGCATCTATTTCTAAATACCTCGTATTAATTACCGATTAATCTACTTACTTATGTAATAATAATATTTATGAACAAAATCTTTATTATTGCAATATGCTTCATTTTCTGACTTGGTATTATAAAGACAATACAATGCGGATATCGGTTCAATACCTCATTCCTAGGCAACTCTGTATACACTTTTATAAGCTGAATTTAATGTAATAAATATTACCATTAAATAATACTTTAACTTGCGTTTGTGTATATCCTCATTATTAAAGTTTCTATAGAACAAGATCCTATATACATCTTCGGTCATTCTTACTCGCTCTATTTAATTATTACTGGATTTTAACAATGAAAAAACCATCTGATCGATCCAAGCATCGACATTTGAAATGAAAATTAAGCAAACTTAATTGTAGGTCATGTATATATATAGTGCATTAACCGTCTGTTTTGATTGACACTTAGGCATGAAGATCGCCCTTTGTAACCTAGTTTAAACGTTTGCGATAAATAAACAAGAAAATAAATCTGCTACTTTATTGTCTTATTATTTATAACTGTCACTTTTTGATAATGTTATAACTGGTTACTATAGTTCGGTTGTCGGAGCGGTTGAACTACGTGTACTATTCAAAAGGGAACGGGTTCGATCCCTACCGAGTCAAAGTCTAGTGTGAAGCAAAACATCATTCGATACGACTTGCTCCTGGCCAGGAAAGTGGGTTACGGCTTTATTTCTTCTGTTATGAGAAAACGTGTTATTTCCAAGCGGAAAGGACTTAATACGAGTTGTCTATGGTTAAAGATAAAGGATAAACATTTGAAAAATTGAACCGGATATAAAGACGTACCAACTCGCATACCTCTGCGAACTATGAAGTATAAATGAGGATTCTCTATACTTCACATGTCCCTGTGCCTGCACCGCATTCTTTTGGACTATAACAATGCGATTACATGGCAGTTCAAAGCGCTGATTGTTCTGCAGAGTTAAACTTTAGTTCCGCGGCTCATGGTACTACGAGGAACGATCCTCGCAGCAGCTTTGAAGGTTGTTTTTGATAAAGGAATTCTAAAAGTGCGCAGGGTTGGCGGGAAGCCATTCTTTTTTTTTGATAAAAACATTTTTAGTATCAATACAGATTGTGTTGTCATCTCTACTATGTACATAATTATTTAGTTCTATTTTTATTTTTTCTTCTTCTCTCTAATTATATGCTATTTTGTGTTTTAGTCTTCGTAATGCATAGGATTTACAGTCACTACTATATAATCTACAAATCACAACTCTGCTAGAAGGAATTCCATGTTAGAATAAACACTGCCTTTTCAATTATTTCTATACATGTAGTTCTTTAGCGATTTCCGTGTGCACGAATATTTCAATGGGAACTAGTAAAAAAAAAACTAGATATAAGATAGTAGTATCATACTTGAATCCGTTCATTTTACAAACGGGTTATCAATATAATGTGCAAATACAAAATGAAAAGTAAATAACGTTTTAACAGATTCGAGTGAGCAGTATCATTAAGACCCTTTTTGGGAACAGGATACGGCTGGTATTATTTGCACGAGTTATTTGCATGGAATGATAATAGTTTCCTGTCGAACTGTATTCATTTTTTTCCTTAACCTTCTATTAATTTCGTGTTCATTTCAAATCGTTTATGGGATAGTGAGGTTTATGTAATGTTATGCTTAAACGCGAATTTCACATATGCGTTATATAAAATATGCTTTTTTCTAAGGCAAGTTGACGAGTAGAACAAAATTCTGGCGAAATAATATAACTTCCGCTGTAAATAAGCTGTTGCTGCTTCGAAGGCAGGAACAGATTTTGTGAAGTTCGAAATCTTCTAATTAGCTACCAATCTGTATCTTCAATCTACTATCTAATATCTACCATACCAATCTATGATAGATTGATCATAATATCACAATAGTATCGTTGTTCCAATAATAAGACATTGGTATCGCAGTATTGAAGGAAGCCTCCTTCCGTACTGCGATTGCATGTTCGTCTTTGTAGTTTTTGCAATTTATTATCACGTGAAATGTATGCGAGTTCAATTTTAAAACATATCAGTAAGGAAAGATTTTAGGTTTAAATTAGGATGTATGCAGATACAACCCTTAACAAGAAAGCGTAAATAATCTAATTTGGAGTCCATTACGGCAGTGCACAGTGGCTGGCGGGAATGAAGTAGGCAGACAGAGTTTGACGCTTTACCTTTAACTTCACAACAATTCTTTTCATCTATTGCCATCAAAACCACATCACGAAGGAAATTTGATATAAATTAAATAATTTAATTATATAATGAATATAATGAGTTGTAGATATAGTACTCTAACACCAAGCTTTATGTATATACGATGATATACATGATGATATATGCTGTTAGAACCAGCTTTCTCTATTATTCTCATTACCTATTGTAAATTTCCCGTTTAAATATTTCTATCAGAGTATCATTATTTTTGAAGATCCTCCAATATCTTCGATATAATTATGACTTAACAATCATACTGAATAGTTATTTCAGCGACGTTAATAAAATATAACATCTTAAGGAACGTTAAGTTAAAATAACTGTCAAGTATATCTCTTCAAGGTAAGGCTGTATAGTTTTTAAATGACAAGGAGACAATTGTAACAGCTTGAGATTTTACTTCAAAAGCCAAAAGTTACAGTTTTGTTGATTATAAAAAAAGTAAACCATAAATTACATAAAAACTTCTTGTTGTTATTTTAGTCCTTTACAGTTCTAGCAAATAGCTATTTACTTTTTCAATTTGTCTTTCATATGTGGTGTAAAATATATATGTAGAGTACAAATATAACAGTTTGCTGTACATTTTTTTTTCTTTCTACCTCTTTACATCTGAAATACTTATTCACAACAGAGTTTTATTATATATCTGTCTGTTTCTTAATAATAGTCACTCACCTTATCACATGAATTCGTTGTTGCTATTATCAGAGGTGACCCTGGAGAAGTTTTTTTAACTGATATTTTCTTTACATACTTTTAAAGTTGTGTTATTGATGCTGTTTAAAAACATTTACAATTCAATTTCAATGTAGTTAACAATAGTTTTAGATTTTATATGATAATAGAAGTTTTCTAAATTGTCGTTTTAGGTAGAAGTCGAAAATGTAATCGGTGAAGCTTATCAATAATTCTTTTTCAATCAGAATCGAGCGGCGATGAAGGCTTTTGTTTCGATTACACAGGAAATAATACCGATACTGATGTTAATTATGTAATGTACACAATTATGTACTATTTCAGTTATTGACGTCAGTAATAGTTCTTTCTGTTATTATATACCTCTAAATAACAATGCTCGTGATCGTCATATGATTATACCAAAAGGCAATCGGTATTATTAAAAAAAAAAGTGTTATACTTATTAAGGTATTTAATGATTGTAATTGATGATAAACTCAACCAGAATAAAAATACAAACTTAGGAAATATCATACAGTTTCCTAGAAAACTTAAATAATGACGGAAGGACATCTCCTTCCGTCATTATTTAAGATGTTTTCTGTTATGATGATGTGATGTGATATATATCAAAGGTAGTGCGCTGGCCTAATGGTTAGAGCGTGCGGCCTTCATTCCGAAGGTATCGGGTTCGAATCTCGGCGTGTACCGATGACTTTAATATTTAAGTTATGTACATTTGTGAACTTTAGTTACAACAGCGAGATACAAACGGTGAAGGAAAACATCGTGAGGAAACCCGCACATGAATAAGAATTTATTCTAAGGTCTGTGTGAAGTCACCAACCCGCATTGGGCCAGCGTGGTGACTATGGCCCAATCGCTCCCATATTGAGGGTAGGTCTGTGCTCCAGCAGTGGGGACGTAAATTGGCTGTTATGGATATATATCAAATATATAAATCTCATTCCGTATACGTCTGTTTGTTTATTTTATAGCTCATTAATGTTCTGAATTTTTTACTTTATTATTGTTACGTATATCTGTTTATAGTATTTACTATTATTGTAAATTTTTACGAATAAGTATTTTATGAAAATGTTTCGTCCTACTGGTCATCGTTTTAAAATGCGCTTGAAAATAAGAAGTTATAGCAGGATGGGGTTAAAAAATAAAATTTGCAATGGAACCCTCGTAAAACCATCTAAAGGGGCCCGGGGAAGACGGCAAACACAGACGCACACACAGTTGTCTGGTGTTTATTGTATTACACTGAGGGAGCCAAAGAGAGCAATTAAAAAAAATGTTTATGCTCTTATTCTCTTACACCACTTTAGTTAGATGGAATTCAATAAGCGCTTTTGTACCGGTTTATTTGTAAGTATAATGTAATGAGTATATACTAGAAGGTGATTTAAGCATGTGATAAAACGATGAAACGAACGGGTCCTTTGTCAATAGATGGTACGCGATCATATCATAAAGTAGTTCTTAGGATGACGTACATAAACCACGATGTGCCTTGAAAGATGTTAATCTTGTCGTCCCGTATATGACTAGCTGCAGCTTCCTTCAACTTGAAACACTATTGTTTGTACATTACAAAAATAGAAGTTGAGGAGTGGGCGTCTGTTCTGTAAAGGCAAATAAGAACTGCATACCTTCTTCTTCCTCCTGCCCTTTTCCCAGCTATGTGGGGTCGGCACAGTATGTACTTCTCTTCCATATCCCTCTATCAGCCGTCATATCTGAATTCACCCTCTATAAACCTACGGTCTGAGTGAAAATCTTTGGGGGAGGCCTTTGTCCAGCAGTGGACGTCTTCCGGCTGATTGGATTGGATTGAATTGGAAACCTTTCTAAATAATAATGACTTAAATTAATCAAAAGGTACACAAGCTTTGACTATTGCTAAATTGACTAAATTGCTGAAGCAGTAAGTTTAAAGTATAGATAAATGCAGAGGTTTCGGGTGTGGTTTGTGTATCCTACCCGAAATCTCTGTACACGTCCTCAAGTTGAGGTGATACATGACAGTCTCCGGCAACAAGACCTAGTAACACTAGAAACATTGATGTACTATTACGTTTTAACTGCGAAGCATGATTTATGAAATGGTTAATAATAAAACCCAACTGTTTACTGGAAATGTTACTAGAAAGACAGTTTAACAGTAAACAGTAACTGAACGAAGCCAGGGATTACAACATATATATGAATTGTTAAGTTTGTGTTCACCATCAAATACCACTGTGGTGAAAGTATTCACGTTTGCGGCAAAGGATCATGCATCAACCGATCCTGGATCGTGTTTTTTTCACTGCAGCTTTGTATGCGAGCGATTCAAAGTGTCCTCAATATTATTTTAACTACAATGAAGATATATATATTTGTTAAGTAACTGTGGATGTAAATATTCCTCTTTATTTATTAAAAACTATGTATGTTAAAGTTATACATAAATACAATGTGCCACGTTGCTAAGTATAAGAATTCCTATTGCCGAATAATATTACACGTTATTTTACTAATTGAGAAGACAATTAGTAAAACCGCACCTCAATTACTGTGGATATTAATGAGGTAACACCATCCTGAACTGTTGCAGGGTTACTTTTGCTACCTTTGGGGGTCAATGATATTCAGTTAAAAAAATATCTTAGACAAATTATTACTTAGTATCTAAACAAAAAAAAAATTATACACCTATTAAATTGTTCTACTGCCTGCCCGAAACTTCGAAATAATATTTTTTTACTTAATACATATAAAAGTTTGTTACAATGTACACTTAAAAACTATTTTTTATTCATTTAAGCGATGATACTATCGGGAAGTTCATTTGATGGTGTTACGCCTGCCCATAACAATGTGGGGTTAGTCAGGATGATTATACCATACCACATTGCGCCCGTCGTCTGAGACATAAGATGTTGTGTCTCGTCACACCAGTAATTACACTAGCTACAGCGCCCTACAAGCCGGAAGAGAGTAATGTTTGCACACTCCTTCCTAAAAGGTCTCTGGCAACAGAGACCTACCACTTGTAAATCACTCTTTCGCCTGAGTAATATCTCAAAGAATATCTATATATATTATTATATCGACAATTGATAATATATAATATATTATTAATAGTAATTCTAGTTTTTTTTTATAAATTCTACTTGCACTTGAACTAGTTGGTTAATGTAGTATTAAAGAAGGAAAAAAGCTCAGATTTTTGTCATATCGAAGCAGGTATATAGAGAAAAATCCAGAACGTCCTTAACAAATTAGTAGTGAAGTAACAAAATAAACAGCGATATATGATGTCGGAAACATTTTGATGGACACAAGTGGTTCAGTGAATTATTTTTGTCACGAGAAACGTAACAGTACTTAAGCGAAGAAACTTACTTTCAAGAGACTTCCACACGATGAAAAACAAGACGTCTCGCTTAGCCCCAGTTGCCTACATTTCGCTTTGCAGCGATTCACTGCAATTTTTTTTTTTCACTATACTCTTCCATTTTCGCGAATTGAAAATAATAATTAAAATTTCAAGTAATAATTAAGCATACGTAATGAAAGTTAAAAATATTTTTTTTTAATTAATTGAAAGAGTTAACACATATATTTCTCTGTTACTTAAGGGTAGTGAAGCTATACAAAATATTTTTTTCAGAATGAATATCATTTAAACTATATATGTTATTACATGTTGCTTAAATATATATATGTCACTATATTTAATAGATATTGTTTTAAACAAATTAAATATATATTTTTATTTATTTATGTACATAGAAATTAGAATTAAAATATAACATACATAGAAATGCACTACTTCGATATATGGAATTTCTTCCAGTACGCCTGTGGTTAGGACAATTGATTAAAGTAATAGTTAACCTGAAGCACTCTGATAATACTATTGAACTAAACTTATAAACTAAATATAATCTAGAATAGCTTATTAAGTAGAAAAATTTATAGGTATTACAATAGCGCAAATAATGTTCTCTAACGGTTAGTTGATTCGTGTAAGTTTTTTATGTATTATCTTGTATTAGTGGTCTTCTAGTATTTTGACCTATTTATATTATATATAATATAAGCAAATATCAAGAACACTTGAAGGTTTACTTTTTTCAACACGGACAAATGAATAAAGGAATTTTTGTTATTGTTATGACCAACAGTGTCCATGAGCTGATTTAGTTTAGTGCTACTTACATGAGTTTAAAATATCCCCCACGTTCCTAACTCGTAATATGTACCAATGTAAGTTCGTAAGTAACGAGTCGATAGGTATCAATAGTTTTTGAATTATATTGTCCTTTTTACAAAGTCTATTGTGTAAAACAATTAAAGTCCTGTGTAGGGTGTTGTGGAAATAAACTAAGAAAATCAAAGCGAGCGTTTAAGCAATCCGGAGAATATGGAACGGAGTCAATTGCTCTATCCTTTAGTTCCAGCTTCTATTCTCAGCGCGTCGTGTACGTTAAACAACATAAACTGTTTACCGTTCCAAGTGGCGGTTTAGTATTTGGACTCACGTTAACGATATTTCTGGTAAGCGTTTCGTGTTTGCCATAAAGATAATGAAATTTCGCATACGTTTCCTCTATTACCACATTTAATAACAACTGCAAAAGTTTGTCTTTAAGCATACTTACGATAAGATGAATTTTCGTATAATCATCAACTGATATCTTAATTTTAATTCAAAAGTTAACTATTTTCTTTTCCCGCAGCGTTCCTTGAATAATACAATGTAATCTTAAGTCTGGATGACCTAATTTTTACTAGGTTTATGATCGTTAATACTAAGAAATTTGGATGTGGGATCGCTAGTTCAAATTGTATTGAGTAGGTCAAGCTTGTTTTGAGTCGAGTAACTCATATTGAGTTACTCTTCCAATTATATCACTTGAAGGCAGTGACTTGTTACATTGAAATAAATATCTGTTTAAAACAGTTATTTATAGGCCTCGTAAATGTAAAAGTCGCCTATCAATTCATTAAGCAATCAGAAGCAATTGTTTCCAAGGAGTATTGTCAATAATAATGGACAGCGAAGTTCTAATAGGAATAAAAGGCTTTTTAATGGTCTTGTTAACACTTTTGCAAAATTTTAAATGATTTTAATTATTTTATTAAAAAAAAAATTAGCTCGCTGACCTAATGGTTAGAGCGTGCGGTCTTCATTCCGAAGGTCGCAGGTTCGAATCTCGGCATGTATGGATGACTTTAATATTTAAGTTAAGTACATTTGTGAACTTTAGTTACAACAGCGAGATCGAAACGGTGAAGGAAAACATCGCGAGGAAACCAGCACATGAATTAGAATTTATTCTAAGGTGTGTGTGTGAAGTCACTATTCCGTATTGGGCCGGCGTGGTGACTATGACTCCATCGCCCTCATATTACCCCATTGTTGAGGCAGGCCTGTGCCTTAACAGTAGGAACATATATTAGCTGTTAAAAAAAAAAACAGTTTAGTAATTTCTTTTAAGATCAATTTTAGGTTTAAATGACGGTATACAAAACCTGTATTGTCCAGATCTATACTAATTTTTAATCTAAGTGTTCTAGACTGTCAACAAGCAGACATCTTTCCTTCCTTTGGTTGATTCTTTCCAGCAATTTGTAATTCAGTTGCGACATTATTGTAGAATCAATAGGTATTATACCTTACTTTTGTGTTATCCTTATAAAAATATGGAGAATATAGAATGTGGTGGATTTAAATCAGTGCTACTTAAAAGCTTCCCTTATGTGTTCACACTGTGCGATCAGTTTACAGTAATATATTTCTTAGCGAGAGCATGCTGACGCTTGATACGGAGAAAGCGATTCTAGTATAACAGCTACGAGGATCTTTTAAATAATGTGCCATAAATTCATCAAAATTACTATGGTAATTTATTAGTAATTTTAATACATTACGCTTTAACTTTAAAGGTATAAAAATTGTGTGTGTAAATTATGGTTAGTTAAAAGCATATTTTTAAAAAGACGCGTAACAGCCTCATCTTTGCTTGCTATTAACTTGCGCGGCGCGTCCTTCCCACCCATCTGAGGATCATGTCGGACTAAACGAAATTGCGAAGAAATCCTTCTAACACTCGTCTTCTCGCACTTTAATTGCGTCTTGTCCGCCGATTTATTTATGAATCGTGATCTATGGAAGGCCGCACAGCTAGCACTAGCCAGTTAATGCTCTCCCCTCCCTTACACAAAAAACGCCCACGAGTTTTTCGACAATTTGCTAATATTCAGAAAACGTCCTTTATGATCTATATTAAACTTTTGTATTTATTAATTTTCCATAATGGATTTGAAGTGTTACCATATTTGGCGCAAAGTTAAAGTAAAATAGAGTAGGAACATTAGTCAGAATTAAAAATAGATTTCTTATAAGCATTCAGCGGTAAACGTTAAAACTGATTGAACTCTTCTATATTCGTAATACTTTAAACGAGAATAAATGAATTTTTTTTTCTTAAATTTATTAATATAACTTTAATTAGCTCGGTTTAAGTAGCTCGCTGTCCTAATGGTTAGAGCTTAATATTTAAGTTATGTACATTTGTGGACTTTAGTTACAACAGCGAAATACAAACGGTGAAGGAAAACATCGTGAGGAAACCTGCACACTGACATCATCTTTGTGTGAGTGTGTGTGGTGGCCCAATATAGTGGCAACAGCAACATGTTAAGTGAAGATGAACTGAGAAAGAATAAGCCTACAAAGTTAAGTCGTAGGCTATATATTATCCTTTGTATTGAAAAAACACGCCTGAGTTTCATTTAATTAATACTTATTGTGCAAAAGTGAAAAATTGATACAAAACCCACCACAACATAAATGACCATTTGAAGAATTATGCGTTAGTCGCCATCACAAAGATTTAACTTACATGTAAAGTACATTATAGATTAACACACCGTCTATGTTTCCTGAGCGAATTATTTAAAGAAAAGTTGGAAATCTGTAAATAACAAGGCAAGGGGCCGGCAAATCGGGATCGTTATTAAGGCGGGGCGGGACTCGCACCGACCAATCCACAAACATCGATAAGTACCTATTCCTGGAGACATCAGGCCCAAATCTGCAGTTGACCTTAATAAATCGTCCTATAACTCACAAAACGCTGCTTCTATTAAATGTAAATAATCCAGTCAAATGTGAAAGCGTGGTATAAAAATTATTGATTTCTCAACATATTCATCAATTTCTAGGTAGCTATAATTAAGTAATATTAAGTAAATAAGTAATAATTAAGTAGCTCCCTGGCCTAACCGTTAGAGCGTGCGGCTTTCATTCCGGAGGTCGAGGGTTCGAATCTCGGCATGTACCGATGACTTTATATTTAAGTTATGTACATTTGTAAACTTTAGTTATAGAAATAAAAACGGTGAAGGTACATCGTGAGGAAACCCGCACACTGACATCATCTTTGTGTGTGTGGTGGTCCCAATAAAGTGGCAACAGGCTCGCCCCCTGTTACATGGGACCCAATCTGACCACATCTGGCAAAAAGTGGGTGTTTATTCGCCTCTGCCTACCCCTACTGAGAAAAATGCGTGATAATATAAAAAAAAATCAATAATTAATAATGTTAAGCTCTCAATAATTATAAGTGTGCAATTAGTACACTTATAAGGAGCATTTATAGTGGCAAGCAAGCAGTCAAAAGGAATTCGTATATTTCACGTTATTATTTATATCGGCGAATCTAATACAAAGAATCTCCGCTACCGCCATGTTAACAAAGAAAATATATAACATGTATGTAGCATAACATAACGCCAAACTATCAATATATCATAACACTAGAGCTATTAATTACCGATCAACCAACTTTGTCTTATCCATAGACACAATACTCGTATAATCTAGAGGTACAATAATAAACAATCAAATTTTATTAAATTTATTCTCATCTTACTTATCAGAATCTATTCATGAAATAGAGATAATCACCTTTACACCATTCAAGGGCAGATCAGGACTTTCAATCAGGATCTGTAAGATAAAGATTTTGACTTAACATCAATTCTGTACGAAACGGAATCTTCAACAGAATTTAATTATTAACAGAGACAAAAGGAGAGAACAGAAGGAAATAAAAGGAACTGTGTCTGCAACGCTCTTCTTTCAAAAGTCGCCCACAATTGGACATAGTCCACTTTCGATGCTGCAATTTTTGTCATAACAAAATGTTAACGTAAATTTCATTATTTTTCAGTCAGCAATAGCGGAGGACATCTACTGGGAAGGAGAAGATGATCCTGCAAATGAGTTCCTGGAAGTCAAGGAACCAGAATCTGGCCTCAGCACGCATTTGCGACGACTAAAGAGGCAATTTTTGTGGCGTAAGTAAAGTCATAATTAATTACATTAAAGTTATAAAACTAAGAGAATCATACAACATAGCGAATGGCTAAAAAAAAATATGGAAACCTTTACTTCCGTTTAACATTTGTATACTTCTCGTTACGTGGAGTTAAATTTCCTTCCGGAATAACTATTAATATAAATAATTGCAGATAATTCATGTTGTTTTCAGCCTCGGGAGGTATCACAGAGACGTCTACAGACGAAGAATCTGCCGATGACCAATCCGATGACAACGGGTAAGCATGCTTAAAAAATCTAAACATTATTTAAGAGACTAAAGCCTAAGTTTTTTTTTATGTAATGAACTCTTTAATATTTTAAAATAATATCCTTATGTATAACTTAGACTAAAATACAAAAGGAGAAACATATTTTTTTGTACCTTTTGTATCATACGAAACAATCTTGAAATATTTATTGCACTTTAATAATATTATACCAATTATTTTAAAATTACAGAAACGAATTGGATGATGGAGATCCTGCTGAGGGTTCGGGATCATTCATCAAATCGGACCTGGATGGTAAAGAAAGTAAGTGTTTAATGTTAACAAATTTGTTGATGGAGTAAAGTAGAACTATTATCAAAGAGTGAATGTTGGGAATCTTAAAATTGACATTGCTGCAAACTACCGTCGCCATTTTTGTTTTTTAATTACTTTGACATGACGTCATTGGAGAAATTATATTTATCTTTATATTTACAAAATATCTAAATCAAAGCTATCTTAACTTTACAGAGACACTCTATGTGACTTTCGTGGTGATGGAACCCTACCTAAAGCAGTATTCCAATAGGAACTCTGAACAGTTCCAAAACATATCGAAGGGGCTTGCTGATGCCGTCAACGCTCTCTTCGCTGAAGTTCCTGGAACTCAGAGAGCCAGTTTGGTCAGAATACAGTAAGTGTTATTTAATGGAAATTGAGTATGAAGCAGTACGTACATTCAAAGGATAAAAAACTTGGACAGTCACATTTTTTTATATAATTTAGTTAAAGTAAATAGAAGTGTTAGTCCAATGGACTGTTACAAAAGATATTTTTTTTAATAATTTATATTTCTTCTCTCCTTTTAACTAATAACATATTCGTAAGCATTCAGTCATATAAAAAGGATAATTTTTTTAAGTGTTTGGGACTAACTGGTGTTTGTTCTGCAATTAACTACTACAGACTGATGTTGATGATCAAATTGCACTAGTTGAGGTATAAATGGGCCATACAAAAAACCTGTACATTGATATGAGGCGGAAGAAACCAATTTTTTTTATTCAGTTATATTATATTATATCTGTTTGTTTAATGATTTTAATATTAATATATAGTATTTTTTCTAGGACAAGATTATCAGACGAATTCTCTTGCAAAGTTTCTATGGAAATAATGACGTCGGGTTTTGAAGACACTGAGGCGATCGTGAGGATTCTACGAGATCATATCAGGCAAAGAAGGCAACTTGGTGTCTATACGGTGGATGAGAATGAATTCAATGCCGCCGATATAACGGACCCAGGTTTGTAAAGCTAAGCCTTTCGATCTAGATAAATAATGTTAAAGTTATTATAATTTCTGGCGATTTTTATTGCAAGTACAAAGGGCCTAAAGCTTTAATTTCATACGATATTAAGTATTCTTCTCTTTCGTTTACTTCATGACTGAAGGTCGTGCTTGTCTTGAAATGCTCTTAATCATCAACCAGCCGCCTCCACACTGCTCTATTCTCGGCACGTCTCATAGCATTTGGAATATTGGTGCCTAAGATGACCTGTATCTGGTCAGACCATCGTTTAGGGGCTCGACTCCGTGATCTTTTGCCGTCGATCTTTACTACTACAACCAGCTTATCCAGGTTATCTGGTTGTCTCCGGGCAATATGGCCAAAGTAATTTAGGACTTGTTTGTAGCAAATGGTGAATAGTCTGGTGATGATTTTGAGCATTAGAGTATTAAGTATAAATGATATGAAAAGTAGTACGACATACTCATCCACAATACTAGGGCATATTGTCGCATAAGTATCGACTAAAAATAAATAGAAATGTCTTTCATATGAATCCTCAAAGGAAATTTGCCGTTGTACACTCCTGTATTATAAAATTTTTGAAGTTTTTAAGCTATAGAAATTACTAACTTCAATTCATTAAATAACACTAATGATTAGTAAAAACATCCTCGGGACTTGTACCCTCACTAATTGTACCTACAGTAAAAGTAGAGTAATTATTTCAAGATTCATTAAAATAATAGGGAGAAGAGTGTAATGGTTTACTTATGAAAAATCAGGGAGTTAATAATCTGGGTATTGTAGTTAGTATTTACAAAGATATTAAATTTCAAGAAGAATTTTTTTGAATAGGAAATGGTAATCTCGAGTGCCCTTCCGGTGAATCGCGATGTGATGAAGTTCGATGCGTTCCGAATACCGCTTGGTGTAATGGTGTGAAGGAATGTTATGATGGCACTGACGAGGCGTCGTGCCCTATTCCAGGTTAATACCCCATTTTTTTAATTTTTTTTTAATCCAATTTTCCGTTTTTTCCGAGATCAAATATTTATTTAAAAACAATTAATTTTACTATTAAATATATGACTAAAACTTATTAATTAGTAACATAGTACATGAAAATAATAATTCTTATAATAAAATAAGAAGTGAAAGAAGTTGTGCTGTGTTGGTTTCGAAAAGTAAACATCAAAATTATTTTAAGCATTGAGATAAAAACAGATTTTTATTAATTTGGACAATTCATTTAAAAAAGACGATACAGACCAAGAACAGAACGTGGTTAGAAGAGGTGATGATGATGAACCCGACCCAAGTCTCAGTGGTGCTGATGATGAAGAAGTTGAAGAGAATAATGAGGACAATGGGTTAGACGTCTGCGAGTCCGTATTATGTAGAAATTCCGAAAAGACTATATGCAAAAATCAAGTTTGTAATAATGAGGCAGATTGTCCCGAGGGAGACGATGAGCTAGACTGCGGAACAATAGGTACTTTCATTTTGTTTATAATTTTATTTTTACATTTTGTTTTTTTTTTTTTTGTAATTTTTATTTGTATGAAATTAGTTTTTTAAGAATCAATTTTATTTAGTTATTATGATTTTTTTTTATTTTTCCCGTGTAGGCATTGATCGCAATGAGGTTGTTGGGGAGGTTCCAAAACAAGATACTGAAGATGAAATCACACCAGAAACGACAACACTAGCTGCCTGTAAATATTTATTTTTTGTTTTTTTTTTTTCGTCTTTTTATTTTTGTAATAAAAAAAGTAAAAAAATACTACGTATAGATAGAGATGAAGCTGTAATATTCAGATGAAAATTATGAATATTTGAACAAAAAAATTATTCATTAACATATTTAATCACTGCCATGGAGCAAATATCTGCCTGTAAATTGTGATACTTGTAAACAGAGATGGTATCAGTTAAGTGATGGATTAGAAGTAATATAGTAAATAAGGCATTTACTATTCCTCTAGCTACTCCTTGGATTATGAAGATGATAACGAATGTCGGTTAGGATAAAGGCATTTTATCTTCGAAGAGACAGCCATTTGTTTTTCAGTGTTTTCTTTAACATAAACCTTCGTCCACGATTTCCAACGAGGGCTATTTTTTTCTTGACGAAACTCTTTGCCATTGCCATTGCTTTACTCATATAATATTACAAAGCTAAATACTAGTTAAGTTTTAGTTACTGTTGTAAGCACTAAATTACAAAGGTCACCCTTCACCGCTTTTAGGTAGCTGTGTTGTAAAAGGTAAGGTAGGTAGGGGCTTCATTTAGTAATGGTAGTTTATTATTGATATTGAAAATTTACTTGTGGTAGATGTCTGTTGCCGGAGACCGTCTAGGTATGTACTACCGCAAGTGCCTATCTCTGCTGTCAAACCTTAGTGTGCAAACATTACTGTGTTCCGCATTGGAAGGGGCTGTAGCTAGCGAAATTACTGGGGTAATTTAACATGTTAGGTCTAAAGGCAGGCTCATCGTCACGTTTATCTTCAGGCAAGCGTATCGCTTACCATAAGATGAACTGCTCTGCTCGTCCCGCTCGCTTCGTGAAATTAAAAAAAAATCAATAGGCTGAAATGGTGATATTCTGAAAAACATGAAATTAATTAATAATTAATGCCTATTGAGTTTAGAATATTATGATTCAAACATATCTATCTACTAGTTTAATAAATTTCTTCTGCGACGTGAATCATCATCATCATCATTTCAACCGATGGATGTCTGTGCATTATGACAAAATATTATTCGAAAAAGTTTTGTTTGCTTTTATTGTTGAGACAGAAACTTCTTCTTAAGTTGACTCTCTTACCTGCTGAAGTTGGCAGTCAGAATACAACATTGTTATTACCAACTTCATTCTTTTCTACTGCTGTTTCTTTTGCAGGAGTTCATCTAATTCAATACTATCATAGCGCCTGTGTCTGTTTCATAGCAATATAGTTCAGATACATATTACGGATAAGATGTCGCTATAACTGTATATCTTATCATCATCATCATATCCGTATATCTTATAGATGGTGTATAAACAATTAAAATTTTATTGTTAAATGCATACGAATCGGGTCGCGGGTTCGAATCTCGGCATGTACCAATGACTTTAATATTTAAGTTATGTACATTTGTGGACTTTAGTTACAACAGCGAGATACAAACGGTGAAGGAAAACATCGTGAGGAAACCCGCACATGACTTAGAATTTATTCTAAGGTATGTGTGAAGTCACCAATCCGCATTGGGCCAGCGTGGTGACTATGGCCCAATCGCCCTCATATTGAGGGTAGGCCTGTGCCCCAGCAGTGGGGACGTAAATGGGCTGTTATCACACACGCATACGAATCAATGTGACGTCTTTATACATTACAGTAACACAAAACATAAAGTTGCGTACTCGTTTCTCCGGTCTCTGTTTTTCATACATATTTATCTTAATCGTTGGACGTCCACCGCTGGACACACGTCTCTGTGAAGTCCACGAAACAGTCCTGCGCTATACAAATATATAATTGAAGATTTTTTTGCTTCGCAGTTTGCGCCGCAAACGAATTCAGTTGCGACTACACCCGATGTTTGCCCATGGAACAGCGATGCGACCGTCGTGTAGACTGCGATGATGGCTCAGACGAAGTAGGCTGCCCACCAGGTAAGTCTTATGAATACACAAATCCGTTTACTACTTGACGTGTACTAAGATCTGCGATCAGGTATTTTAAAAGGCAATACTTAATATCTTAGTGCATGTTTACCTTAAGTGGATTTCCTATGGACATTTTGAGTGACGGATTTAGCGCGGCGTTTCCTTTCATTGTATAGGGCACGATTAACCTCTAGGTAATTTGAGATCACTGACTCGTCCCATGTTACCAACCAATTGTGAACTTAATGAAGTATCGCTCAAGTTCTGGTCGTAAATCTTTGCCATTGATAAATAAATAAATAGCTCTTCTAATGTTTTCTCACAAAGAGCTTACGCGTACCAGGTACTAGTCGGCGGATGTAACGTGTCCATTATAACTGTTGGTCTTGGAATACGTCGAATTCTTTTCCAGCTGTTTACTGAAAGGTGGCTCCTATTACAGATCGAACTTAAAGCGAATATATATAGGTTTATTCGAGTATTATAGCGAATATGGTTGCGATGTACTATCTAGTGTTAAATTTGATGTGGGTACATAGCTGTTATGAATGTTAAATGTCTGTAATTCCTTGGATTACGTGAGTAATTGCCAACGCAGTCAAGTGTTTCCCTTACATACAGGCCAAGCAATTAAAATGTCCGTCCGTACTGCCCTCTCAAAGGACCGAGAGGTCCGTTAATTTTAGCAGTGAATGGACACTGATCGGATTTGTATCCAAGAACCGGGAACACAAACAGCAAATGTAGCTTACGTAGTGTTAAATACTTAGTTAAACATATGACTGGTTATATTTTGTAGTGTGAAATATTTAAAATCAAAATTTATATATTTTCGCACATTCTTGTAGTATTAACAGTAATTTTTGAGTTATTTTCAACATATAAATCTTAGACAATTGGGCCTTTACATACATACATATATATCACGCCGTGTTCCCAGTGGAGTAGGCAGAGACAACCTTTCTCCACTTGCTAAGATCCTGGCACACCTCTCTCGGTTCCTGTGCATTTAAGGACAAAATAATTATAACAATATGTGTGTGTGATTAAGAAATAAATTTAAGAGACGTTATAGTTTTATAATAACAGTTAACAAGTAGCTTGGTCACAATAGCAACCTGGTACAGGAAACATTATGTTTATTATTGGAGAGTCGAGTACATCTTTAGTAATCGGAATCTCAAGTACTACCCCCAATACACCAATGCTCGACCTATTTAGACAAAAAGTACGAGGTTCGTACAGTTTTTACATAATGGTACTTTTATTGGGTACATAATTTATAATACTATATTACCATTTTATATATCACTATCAGGTCTTTCACCTGATCCAACAATGTATCTCTAATCAGTATGATATTATATACTGGGTTACATTGCGTCCGTCGCTTTGTGTACAGTAAATGTTGTCCATCACAATCTGATGACAGAAATAAGTTCTGCGGTGTTACAAGCCTAGATGCTTTCCGGCAACAAAGACATCACCAATGAACCCATAAATATTAATAACACATTTATTGACTAATACAAGTCCACTAGGCAAGGATCATTGCGGGATTACTCACTGGTATTAATTACAGCGTTACCTCACCCGACTCCGTAACACTTTGCTTGGATAGCGTACGTTTAAATCATTAAATCATTAATCGTTTTTGCAGTATCGTATTTATAATGATGATTCTTACACGTTCAGATAACTATTCATACTATATAAACGCTTTTAGTACTTCGGTTTCCCAAACGGTCATTAGTGTTTTACGTCTCAGAGTCCCACGAATGGGAGTATAAAGAGTATTACTCTTATCTCTTTTATTGTAAAGAAGTTTAAGGGATATAGAGATATTATTTAAAGGTCTTGTTCTCTTATAACATTATTTTGTATTTTCAGTTTTGTTAATACAAATATCCTTTCTAATACGATAAACATTCATTTTGCTAAATAGTTATAATTACGATTATATTAATAGTTATTCAACGTATGTTGACTTATTCTTAAGCGGTATTAAAATCGTTTCTCTGAATTTAGCATTTAGTTATCTCAGATGACTCTGTGATAGTTTAAGTGAACAAACAATTCCAAGGCTTGTTGATGAAAATATTGAATGACTGGCGCGGCTGTTGTTGTGATGAGGTCAGTTTAAAGTTTTATTGGAATAGATTGAGAGGACTTCAACAATCATGGAACTGCATCTCTTAGAGTTTACAAGATGACGTGTCGTGTTTGTGACGCTATTTCAATTATATTTATATAATAATCAAGAAGTAAATACAGATGATTATAGTGACAGTTGTTTGAGATTTTTTTTTTTTAATGAAAAAGAGTTAAAAGGAAATGAATCAAATTCAACAAAGATCAATTAACCAACTTACAAAAGTCACGCAAATAACTTATATATATACGCTTTTTATACATGTGCACGTTTTTCTCATACGAAACACTTGAAGCAGATATTTGAGAAATTTAATAAAGCCTCTAAGTGATACGATCTCTTCTTTTTCCGACGTCATTTCAGGATAGTGTTAGACGAGATCTCGAGGCGCGCATACCTCTTGTGACGAAATAGACATCGAAATACAGTTCACTGAACGAAACCTAAACTCCGCTCAAACAAACTTGACGTAAAGACTTTATAGAACGTTTAGAGATAATTTTCCATTATTTGCTACTTGCTTTTTTTCGTTTTTGTAAGAAGCTAAAAGACGAGCTGGACGTTCACCTGATGGTAAGTGATACGTCTGCCCATAAAAACATAGCGATATTTAGGATGGTATACACATCACCACATTGTGCTCATCTTGAGACATAACATGTTAAATCTCGTTACCCCAGTAATTTTACTCGCTACAACGCTCTTCAAAACTAAACTACAATCAGTACTCGTAATAACGACAATGCTTATTGCGCTTATTTTATCACTTAACTAAAGAAAGAAAAAAAAAAATTGTCACTAGGTATTATACTATTAACGAGTCCTAGGTTATTCTTTATTTCAGTGGTAACTGTACCTTATTTTTTACTTTATCACATGATCTTATTTCGGTATGAGCTCGATTCAAAAAGAAAGTATGTATCTATAGTATCGAAAGTGAGCATCTATAGTTAAAAAAAAAATGCCATTTAACTTCGTTCTGTTCGCGAAACGTCAATTGCATTAGTTTCAATCGCGCCAGTCAACAATATCGTAATGAATTTGTATAACGATGACTTTGCTTGATTGAAATCAATCAGCAAATTTAATATTTAGTTATGCAAACAATGTCGTCCGTGTGTCATGTTGAACCTTATAAAAGCCTGCCGTGTGTATATTTTTGATAGACAATATCTAAATGTTTACTTTTTGTATCTGGTTCAATAAATTCTTTGAATGACAATTCTTTATTCGTATTCGTTGAAATATTATCCCCAGTGTCCGATAACTATGGACATGTCTATTAATAAGTATCGTTACTCAGAATCTTGTCCACACAAAATTCCGGTTTGCGCAACGTACGGGAGTACGGTCTATATTCTTGTTTGGAGCGGGCTGGAAGCCACAGCGGCTCTTACAGCTCATCTGACACTGGGCTCGTGGACCCGGATCCACGGCCTGAAAAGGGAGTACGGTATCACCGGCGTTGGGGGCAATTGTTTCCTACGACTCAACTACGGCACTAATTCAAATCTGAAGGACAACCTCCAGCAACCGAGAGGCATTTGAAGATAATTCAAACCACTATATATAAATGATATAAGTCTAAAATGAAAAAATTTCGTTGTCGCTTTCTTGAACTCAATTGTTTGATAAATGTTCGTAATTTGTAGCAAACTTTGAAACTTCGTAACAAATTAGATTACTTTAGAACTCAAATAGTTTCTGATATTCCATAAAACGGCTCCCATCTACTTAGTAAGCCATTTTTTTTTTTTTTTGTAAATTATAAACGTTCACGCAAATCAGAATTCTAGGCACTGTCTACTAACGATAAAATACATGCAGATTGTCGTTGTTGCGGAGACTTCAAAGAATATACATTTGTTTTTAGCTTACTTTAGTAATAGTTATTTAAATCAAACGAATGTTGTCGAGGTTTTTAAACAGAAATAAATATTCTACTTCGGTGTTTAAGCTTTAGTCGAAAAATGACCTCGAAAGCTGTTCCTTAGTAAGGATAACTTTCTATGCTACTAAAGTTAAAACTAATTAAGTACTACAATATCATTACTTCCTAAGGACATATTTTCAGTAATCTTTAAAAGGAATACTATCCACAATACGTTATTATGTACTGATGCATCGTAGAAAGCTGTTTAGCTGTTTCGATTTACTTGTGAATTTTAAAACAGTCCAATACAATATATCTGTAATAAGGTAACGAATTGGTATTTCAATGTGTAATTTGATGATGTTTTATTATATTACAAATAAAAAAAAAAGTTATTTCGGACAATCTGATGTAGAACTATACTAGAGTAGCTTATTTAACCTTGCTTAGTCTTTGATCGTACTGATCAATTCCATGCTTTCGTGAGCGAATAACCCCACCGGCATAAAATAAGTTTCTCTATGAAATTGAATACTGGCCCGATCGCGTGCCTGCCTTCATTTTATGAGTTGCCCGCAACCGATGTCTCTCTCAGACCCTAATGGGTTATGAATTAAATTGGCAGAGTCGTCTCGGTTAGTACCGATAACGTCGGTCAATGTTTGGCCGAATGCCGATAACCTTTATTTAGCGGTTATTGTAACCGCCGATAGGGGACATGTGTTTACAGCATGCCTCTTTCGTTTGTTATGCAAGAGTATTCATTTTAAATCATATTATTGTAACTTTTACGGGCCATAGAAATAACCGTTGACATACGCAACGATTATACACACTCGTAAATAACCCATTGAAATGCCAACTACCAATCCATACTAAGAAAAGCCTCGAGTACCTAAAGTGGCAACATTAAGAGTGCTGTTTATGTTATGTTTAATTAACATTCGTTAACCTTAAAGATAATACATAAATTCACTTTCAATGTATTCTTTGTTATTACAAATATATATTTAACAGTAGCATAAATTCATCGGTTTGTTAAAGTATGAAAACGATAACGATATTGCTTGTTATTTTTCTAAAGTAGCTTTTAAGCTTATCGGAGGCGACCGCTTAGCATACACAAGCACAGTTTAACATTACAATTGTTAATAAGGCTAAGTTTTAGTCCGCACTTAATAGATTTCATTTGCACTTGTTGTTGTCGTCGGCAGTTGGACGCACTCTGAAGTAACTTCCGGCGTGCACCGAAACCACGCGACATTATCACTCGCTTGTCACTCGCACCAGATTTATGTCTTAGGGTGTACCTGAACTTACAACTCGGCGACAAGCTTACGTGCTTACGTAATGTTACTTACTGATTTACTTAGAGATTTACAACCGATCTGAACTTTTTAAGCAGATAACCTGCGCGGTTACCATTTATGCAAATCGCATGAAAATCAGAGTTTTCGCTATTGCGTTAAACTAAGCTATATCTGTAAGATTTCCACCTACGTAGATACTCATCATGATATCTATGAAACCTACGGCCTGCAAACTTGAAATTTGGTAGGAATATTTCTTTTACCGAGTACCCCAAAAGGGGTTGTGGGGGTGTTAAAAACGGTAAGGGGCCCGGAGAGCAGCTGATTGCCGCGGGCGTTAAAATATCAGACAAATTTCAAATTACATTCTTTATTATGGTTAGCTGGTAGCTCGCTGGCCTAATGGTTAGAGCGTGCGGCTTTCATTCCGAAGGTCGAGGGTTCAAACCTCGGCATGTACCGATGACTTAATATTTAAGTTATGTACATTTGTGAACTTTAGTTACAACAGCGAGATAGAAAAACGGTGAAGGAAAACATCGTGAGGAAACCCGCACACTGATATCATCTTTGTGTGTGTGTGGTGGTCCCAATAAAGTGGCAACAGGCTCGCCCCCTGTTACATGGGACCTAATCTGACCACATCTGGCGAAACGTGGGTGGTTTATTCACCTCTGCCTACCCCTACTGGTAAAAAGGCGTGACAATATAAAAAAAAAAATATATTATGGTTAGCAAAGCGGACGGAGAACAGTATTCTATACAAAGTTGATTGTGTACAAACATTAACATATATAATGTTTATTACTCTATAATATTTAAAATAATTTGTACTTAGTTAAACTGCAATTTACTTATTCAAATTATCTACAGTGAAATTGAAAATAATTGTATGAGATGTCACATCTCGATAAAATGAGTTCCTGAACGTCTTAATCAGATTTTTGTAAGAGCTTATAAGAAACTTATAAGAAAATGTATCGGTCATAAAAATAAGGAGAATGAGCTTATATATCAAACTAAGAAAATATCGTAAAAAATTAACTATACAACAGTGAATTTTTATCATTTCATTATTTTAATCATAGTTTAACTAAAGAGATTGTTTGTGGAAAGAGAGGCATGGTCACATTTAGAAAAACTAATCGAATAGATGTTTAAGCAAAATCTAAAAGGTATATTAATACTCTTTACATGTTAACTTTTACAATATGTTTAAGTGAACGTGTTTTGTAAGATAATCAACGTATTATTTTAATTGTTACGGGCTTTATCTGTTTCTATGGTAGCTGATGTCACGGCGCTGACGCAAGCTATGTATCATGCGACGGAATTGTTATACAATGTGTCCCATGTTATAAATCAGTTTCAATAAGAGCAGCGGCTCCGTCCTTATCGCGCCAATGAGGCGACAATTGTATCGTAACGCGTTTTAATTTCGTCCCGTCACTGTGTAAGGGCGTTGGGCTTTGTTCAATTGTTGCTCTGATATTTCTCAGTACCGTTTCATAATATTCGTTATCATTCAACCAACAATTTACTACTCGTAATAATTTAAATTTAATCGTTACTATTATTATATATCACTTATTAGACTTCGAATAGAATGCGACGCCCTGACGATTATCATTATAATACACACACCATATAAATTAACATTGCGAATGTCCTGAGACGTGCCGAGAACAGAGCGATGTGGAGGCAGCTGGTTGACGCGACATTACGAGCATTTCAGGTCAAGCACGACCTTCAGCCTTGAAGTACACGAAAGAGGAGAAGAATTCAACTAAGCGATTATATGTAGGAGATATCCAGAGATTCGTTGATTCATCAAGATCTCCGAAACTATTCGACCTAAACACTCAAAATTTGATAGAGATATTGTTTCTGCTATTCAGATGTCAGTTATATAATAGATTACACAAAAGTCCTCCCCTAAAGGGAGTTGCGGGGTTGTTACAGCCAGCAGAGCGTGTGGGGAACGGCTAGTTTTTTAATATTTACTATTTTATAGCGGAACTATTAAGTTTATAAATAGTTAACCTCCACATATTGTTTGGTAGACAAAAACAAGTATTTATATATTTTTATCTGTTCATTGTTTCAGCATGATAAAATATTATAAACATGTTTTTCACATGCCTTGCCATGCTTGCTTGGGTTATAGAAAAATTCACTTGGTGGATAGGTTAAAAAGTATAATGAATACAAAATGCTTTGAATTAGATCTAGTACAGATGATGCGAAAATTTTATTCAGTTATTTTAGTACGCGTTTCTGGTGACTAGTTAAAGCATAATACTCCCAGCTGCTGCTTTTATTACCTGTTCATTATTTACAACCGTAACTATTGACTCATCTACACTCTGACCAAGTGACCCGAATTACATTAACCCATAAAAATTGCTTCAACATCTATGCGAACACATCGGCTCTTAGTTATTTTCGATCGTACTGACTTCATTTTAACTACGTTCGCCGCTCTTTGCATGTACTGCCACCGTTCAGCGAATTTTATGATTTAGTTCCGCAGCACTATATCACTTTTTGTTTAAACAGTGTCTGTCGGGGCATGCGGTGATCCTGTTGTCGTAGTCCGACAAAAACTTACTAGTAAACGGCACACGTCTGAAACTGTGTTTTCACTTCCGATCACTGTCTTAGTTTTAATTATTACTGATACAGTGGTCGCTAATAGTTTTCATACATCCCGCACGACATTACCGACAAGTTTAAAGGTTAATTTATTAATGTATGAAGTTTTATACTCTGCCATATGTAATAAATGTTTGTTGAAAATACCTGCCGGATTCCAGCTATAATCAATGGTTTAAGATTGCTATTTCCTAGTGATGTGTTAATTTTCTAAAGATCAGTAATTGTACCAGCTTTACTTAAAACTAATGTTATATACAATATTTGAGAGATCTCACAATCATTGGATAACGTAATAATAATAAATAGTTTTTTTAAACAATTTATCGTTCTTCTCGTTACAGAAGCTATCATCCTTTATACTTGGAGGTCTTAGGTTTGATTTCGAGGCCAAATGTGATATCGTTGGCGACATAAAGGGCTAAAGTATACTGGATGTGAACTCTTGATCTTCGGCTTGATTGTCACTTTATATCTGCAATGAAAGTCAATTCTCGTTTAAAAATATTGTATTAAATACTATTATGTATTTTAAACAGCCATTTGTGAAACAGCGATACACTATTAAGAATAGTTTGTTTAGCCGAGAATTGCGGAATGTGCAATGTATGCGGTGAATTATCTCAGTGACGCTATGTGGCAGCAAAAGTATGACTAACCGTCTACCAATGGAGACAGGAGATCAATTGCATACTCATATTCAAAGAGCGAGAAATTTAATACAGCAAATCAATTGCAATACTTCCCACAATCGGAATAAAACAAAAATTGTATTAGTCAATTTTAACGTGTCGTACACATCCTGTTTACTTTACATAGTTAAGGCTAGTTATTAGAACAGTTATCTAAATATCTTTTGTATACTAAAGCCGTGTCATTGTTTACTTGATCTCATTTTTTTTTATGGAATTAGAACGATGTTTGATAAGAGATATCTATCGTACGAAAACGGTACTAATTAGCTTTGAGGACTGTGATGTCTAATTACTGACTTCTTTATTCACGCAACTCGCTACACTATCACAATGAAATCTCCTTATTCGGAGCACTTGCGGTAAAGATATGTATGCATCCGCATATTCATATATTCTTCTTTAATTATTTTAACACCGTATAATAACAGGATGCTGAGATTAACGAAGAAAATATTTATCTACAGTTTTAGTACAATGATGTTCATTTATTTTACTCAGTACTTTGTACGTACGTACTCATACTCAGTTATGATAATTTCGTTTGTTCCAAAACATTAAAAATTTGTGTTAGTTCATTGATATATTATCCAATCTATATACATAGATGTTATTTATTAGCTTTTCCCCAAACACTTTGCTGGTCGTAATATAGAATTAGACTGGAAATTTATATAGAATAATGCTTGAGAGCAAGCGCAAGCGCAAATGACCTAACACCTGTTACTATAGAATATAATATACGAAATGATATTATTTATAGAAGTTAATAAGAAATAAAATGATCAAGGATATGGATCCTTTCAATAATTTATATCAATTATAATTTTCGTATAATAATCATATTCAATAATAATTTCATGGGAAATTCAAAAAATAAATAGCCTCCCATGTCGATACGTTTACTGATTTTCACGTGATCGGCGAACAAAGGATACCCATTCTTAATATCAATATATTTATGTATATTATATACTTATGAATATATTAGTGTGTATATATGAGATATTCAGAGATTCATAGACTCATCACGCAATCTCCTATACTACAAAAGGTAAAGACTTAAAATTTGGTAGAGACATTGCTTCTCCCTTTTTGAAGAAAGCTAATAATGTATCTTACTACATTCCTTCCCCAAAGGGATTTTCGGGGGTGTAGAGGCTTTGAGGTAGCGGGTTGTAGTCGGGCGGGAATGTTTCTGATAAATTTCAACTCTATTTCTGTATCCTTCTTATTGCTCATGCACTTTTATCAGCCGTCAATCATCGGACTCTTTAACAAGAGACATTATTGAAGTAACTAAGCTTAACATCTCGTAGATCAAAGTGCACATTGGCAATTATTTGGTTTGGACAAAGGAAACCATCATGCATATTGAAATGTCCAGCGTTAATTCTTGACCTATCTACTTCTACTAAGGGTTGTAGTTCTGTAAAAGTAAAGGGGCTCCAAATGCATATTATTTGGTTGCTATTTTATTCACAATAAAGTATTTAATGAGTTCAAAACTTTTCTGCCAATAAACACTTAATTAATAACAATCTATTTTATGTAGTAACCAGTGCCTGGGTGGAAGTTGCTGAGCACTTGTCACTTTCCCTTATTTAAAATGACAAATTTAAAGACTTGTTGCTGCGGAAACAAATTTTCCTCTTGCTCTAACATTATTTTCCGAATGCCTATTAAATATTACAGTTTCACTAATCTGTAAACTTTATTTTAGAGTATCTATCTTCACTAATAGATAGATGCAAGCTATTTGTGTAATCGAGTACAACAATACACGAACACTAATATTTTCAGTAATGAGGGCGCGATATTTTTTTCGCGATGAACTAATGTTATAATTTTTTATCGTAACATTGTTAATTGAATCTCTCTATTGCTCCCAAATAAAGCTGCACCTAGCCACTATTATTATTCAAAAATTTGGCACAAGGGAACAATCGCGCGGACGTAATTCAATAACGGCACAAACGAGCAATGTAACAATATGCCCAAATCACACACTATTGAACAGTGTGACAATTGTTTCGTGTTATCCGAAAAGTAACATCATACTATTTCTTTAATCAGCTTCTACTATTTTTCATTGTCAACGTTTGCTTTAATATCCATAATTATTTTAATAACGCACCGTCTTCAGCACTGAATATAGATTGATATACAAAAGTTTATACATTGGTGAAGCTTGGTAATATGATAAATAATCACGATAAAATACTAAGAAACAAAAGACTATTTACCTAAAATATCGTATGTGAATAAGTATCAAAATATTTAAGAGCATAGCTTAAGAATGGTTATTATCTTCACCGAAGAATATTGATATATACATGAGAAGTATGGGTATAATCATTTTATATATATTTTGTATATACATGCGCAGTGCAAGTAATACAGTAATTAGATACATTGTTACGTTCTAAATGTTACCGAGATGGAGTACGCAGTAATTGCTGAGGAACTAACCCTTATAAAAGTGTGCTTGAGATGCTGAACGCTCGGTAGAAGCTCAAAGTAGCATTAAATATTTGATGATATGTTGAAAACGTCACATATATAGAAAAACAAATTTAAATTAATATTCTTTGTACGTGTAGCTGATAGATAATTAAAGATAACTTTCGTTAATTATTATTAGATTGTGCAATCATAAACTTCGAAGAAATTTTTTTAACGAGTAATCATCATTAGCTGATTGACGTCCACCATTGCATGTGGGCTTGTATGAAAGTTCACTCTATTTTAACTGTAACAAATCTTATGATAGCTCGCTGGTTAGAGCGTGCGGCCTTCATTCCGAAGGTCGCAGGTTCGAATCTCGGCATCTACCGATGACTTTAATATTTAAGTTATGTACATTTGTGAACTTTAGTTACAACAGCGAGATACAAACGGTGAAGGAAAACATCGTGTACATGACTTAGAATTTATTCTAAGGTGTGTGAAGTCACCAACCCGCGATGGGCCAGCGTGGTGACTATGGCCCAACGGCCCTCGTATTGAGGGTAGGCCTGTGCCCCAGCAGTGGCGACGAAAATTGGCTGTTATGGAATCATTTATGAAAATATAGTTGGTCCAGGGTTACATCGATTGACTGTTAGAATAAAATAAATAAAAATTTTGCTTTCCAACATAAACATTTCTCTAAAAGCTTTAACAACATATCAAACGTCTATTTTCCCTGTCCGACGTCACAACTGTCAACTGCTCAAAGCACCTTTTTATTTGATCTTGAAATATTTTGTTCCTTTTTTTTTTTATTTAGTCATGTCACCAGCTCGACTTCAATCATAACTACAATCGATAGTTCCGAATCAAGTAAAGCTAAATGTATTAATGATTCCGAGATATAGTAATTTATTAGAATCATTTCGTAATATAAAAGCTATCCTTTACCTATAACATATGTAAAATTTTGCTCGCATAATTATTGATATAGGATAATAAGATGTTGTTTATTTAAACAGACATTACAATGAAAATCTATATATCATGAAGGGTTGTCTTTGTTCGCCTTGATTGCCACTGACGTGCTTCTTAAATAGTACTATTGTCTAACTGTAGGTTCTATGTGGTGGTACTATGGAGTGGAAATTTGAGATTCTTTTTTTCATCAATTAAACGAGACGAGAGGGACTTTTACCTGATGGTAAGTGATACCCATAACAACGTGGCGATAGGATCATACTGCATCGTATTGCGCTCGTCACCTGAGTCTTGTTAACCCAATAATTACAACAGAGACCCACCACGTGCGTTCTTGAATTGTATTGTAAAGTAATGTTATGTTATAATATATCATGATGCATTTCATGCTACAGCATATGTTGAATGTGGTACACGTATTTTGTAACAAGTCTTTAATCGACAATTTGCAGATCATTATCAATGCATCAAACGATTAAACACGTCTAGTTCGCGAGCGAACTTTGAATTGCAAACTCAAGCTGATTCACGCGTTTGCTAGCTATCGTGCAGTTAGTTATATAAATTTGCCTGTTACTACATCACTTGTATTTACTACTCATATTTTTATATATATAAAATAGTAAGCAATCCCGTACTACAGCTCACGGCATCCAAGTCAACCTTACTTGCTCGTGGTGCAACGTGCTAATCAACAAACGAGGTTATGGCTCCTAACAATCCGCATTCGGCCAGCGTTGTGGTATATGGCCCAAATCCCCCATATGAACTACAAACTAAGGTCGCGAAAAGCCACTAGATGCGGGCAAGGCAGTACCTATCGATGTGGAGATTTTCGGGAGGTAGGCCTAGATCCAGCAGTGGACGTCTATCGGCTGATGAATGAATGAATGATGAATATACCGCTACTAACTCTATTACCGGACCATCTTCATTGTTCATTCATACTTCAATTTTCAAACATTAATTGCGTTCCGATTTGAAGGGTGCTGTAGCGAGCGAAATTACTAGGCTACCGAAATAATCTTATGTCTTAAAGTAAACACAACGTGGTGCAGTGTATATCATACTAATTAGCGCTAAGTTATTATCGAGCGTACCACTTACCGTAAGTTAAATCTGGCTCGTCTCGTCCGAATTAAAAAAAGTATGCTTTATAGGTTTATATATTATATTTATGTAATACTGTTTGTGCTATATCACTATCGTTTCAAATAATCTTGACAGATACTAACGCTATTATTTGCTGGTAATGTACTTATTACTGTCCCCACATTTGTTACTATTATTACTGAGGCAATGAGTATGAAATAACTCACTACCCATGAGTGTTGTGGTGCTCAATAACTTATTACTAGCACCTCATTATTATTGGCAACACTGTCGCTTCAATGAAGGTTCAATTGGGATGCATAATTTAGAGAATGTTGTATTGTAATTTAGATAAGATTTTTTATAATAGCCATAGCAGTAGTTTTTTGAAATACATAATTCTGCTGATATTAGTGCTTGTACTGTAATCTTAATTCATTAGATAATAGATCACATTAGGCAGTAATAATAATAGTTACGGCCTACCTTGGAACCGGAACAAAGTAATCGATCCAGATTAGCAGAAACAAAGTAAGCTATAATCTTAAGGTATTAGTAAATAATCTAAAATACAACTTCGCCGTAACTAGAATGTTTGGTTTTGTTTCCTGTTACAGTTTAACACGTTTGCTTTTATACTTCCGATTAACAAGTTCGCAAAACTATTCCGGTTGCATCGGAAAATTAATTCTGTTCAAATTTAAAACATGCAAATACTAATTAATCTTTTACATGTTATAAGTTATAATGGAATCAAACATTTTTGCATTCGTTATGAAACAGATAATTTATATTTGCTGACTTATAACACGGGAAAGCGTCCGGATAAAATATATATACATATACGTCTAAGGGTGTAAAGGAGTCCTTACAAAACAACTCAACGGGACCCAAGTCAACCTCACCTGCTCGTGGTGCACCCTGCTAAAAATCGAGGTCCTAGCTCTCACCAATCCGCATTGAACAAGCGGGGTGGGAAATTGTCCAAACACCTCTTTAGGAGCCCCTACAAAGCCCGTGCTGACTGTTGAAGGTCACGGGAAACTGGGATGCGAGCAGCGCAGGACCGATCGATGTGGGGATCTTTTGGGGTAGGTCTATGTCCAGCAATAGACGTCTATCGGCTGATGATGAAACGTCTAAAGTAAATAAAATCGTATTTTGAAGAAAAATTAACTGTTCAAAATGTTTTTTTAAATGCACTAACCTTGATGTAATAGTTAATCGCCTTGTAATACTGAACGCCCTTGTTCAATTATCAGAGACGACATAATATGGAGTTAAGTTGATGGTGGAGTTTTTCAAATACCCCTAGTTAATATTTTTTTTCCAATAAACGACAAGACGACAGGGACGTTCACCTGATGGTAAGAAATATGACTGCCCACAACTACGTGGCGATACTTAATACATACACCACCTTATTACACTCGCTTGAGCTATAAGATATTGAGTCTCGTTATCCCAGTAATAACACTAGCTACAGCACCCTTTACACCGGAATACAGTAATACTTGCATGCTACTCTTCGGTGGTGGAATTAGGCGTTGCGATGGTACCAACCTAGACTATCTCAGGCAACAGCCTCCCACTAGTATACCATTGACTAGTCGAAGTTACAATCCTTGTACAAGAACCTCTTCGTTTCGACTGTTGGTTAATAATCCAAACGTAGTATTAATTTATTAATGCTATTGAATTTTATTAACCCTACATTGAAACTGAGTCATTCGCTCAACAAGGGTTACCTGGCAACGATGAAACTTCCTACCTTTGAGTAGCGAAATCGCTCGATAATTCAGCAGTCGTATTTCTTAAACGGCCGAAGACAACAAAAAAACTTGTGAACTGTCTATAAATCACATTAGACATGAACGTTTTTCTCATTTCAATATCTTGTATTGCAAAAAAAAATTGCAAATCTAACGTAAATTATTATTTTGTATATAATAATATATATTTAGTTAGACTAAATAAACTTGGATTAAGAAAACTATTCAAAGAACCTTTCACATGTGTAAATGAAAGGATCTCTACTCAAAGACTGCTTTCATCATTATCATCATCACAACCGATGGATGTTCACATCTGGACATCTCGTCTGTTGTAATGTATTCGAGAAAACATTGTTGTTTGAGACTACTGGCTCCTAGATATTTTTGATGTGGTCAGCCACCCAGTGGAGGCTATTTGAGATTTCTCAAACACCAAGCCCTTAAAGTCTATCATGCTCATTGCCATTTAAGCCTCGTGACGCGTTAATCAAGTTCTGCTTCAGAAGATAAAACTCTTTACAGAAGAGACGAGCAAGTCGTTCATCAGATATGACAGACTCTTCCGAACTATTCCACAATTGATATTTGTGTTAGAGTAAATATTAAGGATCACCTTTAGCGAATCCTTAAGTTCAGCGAGTTTATGTAAATCATACAAAATTGCGTGAGCGACGGATATTTGTTCCGGGTATTTCGTGCTTTCTATATAGGTTCGTTTTTTTTTTTCTTCCTATAACCTTAGTGATGATATATTTAGATACTGATAATTCATTAATTACTATTACACAATTTTTAACTTTCTTATCAGCATAAAATGAAAGAAAAGCGCAGGTTTTGTGATAGTGCTACTTACATTCGCTTAATTATTTCCTGTAATCGTAAAGTAGGTACCCCTAGAGGGGAAAAGGCGTGATAATAAAAAAAAACTACTTCCTAATCAAAATAGTACAGTATAGAGATATAGAGCTATTTAACTCTATCAATATCATCTATAAATGAAGCTATTGTAACTATTGTACTTAATACAAATGAAAACTGTCTTTCAGTTTAGATCTAGACCCGGTGAAAATTTTTGAATTTCTTTAACACTCTATCTAGAAGCGGATTATATTTATATCCGTTTTTTCCTGTCGATCTCGATTTAATCTTCCACTTACCAAGGTGTACACTGCGACATCCGATGCGCTTCGAGTTAGTGCAGGCAAAAAAAAAACACTTAATTCTTTTGAGCTGGTTCGGTTACGCTTTTAACTTTATGGGCGGTACAAGTAAAGTTTAAATTTGTACAACGTTACTTAAAGAGTTGTTGCGCTTAGAAAATAGAGAAGGGCAGCGTGAAGGCGATGAAACCCGATTAATGTTACTTAAAGAGTGATCCTTGAGGTTGCTTTGTTCAAATAGGCTACACTTTTTGTTACTTAGACGCGAATATGTCAAGTTTAGAAGCAAACAAATAATTCATTTTAACGCCACGCACTGTACTGAACAATCATTTTCACTTACAATTCATTATAACATAATACACAAAGAGGAAACGTAATAAGTAGACTTATAATTTGACAAGGTATATTGAATCGAAAACGTGAAGTTTCTTTGAAATTCTGATTTACGTAACTCATTGAAAAATATACCTTCCGACCTATTCTTGACATCCTAACATAGTAGAACAATTACAAATATATAGTTTATTTGAAAGTATTTTCAAATTCAAGAAATAATATAGTTTTAGTCAATTATTAAGTTACCACATACAACAATGTTTCTCCTTACAGAAGGTTTGCTGGTAAAGAATGCCGGTAGGCATTAAAACCTGCTTCTGTTTAAATTAATATTCTATTGTCTAATTATTGTTAACTACTTATTTGTGGTTAAAAGGAAACGTATCTCAGAGGTATTAAATAGCTTTAGTGTAAATTTATCTCCCGAGATAACTTTACTACCTACCCGTAGGGAAGAAGTATGCTAGAGTGAATTTGGCTCTCTAATATTTCTTTGTTAATATAAGGGATTTATTATTAATTTTCAGGCGCATGAGGCCATAGGAACGTATAGTATACGCACGCGGCTGAGTTTACCGAGAGTTTCTTACCGTTTAAGTTCACAGTTAATCCTTTTAAAGAGAAATGTACTAAGCAGTTAATATCGCTACGTACTGAAGTACTAACCTTCAATAAAGAAGTTCGCAAATTTCGCAACAAACACAGTTTTTGATCGGCGCATTCATCAAACTTGTGCACAACAATATATACCGAATGTTAATATACTTCTGTATTGGTTTATTTCCTCTACTTTAAAAGGACATGATCTTTTAAAATCTTGACAAAGTGAGAGGATTTAAAGTTTTAAATCGCCTCGTCACACGTATTGGGAAAGTTTTCGCAGACCGAGATCCCGGAGGCGGTCGCGTTACTAACTTTTCAAGTACACTTGGCCGCTTAACTTGAATGGTCACCTTCTTGCCTACAGACGGTAATGAAACTTGAGTCGCTTTGCCTCTTCATTAATACGCTAGGAAGTTTAAAAACACTCGAGCTTTTGTAGAAATACTGTAATGATTTCAGTTATTCTTAGATTTTGCTTGCGTTTGATATTGTTGGTTGTTTGTAATGGTATCGATTGCGGCGTGCTCAAATTATTTTAAAGTACATATCCTTAGTTCTCTGTGAGAGATAAATAACTTACTAAAATGCTTAACTAAGTGCTATAGATTTGATAAAATTTAAAATAACGTTCATGTTTGGATCTTAAACGTGTATTTTCAGCATTACGTGAATTTTCACATTTGATAGTAACTGAATAAAGAAATACTAAAGCGATTTAATACTCTTAAAGTAATAATGCAATGTTGTGAAAGAATTTTGTGAAAATTAAACTCATCTCTTTCATAGGATTGCAGAGACGTTTCCTGTTTCTACGAGTTCTTTTTAATAAATACAGGTATTCCGTGTCTTTCATCAGATTAGCAGGTATTTTATTTCAAAGACAGCTTCACAGAATATGTTGTAGCACGTGGAAATGAAAAGAAAAATCTAGGATCTAGAATTGAGAAATGTTGTGGAACCATAGATTAATTTATTATTAAATTTCTGTAAAATTTATTACATTTATACTACTAGTTGGGCATTTCTGGGATTATAATTAATCATAGCAATTAAATGTTTCATATATTTCTTTTAAAAGGATTCTTCTTTCTTTCTTTCTCTTCAGGTTCTTTTAATTTTTATATATATATATATATATATTGTCACGCTTTTTTCCCAGTAGGATTAGGCAGAGGTGAATAAACACCCACATTTCGCCAGATGTGGTCAGAGTGGGTCCCGTGTAACAGGGGGCAAACCTGTTGCCACTTTATTGGGACCACCACACAAAGATGATTTCAGTGTGCGGGTTTCCTCACGATGTTTTCCTTCACCGTTTGTATCTCGCTGTTGGAACTAAAGTTCACAAATGTACATAACTTAAATATTAAGTCATCGGTACATGCCGAGATTCGAACCTGCGATCTTCGGAATGAAAGCCGCACGCTCTAACCATTAGGCCGGCGAGCTACTTCTTTAGGTTCTTTTAAAAGGATGATAATGAAATCCTTTATTTTTTTGCTCTCCATTTTCGATAGTTATTTATCTTCATAAAACTGGTTAAACGATTTCGATTCTAATCGTATTGTGTTTATCCACGCGTGTAACGAATATTTAAATGTGGTGTCACTGTACCAGTGCACTATGGTAACGCTGATGTAGAGAGACAGGGATGAAAGTATACAAATCTTTTATGGAGCATTTAGTAGTTTAAGATAAATATTACACTGTGTTAAGACGTTGTTTATCATTTGTGGACTATAGTTATAACAGCGAAATACAAACGGTGAAGGAAAACATCGTGAGGAAACCTGCACATGACTTAGAATTTATTCTAAGGTGTGTGTGAAGTCACCAACCCGCATTGGGCAAGCGTGGTGACTATGGCCCAATTGCCTTTGTAATGTGGGTAGGCCTGTGCCCCAGTATTGGGGATGTAAATTGGCTGTTATGGATTATAACGTTGATACAACAATAGATTTAATTTTTTTGTTTATTTGTGGTTTTAATGAGTTTTAAATGTTGCGACTGACACGAAAGTATTGAAAATTTTTTAGGTTCACGAGTAAAGTTTTAATCTTAGTTTGATTCAATTTAGTACAGTGAGTTTTTAATTATGAAAAATTTAGGAAGAATTAGCGTTTATCTGTACCCCGGCAACAAGGTAAGCCTTGTTCCCGCCTGCGGGTTTAAAACCAGAATATAGAGCGGATGCATCACGTCAGCCGTGTCCGTTAGTCGGCTCTACAACACCGCCAGTCGTCGCCCACCCGCGCGATTGGTCGCACGTCTCTCCCTACTCGCGCAGAACTACCCGTAACTTTCGTGCAAGTCTCGAACTCTACACAGCCTCTCGCCAGTGCAAAGGCCCATCTAGAGGGTAAATACATCGGCTAACTTGATAAAACACTTATCAAACTACTATAGGGCAAATTTGTAACACAATTTAAGCTCTTTAATATATATACTAGCGATTTGTGATCGTCACACGTCTTTAAGAAATTAAATTTATCTTATACTAATTACTACCTGTTATTTTTATAACGTTTTTAAGGAATAATGTTAGCGAAATTATAGAAGTAATGAGCGTTTTCACGAAGGCATTTTTAAACTATGTTATCAGTGCAAACAAAAGTTAAATCAAATTGATAGTAACGTCACGCGACAAATATTTCTTGACCTTCTTCCAAGATTATCTGTTGGCGTAAACTTTGATGATGACTTCATAGTTTTACAGCAGGTTAAGTTTTTGCTTTAATCACCTTAGCTACTCTAGCAGTCATTTGTTTTCTGGCTGATTCCGATATCTTTTGAGGATATCATTAACAAATTATTATGCTAACATTAAGAAATAACTTTACTCATAAGAATGAATAACTATCTCATTTATTTCGTCTAGTACACATGTGTTTTATTATATTACTTACTATTAGTACCATTTTTATTTTGTGGTTAGGTTATTGTGATGGACACAGAAATATGTACATTAAGGTGTCTAGAGGTGAAGTTTCAATTTACTACCGAGTTTTTTTTTACGCGTTTAATCATTTGTATTAACTTTTGTATGCATAATTTTTAGTTATTGAATCGTAGTCGTGTCGTAATCGTATCGTACTATTATTTTACGAGAGCTTTCCTTTGATTTTCCGAAGACAACATATTTTAACATCTTGTAGAACTTTAGCAATCGTCTTTGTTATACTTTTGATGTTTTAGAGGTAGTTACAAGGTAGTTGCCAGTTTGGTTCATAGCCAAATTGTTAGGGATAAAGTGTATATGCGTACATTCCTCCACATCATCGCAATAATGCACTGTGATTTCCAATTATGCAACAGATGCATGTTTTAAGCGATTTGCAAATACGTGGACTTTGTTAAAAGCGGTCGCGCATTGAACTTAGTTTATTCTTTGGAGAGTATATTGTGATATAAAAAGTCGTTACTTATAAATAGTCACTTTTTACTACAATATGCTACAAAATATTTTTTTAGTTAACGCGTACTAAATATTCGGGTTCGTATTTGTGCATTGGTATCGCTGAAAACTTTATCTAGTTATTATGGAGATATTTTATATTAATGTTTAAAGAAATTCTATGCTCTATTTTGAGTTCAACTAGCGTTTTATGACCCAATATCCAGTGTAACCTTTGATCTTTGAGCGACCATACTGTTGTGAAATCCGAAATTCGGTAATGAAACCAATCGTCAAGAGTATTAGATTCACTGCAACGGCGTACGACGGAACGGTGCCGACGGTAATTATCGTACATTACATTGTAATTAAAAGATTCAAGTCACCAGATAAGGCGATTGGGGACGTAGGTGAGATGCTCTTACATTTTCTTTTGAATATTTTGAATGAAGCGATATTATAAAAAAATAACTAATTTTAGTTTTGTTATGACGCACGGCATGCCTTCACATAAACCTGCCGTTTTGTACATGCGCGCGTCGGATATCGAATTGAGGCTCGCGAAAAGTTCAATTCTAAATATATAAACTCTCAAATACATTACTAAGGAGCTATGGTATAAATAGAAAAAAAATTGTTACCTCTGTATGTAGTCTATCAATTTGAGAATTTTCCAATATAACCGTTATTGTTACAAAGATATCGATTAACAATTTGAAATAAGTCATCAAAGATTTTAAAGGTAAAAAGTCTTATTATCTTAGTATTTAATAACTTAAAGCGTCATGATCCTCACTTAGAATTTCTATTTGTAGTTTTACTTAATCCGCAACATAATATTAACTGTTAGCAGGGGTTGCAGTATTCGTTAATATTATGCTTAATTTTGAAGAAGTTTGTTTCAAACTCTCATGAAAGGCTATACCGCTCACAACAAACTTATTGCTGTTCTGAAAATCGGCAGTATTAATTGGTGGATGTAATTAAAATCAGCAAAGCAAATTTTTATTCTGAATTACAAGAGGGAATGTGTTAGAGATTCTCGCTTCTGAAACTAATAAGAAATAGGTACAGAAAAATATAATTTAGTACATTCATATTTTTTCTTCGCTTTTTAGTCTAGACGCGCCCGTCCACGCTGAGCTTGAATTTAACGGTAACATAATGAACAGGCATTCAACCCGTTTCGTCCCTCTCCAAATGCTTCCTTATAACATATATATTTATATATTTATATATATATCCTCTTATTATAATTGAAATTCACAAGTGATAACTTTTATTTCAGTTCTCGATTGGACGCGAGGTTTTATCAAATCTTAAACTACTTTCAATACGCTTCCTGCGATATAGTTTTAATCCTTTAAAGTAGTATCCTCCAGTATAAACTATTGGAAGATTAAATTTTTTTTTTCATAAAAAAAATTAAAAAAAAATTGTGTTATTACCAAAAAAATCGAAGTTTTTTAGTGTTTATTTATTATTTATTACGCTGACGTTTCGTATGCTTTACACCCATTGATTACTACTTTTTACTAATTTTCTGCTGTTAAATAATAAGTAAATAAACTCGATAAAATCACTAATATCTAGTTTCCTTATATTCGTAATACTCGCGTAAATATAAGGAATCATTAATATGGACCCAGATATAAATCAAGTTTTAGATTTCAGTCGTTAAGTTGGAAAAAGTATTAATGACTAATTGGATGCAGGTGATTGTCGTAAACTAACACGTTTATATAAAACAATTGCTGTGAATAAAAAAAAAAAACATTCAACAATCGAACTGTGGGATTTGTGGTTTACGGACGACGTTGATCATGGGTGACATAAATCACCAGGTCGTGGGCGAGACATGCGTCCGTTGTTGCCTGCCGCTCTAAGTTACTGTTTGTTTTCTAATAGCTATCACATAACATCTGATTGTGAGCTCTCCTTGCACATTTCGATTGGATTATTTGTATGTATATATGTATACTCTTATATATATTTACATATTTCTTAACGCTATCGTTCCTATATCTTATTTTATATATCATAATTATCCTCCGGGTCTCTTCCCGTTAATAAAACCGTCGCAACCACTTTTGAGGTTAACATTACTTAAAATTCATTCTTATCTGAAATATACTAAATAAAAGGAATATTCCTATCAAATTTCAAGTATAAAGGCCTTATGGTTGCAGACATATCGTGATGAATCTCTACACAGGTGGAAATCTCATATATAAATAGTTATGATAACAAATTCTAAATGATGACCGGGCCAAAGATTCTGCAGGTTAGTCTTATAGGGTAATATTTAATGGGTATACAACAGAAGGGCTCTTTGTCGGAATAGAAAAAAATAAGTTATTATTCAGTTCGAATACCATACCACCATCTCAATTTTACAAGGACATAGGGATCGAATATATGACCGTCATGGACATCGTCCTTAAAGACTACAACACGTTTATCGCTTCGAGGCGTAAGAAATTAAGTCTCGTTATCAGACTAATTTCTAAATTTTCAATATGGCGGCAAAAATATTGACTTCAGTAGTAAAAACCACCCTATCCAGACTATCTGGCAATAAACACTTACCACCAAAGCAAACATTATATTTCTTTGACAGCAACTTTTTGTATAAGTTAACACTGAAGACAGGGTTGTTTCTTAACTGCTCGATATATTAATATGTATTTTAATTAAACTGCATACATGTCTTTTATTAATTATAAACTTTATAATAATGATCTTACACTAATTATAGTCTAATGATTAGATTGTTTATGCTTGAGTACAAATTCGTTTTATCATTTTATACCTTTGCTACTTCGTCTTCTACATTTTTTGGTTTATCTTATCGGAATTCATGTTAAAACATTTAACTGAAATATTCCGCTGCTCTTATGTAAGATGGTTTTTAAATTAATCTATTTCTTTGTAGTGTCCCAAATCGAATTATCCTTTATATTTATATTGAGCGGAACACATCAGTGATCCTGGAAACAAAATAAACATTTGTAATTTTTACTTTATCCTCCTAAGTTCCTTTCACTTTTGTTTTAATAACAAAACTGTACGAGACGTATTCTCTTTGATGACAAGACTTTGACGTAGACACAAGAACACATCAAAGTATATGTTCTTGATATTAAAAAAATATACAATTGATTGCTACAAATTTTTCGTTTTTTCGCCCTTTACATTATTTCAATGTTGAATTGAGTAATAACTTTGAACCATCATCTTTTGATCAAGCTATATTTTCTCTCTCCACTGTGCTCGACGCGGATGATGATTTCAACTTTAAATCCTTCGATAAGAAATTGTTTAAGCAACGAGATATTTTCATAAACTTTAAAGAGCCTAAACTTACACAGTACTGCAGTCGTGTAAATTAACCGTGATATTTAACTTGACCAATGTATTTATTTCTATACAACTTTAGTGCCATTTCAGCGATCGCAGATGACAAATATGTGCGGTCATAGTTTATATACAAAAATTCAAACCCAAAATTCGTAATGCTTATCATATATATAATATTGTAGTACTTAGAGTAACAAGCGGCTGTACGGCAGCCACAAAAGGATCAAGAGTTTATTTTGCGTGATACAATGTCTATTGAGCGACGACGAACTGTTATTTTGTTATTGTCATCATTTAAATACGCTTTGATGTGAGATCGTGCCGTGGCAATGCGAAACGTATATATGTACTTAAACAACACTTATGTATTCGGGAGGTTTCATTTTCAACAGACCTCGCCCCTTCTTGCCCTCTCCAACTGACTTACAAGTGTAACCCAAGATATTTATTTGAACCGCTTACAATCCCATCGAAACTTTAAAACGAAGCAAACTACATTAAGTTTTGCTTTGTTTTTCATTATTCAAACATTTTAAATAGCATACTTTTACTATTACGAGTAAATAACTGCAAGTAGTTGTTATAAAAAACTAATTTTTATTTACTACATGACATCGTTTCGAGATTGCGTATTACTAAAGATATCTCCAGGCCCTTTGACACATATAAATAATTATCCATGTATGAAGTCCTTGAAATCTTGGACGAAGATAAACTGCAGGTCAGAACGCATTGTGTTTATAATCGCATTGATTCATTGACACCGTAAACTATGCCTCTTAAGTAACTTATCTATGACTTCACATTGGGAAATTACTTTTACTCTTGTGTTTTACTTATATATTTAACGATCAAGATATTATTGCATAGATTTGCACTTAGAATCATCAATTGATATCGTTAACTTGAGTCAGCAAGGATAATTGTTAACGAATTAATATTTTATCAATAAAATTATTATCATCGAACAATATCTCATAGAATAAACTTTATATAAGTTGATAACTATAGAATAATACTTGAATAACTAAGTGAAGAACATTTCGTTATAAGCTTTATTCTGTTAAAGTTCTGATATAAAAATTAAGGTATATTACTATGGCCGCGAAGTTTATACTTGATAAATATTAATTTTTTTTTTTCATTAAATAATACGTTAAAGAGCTTTTATAGGTTTCACATAAATTGATTTTTCAAAGTACTAAATCTATGTTCTTTCTTAACATTAAAGTGATCAATACAGTTTATCAGTTTAATGTGACCTTTAAATAGAGTTAGTTTATTAAGGAAAAAGTTACAAATTTCTTCACATCTAATCTAAAAATAATACCAATATCATTTATGGGAGTATATAAAAATAGTAATATTTCCTGTAGTATTATTCTAGGCACTAATAAATCAGTAAACAGTCCGTTTTCGATCATGTAACCCGTGGGTGTGAAGTAATAAACCAAAGCGCTAATAATTGAGACTAACAGGATGTAGTGGGTTTATTTCTCAAAGCTTGTTATGGTGTTTGAATTGGCAAAGTTATTTATGTAATGTCCTAATATTATAAATGTATACATATAACTATGAATGTGTATCTAACCTGTATAAAATCCTTATTAAAAATAATCAGTTTCAGCATGGAATATTTCTGAAAAATTATATATTTTTTTTTTTTAATAAGTCACGCCTTTTTCCCAGTAGGGGTAGGCAGTGGTGAATAAACACCCACATGTCGCCAGATGTGGTCAGATTAGGTCCAGTGTAACAGGGGCGAGCCTGTTGCCACTTTACTGGGACCACCACACACACACAAAGATGATATCAGTGTGCGGGTTTCCTCACGATGTTTTCCTTCACCGTTTTTGTATCTCGCTGTTGTAACTAAAGTCCACAAATGTACATAACTTAAATATTAAGTCATCGGTACATGCCGAGGTTCGAACCCGCGATCTTCAGAATGAAAGCCGCACGCTCTAACCATTAGGCCAGCGAGCTACTGATATAAAAATGATATAATCATCAAAATTCAGATCACTCTGTAAACGTTACATTTATGCCAAAAATTACTTGCAAAGGATAAACGTCAAATTGAGAGCTATCTATTTCTTGTTGATTAAAACGATGAAAGATATATTTATTTTTAATTTTTAGCTATTTTTCGCGCTGTTATATCTCTTACTGTTAGCAATCGATGTCTCCCAAGTGAAAGTAAATAACATTTTCCAAATTGAGTAAGAGCAAGGCCGAATCAGTGATTTCGGCATTGTAGATAAGCTCTGCTGAGAATAGTGAATTGATGGGACTAGTAACAGATTTTATAGCGATGAAGGATTTCATTTTATATTTAAAACTTTTAACGCAACATATTCTATCTTGTCTTTTACCAAAACATTCCTTTGGGTTTACAAATTCATAAAAAAGTTACAATCATACATAGAAATCAGTAACAATCGCGTAATTAAAATAAATACATGATTCGTTAAAAATTAAAGAAAATCAAAATCTCCATCGTTGGCAACACCATCAATCTTCATACAAATTGAACTATAACGATGATGGCATTTATTTAGTGTGATTGACGCCTTGTTCCTACTTTATAATTACTTTGCATTTGTTGTTTTCGTTGATAATTGACATATTCAGGATAAACATCGCATACAGTATTTAAAACTAGTTTTCCATAAAGAACGAAAAATTCTCAACTCTCTTTAACACTCCTGTTAAATCACTAATTACCTTTTGAGTTAGTAATGCAGACTATACGTTTTAAAATCTTTTCTTGTTTTAAATTTGAACTGACTGACTGAACTGACATTTTAAAATGATTAAAAGTGGTTATAAGCTGTTAGAGCTAATTTAAACTTAGGCTTCCTGTAAGAATCAAACTGTCCTGCGGTGCTTACGAGAATAAATATCCGTCTCAAGAAGCACAATGAAATTAATTTACTTTGTATAAATAACAGGAAGTGTACTCCCATAGTTTGAAGCTTTATAAATGATTGAGATATACTCAATGCGACGAGCTTGCAACAAAATAGCCAACTTTATTTATGCTTCTTTTGTATATATAATCCATTGTTCATAGTTCTTTGCGCTCCAGTCATTGCATACTTAATAAAATTCTAAAGTTTTTGCGAGGTACTGTTGATGTACCACTTTCCCAGAACCCAACTCCTATTACAAGAGATTGTAGGAGGAACGGGGAATCTTTCAAAGATATCCCGTTTTCCGTTATTCTGTTACAAGGGAACAATAAGTCAAAAGCTATTAAACTTAACTACATGTAATTCTTTCGACGTGTTTTTGCCTTTAAATATGATAACCGGATTTATTTATAGATAATATTTAAAACAATAAATATTTCATACTATAATTACATTTAAATAGAAGCTATACAAATACTGCGACGCAAATAGCTTCAAACTCCCAGTACACGAAATCTCATTCCTGAACCCGACAAGTCACCGGCTAATTGGAATTATGTCAATGAGCTATCAATTTCAAATACGCAACCAGATCCACCCCACTCCATCCGTGCCTATTTTATAACTTTAATCTACGACCACACGAAACTATCACGGAACTGCACATTATTCATGCAATATCAGAACCTGGTTTACCGAAACTTTGAAATGTTCACGAACAGTCTGAGTACTAGCACTCGTAGATCCCAAACACACATTCGATGCATCGTTAATTATGCGAAGTCAACATAAATATTAAATATTGTAAAATATTATCGATAGATCAAAATTTTATTAAAGCTTATGTCATCATCATTCGATATACGATGCATACTGCTGGGCAGATACGTCCTCCAAAAATCTTCAATTTTATTGGTCTCTCGCCGACCGCATCCAGCGGTTTCCCACAACCTTCACCAAATCGTCGATCCACTTTATAATGGACCTTTTAGCACCAGCTTTGCCTTTCACTGGTGGTTGGTTTCTATTGTCAATGTTGGATCGTCTAGATAGCTACCACCGCAGCTCCTATTTCTAATGCCAAACATTGCTGTCTTCCGGATTGAAGGGTATAGCTAATGTAATCACTGGCGTAACCGTTTTGTCCCACTAACTAAAGCCATGTTGTTAAGGGCAAGCGTATTACTTATTATTAGGTGAATATCTCGTTCGTCGCATCGTTTCGTTGCATAAAAAAAAATTACCTCAGCTGGTACACGGATGTAACTTTAGGACCTTACTGGCTCATCAGCCGTCAACACTTCGAACTAAGCGCTGGACCCATTGTCACCAAAGCCTAGTTTAACGAAGCGTATGTAATTAAAATTATTTTATATAATACAAAAATATCTATATATTTAAAATATCGTTTGGAATAGAAAAAAAGGACATGTTATTTTTTAGTTTAGCGTTAGGTCACAGAAAGAAGGTTGCACGCTAAATTACTGAACAAGGGAGATGTCGTGACGATCCTTAGATTAACATAAAGAGCAACTATTTACCGATTATCGTTTCTGGTGGTACAATTTAAAAGCGTCCACTGTTGCTTTTCAATTTTAGTTAAATTAATCCAAAATATAACCTTAAAAATAGTAAACAAAATTACTTGTTATATATAATTATAATATTAGTAATATATCAGTTTTAATAAAACCGCTTACTAGTAAGTCATTTTAAAAGTTACTCTTTATAATCTCTAATCTATGTATATATTAAATGAAAATGGGTTTAGTCTATTCGCCAATCACTTGAAAATTAGTGAACGTATCGACACGAGACTAACACCCTTCGATGCGGAATGAATTGTAGGTAGTTGTAGGCTATTTATTTTTTTTGAATTTCATAGATTTTTCATCATTTTATTGCTAATTAACTTTAACAAACAATTTCATTTTACATAACTAATTGTTGCTGTAGAAAGTCATTTGCGGTCTAGTTTTATATTACGCTCACAAAGTGGACGGAGGACAGGTAGTATTATTAGGTTATAATATGCGTATGAAATATCGGTATTAATTTATTAATAAATATGTTATAAATAACAATCTTGCTCCTGTAACTTGTTTAGAATCATGTGAAAGAGTAGCGTGCACGCTAAAACCGTTCATCATGAAATTAATATCATGACATAGATGTCTATGTGCCGCAGGGATTCATTACCATCAAGTGAATTATCTGCTCCTTTTTCTATATTCTTTTTAACCATGAAATATTTTGACTGTTGTTTTTTTAACGAAGCTTAAAACATCGAGACGAGGAGGACGTTAACCTGATGGTAAACGGCCGGCCATAACGATAAATTTCTAGTCAAGATGTTTAGACAGCACCACAATAGCTCCTATTGAAATATAAAGTGTTTAATGTAGTTAGCCCTATATTTTCCCAGTTTAGAATAGCGGTGGTAAAAGGTTTCTACATGGTGGTAAAGGTTTCTATTTTGGAGACAGTTTAGGTGGTATCACCGCAGCACCCATTTCAAGTCATCCCTTGGAGAATACAAGGTTGAATACTCGTTTTAAAAAATATATGTAATCTTCTACTTTCTTATACGAGTGTGGTAAATAAATTTATTATCAATTTACACATTGTTAGAACGATAGTTGATCAGTGCAATGTGCCTCTTAAGGATAGTTAGTGCGGTACACTGAACTGGTTCCTGTTAGTAATTATATTTCCGGTATCTATTATTTATCACGAAGTCTTCCTTGCATTTATCGCAGTGCTGCAGGAGAGATTCTAATTCTGTTGTTTTAATTGGTCTCCTTTGTGATAAGGTTAATCTGTGTCTTGTTTTAACGGCACGATTAAGTTTATATTTAAGCTGCTGCTTAATGTCAAGACACATATATATTCCTGTATGTTTTAAAGATTTCTCAATGCATTCAATAATTTTATGTAGTTTTGTTATGTAACGTTTCTCGTGGTTACTAAAATTAAAATGTTACTACGATTTATTACTTTCAGCTCATGATGAATAATCGATTGTACTGTTAGAGGCTCATGGTTATTTAAAAGGAAGTCGCAATGAACAGCAAATTTTTTCTACGTACAAATTTGAACAAAAGCGCGCGTGCAGAAGGTCGATACATTGGTTTAATTTAAATAACTTAATGTGCCATGCGAAGATAGCTTAGGCAATCTATTTGATTATGTTTTACGTAAATTGTACCAGGTAGTTTCCCTTACATCAGCTTATAAAGTATTTAGATCCACGAATTTAGCTTAGACCTGTTGTACATTCGATTACGTATTAACTTTGTAATTAATTTGCCCATCGAATGGACGTTTTATATTTGTTTATCGATGAAAAATATAATGCATAAGGTAAAAAATTTACAAGGCTGAAATAATGTTTTCGAAAAGAAAAGTTAAGTAAGCGAAGACAGTGGCCCTGATTACAGTAAGCTTTCTTGTCATCTAAAGACTGTGAAAAGAACTGACACATTTCCATTTTCACCGTACTACTACTCTTTTTCATTTCTTCGTTGTTCAGATTGAAGGTGAACATTAGAGGTTTTAATCCTTTCCTTCTACACAATTTAATCACATCTATAGATTAATTAACTATGTACATATCAATAATAAATCATGTTCGGAATTTTCTCAAAATTCAACGCCAATGCACTGATACATATAAGAGTCATAATATTTGATATATTATTAACGTTTATCGCATACAGATTAATTAATACTTGGTTAACGATAGTCGAGTCATTTCGTAGTCTATCCGCTTTAACTCGGAACGGAAATATAAAGCTAAAATTTTACTTTGGAATGTATTAATATCGTTTATGTCACGTCACATAAACACGTTTTGCAATTATGAGAAGTAAAATCTACAAATTTTATGATTCGCTATAGAACTATATTATATAAGAACTATTTATAGTTCAGTTTTTCTTACAGTCCAAAGCTGCGAAAGCTCGGTTATATTCAGGCGTTCGGAATAAAAACCAGATGTTTGATATTTCAAGGGCTACCGATCGAAAATAAATTCATATAATCTTATGCATATGTTTTTGCTCATAGTAAAATCCAGTTTCGCGAATCCCAACATAATTTGAACCAAAAAAAAAATTACATATATTATATTATTATAAATAGCCTTAAAAATTTTAGTTGCGTTTGTATACAAATAAGCGCTTTCCCATATTCAAGGTTTTAAACGTATTAAAATAATGAGAATATAAGTGCACATGTAAAACCATTTGTGTACATGATTATTTACTTGCTTTGTCTCGTTGGTCTCACTGTCTACGCGACCATAAATAGAATCCTTAAAAAAAAACAAATTAGACTCATTACTTTAAAGTATAGCTTGTACGTAAGTTATATTCAACAAACCATACTAAAATAAAGCGCCAGAAGTTATAAAAGCGTTAGGCTAAAAGCTATAAAGGTATCACTAAAGTATAAATAAATTTGCCTTTCATTCGTATTTTCCTAAAAACAACATCCGCTCATTTAAATTAACTTAAATTCTGATTTAAAAGCTTTATAAAAACCATTGCCGTCGAACTGGTGTCTATTCGTTAATGTAACTGAGCTACCAAATGTGAAATGGGTTTTTCGTGTACCAGCTGTATCGTGTGCCGATTCGTTGTCTAATAATAGTTGATAAAAAATAAATAACCGGTAGTAATTGTGAAGATAATTAAAATCGTCAGGCGGAACTGTATTGCCGTGTTAAAAATGCAAAGCGTACTCCTGACGGTGTATTGGGAAAAAGAAAAGTTAATTTAAAAAGTTTTGAGACACTTCATTAAGGGTGTATATGAACACTATTGAACTATATGTCTAGTAAATTAAATTTCCAATTTTGTGTGTGTTGCTCGTTTTGTTTGAAACAACTACCGTTGTTCAAAAGTTATTTTTTTTTTTTTTGTATAGAGAAATTTTATAGCTAGAATATAAAAATCGGTATCGAGGCTTGCACACTTTTTTTCTGACAGTGCGGAAAGAAAAAAAACATACGGTATATCGAACGACATAGATGAGACTTAACAGTGATATAAAGTGACTCCTACAATGGGGATCAGGGTGATCCTGCTCCTCCTCGTCGTGCTGCAGTGTGCTGTTCACATCCAGTCACAGTTCTTCCGACGTAAGTATTTTTTATACTTTAATAATGTTATTGTGACATAGAGAACCGAGCAAAAAGCAAAAGCGTAGCAAGTGGAGAGGGTTGGTTTCTGCGTACCCCACTGGGAACGAGGCGTAATATATATGTATTATATGTATGTATGGAACAGAGACATAGCCCCTCACTATCGGCCTCATAAAAAGGTTCAAGTCACCCAAAACGCAATGGACAGGACTATGCTCGGAGTTTCACTGCGCGATCAAATCAGAACAGAACTAAGGTTACCGACATTTCCCAAAGGATTGCTAGACTTAAGTGGCCATTGGCAGAGCACATTGCTCGAAGGATCGACGGCCGATGGGGCAGTACAGTTCTTTAGTGGCGCCCAAGTACTGATAGACGTAATGTTGGGAGGCCTCCTACAAGGTGGACCGACGACCTGGTGAGAATCACGGGAACCCACTGGATGCGATCAATGCGAGACCGATCGATGTGGAGATCTTTCGAGGAGGCCTATGTCCAACGGTGAATGTCTATCGGCTAATGATGAATGTTAATAAAATTCATCTAGAAAATATAAAAACAGGTTCGCTTCAAGATATTTTAAAACTAACTATATTCACAATACTGTTATAATATTAATTTTATTAAAGCAACCTTTTACAAAATGCAACTCTACCTAGTAGCGTGTGAAAAGATATTAATCAGTAGGCTATACAAAAGACCTATGTCCGTCCAGCAGTGGACTTGTATCATTAAGATGATGATGACGAGTTTATATTAGTTAAATATAACAAGTAAATCTTCCATTATTAATATATGTTAGTTTATTAATGTGTTAGTATTATTAATACATTAACTTAAAAAAATGTAGTTTCCGGAATGTTTGTTTAAACTTAGAAATCCGTTTTGATTAACGAAAATTACTGCAATATTTCCTTTTGTTGTAGTACGTACGTAGTACACGACAAGTGTATTTTAAACGAATGGTAAAATTTTATTGTAAAACAGTAAAACTATAATGTAGTTAGATATTTAAGCAAATATAGCAATGGGAGAGATATAATGCTCGAAGGATTGAAAGTCAATAGTGCAGTATGGGGAAGGAGAAGGGAAAATCTGAGAAGCTGTGAGCTATGTGATCCGGTAAACGTAGCGCAGGGGGTTCCTTGTGGAATTCTTTAAGTAGTGGAAATCAAATAAAGCACACATAAAATACGATTAATTTGTCTACTGGTTAAATGTCTTACATTCAAAATCCTTTCTAAAGTCTAGTGAAAGAGAAACTCAATTAGACAAGCTCGCCTTTAGATTTTAATTTCATCATGTTTCTCGTACAGTGTGGACAAAAAGAATAAATATATAAAGAAAACAGAAATATTACATATGGTAATGATAATAGATATTCTCCGATATCCTGATTCAATTGCTGATCCGTGCTTATATCTCTTTGGTGTCGTAGATGACTTTTTTTAATACGCGAATACTATGGGCGTCGGTGATGGTGCGGCGCATGATGCTTTTAGGTACTGTGCGGAAACACTTGCAATTAGCGAGCGCGAGAACACCCGTTTCTCGATAAATTTTCAAATCCTCTCGCGCGCCTACACATCGGGTTTATGAACTTGTTGACATGAAACTCCATATGAACCTCCTCCGCGTAGGGGAAAATTGTGCTAACCGACATCGTCTATCGTTTAAACGTTCGCTTTGCTAAAGTTAAAATGGTATATAAGTGCCTTAAATGCATTTTCAGTTAGCTCAACGCACTCTCTATCAATTTACCCCCAGCTAACGTAAATTTGAGAATAGGTGAACTATAATTAAATGTAGTGTCTTTACTATTTATACACCCTCACCGCAATCAAGGTGAGAGCGTATCATATATAGAAATAGTGCATGGATAAAGCTTGATACATACATAACTCATTTAAATTATTAATTTTCTTTAACTTTCTGATTACTGTGTATAATTAGTATAAATTAATAACATAAACAGAAATCTCTTGAAAATAATACATATGATAAGAATTTTTTCAATAGCAGTTAGTATGGGAATTTGGAGATTGTAGTGAAACGAGAGCAATGTCACTTATTTGTCGCTTAGGCTGGTATCAGCTTGGAACGCACTTTTTAATTTACACATATACATATATATAAGGCTTAAAGCGTAAAGCGTTAAAGGCTTTATGTGTGTAATATGAACGAGTATATTAATACTAGTTCTCCAGCCACTTTGCCGGTTCTAATTCCCCCGCTACTGCCTTTGGTGAAAGAATTTTATTAAAACCACTATTAGTTGACCTTTAAATGGCTGAAGCAATATCTATTATCAATATATATCTATCTATCAATTCGAGTATGTAAGTGTAATAGTATCGGAGATATCGTAATGAGTTAATGGACCTCTGGGCATCTCGTAATAAATATATATATATATACTGACCGATCCCGATCGATCGATGTAAAGGTCTTTGGCAGATGTCTATGTTCAGCAGTAGACATCTATCGGCCGATGATCATGATATATATTTGTGTATATATATATATATATAGACTAAAGAATACTTGTCATCCACCATACCGAATTTGGTTAGAACGATAGTTACTAACTATTTAACTCTGTTAAATCACTCTCAGAATAATAAGAGCTGTTATTCAGTTAACCATTGGTTATAACAATCGGCTTTAACTGAGCGATGGTATGACTAACCAACGTCGTTAATATTTATTTTATAACCGTCTCATTTTTTCTTTTTTACTTTATTTCATTACATCGTGAGAACTGAGACTCATCTGGTTATGCTGACAATTTATTTTTTCATGCGTACATCTTTATCATAGCATTATAATCATATTAAGAACGGAACTACTTATTTTAGAAGATAACTGAAGAATGAAAAGAATATAAATGAAGGTAAGAAGTTAAATTGATTGTTACCTTTGTTTTATATCTGACAAAAAGTGTTTACATGAAATATAGTTATATTACCTAACATTATTGCTATTAAATAGTCTGAAAGTCAATTTAGTTTTGATGTATTTGTTTATTGAAACAAGATTTTTTCTTTCTAAGTATTGCCAATTTAATCATGTTTATTTACTTACATGACGGGGTAGCTTGCTTACAACGTTATTTCTCTGGGGGCATGTTTAATCATATCGCCCCCTTAGTTTATTGTTGATATGATTGCAGTTTTTAATTTGTATTTTCTACACAATTGTACAGTTCTAACACGGGACGTATGAGACGGGATTGGAAGAGGCGTGAGGAGTTTTTTTTTTTAAATCGCCACAAGCATTATTGTTTCTACACTAAATGTTTCTAAACTATAACATATGATACTACTACTGCTTATATAGTAAACGGTCATAGATCCTTTGGTCATTTAATAGGGTCAAATTATGGAGTGTTATTTATATATCTATAATATATATTTCTGGTGAACAGATTTAGACAGCTGTATCTCTTTACAAACTCTATGGCCCGAAGAGGCGGAGCATAATCATGCACAGCAAGCGGACCAATCTCGCCGCAAAACAATATAATTGTTTCTTCTTGTACGAATTTGTCCCGACCCGGGTTACAACCGACGACCGCTCGTAAATTTGCCTATAAAAACGCTATTGCTTTTTTCAACGAACATGTTTAAGCACAGTTTATCGTTTATATCTCGTGTTGTTTTTTTTTTCTTAAAAAAAATCATTGTTAAAGCTTTTGTAAATATGATCAATGAAAAAACTAACACTAAAATAACGCTATGCTTTTGACCATTGCTAGATTACTATTGCCGGGGACCGTCTTGATGAGTACCATCGCCATTTGTGCTGCCAATGAGTGGTGTGCAAATACTACTGTGTTCCGGTTTCAAAGTAGCTGTACCTAGCAAAATTACTGATGCAGCGAGGCCTAACGTTATACATCTGAAGGTGGCAACTATGTACACTATCGTAACACCACAGTATTATGGATAGGCGTATCACTTGCCATTCTCACTCATTTATTCCGTTAGTGGAATAAGGAATAAATGATAATTAGCAGCAGTCCAAAAATCTGATCGCATAAAACACATCGCAGTGTCTGCAATAATCAAGACTTCTATTCTGTCAGTCAATTAGAAATCAGTACCTTAATGTAGGAGGCTTAGGAGGTTTAAGGGATCCCGCACAACAACTTACAGAACCCAAGCCAATCTCACCTGCTCGTTGTGCACCCTGCTAATCAACAAATAAGGCTTTGTCTCCCACCAACCCGCATTGGGCCAGCGTGGTGGGAAATCGTCCAAGTCTTCACATAGTCCCTCTCCAATCTTGTGGTAATTTGGTGGAGACCTATATCGAACAGTGGACTTCTATCGTCTGGTGATGATGAGGATGATGATGACATTAATAGAAACTTTAAAATTTAATCACTTATTTTACTGTATATTCGTTAACGACTGACTGAAGGTAAGTAGATAATTCATTCCGGGACATATAAACATATTCATATAAGAGTATTAAAACCAACATCTTCGTAACTAATATTAGGTTATTATTTAATTCAGTACTTTTTAAGTGTATTTTTAAAACAATGGCTGCTTCGTAAAATTTTTGTACGTAAAGAGGCCGTCAGTAGCTTACGGCTGGAACTTCTCGTTTCTAAAGTAAATTTTTAATACTACTATTTCATACAAAACTCAAAAATAAGTAAAGACGCTGCTAGTCCACACTTATATCAATATTTATTGTATTGATGATATCTTTAGGGTTTTGATTATCGATTTATCCACAATTTTATAGTATCCTATAGGAAATTTAAATGCTGCACGCGTACGTCGATGCTAACGATCCTTCAGTGTTTCATATTTAGCGAAGTGACGATAGTCGGTCACGAGGTATTTGATCGGTTCAGGCGAAGCTTTTAAATATTCATCGACCCTTTGTGATACTTAATATTTACTGCAAAACAGCTGATTTTTCAATAATACCATCAATGGGACCCCCGCCGCTTGAGATTCGAGTGCACATAACTAATATCGTACAGCGTTGGTGATAGCTTATGCAAACGTTTTTATTTTTTGTAACTTAGTTTAGACAAGAGCTTGACTACGTTTTATTTACCAAGTGGCATTATGATCTTAACTTCTCTTTAACTACTATTTTGTATATGAAAGACGCTATCATCATATTGTTAATTTGTGCAGTTATTGTAATATATTACGCCCAAAGCTTCGGGTATAAAAATAGCCCAGCAGAGATGAGTACTAATCTATTCTGGTGGTTGAACAAGCGATATAAAAATATTTTAAAAACGTTGTAAAGCTGGATTTACAACGTAGAATGAAAGCATGACTATTTTACACATTTGACGATATGATTTTAGCAAATCACTAAATCCGACACTCAAATGGGGACTATGTACTTATTAATTTCGCTAACATTACCTATTAACAAAACATCAAAACGCGTCTATACCTCGCATAGAATATCAGAGATAGCAACACAAACGATGAAGCTAATGCTTTTATTATGATGGTAATGTATGCATTCCGAGGCTTCTAATTTTTACCAAACGACCCGCCGTTTCACGAAAGATTAACCACCGTCTTGATATTATTAACATTACACAAGGCTTCAGCTACAGCGGCATTCGCAAACCTGAAATTTTAATATAGTAACAAGTTAATAATCCTCGAATAGAGATTTCAGAAATTATCTCCTTCTGGGATATTATTCATTCAAGTTATTAATTTATGAAGAATTTTAAAAGGATTCTATTAGTTTGACTACTTGTATTATCAAAGTTAAACACTGTAAGCTCATTTAAACTATTTATAAATGGATCGTGGAACCTTTTATTGATATTATTAACTCATAGAAATAACAATAGGTGGTTCTAGCGTATTAATATACCATAGCGATTAAAGGCTATGCAAAATTCTGTGAACAAAATCTCTTTCATACTCTACTGTTATGTATATAGGTCCAATAATAAGGCGAAGTTTTGCATATTTTATCAATCGCCATTGTTAACAGCTCCCACAAACGATATACAAATAAGTGGGACCCCGCTGTATTTATTAAGATCCTGTCTCGCTTTGTGGTCTCGTATTTAATAAATTCAAATCGTGTGTTGTGATATTTATTGTTTGACTAGTTATCATACCCTTACTTTACTTTTGAATTACCGCTAAGAAATTTCGAGTGAGATTTTTTGTGATGCACCGAACAATGAGCCCGTTTAAAGTCATGATATGATACAGCGTTTTAGTATCGATTGTGATCGTTACAATACATAACTGGATTGTGACGAGAGCATCTATTCATTATCTAATCGAAAGAATTTTTTTGTTCACGTATTATAAAGTTTAGTGATAAAAACGGTTTCCTTGTCCTACCCGTATCGAACGTTTTCCGAACTTCGCCTGATCATTGGTCCATCTTGTAGATAGTTCCTCAGCACTGCAGCTGCAGTGCTGAGGAACTATCTACAAGATGGACTAGCTAGCTAGCTATACCACTAGCTTCTTTACACTATTATAACATACTCTGAGTTAGTTATGTTAAGAAATCAAATAAACTAATAACGAATAGATTGTTTAGAAATAGATAAATATACTTTCAATCAACAAACTATGGATTTGAACCCATGTTATCAAATTAATAATTGTTCTCGCAGAATGGGCTATAATTTCAAATTTGCTTTCTGCTAAAAAGTAAATTTGTCTAAAGCAACACAAATAGTATGAGCAGCATCTTATAAGCAAAAAAAATATCATAAATCAAGTAAGATCTAAAGGTATCCGTGTCCGTACATTGCTCATAGTGACGACAGCGTCTACACGTCGAGAGAATACAAATAGGAACAAAAATATAACTTATGAGTTTTTAACATTTACATAAATCGAAATACACTTAGATCCAAACCATAATCAAGATAAATTGAAGAGATCGCCTGCATGTATTTAATTTAACATAAAGTTAAAAAGATGTTTGAACTACTTCTCACACAAAGTTGGAAAGTTCAACTAAAACTTATCATAGTTATGACAAAAAGTATCGCGTGCCTGTGGTTGAAATTGTACCATGGATATGTCTTTTTGTTCTGCTTTTTTTTATCTCTTTTTTTTTTGTGATATTTTAACGTTGCTGTGGGATATGTTGTAAAAGATTGTCTGAAACCACGATTACTTAAAATATGGATTGGAAGTATGCCCAATAAAGTATTCCTTACTTTTGAAGCAATCTCGCAAAACTAAATATCTCGGTTTCTATCGGGATTATTGAATTGTTTATTACCTCGAAGGTTCAAGTACTTAACATCACCTGTAATCACTGGTGAGCTGTGACAGATGTCCTGACATCACGGAGTGTCTACAGCTTTCTAATTATTGTTTGTTGTCCGATCTACTCAGAATGAGCTTCGAGTCTTAAGCATGGTTATTAATTTAATTTTATTAATTATGGTATTCCTTGAAATACCCAAGTATCGTCTCTAGTAAAACTAAAATATATTTTCAATATCCTTGCGAATCCTCTTTGGTAAAAATTGGTATTCATTTGAAGAATTTGTGGTCTATCAAATCTGATGGAATTTTAGTGTTGTCAATAAAAATGTTAAGATTTAGTCCTATTAAGTTATTCACGTAAATGCAAGAAGATATATTAGGTTGGGGAAAATGAAATCCATTATTTTTTCGGTAGATGGCTGTAGTGATAAATTTCTCGTAAAGTCAGTCGATCAAACAGTTTCAGATTTATGCTCGTTGGAAAGATGACATTTCGCAGTAAAAAAATTCTTTTGCTGTTTTTTGTTTGGTGCATTCAATTGTGAGTTACAGGGTGTTAAAAATGGAAGTGAACAAAGAGAAAATTCGGTACATTTTAAAGTTTTTCTTTGACAAAGGCGAAAATGCAAGCCAGGCGGCTAAAATTGTGAATGGTGTTTATGGACCCGATACTGTAACAGCCTATTATGTGCAATTTTGGTTTCGTAGATTCCGTTCAGGAATTTTTGATGTTAAAGATGCACCTCGCACAGGTAGGCCGGTCGCCGAAAATGTCGATAAAATCGGAGAAATGATCGAAGTTAACCGGCATGTTAGCAGTCGTAACATCGCCCAGGAGCTAAAAACGGACCACAAAACAGTTTTAAACCATTTACACAAAGCTGGATTCAAAAAGAAGCTCGATGTTTAGGTGCCACACCAATTAACAGAAAAAACATGATGCATCGAATTTCCATCTGCGAAGCCTTGGCCAAACGGAATGAGATAGACCCATTTCTTAAACGGATGGTGACTGGAGATGAGAAATGGATCACATACGATAACCCTGTGCGAAAACGATCATGGTCAAAGAGCGGTGAAGCACCTCAAACGGCCAGGAAGGTTCTGCTGTGCATTTGGTGGGACTGGAAGGGAATTATTTATTATGAGTTGTTTCCATATGGCCAAGCACTAAATTCTGATCTCTACTGTCAACAACTGGACCGTTTAAAGATAGCAATTGACCAGAAACGGCCAGAGTTGGCCAACAGGAGAGGTGTCGTGTTCCACCAGGACAACACTAGGCCACACACGTCTACAGTGACTCGCCAGAAACTTCGGGAGCTTGGTTGGGAAGTTTTAATGTATCCGCCATACAGTCCGGACTTGGCACCAAGCGATTACCATCTTTTTCTTGCATTACAAAATTTCTTTAGTGATAAAAAATTGGCATCTAGGGAAGATTGTGAAAATCGGCTACTAGAGTTTTTTGCAAATAGAGACCAGGACTTCTACGAGAGAGGCATTATAAAGTTACCTTTAAAATGGCAACAAATCATAGAACAAAACGGTGCATATTTGACCCAAATCGGACAATCCGAAGCATGTTAAATAAAGTCCTGAAGTTCATATAAAAATAATGGATTTCTTTTTCCCCAACCTATTATTATAAAAGATATTTAGAACTGCAATACATCAGTTAATAATATGCTTATAGATATTTATTTGTTTTAACATCGAAGCAGCAACTGCAATATTTTCGTATAACAATCAATTGTCATACAACTTCGCTCTGAACGTTCCAGTTCGAAACAACTCGAAATCTTTTGGTACTAAAGAAGTGGTCAGGTCACGAAGGAGTCGCGGGGACAATTCGGTAATAAGGGAAAGCCTGTGCCTGGTGCAGCATCGTCTAAACATTGCTCGAATTATTCACAACCTATCTTTACTTTGTTTAACTGAAATACTTTTTCTCTTCTCTTCATACATAATTATAAAAAGTTTATATTTATATACACTTTGGTGCCACTGGAACTGTCGTTTTCCTCTTGCTGCATACGTTTGTTCAACGAAATAAAACAGTTTTCATTTTATTATATAATCATATATTTCTTAATTTCCTTTCCCAATGTATGCAGTTTCTCAAGTAGCGGAGCTTGTTTATTATTGAGCTCTCGATCTCTCAAAAATCGACGTCAGCTCTACTTCGGGGAATGTGTACAAATTAGGTTTCGTTGGCATTCTCGTGTCATAACAATGTTTATTAAAAGCTTTCGGAGGTTGTACCGCGAGATTCCTCGTGCCGCTAAAACGTAGCCGTAAGTGTTGTGCCTGCGTAACATATGTAAAAACCTAAACAATTGTGTGAGTGAAGTAGTAGGAAAATATATTTATTTTCAAACTCTACCTTTTTTGTATTCAATTGTATCAATTAATTTATTTTAAACCTAATTGAAATGACTAATTAAAGTATTTACTCAAACTGTCACATTCATTATTCATTTTATTTGCACGATCGTTTATTACTGAAGTGTATAAAAATACTGACAAGTATCAGAGCGGTTTTCTCTTACTGTGATCATACTTTTTTTTTAAAAAAAAAAATACATCTATATACATATATATAATAACATAGAGTATTGCCGTGAAATTTAATAAACTATTTGCTAAAAAAAAACCAGCGTGGTGACTATGGCCCAATCGCCCTCATATTGAGGGTAGGCCTGTGCCCCAGCAGTGGGGACGTAAATGGGCTGTTATTACAAAAAAAAAATTATACTTGAAAATGTTAAATTCAAGGAATTTTAATATTACGTCGTAGTTTTCAATCTTTATGATCTAATATTACATTTGCGACTACGCTTATCAATAATGGGGATGAGTGCCCTATGAACATAAATACACAGATTCCAGATACACCGGGTTAATGTTAAAAGTAACTCCATTTAATACGTACTCAATCGATCGTGAAACCGCCAACCATATAAATTATGCACTGACACTGACAACATTTACTTAAATAAGTTGACGCTAATATATTCCATGATCAACTCGGTTCAGTAATTTCTTCAGACGCCGCTATTAATGAAATTAATAAACTGCTATATCTTTTCAGACTTAGGAGTTCTTGTTAGTTTAGTTTCTTGCGAAGGCTTCTTAATCTTAGAAGTTTATTACATGAAAAACTGTAAAAAATAAAAACCGTAGAAATTAGTTTATAAACTATAATAATGTCATGTGGTAAAATCTTCATGGTGGCCGCATTCCGTTAGACTTAAGGCCCTCCATAAAGTGGTTATATCGTTTAAGAATATTAAGTAATCAGATACTGATGGTAGGTATCAGTTGCCGGAGACAGTCAAGGTAGATACCACCGCAGCTCCTATTCATGCCGCCAAACAGTAGTGCGCAAACATTACTGTGTTCCGGATTACAGGTGTACTAGTTGTAGCTAGTAAAGTTACTGGGGTAACGAGACTTAATATTCTAAGTCTCAAGGCGATGGGCGCTAAGTGGTGCAATGTACACTATCCTAACTAGCGCCACGTTGTACTGTAACTGTATACATGTATCACTTACCATCAACGTTGCACACGTCTCGTCGCTTTGTTGAATAAAAAAAATATTAAGTTTAACTTTATTAATTTTTGAGAGGTTAAAACAAACCCGCGACTATCTTTGCTATATTTGCAAGTATAGTATTTATATACAAATTTCGTAAATATGTGTATGTCTACTTGATAAACACATAAGCGGTTGCACAAGTTTCTAACAAATAGCTTAAATAGTTATGAAAAGCTTTTGAAGTGTCTTTTTTTAATTTTAAATCTGAGCGTTTAAGTTTACTTACCACTCCATACTACCTGCATACTCTTAAACTTAACGTTAACCTATTTGGTATACCAGGATAAGTATATCACGTAGAGTAGGCGACGCCTGAATTTTAAATATTGTGGAGGTGTTTCAGAAAATGTTTATGCTTAGGAAAAAGTGTTAGGAAAATCCCGTGAAAAGGCAGTTTTTTTATGCTCCTTTATTGTCGGATTACGAATATGCTACTTGTTTGTATGACTTGTACGTGATCAAAGCGCGGTGTAGAGCTTATTTTGTTCATTGTATTATATCATTCCAAACATATATTCTAAGTAAAAGCAAAAGAATGGTGACATTTTAATTAAAATATTTAAGGATTAATTCATTTTTATGGATTCTATGGAAATCCTAAGAACGTATTTTATTAAATATAATGAAATTCCTAAAAAGGGTATAAATCTATTTTTATTAATTTAATCTAGCATCCTGACATCTAGCGAGTTTGCAGTTATTTATTATTTTACGATTACTTCGACGTTGTTATGTAGTGTATAGTTGAAGTAATAGATGGCGCTTTTTTAAACACAATTCATCTAAATCGATAAGATGATATAAGTCATATTTTTTCAAAGTAACAATAAATAAAACATAAAATTTAATAGTTGTTCTCATTCAACTATAAATTATTGTTATGCTGTGCTCGTTTGATGTATTATAATAGGGACGAATGTTTGCACGTACAAAATAAATATTGGTTAAGGGAAAGGCAAATAAGGATGATTATAATGATGATAAAGTCATGGTTAAAAAAATTGAGTATTAATATTGAAAAAATGATAAACATGTGCGCGTCAAGTAATTATTGTATGAGAATTTAGATATGCTTTAACTTTATTTTTGTTTGTTACAGAAACATGTGGGGCGGATGACTTCCGTTGTAATAACGGCCAATGCATCGAAAGTTCCCGTCGCTGTGATCACGTTGTTGACTGCTCAAATGAAGAAGATGAACAAAACTGCGGTATTTAATGATTTAATAAATAAGATCGTGTGCATTGAAATATTGCTAAAGGCTAAACAAAACAAAATTTGTTCACAATAACAAATTCAAAGTAATAATGTATGTAACCTCTCAAATATATCTACCTATTGTATGGTAAATAAACAATATTTTTGATCTATTATTTAGTTTGCCGACCGGATGAGTTCCGTTGCGAGTCCGATGGTTTCTGCATTGAGGGCAGAAAGCGTTGTGACGGTGTCCCTCATTGCAATGACAACTCCGACGAATTAAATTGTGGTAAGTTATAGACTAATCCATCTACATATATAAATAAAACAGCTTTACCGCTCTTAATAACATTTGATTTTTGCTTCTAATGCACCCCCTCATCGGACCGGTAAGTTTTCCGTAAGTTCAATTGGACGGGCGAGCATGTGTGTCACAATAGCGGGAAATTTCTTTGCAAGGACGGAAGTTGTATTTCAATTTTACTACGTTGCGATGGTTTTAAGGATTGCATTAAGGACGGTAGCGATGAAATAGGATGTCGTAAGTATGAAATTAACTCACAGCGACTTAAAATCGATGTAAAGAGAAATATTGTAAATAGCAAATGCTAATGAACTTTTCATCAATCCAACTAATTTCTAATTATATATTTATTTATTTTCTTCTCTTATACATATAATCATCAATACAAATAACTACATTGAATTACACAATTGAAATAAAACTATTTATATATATATATACATATATATGATTAACAATATATTGAACAACAGTTACAAGTTATTTGATCAAAGAAGTTTTTTGCTCAATTTTAAATTCATCGATTTTAAACCTGTACGAAACCATTATTGGGTGTGTATTGTTAGTGATATTTATTACAATAACCAAATGTATAATAAGCATGCGGCCCGGACTCTTGGCAATGTGACTTTGGGAGCTGCATCAAAAGAAATAAACGCTGCGATGGTCGAGTGGATTGTCCAACTGATAGATCGGACGAAAGAAATTGCTTCGGTAATGAACGTTCTTATAATATGTAGAAAGTTCACATTTTTAGTATCAATCTATCATCACTTTTAAGTTTGTTAGATGATATATACATAACATAATTTTCTTATCGATTTGAAAATTGATAAGAAAGATTGTGAGGGTGTAATGAGATTGTTATCATAAAAAACATATACAAATACCATGGAAAATTATTCCTTGATACAATTTAATAAATGGCTTTGCATGAATTTCCAGCAAGTGGATTCTTTACATGCAGAAACGGGAAGATATTACCACAGAGTAAGAGATGTAATCGCCAATATGATTGCGAGCCGGGTGATTATTCAGATGAACAATATTGTCGTAAGTTCATTAAATAAAGAAGCCTGTTACTTCTTGTCAAACTTTTCGGAAGTTTATTTCCTTTAAACTTTCTTCACTGTCTCCGCTCGTTTCGTTACACTATCCTGATTCTTTTCTCCTTTTCAATCTTCCTCTATTTTATTCTTTTTAATCAGATAGCAGGAAATGTTGATGTTTGCAGTTGTATCTTTCTAATAGTTGCATTTTTATTGCATTCCAACTTGAATAGGACTTGTAGTTGCTAATGGATTCCGGTTTATCTTTTTTGAAAATCTTTTGTTGACAACCTTTTGTTTTCTTTTACCGGTCAGCATGTGGTGACAACGACTTCATATGTGACAATGGGCACTGCATTCCTGCATCCAAACATTGTGACAGAACGCATGACTGTCAGGATCGTTCAGACGAACGCGGTTGCACCTACGGTTTGATTATTTTATAGACCTTGCTCTATTCTGTTTTTGGTTAAAAACGGTCTAGGTTTTTTTTTTTTTAAACAATATCCTGAGAAATACATAGATGGGAATTAAATTTTGTACAGTTAAAATAATATAGGCATATTTATTCCCCTAAACGCATTAACGTAATTAATGCTTTTCTGTATTAACATTGATAAATATATTATTATCTGTAGCTATTACTTGAATCGATCATTTAAAATCTAGCGATGCTAATGTTATTCAATAGTTATTTTATTTTTAATACATAACCATAGAGTTTATTATTCGCATTAAGCTTCAGATACCTTGCAAATGTTTTTGGTTATGGTTTGTGCATTATATATTACTATGGCAGGCACAATATGCATGGCTTATGAATATAAATGCTCGAGCGGACAATGCGTGCTGGCTGATTCCTGGTGCAATGGAACAAAGGAGTGCGATGATGGTTCTGACGAAAGAGGCTGTCCGTGTAAAAGGGATCAGTTCGAATGTAGGGATGGTACTTGTATTAATATCTCTATGAGATGTAACGGCATAGAAGACTGCCGTCCACGCGGGGAAGACGAATTTAATTGCGGTAAGTAATGTATTATCGTGTTGTAAAGTGGAATAATTCTGGACTCTTTCTTGTCGTTTTCGCCTTCTGTCGAACTATCGTAGCATAGGTGCAAGTTCGAAACTAGAAGCTATTAATAGCTACAAAAGGGAATTCTTATTATAATTACGCTTGCTTTTAATGCTTGCGTTACTAATCGCATGATCTTTTTCTAATAACAACCTTATTAATTAGTAGTAGTTATTTCTTATAACAATATGTACCTATCATCACCTTCATTGAAGTAGTTGCACTATTACTGTGTGGCTAGTAAATATTTTTATCGTTTTTAATTGTGTGATTATCCGATTTGATGTTTCTATGACTTTCGACTTTTCGATATAACTCCTGATATGGTAATAAATAATAAAAAAAATTCGTACCTATTAGACGTTATATCGTCCTTGTTATTCCAGCCTATTGGGGTCCACGAAGTGTATGTCGTTTGGAAATACGAAATCTGTCACTTAAACTTATATAACTTTAATTATTATTATTAATTGAATGTTATTTTTAATCAATGCTTTAGGTGCTCCCCGTTGTCCGCCTGACAGCTTCACCTGCAATGCGGGCTCGAGCATTCCGTGTGCTAAACGTTGCGACGGTAGGCAGGAATGTGACGGCGGTGAAGATGAAGAGAAATGCATTGGTAATTTGAAACATTATCATTTTAGTACCGTTTTCTTTCCCCTTCGACACAAAAAAGTAGTGACGTTCATCTGTTTGTTGCGTCGTAGCTTAAAAAGTGGTTAAACACTTGAACGGAATTGTGTACCTTAGATTGTAAAGGTAATTGATGTCGCAAAAGTTTGTCTGTTCGTAATATTGTTGAGTAATTTTGTTACCCTTAAATAATTAATAGTAATATAAATAATTTTGTTATGATAAAAATCATTCCTTTTGTAATTGCACAATGTTAAATCAAGTAGACAAACTAGCCTTATTTTGAACTTAATGTGGCATGCCTGCGGTATTTCCTATTGTCGATGATTATTAGAGTTTAGAGAGCTCCAGCTCCATCTCTTCGTAGGAACACAAATTTAACATGCGACAGTGTTCCTTCATAATCCTTGTGTCCTATGTAAGATATTCCTTCAAAAATAAAAAAAAAACGATTTTGATTTAACTTAATACTTAAGTTTTATGTAGTTTTACATTGTGTTAAGTTGTTTTCTAACACAACTGTGCCTTTTGCGATTTCTTACCTAGTATGCTATGCGATTGAAATAAAACAAATGTAAGGTGTAAAAAGCTATAGACAAATTAACAGAAAATATATATTTTTTTTAATACAAGTTAAAACTGATTTCATAGTGGTTATGGCCAAATGAAATATATTAGCGAATTGATTGTTTTCCTCTAATATGCTCATGCGATTTCGTAGCAGATTACAAGGTTAGCACTGAGCGATGCGGTGTACATATATATATATATAAATATATATTTTATGATTCACTTTTGACTGGTGTTTATTTTAAGAATGCAGTCACGAGTGCGACGGCAGATGCATAGAAGATCAACACATTTGCAATGGGGTAGTTGATTGTAAAGACGGATCAGACGAACTCTCGTGTTCAACTTGCGACGGCCCTAACGACTTCAGGTAAAGAAAAAACTATTTAAAGCCGTGCTTGAACTTTAAGCGGTAAGCGCGAAGATGTATGTCTGAAGCGATAATTGTGCAATCTAATTGAACTGCTTAGCATAAAATGTTACAGCTGTGCGATCTGCTTGCGACTATCATTCGATCGCAACGATCTATCATGACAATCTCGATTTTCTCGTAGATGTTCGAACGGCGAATGTATAAACATCGCACACCGCTGCAACGGACTGTCCGACTGTGCCGACTGGAGCGATGAGATGCATTGCAACGACACTGTACCACCCAAAGGTAAAAAAAATATATATAAATAAAGAACTAATTTAATACTATCTGATATTATTTCGCGCCACTATCAATTCCTAATGCTTATTTGCAGGCGAGTGCAATGAAAACCAATTTCCGTGTGAAGATGGTACCTGCATCGATATTCAATTCTTCTGTGATAAGCATTACGATTGTATTGATGGTTCAGACGAATCCAATTGCCGTAAGTTGTATAAATATTATGAAAGATATTTCATACGTTTGAAACATAACTTTTGTTATGTACAAAAAAGTTAAAGTAGTTGTTATTCGTTGTCGGTGGTGAACGCGAACTGTGCGTCATATCTGATATATTAAAGCTTAGATCAATTTGCATCGATATATTGCTTTGTTGTTTATGATGTTAGTGAAATAAATCGATCCAATATTTACGAGGGTACAGGATCAGCTAACTTACGGTCACGGGAGTTGTAGTGAAAGTTCCCTTCGTCGTAGAAACCACTTCTTATTCTTCATGTATTTATCAAATAGAGACGTTCATTGAATTGGTATTTATTTTGTAATTAATAGGCGTTAGTAATAGTAAGCTCAAACTTTAATACATTGAACAAATAATGAGATAAAAGAAATTTCGTCCGCAATTTAAAGGAAGTATAATGTTTTAATTTAGATCCAGCACAACTTTGGCCATTTTAATACTAAATGTGCCAATCACAATGCACAAAATCGCTTTGTTGCACTGCAATACAGAACTTATCGATTGCACTACTTACAAGCTTTATCTACTTTACAAAAGCACCGTTATTACTAAAGAAATATTTCATTAAGCAATTCGCCTTTAGTGAAACACTAGCACTTACACAATATTTAATATAACTCTCGCTTTTGAATTATCCTTGACGTTGTTATAACTTTAAATTTGTACGGGACATTTAAAAAGCGATCGTGAACTATATGGCTCATCAGCAGGTACGCTACACTCATTCTAAATCTATTTGGGGAGGCACCTCTCTTGCAGGGCGTTAGTGGTGTTATAGTTGATGGTGTTGTTATGTATAAGATTTAAGTGTAGCTACTGTACAGCCCGGAATGTGATGCTGCCAACGTCCACCTCACCACCGTGCCACGAATCCGAATTCACGTGTTACGACGGCCGTTGCATACCGCACTCACGACGATGCGACAATATTTACGATTGCTCGGACTTCTCCGACGAACAAAAATGTTACCACTCTGGTACAAATAAATTAATATAACCCTTGATAATGGAATGTTGTATGCGTGTGTAAACACCATTTGTTACTGTTGATTATACCAGTGTATATGTCTTCGTAAAGTTTATTTTGCTCATCGTCGTACCCAAGTCCGTTTGCAATCCATTCGGCTGCTATTACCAGCTAATATTGACATAGATACTAATTATTGTTAGTGGTTATTCAAGTAGTTGATAATAATTACAATGCATTAATGATTTAACTTCATAAATGACCTATTCTAGTAGAAAGTTTTTGTAATTTTCGCATGCGTTTATACATGTTCTATTATATATGTAGATGGTTCTAATTATTTTATATTAATTTATTTCTGTGCAAAATGGCTAATTTAGATTTCTTTGTAGAGTATATAGGCTAGTCTATGTTTATTACCCTTATCTTCATAGTAATTGCTTTTATTAATTTTAGTAGTATTTGATTCATAATTCCTGGTAAATGCTTCATCAACGTATGCTATTATCGTTATTTTCTATAGGTACGAATTTGAAAGAATACTATAATAATATATTGGGCTTAATTCAATTTAATGTTATATGTTTTAGGATGTGACAATAACCAATGGCAATGCTTGAATGGGCAGTGCATTTCGATGGAGTTACGTTGCGACAGTTATAACGACTGCTCCGACGCTTCGGATGAAACAAATTGTGTCACTACCTTTTCTCCACTATTTCAATCCCCCTTAACAACGACCCGATCCCCATTGCCGTCCACATTCGCACCCACTACGAACCCATACGAATACACAACGAGTCTACCTGCCAGCGATGACTTTACGTCTGCTCAACCGGCAAATGGTCCACTAAGTTCGTCAGGAGGTATAATTATATTGTTTTTTTTTTTATCAGTATCTTAAAACGAAATTAATGTATATCATTTGTATATTATTATGTTCTCAATGGATTCCTTTAAAATAATTTCAACTTTTCTAATGTAACATGCGTGAGAAGAGGTTTGTAAGTACTGTGTAGACATATACGAACATTATATAGTGTGGTATGAGTGCTGTGCAATAAGTTTAAATGTACAATTTGATGCGGTGATGATGACTATAGTTGAGCAAGGCAAGGGTTAGTTTACGATTGGCTTATGGGTGTGCAAAATTTTTAAATATAGATGGGTGCGCCCCGAATCAGTGGCGATGCGAAAATGGGCCTTGCATTGAATCACAACGACGATGCGACGGTCGCGTGGACTGTCCGCGCGACAGCAGCGACGAGCTAGACTGTCCGTTCGACAGTAAGATCAACACAACAATGTTTAAATTATAATCAATTAAAAGTGTCTAAACCGATTAAACGCTTAAAACACACACACACGAGGCTATTTTTAAAACATTACTATATTAACAGCAGATTAATATCAATATATGAAATACTAAACAACAATAACATACTGATGCGGAAGTAAAACAGTAGATATTTAATATGAAGTAATGAAAATAACCTAGATTTTATTTTAACTGAAAAAAGTATAGGTAATGTGTTTTACATGCGTACAATAATTAAAAATTTAAGTTAATTTAAGTGAATACACTGGACCTCTGTATTCCGATTTAAGGTGATTACGAGCTTATCAGTAAATTGATAACATATATTAATAATCTTAACCAGACTCTAATCTACCTTTGTTCGTTATTTATTTCGCGAAGCTTTTTGTTTTATTAATTATAACTAACTAGGTGATGTTATATTCTACGATATTGACTTAAGTCATTAATATCGTAACGTGTAACCTATTAATATATATAATTTTAGTTCCGAACGATTTGTAAGTAACCCACACCTGCTACCATTAATATGGGGGGAGTTTTATTATTTCATTTGTCTCGTACAATTAAATATTTTTTATTCCAGGACGCGACTACACCTTGTTGCTCCTTAAAACTTATCCTGAAGGACAGAATATACGAAACGGTAAGAATTTTTTTTTTTTTTTTTAACCGCAGTCTTTGTAATTAATGCCATAATAATTCTATGTAGCGATACAGGTGAGTTTATGACGTATGAAATATATTCAATTGGCGTTACTTTTCAAATGAACAGTGCGTGTATATAATTATTTCTAGATAAAAATACTCAGCGATTTACATACTAGGCGGCAGTAATAAACCTAGTGTTTGTTTGTTTTTAAATCAGATTAGTTTTCACATATTAACTACTATACCTTACTAGTATTCTACTGGTAATCGAATGATAACTTATATAATTATACCTGAAACATATACTCGTAGATATCCTATCATATATATACAATAAGTTTTATTATTTAATAATAAAATGTAACGAATTGGGTTTCATACATATCTGTGATTAGTTCAAATAGGTAATTTATGTGATTTTATGTGGAAAGTATGTACAAAGTACGTAGTACCAGTTTCTATACGTAAGCATTCTCTATCCCTTTGACTGTTACATTATCTGTTAAATTTCAATAAAATAATCTATCTATAAACAAATATTATATCAATTTAACTAAATTTTGCTATTTTTCTTTGAAATTTATATTTGGTGGTGGATACAGCGGACAAAACTAGGTATTTGTAATAATAACTAAAGATATTTATATTGTGTCAAGTACTTCTTATTAATAATTTGAGTTATTTCTTTCATGGTGGTGGACCAGTCTTCGCTGGTGAGTTTGTGTGTCTAAGATTTTTGGGTGCTATTTGGGTTTTACTCATTGACTTTTTTTTCATTTATCGATATCCAATCATGTTTTTTTTTTTTAAAAAAAAATAATGTTATCACGGAAAACACTCTATTTCATCCATTTGCATTATAGTTAATTTTAGGTTTTGTTTTTTTTTTGCTAAAATTACAATTATTGCTTTATCTTCAACTTAAACAGTATACTAGTCTTGCATATTACGTGAGAAAATTCATTTAAAAAGCATGAAATCAAAATATATTAAGAACTTCACGGACTTCATCGTAAACAGTAACACAAAGTTCAATGTTTGTTTGAGAGAATTGCATTGAACTTAAGTTTCATAATTTTTAAAATTAGGTACTGTTCTTCAACGCCTGACATATATATATTTTAATTTTCATATCTTAAAAAAAAAGTAGATATACAACTACAGATCAAGGTAAAAATATATTATCTAACCGGCGATTTAAATTTGTTATCACACAGCATGAGTTCATTAAAGTTTCTTGTATATTTATTTTATGTCTATTGCCATTATTAAAAACATTAAAAGTTCAGTTTAATTAATTTAACTGGTATTGTTTTTTATAACTGGTGTGATTGGCATTAACAGTGTTGACAGTTAACCGATTTAAACTGTGGTGGTGCAAAACCGCTGTTATTTACTTTACTAAGTTTGTATACGTTCGTGTTATATCTTGTAAGAAAATCATGCATATATAATTTATAAGCACTTGTGTGAAATATAGATATATATATATAAAATTGTCTGGGGCATATAATAAAAATTTAAATGGTGCTTTAAAAAGCGTGTGACGTACAAATTTGTTCCAATTACTTAGTATGAATACTTAGTATGAATCAATATTGGGTACGGTTTTCTTTTCGTAGATTAGATTTTTCTATATAGGATTTAGGATTTTCAGGTAGATTGTTCTATATAGGAAGAACACAAATATCATACATATTTTAAGATAGGTCAATATCTCTACAAGCTATTGAAATATGCATGCATTTCTGCAATTCATTAATTACGAAAAACTTTCTTAACCTAATTAAAAACATACTTTATTTTTATATAAACATGTATGTCTGCATCTGGGAGACACGGAGTTTAATTATCAAGATTTTTTTTCAACCTTTGCCTGACATTGAATGTCGCTTTCAGGGGACCTCATAGATATATAACAATTTGTTAACATTGGCATTTCCTTTAGGCGGCGACGTAGTATTCCAGTGTCGAGATGAAGGTGCTTTACGCGTGCCCGTACGTTGGGTCAAAGAAGGCGGTAGACCATTGAAGCCTGGATCGATATCTCGCAACGGCCGCTTGGAGATGAACAAAGTGTTGGTAAGTTCACAAAAATATTTATCATAGCTTTATTGTTCATAAAAGTTACACCTTGTAGCCAACAATATAATCCAATCTTCATCATATCATTTCATCTTAATTTTTAGGGTTTTTTTTTTGGTTTAAGATCTCGGACTTAGTCCGAATTCTTTTTTGGCTATGTCTTATTATTTAGCTTTCGATTATTATTATCACCTAACATGTATCCTTATTATCCTATTTATAATTATGCAAATTTGATGAAGATCAAACTTGTGTTAAGTGATATAACAGGTGGTGTAAATGTAAAGATTTTATAACTAAGTTAATCTTACTAGTATCTAAGTTACATGTTATTAATGATCTTTTAAAAAAAAAAATTGTGTCGTTTCATTGATTCAGATACTATATTTCATATGAAACTAATCAAATATTTTTTTTGTAATTTTTTTAGACTAATATCTTGAAAACTGCTAAATGTTTTCTGCTCCGTTTCCATACTTTGACTATATCGTATATCGGACAATCAAATATCCAATATAACGAGGAATCATGTTTGCTGGGATCACAGATATACCCTAGGTTATTCTTCGACTTAAATTCGTGTAAATATTCTGCGAATCCTCCGTGTCCTGTTATTGTTTGTGTCGTGTAGGGAGATAAATTAATTTTCCTTATATCTTTATCTGCGTCATTTGCGCCTGTGAAGAAAATTCTGGTTGGTTATAGGTACCTAGTATTTCACTGTGTTATGGTTTCGGCTCTTACATTATTCTCCGCAAAAGAAACAGGACAGAGGTCGAAGTATGACTCTCTCTCTCGTAGCCGTGGTTACCCATGGGAGCTTTAATCTTTGATGTACGCTGTACGTTTTTACCTTCTATATTCTCATGATTATCACAGGTGTTTTTATAAATTGCTTATATGCAGGTATCGGATAGTGGCGTCTACATCTGTCAAGCGCCCAGTTACTTGGGATACCCGGGCTCGGAAGTCAGAGTGACTCTTGTAGTTGATAAAAGTCGTAAGTTATTATTGATGTCCGCATTTTGTTACCGCATACAATTTTGTTTGCAGTTTAATAAGGGAACATAGGTAATGAATGCTATTATTAAAAATTAAAACATTTTCACTCTCAATATGGACTTTGGAAAAGATGTTTTAAATAACCTAAATTTACCTAAACCGTACTTAAGTATACTTTTAATCATATTCATCATCAGTTTATAAACTACCACTGCTGAACATAGGAGCTGCCTGCGCAGCTGCTGAACATAGGCGCAGCAATGTGATATAATAAAAGATTAAATACTTTTTTTTTCTTGTCTAATTATTAATGCTCATTAAATTGTTATTGGAGTAAACAACGAATTCGTTTTGCAGCACCAGTGGGTCCACCGGAATCCTACGTATGCGGGTCCACTGAAGCGACATGTGGAAATGGCCAATGCATACCAAAGTCTGCAGTTTGTGACGGTAAACCCGACTGCAGCGATAGAACTGATGAAGATTTTTGCAGTGAGTTATTTTTTATTGTATTTTACATAATACCTTACGCTTAGTTCGTAGACTTAAATATAACCTGTAAAATTGTGTTTGCTTATATCTTTAATACACAGTTCAATCGTCCAGGCGAAGTGGCTCAAACTAAATAGCTAGGCTTGTATTTTAACATTTAGGCCCCAGGTACTGCTTCCGGGTCAAATGTTAAGAAGAATATTGGTAAGGTTTTTTTCAAATTCACCTGCTTAGCCACTATAAAACAGCGATCGCTGTCCCGTCGGCTAACATATAAGAGCTAGAGTATTTTGGGCGAAGACTCATCGATTTTATATTTTAATCTATAGCCTCACATGGGAATTTAAGGTCTAGTGCTATAGCAATTAAATACTAACGATTTTTTTTGTTTTTTAGACTCAAACGGCCAATGCGAACCGAACGAATTCCAATGTGCGAATAAGAAATGCGTGTTGAAGACGTGGCTGTGCGACTCTGAAAACGATTGCGGCGACAGCTCAGACGAACAGGACTGTCACGCAGAATACGGACAGAATTGCACCGCAGTGGAATTCTCCTGCGCTTCCAACGACCAATGTATCCCTAAATCCTACCACTGCGATAGCCACTTCGACTGCCAGGATGACTCTGATGAAATCGGATGCGGTACGATCCTCTCCTCTTTTTGCTTTATGACATCTAAACCTGTAAATCAAATAAATTATTTAGATATTTCAAGAAATATCATTTCTTCTATTAAATAAATATCTAGTAAATTATTCTAAATATAAGTACCATCATCATTTATTAATGGATATATGGATATTTAGAAGAATTGTACAAAGAAGAGAACTTACAAAATATTAAAAAGATTAATAACTTTAACAGCTCCCGTTCACGTGAAGCGTCCACCTGCTCCTGCTAATGTTAGACTAAATCCTGGCGAGACCCTCGTGCTGGTATGTGAAGCGGTTGGTGTACCGATGCCCCTCATCTCGTGGCGGCTCAACTGGGGGCACGTCCCTCCTAAGTGCACCTCCACCAGCATTAACGGGGTTGGAACACTGACATGCGCCGATATGCAGGTTAGTTTAAAATCTTCATAATCTTTAAATTACAAGTGGAGGTGTAATATACTTTACATTTTCGCTGTAATTTTCATTGGTTTTTATAAAAGAAAAATTCTCTATTTTCAGCCGGACAATAGTGGTGCATATTCTTGCGAGGCCATCAATAGGAGCGGTACCACTTTCGCAGCACCGGATTCCATTGTATATGTCAATAAAACGGATGTCTGCCCAACTGGATACTTTAATAGGTAAAGATCAAGACGTACTCCTGAAATCTTCTAATTGATATTGATTTTTGATATAACTTTCTTTACTGGGAAATAAGTGTACATACAATATTATTTCCTATTGTTACAGTGAAGCTCGTTCACAAAGTGAATGCATCCGTTGCTTCTGCTTCGGAGAATCTAACGTATGCCGCAGCGCCGATCTTTTTACCTACAACATGCCCACGCCTTTGGGAGAAGGAGGCACTAGGCTGATAGGCGTTAAACAGACATACACAGGCGATGTAGAATTCGCCAAGCAACCAATTACTGACACATATTATTATCAATCAATTAGAAATGGAGCCACGGTTAGTGTTTTTATGAAATAGATGGAAATAACATCATCACGTCGCAATAAATCATACTCCTGATCATAACAATAACGTGCTAGTTAATTTAAACTCCGCCTTATAGTATATTAAATTTTATAGGTCACAAAACTGGATTTAGATTTATTGTACAAGGAACCAGATGTACAACCATATCTGACTCTACCGGAAACGTACAATGGTAACCAGCTTACGTCCTATGGTGGACACATCAGATACAACCTGTCACCACACTCTTCTCGGTTCACTTCAGACGACAGCGCTGATATTATCGTAAAGGTAATGTTTTATTATAATCACACATTGATTTTCAATATTAGTATATAATTGGTAGAAATAACGATTATGTAAAATGTGTAAATTATAGGGCAAATACCAGAGCCTTATTTATAAATATGGAGGTGACATATCGCGGGATGCTTACATTGAAGCGCGTCTAACGCCTGGAAACTGGATGAAACCTACACCGCGAGGACCCGAACCTGCATCCAGGGAAGATATTATGATGGCGTAAGTAAAACTTTGCGAAATCAGCCAATAATTAAAGATTGAGTTTTTTTTAATGAAAATAATAATTAAATGGTTTTGTATAGTTTGGATAACATCGAGATGATACTTCTTCGCGCTGGTATAAACAATGTTGGCTTTAATATCACTGATTTCGCTATGGAATCGGCTCAACATATCAACGTGGGTCTGGGGGCTGCGAGTCTCGTAGAGGAATGTACCTGTCCTCCTGGATACGAAGGACTCTCTTGTCAAGTAAGAATTAATCTATTACATATAATGAAATTTAATTTCTTTTGTTCGCCAATCACGTGAAAACAAGTGAACATATCGACATGGGAACATGAGAATTAATGCGGAATGATTTGTGGATGATAGTCTTTATATTTATTGAATTTCTAATTAACTTTTATAAACATTTTCATATCCTGTTACTTATGCGGTTGCTATAGTAACGGTTGCTATAAAAACCTCATTTGTGGTCTAATTTTATAATACGGTCGATAAAACGGGCGGAGAACAGCTAGTAAAATTATAATATGACAAAATTAAACTACCCTTTGTCTTGTAGATATAATTTTTTTTTTTAATTTTTTGCTATAATAAATTTATGAACATGTATGTATGTAATATATATTGGTAATAAATGAAAATGTTATGAGTTGGAACGTCTATTCTGGTTTTTTGTGGTCGCAGAGAACTACAATTTTTTTTTTCTCTATTAAACTTTAGATTCTTTACATCGTCATTACAAAACAGTTAATTGATTTCTTTAAGAAATGCGCCGCTGACTATGTACGCGTGAAGAACGGACCATGGCTGGGCGACTGTGTGCCGAAGAAAACTTGCCCCGAGGGTACGTACGGCGATCCCAACAGTGGCTACGACTGTAAACCATGCCCTTGTCCACTCACCAACCGCGGCAACCAATTTGCCAGGACTTGTTCTGTTGGAGCCTCTGGTGAAGTCCTATGTGATTGCTTCCCTGGGTAAGGCAGTTTTATAATTAAATAATTCTTTTTTATAAATGTATCCGAATTTTCATTCATATCTCTAATAACGATCAACGTATATGCTTTTAGCTACGAAGGGCCAGATTGTCGCTACTGCGCACAGGGCTACCTTGGTAACCCGTTGATTCCGGGAGATTCTTGCAAACCGAAACCATCGGACAACTGCAACCCAGCTGGAACCAACAACGTCCGTCTAGGTGACGAATGTGTCTGCAAGGACAACGTTCAAGGACGTTATTGTGACGAATGCAAGAACGGAACGTTCTACCTTTCAGAAGACTTTAGGTGGGAGACTAATTAAGAATAAAATACAGCATTTTTTAATTAAGGCTCAAAAAAAATTAATTACTTCATAGACAGCATCTAAAACTATCTATTTTTTGATTGTTTTATTAGGTGTTTTATACACTAACAATAAAGTAATAAAAATTGTTCCAGACAAGGGTGCGCTTTGTGCTTCTGTTCTGGAGTTACACAGCAATGTACAAGCAGCACAAATCTTCGCCGGAAACCTATGACCGTTCGTTTCAATGTCCCCAACGTTGTTAATCAAGTTAAAGTGTACACGAGTGCACCCTCTAGCAGTGGCGGCGCTATCAAATATAATGCACCCGTGGAAACCGATATTCTGCCACAGCTTTACAGAGGCGAAGTTAGTTTACAAAGTATTGACAGATCAAGACCGTCAATCTACTACTGGAGTTTACCACCGAGGTAAATTGATAATTAATTAATTAACTGAATAGTTTTCTTATTAAAACCTATAACTTATAATTATTTATTCACGTTTCACTTTCAGTTTCTCTGGTGACAAAGTAACATCATACGGAGGATATCTCAGTTACACCATCAATAACGTTCCTACTTACGGCCCAAGGAACAACGCTGCTGACATACAACTGATTAGTGTAAGTATATAACTTAATTGATATCTATATTGTTTAAAAACTAGTAAATATTACCATGATGTATTAGATATATTGATTTAAGACTAGATCCAAATGACATTTTGCAGGATGTAACGTTCCATTACTTTGGCAACTTTGAACCAAACAGCGATGGAACATTATCAGCAAGGGTACAGTTATTGGAAAAGGGATGGCAGAGGTAAATATAATTTTACTAGGGTAGTTAAATGTCCCCTTGTTTTTTTTTAATGACACAATTAACTTTATATTTAGAGTTATCTATTTGATGTCAGTTCTGAAAAGTAATTTTTTACAGGCCCGATGGTAAAGAAGTGTCTCGGGAGTTCTTCCTTTTAGCCTTAGCACATTTGAAGACCATTTTGATAAAGGCATCGTATAACTCAAACGATGTAGCCTCAATTACTGAAGCAAGTATTGAGACAGCGGAATCCAATGCTAATGGACCATTGGCTCTGCATGTAGAGCAATGTGTCTGTCCCAATGGCTATATTGGAACCTCTTGCGAAAATTGTGCACCGGGATATACAAGGTTCGTTTATTTGTAACAAATTAAGATATCATTGTTTATAATAATAACGTACTGATACTGTTGAATATATAACTAACTATATACTAATACTGTCTATCTATATTTAGATAAGGAATTAAAATCATCCTATGACTATCAACTTGTTTAAATTATTAATTGTTTAGACTATAACAGCTAAACAATTATTTTAAAGTAGTCACTTATTACTGAAAAAAGACCAAATTTAATTTCTTGGAACTAAAGATGTGCTATAAAACAAAATATTATTTATTTGCAGGAGTTTATACAGAGGGTTGTATTTGAAGTTTTGTGAATTATGTGAATGCAATCAACATTCCACAATGTGCCATCCGGAAACAAGAGAATGCTATGTGAGTTATTTTATATGTATATATATATATTGCTAGATTTATAAAATAAAACAGTTTAATTCGAAATGAAATGTGAAAGTTATTGATGTCCTGATGATAATATATCACAATATAATAATTGTTTGTGTATCATAATACATTATACAGTGTTGGGAGGCCTTCCACAAGGTGGACCAACGATCTGATCAGAATCGAGGGAACCCACTGGATGCGAGCAAAGCGGGACTCTTGGGGGAGGCCTCTCTCGGGAGATATTTGGGGGACGCCTATGTCCAGCAGTGGAGGTCTGTCGTGTGATGATGATGTGTAACATTTGTTCCTTTAGGATTGCGCCGACAACACTGCAGGCCCTAGTTGTGAATACTGTAAACAGGGATACGTAAAGGACGCTTATGGCAACTGTGTGTCCGAATCAAGTACACCCGCATTCTGCAAGTAAGACAAAAGTATTTTTCTAGGCAATAATTATTAACTTCAATTTCCTCAGTTAATTACACGTCGATATTTATTCTACTTACACAGTTGCGATACTCGAGGAATAGACGGACCATGCGATAGCTCAGAATACTGCCGTTGTAAGCGGAATGTTGAAGGACCCTCTTGCGATCGTTGTCGTCCAGGTACTTTCGGACTGGACGCCGCCAACCCCCTGGGATGCCTTCCATGCTACTGCTCGGGTGCTACTAAAAAATGCCATGAAGTAAGTAATGTTCAAAAATATTATATTTGGCTAAATCTATCTAGTTTAAATACCTGAAATATGTGGTTGACTTCGCTAAATCTAACGACGCAATAAGGATTAAGGAGGTGGCCGAAGAAATTCATATTGAAGAGTCGCTATTTTTATTAACAAGATTTTTATTTATCCTTTTCCCTATTAGGCAACTCACTATTCAAGGATTGCTTTGGCGGCACCTATATTTGGCGACAACAATGGCGGTTATACCCTGATGGATCTGTTTGCATCGGAGGTGATCGAAGACCAATTTATGCCAATACCGCATGAGAGCGAGCTTTTGTACATATTCTCCTCGCGCCCTTCTAGAGATCTCTATTGGTCCCTGCCTGTCTTCCCAGGTAACTATCAAAAAAATCCAGATTATGGTTTATATATTATATAAATAACAAAGTGAAATATCGATAGCGTGTTAATTTTAGTAATGTTGCTATATTTCTAAACTATTTTGCAGGTAACCGCGTGCTATCGTATGGTGGTACCTTGTCACTAACGCAAAAGTATGAGACTGGAGAAAGACCTGATGAAGCATCTGCCGTCGTCATACTTATCGGGAACGGACGGATGATCTCTTGGATAAGTCCTTCTACAATAATATCCGGTGAAGCTTTGGTACGTCAACCTGTCGAACTACAGCAATTCATTAACTTCATTATATTCTTAGATTTATTGGGATAAATATTATATAAAAGATGAAAAAGCGTATAATAATAAAGAATTTTTTTTGAAATGCTACTAATGAATATAAATTGCACATTCTCAGAGTTACCAAGTACCTTTAAGAGAGGATGGGTGGTACATCTTGAATACTCCAACGCCTGCCAGTCGGGACGACTTTATGTTTATACTTCAAGATCTCAAGAGAGTCTTAGTCAAGGCGACGCTTTCTTCTGATATTACATCAACAGCAATAGCAGACGTCTCTATGGACACCTCCACTGAGATTTACAGCAATGGATCAGCAGCAGCTAAAGGTGTTGAAGTAAGTGCATATTCCATATTAGGTATTTCGTAATTTATCTATTAACATTTAACGCACCATTACATAAGGAAAAAAACTGAAATAATCGTGTAATATCAAAAAGTACGTAAAATTATTTCATTGTTGTAAATGTACGAAATTACTAGTTACTACAAGTTTTATATTTGAATGTATTTTTAGGTTTGCATGTGCCCAGAAGGTTATTCAGGTACTAGCTGTGAGACATGCCTCTCTGGTTGGTACAAAGAAGGTAGTGGCCTGTGCAAGCAATGCAATTGCAACGGCCACGACTGCCAACTCGGAGTCTTCAATGCGGTCGTCTGCAACTGCCGTCCTCCGTATACAGGACCTGACTGCTCAACCGTTGGTAAGTTATACCGTATACAAGTTCAAGCTCTTCCTGGGAGCACTCTCCGACTATTTTTGCTGATATGAAAACTTGCTGTGTACTTACATGTACTTAGGCCATGTAAGTTGTTTCTATCAAATACAATTAAAGACCTGCTCAATTCGAAAAAAATATGAATATTTTTTTTTCATAAATTTTGTGTTAAATTATTAAATAACAACTTCTGAAAATATTTAGGCCTAATCATGGAACTCCATCCGAAAATCCACGAAATTGCCGATAGTAATTCTTCTATGAGGAAGGTCACATTTACCTGCAAATATAGAGCACCAGAGCCTTTGACAATTAAGTTCTTTTTTGAGGGTAGAGAAATGTTACCTCTGAAGTATTACAATGAGTCCAGACTCTATAAGGACGGCTGGCGCGGGGAGCACAGTTGGCAAACTGTTTGGGACACGAGACGACAGGGAGAAATATATGAGTGTCATACTGTAACTGAAAGGGGTTTTACCCTCGGAGTATTGACGACCACCTTACCAGAGAAAGGTAGAAATGGAGAGAGATTCGGATAATTACAGCATTGTGAACGTTTATTTAATTACCGTTTCGCTTCAGCTTTGCTAAATACTATTTATCGTGTTAAGAAAAAATAATATTGATATAATTGCGTGGGCAATAAAGCTAGTTACAAAATAATTGTGAAAGGTTTGGAAAGGTGTGGTAGGAGGTTGTGGGATATTTGTGATGTACTACACGTTTGTGTATTTAATGTTTGTCGATAGTCTGGATATAATTCAAAGTTGATGTAATATATATTCATATGTTTTATTTTACAACTGTAAACACTTGGTTCATACACACTATCTTCATTTATATACATAAAGGCAGATAAAACTTGTTCTCGTCCAAATTTATGTTATATGTTCATTTGAGCTTTTTTAATCAAATCAAATCAATAATACTGATGAAATAGCCAAACAACTTCTACGTTTTGATGTCATTTTTATCTTTCACACAATAAATTTATCCATAAACAACTTGCAGGCGGAGAAAACGAAGTTAATGCCACATATCAACCACCACCGCAATCGACAGTGTCCATAAAAATAGTCAATCCAAAGATAAAGATTCAAGAAGTCGGAAGTTCAGTGAAATTCATTTGTGAAGCTCAAAGCCGTTACACTCACAATATTTTGCCAGTTAACTGGACCAAGGTCGATGGAAATTTACCTTTAGGCAGAACCTACATCAATTACACTAACGGCGAACTCTACATTACAAACCTACAGATCTCCGACAGTGGGCAGTACATATGTCAAACTAGCGATGGAATTTCTACAGGACAAGCTATCGCAACCCTCAAAGTGCCCGGTAAGTGATCGCTATGTATTTAATTATATAATATTAACCTGAACCAAAATTAAATTTTGATAGAAAATGTGTTAAAACTTTGTATACTTTTTTATTGCATTCATTACCGGAATAGTTGTTCCTGATTGGGTGTTCTACGCAAAAGGTATGTAGTGTTAGAGTCATGTACCATCCCTGCCTGTACATAAATAAAAACTATAACGTTAATTGAAGGTTCATTGCTGAACTTCTGGCACATTGGTATTGCCTGTCCCCTAAACTGGTACAAGTACTCATTTAATTGAAAATCTTTTTTCAGGCAACCCAATGACTCTTCCTATCGTAAGCCTTCAGCCAGCAGCTAACGAATACTACGAAGGGGACAAGATCGAACTCGAGTGCCAAGTAAATGGCAATCCTGCTCCAATGATCACTTGGCAGAGAGCATCTAACAGGCCCATATATAGAGCCTCACGATACGACACACACTTCATCATCGACAGAGCCCTTGAAGAAGATTCTGGAGAATACAGGTGATTTAGTTAGCTAAGACAGTATGGTTGCTGTAACTTGTTAAGTTACAATAATATATCAGTTTTTAACTAAATATCAGTTAAAACATCTAAAATTTGTTTTTATTTCAATTTATTCAGATGCATAGCCTCCAATGCAATGGGTTCATCAGATAAATCAGTCATTATAACAGTTCGAGCTAGACCGTCAAGACCGTCACGTGAAAAACTTACTGTATCCACTGCTGCCGCAAACCTTACTGAGGGACAAAGCACTCGGATCGTTTGTACTGGTACTACCACTGTACCAGCCGGCACCATTGAATGGATGAGGTAAGTGTCGGTTCAGCATTTAATTAAAGTTCTACTTTTAATCATAACGTACATATAAAAACATTCACGAAACCGCTACCTATATTTATATCAAAGGTGTATCAAATTTATCGAAGCTGATTATAATCTTTTATAAAAATAGCTGTTTTAAATAGTTTTTTCGATAAAATCATTATCGTCATTATAACCGTTATCATCAAAAAAAGGACTCGCTGCCGAACTTAATCATCGACCATGATAAATTTCATTTAATTTCAAGAAAAATTTGTGTAACAAAGATAATAAAATCATACTTTCAACATAATATCTGGTTACAGACAAGATGGAGTGCAGCTCTTACAAAACGTGCGATCAGACAACGGTGTGCTTTATATCGAAAATGCCACCCCGGATAATCAAGGCATCTACATTTGCCAATCGATATCGACAGACATTGTTCCTATACCTGTCGTCGTAACAATCATACCACTCGGCACACCATCACCCCAAGAAGCATCTAACATCACTGTTTCTGCGACTGATTTGAAAATACCTACAGGAGGAAGCGGATCCGTAGATTGCAGTCCACTTGGAAATCCTTTACCTTTGATAAGATGGTCTAAAGTGAGTTGAGCATCTATTTTGAGGTTATATTATACAGCGTCTGTATAGTATTAGCATGTATTGACTTTGACTTTTTGACTTTTTTTATTTTATTATATTTATGTTTATTTTTCTAAATCCAACAGTATCAAAGTGATTTCGGGCCTAGTGTAAGCCAACGTGATAACACCCTCATTATATCGAATGCACAAGAAAGTGATCGAGGCTACTATCTTTGCGAAGGATCTATCAATGGAAACCGTGTGGCCACCATCTACGTTTATGTGGATATTGAGAGTGAGTTGATTAACATATCAATTAATAAAATGTAAAATATCCTAAGTAATAACACTAAATTAAGAGGGTGTAAGGGGTCCCGCACAACAACTCACGGGGCGCAACCGAACCTCACCTGCTCGTGGTGCACCCTGATAATCAACACACGAGGAACTGGCTCCCACCAACACACGTGATGATGAATACAATCAAATTAGTAATAATATTTTACTAACAGCATGATTATGAGGAAAGAGTCTATAATTAATGCCTCTCATCGTAAACAGTTTTAACTTTGTTATGTAACTAGAAAAAAGTAGAGAACTATCTTCGTCCCAATTTAATTGATTTGTTTGAGTACGCAGTTTTGCTTTTTTAAACTTTATGAATCCCTACCTTATAGACGTGGCAATCTTTGAGCAGGCCTATGTTTACCATTGGACATCTATCGACTGATGATGATAATCACACTATAAGTAAGCTATAAAGCTAAAATCGTTGCAACTTTTGTCATAACTTATCAAAAAAAAAATGTATGTATATATATATATATATAAATATATATTTATATTCACGAGTTAATAAATCAAAACAATCTATGATCGTCTTCACCTTTTTATCTGTCATCACCTCCAACGTCTCTGATATCTATAGTTTAAAATTTATCAAAATTTTTTGGTGAAATGTTTTTATTATTTCACTAAGTTTGCCTTTATAATGATTGTTTAACTTTAATTAGAGCGGGAAAAACCACTCGTGGAGATCTGGCCCCAGGGTGAACAGGCAGTGGCGCTGGGCGGGCGCTTCGATCTGATGTGCCGCGTGGAGGCCGGCGTGCCCGAACCCGTCGTGCTCTGGGAACGAGCTGGTGGACGCACGCTTGCACCGCACACCCAAATACTCCCCAACCATGTGCTCAGGTACTGCCCACGCGTACTCAATCACCTTATCCAACCAGACAATTCTCTAGATATAACTCAAGTTTACCTTTTAATAATATATCAACAAAGTTATTGTCAAGCTTTTCATTGTAGCTCCCACTAATGCCAAATTACTTTTTTTACTGCAGTTTCGAGAAAATTGAAGTTAACGACGAAGGCGAATACATCTGTACAGCCACCAACGAAGCTGGCTCCGATAGAGCAAGTGCTGTAATCAAGGTCCGATCTCCGCCGGAAATTATAATCACTCCTAGTGCCTACGTGAAAGCTATACGAGGGGACTCGGTGACTATCGAATGTAGAGCCCAAGGCTACCCCGAACCGATGGTCTCGATTAAGAGTAAGTTGAGTCTCTAGCTATTTTGTTACTAATTATATGTTAAGAGAATTTTAAAGTTTCTGTTCTAAATCAGAGATTCCGGTTCTCGACATATTGGTAAGAGCTAACCCTCCTTTGTATGTTACAGGTAATCCAGATAACCGCGTAATAGTGCCACCGTCGCCTGGCATCGCGGTGCTGCGCATACCATCAGTAAGCGAGCGTGACGAGGGCGATTACCTGTGCACAGCCACATCCGCCGCGGCGACTATTGACGACCAGTTTGCTATACGTGTTGATCGCGGAGATGGCGGTTTTGGGGATATCGGTAAGAGATTAATGTTCATCCCTTTACATTTTCTATTGTAAGTTTGTAAGTGAACTATGTAGTAGTAGCTACGACTTAATTAAACTAATGCGCATGTAAACGCAACGTCCAACTTTTGTTCAGTTAAATTGATTTCGTAAAGACAAGTAAACAGAGTTTTCTTAATAAATATTTACATCTCCATATATTAATACTAATTTAAACGATTTCTTTGACAATTGGACGATCGTTTGCCAAGGCTTGAGATTAGATTTAAGTAGTAATTATTTAATAGTTATTAACGAAACTATAACTATTGCAGAAGGCAGTGGAGAAGCTAGTTTGAACGTGGACGATCCAGATTATAACAACAGACCGACTAACAGCATTGCAATTGAAGGCAGGGATGCTCGAATAAGGTAAAGTATTAAAGGATGCAGTAAACAGATCTTTTTCTTTAATAAATTACGTACATGGTACATTTTTTATAATCCATGTTATCTTTACTTGCCTACCAACTATATGCAATAGTTGTGAAGCACCGTTCAATATCAATAAAAAGATTTACATATTACATGTGATATTTAATTTCTTCTATAGATATAATGTTTGTTTTGTTTACTCAGTTGCAATGCTTCCGGCGAATTAGAAGTGAGGTGGCGTAGGTCTAATGGACAACTAATGGGCTACAACGTAATTGATAGAGGCTCTGAGCTTATCATTAGAAACGTGAGTAACTATTTCTTTTTCCGCTATCAACTTAAAACTTAGAACAATTTCAAATAGACATTACAGAAAAGAGAGTATACATTTTAAGTAGCATATCACTTTTAAGCGCAGATGTAATGCTTATCTGTTGAAATGAAAATAGACTAAGAAACAAAATTTTACAGGCAACAAAGGAGGACTCTGGATTGTACGAATGCTTGCTAATGAATCGCTACACTGGTGAGGTGCAGGTTGCGATGGCAATCAACCTTGCTGTTATGTCACCGCCTAAGATAACTCTGCGCCCGCCTTCACAAACGGTGCAGCCAGGACAATCACCAACTGTAGAGTGTGTGGTCAGCGGAGACGATATACAGGATATCAATTGGATACCGGTCAATAGACAACCATCGAGGTACTGTGTTATAAACTATTATTATGGCTTACGTCCAGCAATGGGGGTGTATTAGCTGATGATGTAACTATTATTAACGTGAAAATTAGAGAATTAAAGTTGAATATTACGTCAAAGTCATCACCACTGAATCTAGTTTAACAATTATGCTGATATATTATGTGTTTGCAGCCGTGTTGATATCCGGGGCTCCACGCTAATCTTCCATCAAATAGAAGTCGAGGATGCTGGTGAATATGAATGTGTCGCTCGTAATCCCATCGCAAACGCTTCAGCAATCGCCGAAGTCATTGTAAGCGGTAAGTTTGGCGGGATCGCTGCCGTTAAGACGCTTCTTGATATGACTGATGATAGCACGTACACTGAACTATAGTTGAACAGCACCAAGATCGACGTCTTCGCTTACAACACCGTGACAAAGATGCACTACGACACCAATTTTAGAGTTATTTGCATTCGCTTAGACAGGAGCCGTCACATCGTATGAGACGGAATGAAATATAAATCTTTCTTAATTTTTATAAAACCTTCACCATACATTATAGTATTAAATAGTATATAATTATACATTCACAATATATGTTAATTTCTCTTCGTATGTAAACACCGCGTAAAGTATATAAGTCACAAATTAATAATGTTCCAATTCATCGTTTCCGGCTCAGGTCTAAGTGATGAACCAATCAAATTATGCTTTAAAGTTCAAACGCTTTTGTTATGCATGTCATAATCAAATTCCTAGAAGAGAGTGATGGAGTGACATCGGAGTCTCACGATAACGAGCAGACTGCCCACGTGGGCGCCGCTGTACATCTCAGCTGCAACGTGACCCAAGATAACCTGCGTATCAAATGGACCAAGGATGGCATGACCTTACCGCGCTCGACGAGGCAGAAAAACGATGGCTCGCTCTTCATACGCCTAGCACAGAAATCCGACAGCGGACTATATATCTGCAACATATATGATCAATATGGCAGGCAAACTACTAATTACATCAACCTGCACATCGAGGGTCAGTTGTAATCACCAAAGAATTCGTAGTTGAAGCTTGAAAGAGTATTCGCGTCACCACCCACCCCCACCCCGTACCTTATTGCTTACAGCCTCGAATAACAGACATGGCTTAGCCTTTATATACAACTCCACATGTGTTTCTCTCTCCCTTGCTACAGAAATATTGGCTTATCTGTTTGTCTTAGTTTTGAGTTCTTTTGTAAATATACGCTCACCTTTTTACTTTTACGCAAAGGTAATAAATGTTTGGGGTCGCAATTCCGTTGTCATGACGATACGGGTTGCATTGACGAGAAGCTTCTCTGTGACGGATTCAACGACTGTCAGGATTGTAGCGATGAGTTCTGCCTATTGAATGACGATCGTTATCCGAGGACGCTCTCTAACACTTATACAAACACTGCTGGTAAATCGCGGGTGGTGGAAAGGGGTTTTTGGTTGCGTACAAATAACATGTGTACGTCCGTTTGACATGTGTGTGTGTATACGTTGAAAGTAATAAAATGGAAAAAAAACAACAATGTTTTGTAAATATGGAGTCTTAATTGACAGATTGAGTTTAAAATTTTTGTTTTTTTTTTTTTTTTTTAAATAAGCCTATGTGTTATATGTTTGTGTGACGTTAATAGTGTTTACACAAATTTGATTATTGGTACTTTCGAAATGTTATTATTAGATCGCATATGGTAATGGAATTTATTATGCTTTATTAACAATAAAGAGTAACGTTTGCAGTTGTGGTGCCGGAATCATACATCGAATAGTTATTTCAATATGCTGTTTTGTTATTATCATTGTATATGTCATTTATGTAATGATATATTACGGCCAAACTCCGTAAAAATTTTCGCCGACATACAGTATATGTGAAAATGGATGATTATTTACTGTTGCTACGATATTTGGTAAATCTATAGAGAAGTTTGTTCGGCGCTATTTGTAGGTAAATTATAACAATGTGGACTTTCATATATTTCGAATATGTTTGAATATGTCTATGGTGAAAAGTTATAATTAAGAAACCTCCAATTTTCAAGTATCTCCAATCTCCAGTTAGGTTAATCATAGATATGTGTACATTTTTTAAAAGTGTCGTAATATTGTGAAATAGGAATATTAAATAACTATACCATCCATTTTTATATATACACATATGTATATACAGAAATCTGACATGATTTGCTTACAATGTTTACGTCAGTTTATATAAATGACAAATGTAAATAGTTGTTATCATATCTGTACAAAATTTATACCCAATAGTTCTATTTAGCATGCTTTTATATATTATATATAGTTGTGCTTGCATGTTTTTGTTTTTACGATATACATATTATTGTATCATCATGATGTTTTTATTATATCAATCTCAGTCCTTTTTTAATTTCATTTTAGTTATAATAAAAAATTATATTTCACTTTAGGACCGCGTAATGAGCCACCGAGACTGGTGACAATTGAGCAACCAAGGAAGCAGTACAGAGTGGGTGAAAATGTTGAGGTCATGTGCAAGAGTGCATCGAGAGACACCAGAGTAATTTGGCAACGTTACGGCACTAAGCAATATGTAGATTCAAGGGTGAGTTTTTTTTAAAAAGCGCGATTGATACAAAACTTAAAGGTAATAATGAATTAGCAGCCTTTTCCGTTATAATTAATACGATGTAACTTAATGAAAAAAAAAATAAACGTGTCAAACGAAAGTCCTTAGATTAGTCCTAATAATGCTATAGTAACAAAATACTTGTCTAAAAATTGCTTAGAAACTGTACAACAAACATATCATATATTTTAATAATAATAACTTGAACATCTACAGACTTACGGTGACGGTGCTTTGTTGGTGCTACAAGGTGTTCAGGAATCAGACGCTGGTGTATACAGGTGTACTGGAAACGATCCATATGGAAGAACATTCTACGATGACTTCAACTTAGTTGTAATACCGGGTAAATCATAAATTAATTTTAGTACCAAACTATACTTGGCATTCAAATTAAATTGAGAATCACAAGGAAGAAAATAAATATTTCCTAATAAAAAACCTTTTGGTTTATGAAGTAAATGAAACCAATGAGTTTTTAGTTTTAAAATTAACAAAAAAAATAATTAAATACTAATTGCTGGCAGTAACACTACAGAGGTTTCAGTTGTTTTGATATTTATATTGGGTCGTTCGGAAAGTCATTTCGTTTTTTTTGGGGAACATGAAAGACAATATCAGTATGTAAGGTATATAATAATAAATATATAAGTATGAAAGGCAATATCAGCTCTCAAGACATATAATGGTTATGCGGCTTAAGTGTGAAGTTGGTTTCGAAAAAACGTAATTAAGTCCTCTGACGGGAAAAAACGAAATGACTTTCCGAACAACCTATTATTTATATTCTGTTAGTTTTTTATTTACACGCAATTATGTATGCAATTTCAGCACCCCATAATCAGCTGTATCCAACTGATGTCAGGCCACAAGCTTACACTGCACATTTACAGGATTCTATCAGTTTACCTTGCAATCATAACTTGGAACAACCTGTCTCCATAGAATGGAGCAAAGAGTACTCATATCTACCTCCAAACGTTAGAACTAATGATGTAAGTCTTGTTTGATTTTACACTTAGATATAATGCTTATTGGGATCCATAATGCTTAAGAAATATCCACCTAAATAGAAACTCATCACTGTATCTACGGTATCACAAGACCTAGAGGCTTGAAATTTGGTAGAAACATTTCATTTGACGAGTACAGATCAACCTAGAACGAATTTGTCGAAACATTACCCCCAAAATGATTTTTTTTAAATGTTTTATTTTTTTTACACAGCTGCATATGTTTTATTTAATCATATTGAAGCTTATTGCTCACGTCAAAACAATCATAGAACGGAGTTAAAAAAAGGCGATGTTAAAGTAACGAACTCAAGCATCCGTCAATAAAAATCAACTCGCTGTGATTGTATTAAAACTCTTCTTTCTAATTTTTTCTTATATTCTTCGGACTTATAGATAGTGTAATATGATTTAGCATATATGTACTATAATATGTTGTATGTTGTCAATCTTTTCAGCCTATATTGAACTTAAATAATGTTAGTGAATCGGACGCGGGCACTTACGTCTGCCGGGTAAGCAACAACCGTGCGGCGGTCGAGACCCGCGCCATCTTACGTGTATCGGGGATCATACCTAAGTTCAACGGAGACGGATGGTTGTCGCTGCCCAAGATAAAAGACGCTTACATGCAATTCGATATCGAGGTCACTTTCAAACCCAGTGGTAGGCATTACACTATAATAAACAGATCTGTTTTATTTACTAAAAATCTATTATTTATATACTGAAGGTTTCTATATCGAAATTTAATTCAAATTCGACTTGTTCGCAGACAACAATGGGATAATACTCTACAATGGTCAGAATGACGACCGCAGTGGCGATTACTTAGCGCTTCAGCTCATACAGGGTGTTCCATACTTCGTGTTCGACACAGGCAGTGGCCCGCTCTCAGTGTATGGCGACAGACCTTTACAACTTAACGTTTGGCATACTATCCGACTCAGTAGGACCAATTCTAAAGGTAATTTTTTTTACATACTTAATACATTAGTTGATTCTTTAATAACACAGGAAAAAAATCTGTGTGTGGTTCAGTGATTTCTGTTTTAATCAGTGTCATGTACTAAATTGCATAAGGGTAGATTCTAGTTGATATAATACTGTAACATTGTTTTGATTGCATCAGTTACAATGGATGTCGACAATAAGGGACCGTTCATAACCGAGTCATCTAAACATTGGGATGTACTGGACCTGAAACAGCCCCTCTATGTTGGTGGTGTGCCCGATTTGAATCAATTACCCAGTAAATTAGCCGGCGCTTCCGGGTTAGTATCTATAATTTTTTTAGAGCTTTTCTGTGGTTGGTTTGTTGCACTAACCTTAAATAATATTCTTTTTTATAATTTTTAGTTTCATTGGTTGCGTAAGCATGTTGATCCTCGGCCACGAAGAGATAAACCTGATGGCAGACAGCAGACACAACCAGTATAACATTCTGAATTGCGATTCTTGCGTCCCTAACCTTTGCCTTCACGACGGAGTCTGCCAGGTCTCTATAAATATTTTTATGTTTAACTTAACTGCATCTTTTCACTGTTATTTTTATAAAAAAAGCTCAAAAGCTTTTAGGCTGGCTCAATGAATACTAAATCGCAATCACACCGCGAAATTTCGTAAACTTAAATCTAAATTAAATCAGAATACACAATGATATATGACATAGTGGTTGAAAATATAAACTTTTCAAAATGATACAAATGTAGAGTAGCGCAAAGTTTTTCTTATTGAAAATTAGAAAGTATAATTTGCTTTTTCGTAACTGATCGGTAATATAGTTGTGTTACTGATCAAAGTTTAAGAATTATCATACAATTTTGTAGGAAGCAAGAAACGAGCGCGGGTACGTATGCCTTTGCGCTTCAGGATACGCTGGGCTTAACTGCGACAAGGTAGGTCAGGCATGCCGGCCAGGACTGTGCGGCCCTGGACGTTGTACAGACACCGTTGACGGATATAAATGCGCATGCCCGGTCGCCTACACCGGCCTGAAGTAAGTCCATTGTCGCCATTTTAAATACTTTACCAATTACGTAAAATGACCATATCTTGTAAAGGTAATCTCAATGTCACCACATGTTTTTCCAATTCGACCTACTCGAGGGATATACGTAAGAATGGTTCCAGACAATACTTTAATATGTTTAAATACTCGCGAAGAAATTCATGAGTTATTATCAAATATTTCAAATATGACTATATTAACTCTGAATGAAAATAAATTTATTTCAAAATTAGGCAATCAGTTGTAAACATATATATTAAACACGTACGCAATTTTTAGCTGTGAACAAAACCAAACTATAGAGTATCCGGCATTCACGGGTAGCGCTTACCTCGCCATCAAGCTGCCGCGCACGTCGCGCCGCTACTTCCATATGTCCATGAAGATTAAGGCTGCACCGCCCCTCATCGACGGCGTCATCATGTATTGCAAGGCCCGAGGCAGTGGTTTCACTGCACTAACTGTTCACAACGGAAAACTCGAATTCCGTTTGGATCTAGGCGATGGTAATTCTTCACATTATACATTTGAACTCTTCGCACCAGCTATGCTAATCCAGTTCCCACAAACGTCTCATCATTTTTAGTTTAGATTTCTCTATCAACATCTGAATTTACCGGCTATTATACTATGTCATCTTTTTCACAGAATTATTTTATATGATCATATTGTTATAAAGTTTTGATTTAATGTTGTTTTTTTCCTGCAGGCAATCAAATAGTTCTGGTCAGTAATAAGACCCTCGAAGTGAACGAATGGACCGATGTGCACATCGCGCGTGTTGGCGCCGACGTCTCCATGAAGATCAACATGATCGATTCCTACGAACAGAAACTACCATCCTATAAAACTGTAAGTAAACGAATAGTTAGATAAAGTAAAAATTTGTCTAAAACCTAAGAATAAAGTTTATAATACAATATGAATATAAGTCCTAAGCCTATATCAGCAGTGGCCGTCTATCGGCCGATGATGATGATGAATATAAGTAATATCTTATGAGAAATAAAAAGTTGCTTACTATTTTCTTTGTTACAGGAGGTCATACTAGACACGATAATGTACATTGGTGGTGTAGACGAATCTATTGACAACAGCACTGGTGTTACCGGAGGCTTCAATGGATGTATCAAGGATGTGTGTTATCTTAAATAAATATATACAAATTCTTTAAGCGAAATTTAGAAAGTCTTGTCAATTGCACAATGAACTAGTTCTAATATTTATAACCATTTTGTTACATAGGTACGACTTAACAACGGCGACCAATTAGACATCGTGAACTCGTCGATCCAATCTGTCAATGTTCAAGAATGCCCCAACGATGTCCGCGGAGATATTCCAGAGGTATGATAAATCCATATTCTAAATATTTTCTTTTCACCATATAAATTTCATCTAAATTGTCTATTTTTCTTATACAACCCACTAAGGAGTCTTTATAGATTACGAAGTTTGCGTTCAAAGGATTGTAAAGACAATCCTTTATTTTCGGCCGCAAACGTACGCAAGTTACCTAAATTCCACGACAATTTAGTAACTTACGACTAAAGTAAATACGATGCCCTTTAATATCCTTTTCAGGTCGAAAGTGTGTGCAGTTTGTGTCGCAATGGAGGACAATGCATGTCCGCTGATGCGACGGCTTGTAGCTGCCCCTCTGGCTTCGCAGGCACTTACTGTGAAACTCGTGTGGCATACCGTCAAACCCCTGTTGACCCTTGCGCAGCTAAACCATGCCGAAACGGCGGCTATTGCAAAGTAGACATGCTCTCCAGGTCGAACTACAGCTGCGATTGCCTATTAGGTTTTGCTGGTGCCAATTGCCAGATGCGTAAGTATTCCTTATTATGTAATCTTACTACGTTTATACGCTATATAATTTTGGCTTTTACAAAGCTTTCCTTTAACAATATAATTTTATTTTAAAAAAAATATGTATTTTAACATAATCAATCAACACATTCGCAGCGTTTGAGCTAATTGACAGCGTGGGCTTTAATGGAAACGGATATCTAGAGCTTCCCGGAAGTATGATGCGTTATGACCAGCTTGATGATGAACCGGCTGTTATTGCCCTCGCCATAAACACATACTCCGACGGAGTACTTCTATATCAACGCGAGACTCACGCACTACCAAACAGTGGCGACTACATACTTCTAAGAAGTAAGTTTTAATATGTGAAAGATACATTTATCCAAGATCCTTTTGAAAATCAAATAACGTTGCACGTCGGTCCAAAATTATAATAATTTTTATATAGAATTAGTTAAGAGTTTATCATAAGTAGAGATCCTTTTACAGTTGAAAACGGTGTTGTTGTTATGGAGTGGGATCTAGGCGGCGGAAAGTCCGACATTCGCATTGAAAATGTGCACGTCAATGACGGGGACCGACACCAGGTAATCTTTCATCTTTGTTAACAATCGTTCATCGTGGGCAGTTCATTTTTTATGTACGTATTATCTTGCCAGAAAGCCATGAAGTGAGCAGAAAGTACACTTATTGGAGAGGTGTCTTTTCCTGTAATAAAGAGACGAAAGTTTGGTAGTTTACACAACACCGCATTGCGCTCATTGGATTAACACTCAAGATAGTACATCCCGTTTAGCCAATAATTACTGTAGTATTCCCCATTGCCAAAACGAATGACTTACATACAGTTAGGTACAAGATTTTTTACATAAACATATTTTTTAGATCATCGCAAAACTGCTAACCGAGGGTCAAGTGTATCTGTCTGTTGACGGAAACGCTAAGAGCGGTAACTCCATCGGATTCACGACAGTCATGAACGCAGACTCCAACGTCTACATTGGTAAGCATAAAAGCAAGCATTTATTATGTTGAAATATTTATTGGATCGCAATCTTAATCAGCACTAAGTAACACAAGTTACAAGACTAATCAGCTGTTTAAAATAACTTTTTGTGATTAGGTGGCATACCGGAGCGTATCAACTACATGAGCTACCCCGGCTTGACCGGTTGCGTGGAGCAAGTGGAGCTGATGGAAACCCGCAGAGGCATTAAGCTTGGCCGCGTCGCCGTCGCCGGCAGGAACGCCCAACGATGCCGCTAGTCAGTTTCTTTCAAGCATTTACTCTTCTTTGAAGTGGAAATGAAGTTTTTTGTGTGTGTTACCACATTCATTTCATTGCTTCCAACCGACATTTAAAATATGGTTACAAATATGATTGAGTTATTACGTACAGTGTAACGTAATCTACTTCTAGCTGTTATTTTGAAATATTTTACATGCCTTGTTTTTAGAAGTAAACATATATATGTATATATATATATATATTGTACTAACACCATTGCATTTCTACTAACAATCATTTTTCTTACACGCTGCCTTGGATCGATACAGTGCCATGTTCCCCGACGTTTACCCATTCTTTGAAGAGGTGGAAATCTTTGAATCCCCACCACCGCGTTACAACTTTAACTCTAACTCTAAACCCACCTGTTTTTCTATATATGCTACCTTAGCTCCGTCCTTTATAATATTTATTAACCTTTTCCCCTTGTCCTCGTTAATACAACTGTTCTTTGATAATTACATGGATGCTTAAGGTAAGGTACCAATGATGCTAGCCAAATAACACGTAAAATTACAATTATCTTTGTTCTTCATCATTTTATTCTCAGGCATTTTTTGACTACTTTTTTAAAGTCAAGTTACAAAAAGAAATCAATAAAATAACCAAATTTGTTAAATCTTGGAATATACTAACGTTTGCAACAGGATCAAATCTAGCGCCGACGTCAAGGACTTGAGTTATTGCTTTGTGTCACTAAAATGTATAAAGATTTTTTTTTATTACTTTTTTTATTTATAATGACTTTGGAAACAATTCTTCCACTACTTTGTTTTTTTTTTTTTTTTTTTGTTATAATTACATGTAGATCGATTGAATGGTAAGTCATCGTATTTCATTGGTTTACGATATCTAATATCTCGCTTTTCATTTCAGATAATTCCGTTACCCGGACGGATTTAAAACAAATAAATGTTTATCAATCATAAGGTCAATTTAATATGTTGTCTGTAATTCTCTACTCTAAAGGCGTTTTTTTTTTTTTTCAACAACAATCTTCTCATGTTTATAACTCTAAGAATATTTACTTGGTGCATAAATTCACTGAACTTCTCGTTTACTTCACTGTTCTGTTAAATATTTCTGGAGCATTTTACACAATTGATATTTGTTACAAATTTAGTAGAGATTTTATTGATATATAACATTGTATTTAGTATTAAGTGGACTTCACCATTCTGGACAATACTGCTAGCTAAGTACTTAGATAATGAAAATATTAACGGACTTCGATTATTATATATGATGATTGCGATGTCCAATAATTCCGTATACTGCGAGGGTGCTCTGAGAAGGTGATCTGGTGCCATATAATATGAATCATTATTATTAGGGTTAGGGAAACTATGCTACTAATTCTTATATCTTCTCGCATACATTACAACCATTCGCTTATTAAGCTTTTTTTTATAATATTATACCATTTAATATAATCTGTAATTAATCACTTTGATTATAAGTGTATGCTTTCCAAAAGTTCTCTCTAAAACTGTGAAGTTTGTTATTTCTTTCAATTTCCAAACTCTATGTTTTTTTTTTATCATGTGCCAAAAGCTATTTCTTTTAGTTATTTCTTTCACTGCCAGTTATAATTGCTTTTTTTTTCTAGTTATATAATTCCTACGATTTATAAGGCAACGAATGATCTAAATACATAGATATACATTTGCGATTCGAGAAAAACATAATAAAGGACATCTTTCTTTCATTCAATATAGTTTTGATTATAAAATTGTTTGTAGTAATATTTTTAAAGATAATTCGCGCCTGTCTTAAATATATAACAGATGTTTTACTTAATAATTAATAGCATTTACTATCTCGGTTAAAATTAGCTCGGCTAAGGATACTGTGACATTATATCGTTAACGTGATGATGACTCTATGGTACTGATAAAATGTACGATAATTATTAATCTTGATATTGTATCGAACCTGCCTATATAATAAGGAATTCTATTCGTGTATTGCTGCTAAGTGAACAACTAATAAAAACTGTGTACTATTAATGATTTGTTTATTTATTAACCTTTTACATCGTTCAATGGTTCCCTTACCGCCCTGATCTATTGCATGAAAAAAAAATTGCAAGTTAACGAGCAAAAAGCCCCCAAATGGATTACGAACACGGAAAAATGAACACAACACTGAAAGGGTTGCAACAACGTTGCCAACACTAAGGAAGGAGTGAGCCGTGGTGGTAACAGTATCCACAGTATCGTGTGCTCGTAAAGGTCTTGTTTATAAAAAAATTACGTCATACGTAAAGTTATAATATAAAACTATTTAAAAAACACCTCTAACGAAAAATACTGTTAATATTAAACCAGATTTATGAACTTACATAGTTGCGAGTAGCTCAACAAATTTTAGTGCAGTGCCACCAGAAACTTGGGGTAAACGTCTTTCAAACAAAGTGAAAACGGAAATAGGAGTTTGCGAGCTACAATAGACTGGATGAACTTGATACATCCCTGTTCTTGAATGCTTACTGACACTTGTGTATTTTAAAACGGTTAAGTTGGTACTGATTTTTATAATTTATTGATCGAATCGATTGTAAAAAAAAGACTCGTAACATTACAAATGTTTCAATCATTTTACTAACTTAGACGTATGGTGATCTGATTTTTTGTAAGAGCCGCGACCTTATACCTTGGAGGTTACAATCTTCTAGCCAATTAACACAAGTTCTCTCAATATTATAATAAATATCGTTCGGTAACACTGTCACAAATGGATCCAGATTACCGGGATGAATAACGAGGAATTCTTGTTTCCCTTTCTTCAGCAAGAATGGGCGATCGAATAGTGCAGATGATTTCTTAGCGAAAGTATATCTAAGTTCATTTTCAACTAACTCTGATAGCTGGTCTTTGCTATGAATTAATGTACCCCGAGTCGTTTCGGCTACTTGTTGCCGTAAGAAATTACCATATTCTTCTTTAGACATATCCATTTTCAAAGTTTCGCGTAGATAATTTTTCTTATATTCGGCCGAATCGTGTCTTCGCCCGTCTTTCCTATCATTGATGAAACTTTTTAAAGTATTTATCATTTGATAATAGGCATCACTTATGGATTTTCTTTGAGAGGGTTGTGCATTGAGGCAACAGACATTTAACAATAATACACTGGCGATAACTTGCTGAAAAAATCAAGAAATTATAAAAAATATTTATAATACTAGCTTGAATAACGATGTGGAGAAGGCCGTGAAGAAATGCAGGAGTGATCCGTGCAGAGATCTTTATTGGAGCCCTATGTCCAGCAGTGGACGTCTCTCCGCTGATGATGAGATTGTATACCTCATTTGAGAGCTTATTTTATTTGTATTGAAATTTTGTATTAGTGTATTTTACTTACATACAATAGCAACATTATGTTAAGAATTTGTAAACGGAATGTTCATCCGTATGTTAATAAATTTTCTATTCAAACTAATGATATATTTTCATCCTTCATTCAAGCGCGAAATTAACGTGAAGTCAAATATTTCCTAAAGTAATTAATAACGTCTAAAGAAAAATACGCAATCCGGTTAGCGAAAAGCGAAAAGCGAAACACGTTTTCTGCACACAAACAAAATACATTCTCATTAATGTTTTAAAGAGCTTTTGGAAAAGAAGTGATCAAGTTTCGATTTCTTTATGTTAAAAAGGTTAAAAGGTTTCTCATTATTCTCGTACGCTAAATGAAAAAGTTACAAATTGGATGTGTGTTGAAAGTAAGAAGGCATAAAAATGTTAATGAACAATTCAAGACAAAACTGTTTTGAGTGTCTTTAAAAGAAAATCAAATTGATTTAGACAATAAAAGTATTCATACAGCATCCCTGTGATCTCAGCCTTTTTTTGGATCCGGTCTAAATTTATCAACGATTGGATGATGATGATGAAATTTAAGGCCAACATAAACTATATTAATAGAAATGTAGTACATAAAAAGAACCACTTGTTACACACGTATTGAAACATTTATTTTTAAATATATATCAAAATATAATCATCTCCAAGGATATAAAAAAAGTTATGTACTAATTATGTATTTCAAAGAATATACTGTGTTATGTTAGGGATGGTCTTTTAATGAGGAACAAACTAAGATATTTTATGTTACTTGTATGAAATATGTAAAACACTACACACACAAAATTCTGAAAAAACATAAACGAAAATATGATTTCATAGCAAACCTTATTCGTGACTTCGTTTTTACTTCAATTTTATTCATGAAAGCAAAATGCTTTTAAGAAAAACGTTAGTGTGAATAATAAATCGTTTCGATATGCGCATGCGACGGGATTTGTGGAGAGATACAACAAGCAACAATAAAAATCAGCACTGTCGAATCATAATAAAATAAAATAAACCAAGCAAACAATCTTTCACCCTGTAGCAATCAAGCCTCTGTAGTGCCTTTGTAAAATAATACATAGAGTGACTATACTATTAAATTTATTTCACATCCCTAGTCATTAAAATTATTCAAACAATATATAAGACAAAGACATTGTCAAAAACATTGTTCAGGATGTAGTCTACATTTTAGACAACTAGGTATTTTAAATTTGAAATCCTTCAGTTTTATAAAACAATACTTTACCGATATATAGTTTAAACCAAAAGAAAACACAAAATAAACCTTGAAAGGAGTAAATGTATGTAAAGTTTTTAATAGTCTGTCAGCAGCAGTGTTTCTGTAGAGAGGCGATGAGAGTTTTAAAGAGTAAACAAGCTTCTCAAATAGTATGCATGATCATCTACACTTGTGGGATAGTAGTGAAGTGTTAGTCAATATAATTAAAAAAAAATCAACCCCCGACTGTCACAAAATTTGTCCTTCGTAGTAGCTTTATAGTACTAAGTTAGCATTAGTGTTTCAAGATTTATTGATCTACCTATTTTTTAAATTACCTCGGCCGTTCATCTAAAGGTGAGTTAGTTAAAATGCTTAACTGTATTTTAACTGGATATTAAGAACAATAAACTAATTATTGTTGAACTATTTTGGAAAAAAACAGTTCAACAACAGCAGCAAGTCGCTGTAAATATTTATCCATGTTTTCTGTTGTATTATTATATATTAGAATGTTTTCTTTTATATACTTAAGTAATGTAATTTAGTAAGTAGAAAATAAAAACACTAGTTAAAGCATAAATGATTGAAATGTAATGTAATGTAGTACTCGGTTCGTGATAGCGCGTATCTTTGATTCATTTATGTGGGGACCTCTCGCCAAGGCGGACGTTGGTACCCGGAAGGTAGAGTTCTGCGTATTTTTCGCTCTAGATCCTATTTTCCCTCCGAGCTTCAAGCTCACAAAGCTCTTAAGTATACCGATTTGAACCTGTTAACTAGTTATAGTGCTTTGAATAATCTCAGTGTTTTTTCCAACTGTGTGGATTCTGCTGTAATTTACAGGTACACCTTTTTTTAATACTAAAAGTATTCTATTTAAATAATAGTCATTTCATAATAAATTATTGTTAATATTATACTTATTTTTATATTATATTTTATATATTAATAATTAATGCTCTAACACGTGGTTCGCTATTTCATTGTGATTCATTTAAGTTTCGTTCTCCTATACAACTTAAACTATTATTTCTGCAATTTTTGCTTTAGTTGTTCAGTTAATTTTTTTTTATCTTAAATAATTACCTGATAAATGAACTCAATATTAAATAAAGTGAGAAGAGATCAAGTTTTAAAAAATGATAAATATACCCCTTATTGTGTGAAAGTACTTATAGCTGTATACATCACCTTGATGTTTAATTCTATTGTTTAGACTTTAATTTGTTAACTAAAAAATTCTCCTTCATCAGTAATATTAATAAGTATACATTTATGATGAAATTTACGAGAATTTAAGTTAAAATATGTAAAAACGTAATAACTATCCTTTCAATATTTAAGCCAAATCAGTTAATTTACCGAAGCGTAGATAGTAAACTTGGTAGTTTAGAGATCTACTATATATGTTTCGGTAAATTGGTATTTCTGAAGCTACGCAGTGATTTACTTGTAGCTAGTCTATCCATTAGTATAATATCTTAATAGATATACTGGCTATAACCTAATGAATATATTAGTTACAGGTAGCATATTTATATATCATTAGACATGAGAATAATAACTGACGAAAGCTGTAGTTAACTAAATTCTTGATTTTTAATATCGAGTTTTAATGATACTCTTATAACTGAAATCAAGTTTGATTCGCAGTATTTAAAAAATTTAATACAGTTCAGTTCATCATAAAGTAGAAACTTTATTAGGCTAAAGAATACTTCCTCGTTAATTATACAGCAATAACAACAGTTAACTTGAACTCTACGAAGCTATGGCTATCCCAACGGTCTTTTTATTTTTAGGACTTTACCTTTCCACGTAACAACAAAAGATAAAGTTAATTACATAATACTAACCAATATATCCTTGATGTCTGGCGCACAGCCTGAAATAAGAGTACAGCAAACAGTTCCTCTAATTTATAATAAAACTGAAATAGTGTAAAAGTTGCCCGCTCGTAAAGTTTATGGGGACACCGTATAATTCATTAAACGTGACGATCTCTAAAACGGTCGACTCCAACTGTCTAGATTTAGTACCAAGTCAGCAATCTTGGAAGCTAATATCAAGAATGCTATGTTTACGATCAATCAATTTATCATTATACACAAAGGAGATTCATTACTCTTTTTCTGCCATGGTTGCGAATCGTTGGTGTTATTAATATTTATTGCTATGCACGTGAAATTTTATGGACAGAATGAAAACTTATAGTGCAAAAGTAGCTGCTGCTATAAAATTTATTGGAACACCACAAACCTGACGTAATGTATACAATAAGTGACTAGAGTTATAAAAAGGAAAATTGTGGTATTTGCAACAACGCATAATAAAATATTAAGGGTCGATTATTTTATATTACGTATAGAATCCTTCGCACATGACAGTAGCATAAGTATAAATAAGCAAAAGAAAATCTATTCGCTATGTTTTATTAGTTCCTTTACCTATCTTTGGAAAGTAATAAAAGAATCAATTAAACTCATATATATATACGTGACCGACCGACGTACATATATGGATTATTATGGTTATACTTATGAAAACTTCTTTTTTTGATGTATGCAGCAAATCTTCAAAAGATACCCTCCTTCTAGGGTCAGTTGTGGTCATACAGGATATTCATCTTAAAACTCCTCGATTGTCTCCTTCAATGCGTTAGTAGAGTCACCGGAATAAGTTAAGGTTTGGATTAACACCTCCTAAAGAATGGAATGGAAAGGCTTTCTTTAAACCTTCCAGAGCTTTTTCAGCTCTATTTGACTGTTCTTCTAGGTAGGGCATTTAAATCACATTACTAGTAATATTTTTAAAATCATCATTATCATCAGCATCTCCACCACTAGAGATCATTGCATATACAAATATTTAAATGCGCTTTCCGTCGTTTGCATACATTCATATCTCTGTATGCGCAAATAATTATTTGATATGCTGGATTCAACTTTTTGTAAAGTTTTATTTTATTATTGTTTATATATATACACATACATATACATGTATATGTGTATTCTTAGGTGATATTTTTGTGTACAAATTCATTTTGGTAAATGTATTCAATATAAAAAATTTGAACGCTATACTTCTTAAGGATTGTGGAAAATGTATATACAGGATATTTAAAGAGGTATACCAATGGTTCTTAATACGAGCGATATCTTCTCCTAGTGGACGCTGAAGCAATTTGAGGAGACAATTAATATTTCAAATAATATAGTAGGAGCTTAATAAAATCGGTGGGCCTTGGAAAGTATAAATGATTGAGTGAAAGTAAAATAAATTTTATGTTTAGTTTCTACTCTGCTTAATATTCGATTTTTTTTTACAGATTTTTACGATCAATCGCTGAAACACCGTTGAGACATTTCACTCATTACTTTGTATGAATGACGTTGAATATCCATACAGAAATTAATAAGCTTTCCAAGAGAATATTTGAAGACGTAAAACAATTAGATTAAAAATTTTTGAATAGCTTTTGGTATTAGTGTTGTCCTAAATTCACCACAAAAATTTCGGGAAACGGACTAACGGATCAATTCTGTTTTGCACGACTAGTGATACGAAATTAACGTTGTAACAAAAAAAAAATTGAGCCTACGTATTACCATAGGTGCGGCGACTATTCTATCAACATAAAGCCTGAACGCGTAAACACTCCCAAAGCTCATTTGTGCATAAACACATACATACACGTGTATATACGATTCGTTTAAACTAAAGATATTTTGTTCGTAAATTTTTCACCGTTTAATCTATACGACAATATATTTAAAGATCTTCACCTGTAATTAAATTTTTTCATATAAATATAATCTCTTAGTGAAATAACATAAATCACAACGCAGCCCGATCAACAGTCTCAAGGCAAAATATCTGAGCGATGTTAAAGAAATTTTATGAGCCTAATTTAAATAAATACGTTTCTAAATTATGATAGACTCTGTAAATTCTTCTGTTGAATCATACTAATTCATTCAGTGTTATATGAAGTGTTGATTGAAGTATTTTACCGAGTGTTCAGTAAATGTTTCGCCGTGAAAGTTTATTATGTGCTTGTTCACATCGCTTGTGAATTGATAACAAGTTTGTAAAATTATTCAATGACAATGTGTTAAAAACTATTAACTAGTTATCGTATGTCTGGTAATGGCTTAAAGTTATTTGCAATTAGAACTACAAATTGTTTGTGGGTTAATCACATTTAATTTTTTGGGAATATACACAAAAATATGGCCTATGTCCAGCAGTGGACGTCTATCGGCTGATGATGATACATAAAATCTAAGTTGCGATAAAATTATACTTAGGTATGAATATGTATGGGCGTAGTGGTGTTAGGGGTCCCGCATTCCAACTCACAGGACCCAAGCCAACCTCACCTGCGTGGTGCACCGTACTAACCTACAAATGAGGCTCTGGCTCCCGCCAACCCACGTTGGGCCAGGTTGGTGGAAAACGCTCCAAATCCCTCCAATATGAACTGCTACATACGACAGCCTCTTGAGCCCAGCGGTACGGGAGGCCATGCTGACTGTATGCGGAGATCTTTGGAGGAGGCCTCTGTCCAACAGTGGACGTCTATCGGCTGATGATGATGACGATGATGAATGAACGTATACATTTATAATCGTAAATAAATATTTCTTATACGGATTTGCCTCTAAAAAATTAAATGATAAAATTAAATTCCGTATCATACCACTCGCAGGATGAATGCAGATCGAAAACAGGAAGCTGGCACATGAATCCTAATCAAGTTTATTATAGTCGAAATATATATATTTACATAAATAAGTACTTTGTCACTAAGTTATATTGATACTGTATATTTCAATATCACATTTATTCGGCGGTTGGTTGACCAACCTTTGTTTATGTAAGGCGTGTCAACCTGAATACTGTTTCACATCTGTTATGGACTGTAAAGGGTTAATAAAATTATACACAAAGCTATAAATTTATTAGATATTGAGTGTTATTAATACACGAAACAATCATGATATGTGATCAATTTGAGTGAGTTTTTTTTTAATATTGTATTTAATTAACCAAGCATTTTTCTTGTTTTAGCTTTGGCAAATTCTTTCATACATAAGTCGGCAAAACGGGCGCAAAACTGTCAGCGTCCAAAGAACAAGATGAGCTGCTTAAGCTCTATCAAGAATGCGTTCAAAAGTTTTCATCTTTCACGTATGAGGCAGGTAAGAAAGTTTAGCTCAGAAAGGATGCAGTATAATATAGAGCAGTACCTCTAGACAACAGCTGGAACCTTTTTTATATATTACATTATCACAAAAATTGCTATCGGCCTCATACTATAAAACGTTTTGCTTTATATCAATGAGGGCCCGATATATATCAGGGGTTACATGAGTGGAACTTTGATGTTGAGGTTTCTTCAAAACTACCTGTCTGACTATCGCATTCATGCCGACAATCTACCGATATAAAAACATTGATATGTTTTTATATACATGTATGAGGTTACGTATTCTGAACGTATGTATACCCTAGAGCTGATGGAAAAAAAAATCTAACCGAGTGCACACAGATAGACTACATTATTATTTAACATGTGAAATATACCTTTGTTTATGATTGAAAAAAAAAAACATAATAGTAGAATGTAATTGTGTTAAAAGCAGTTATTATTTACAATGGTTTTTCATTTGAGAATATCTAATATCAAAGGAAGGGTGAGCGTTTTAACGATTTCCTTTAACCCTTTCTATTATTGCGATAAAAATCTATATACAGCTTTGAGAGTATAGTTGTTAAAAGATCCCATCTTTTCGACATGGTTTTTTGGGACTCTTCCATTATAATTTTGAGATGAACGTTTTGATAATATTCTATTAAAATAAAGTTAGAACTATATATAAGTATAACTGGAGTGAAGCTTATGACAAAGTGACCAAGAGTGTGATAAGGGAGCGGTGCGGCGTGGTTGAAGATGTAGTGACAAGGATAGAGAAAGGGATGCTTAGATGGTTCAGTCACGTTGAAAGAATGGATGAAAGAAGATTAACGAAAAAGGTAAGAATGATTGGAAAAATCGTGCAGGTCGACCTAGGCGGACATATTCCGATCAAATCGAAGATGTCCTAAAGAAAGTCCGGGTCAAGAGTACTCGCAACCGACGAGCACGCATGAAGACCCTCATGAAAGTGGAGGAAGCAAGAGAGGTGCGCTAGGATCGTAGCAAGTGGAGAGAGGTGGTCTCTGCCTACCCCACTGGGAACTAGGCGTGATATATATATATATATATATAATACATATATATAGAACTATTTAAAAATATTTATCATCACCTATGCGGTAAGGTGACAATTACACATTTTTGTGTATAATAATGGATGTCATAGTTTGTTGGTTGTTCTTTAACCAATGTTGCAATACATTGGTTAAAGAAGATATATGTGATACAATGTGATTATTTTGAAGCAAATATTTATGCTAAGGTTTTGTTTTTAAAATTTCTATAGGATTACGCCGCAATCACTCCACTCATACTTCGCATAGTTTGTTTGATTTAGATAATATGTTTCGACTTCCTTTGTTCGTTCAAATAAACAAACTATTAGTTAGATCTCTTTCCACGCACAGTATTGCGTGAATCCGTTCCATTATTTCTTTTTCAGCCATATAACAATCGGGCGTAAGATCATTTTTTTAGTTTAAACGTTACACTGGGTATTAGTTTTTTAAATTCTTTAATTACGACATTATTGTTGGTTTGATTTTTTAAAAAGTAAACCTACTCGGCGTAAGTGTTTACGTAACCACTCACAATAAAGTTAGGGGACACGTTCACATGCGCGTGACATAAAAACGGCTAAAGCCGGACCTAAAACTTTCTAGAAGTGTTTTATAACGTCTAGTGCGACATTTGATTACTTCCATGAACCTAATTCTTTATTACCAGAGGTTAGGGTAAGTGGTCTTTATTTACTAGTGTTCCGAATTAATATCCTTCTTCAAACGCAGGACGACCGCCGATGGAGTTTTAACAGGTAAATATCTAGACATTATATTAACTTTCTTCCAAAAGGTAGATTATCATTACGAAGATTTCTCACTCGATACCAAAAAACTGTAAGGATCTTTGACAACCTTAATAAATTAAATATATACATTTCGTTAAACACGGAAATGGAGATCATGCATACATCGATATTAAATATACATGCTGATGCATGTATATGCGTGTACATAATCGGGTTATGTTATGATAATGACCATTTCATCCAAACAATCGCGCACGTGCATACATATATACATACGTTCTGTTTGTTTAATGAACATTCGTAACTATCCTATATTAAACATAAGTAGCCTCGTTTCAATTATTCATTATTAATGCATTAATTATTCAATTATAGGTCCGCTACAGCAGGAAATCGAATTCAACACCAGTGTTGCATAATAACATATTCTTCACAGCATGTTATATAGACTGTATATAAGATATATGAATATAACTCATATCTCAGATGAATAATGCTTTTTCCGAGTAAAGGGCACTCGATTGAAGTTTAGTAGACTTCCAAAAGAGATTTATCTCATAAAGCAATTTCGACTTATAAATAGGGACTACCCCTATTCAAACAAAAACAAATTATTATTCCCATTGTATTTATAAATACCATCCTGTTAAGTGATATGATCATTCATCATTTATATAGAACAATGAGTACACATAATGAAATTTTGTTCAACACCGCTAATAATATTATTTTTTTTTAGTCGAAATTCCTTTTCTATATAAGTGTGTAAATGAAAGTTACACTTGCTTACAGCGAAGGTATAGACGAAACAGATGTTTATATGCTGATTAAAATCAAACTAATTACCCTCTTAATTTTAAAAAAGATTGCATCCCTTAATACAAAATTTGAACATGATAAAAACGAGTAGGCTTTTAAAATCGCCTAAATTACCAATGGCCCTTCAGATAAAAAATCTTGACCCGGATAAAAGTTTCACGGGATCATTATGAGCTTCTGCATTATATAACATTCAAACTTTTGGACACGATGGTCTTATTCTATACCAGTACGTTCTAGTATATTATATTACAGAGCTTTCTCATTAACTTTCTCAGGTGATTTAGTCTAATTTTTTTAAATATATATAGTTAAAAAAAAAACAAATTGTACCTCAAATAAACAATACTCCCGCTGCTCTTATCCCTATATCTGACATGTATTTATCCTTGAAATACCTCATGAAGTATAGATAGCTTTATGTGTTCATAAATAAAGCTACGTAATTTTCATTCTTTTATCCGAGTATGAGATCTAAACTCGTTACACTTAAGATCTCTGTTTGTTATAAATTTGCTTACCTTTATAATGGTAACAACGGTCCTATTCTGACCTCATAGTTTCAGATTGTGTGATAACATATCTAATGGCTATATATAAAACTCGCCTGATCATGGAAACAGCTGTGTTATAATAATGTAAAAGCTTTACTAGTTCCCTTATTTTTGTATGTCTCTTTCTTCTATAATTACAGTTTAATATATAATTAAACTTATTACAAGGTTTAATTTAAAGTTTTTTGGTTTTTTATTTTGTTATTGTAACAAATGTTACAAATTAATAATAAAAATAATAAATGGTTTTAGTATCTACATATATAACATCCTCAACACGCATGCGTTGTATCCAAGCGACATACAAATCCGTATTAAACTCAAAACGACCGTCGATTTCATTTACTTAATATTTGATAAATTGTAAGTAACAGTCAAGATTTCTTGTTTTTTTCCAATATGAGGCATTCTATAGCGATATTATTTAAATCGATCTACGTCTAGACAGCGCTGACATGGGTGATGAGGAAGCTGCGACTCTAGAAGGTCAGTTCTATGAATTCTCGAGACTGTTCGACAACAAGAGAGACGGTACTACAATAACACTTTATAGATCCGATTTTTGGTTAAGGCAAACTAAGCTCTTAGACGACCGGAAGATTACCATGACTGACACTGGGATATTGTTCAATAAGTACAGGTAAAATTGCCAATATTTAAGTGATAAAGTTAGATAGTGATTGGAATGATTATTTTTGCGTCTGATAGCACAATTCTTGACGTAAACTCTATAATAAAATAAAAATTAATAATGTTAGTGTGTTAAAATGTAAGCGAGCTGCGCGATATCGACACTATAACGATCAACATATATTGTGAAAATTAAAAAAAAAAAAAAAACACCTGGAATCATGTCATTTATTTATTAATAGTATGATTGATAAATCAATTCTAACGGGGAGCTGAAATATTAATACCTATGATTTTTTTCAGCAAAGCGGAAATCAACTATAATGAATGGTTGGAAATACTTGAGGAGCTATGCGAAATGAAGGACATGGATTTTGAAAAAACACAAGAAACCCTAACCAACTGCGGGTTGCCTGGACAAACACCCGTACAAGTTCCACAGTATAGGGATTTCTTCCTCACATATAAACCTAAAGAGAAAATGCTTTTCTAAGCATAAGATTACAAAAAAAATTAACTATACGCCAGGTTTTAACATTTAGTTATATCCTAACGGGCTGCTCCATAGAGGAAGTTACCACTAACAAGAAATTTGCTTAAGTTATATTAAATTTTCTTTGAATAAATACTTGTTTTATTAATAACTCTTATCAAAATTCTTTTGTATTGAGCCACTTGTAAACAAAATAAATGTATATATAAAAGTATAAGGTCTAGCATTCGTGACTATATGAAGAAATATACTTCGACAGGGGTTTCGACCATTAATAATAATTAGGGTCATATAGAAGGGGACTATAAAGAAATAAACTTTCTTTAGCTTGTTATATTTAGCTTCCTACAATGAAGGACTGACTTTTATGTATATCTGTTTTTAAGCGTTTTTTGATTACTTACATTTTTAATGCAACTAAAACATTAGAAAAGGCCTAATAAAACGTTAAAATAACATATCCATACAGATATTTTAGATTAGTAGCATCTTACTTCAATGTAGCAGATTATTATTTAAATAGAAGTTAGATAATATCAATATGGACATTGGCATTCCACCTTTTCAGTATTCAATGATTCAAAGTATTTGAGTTTGTGTGTATGTTTCCATTAATACCAGTTTTATGTTTGGCAGGCACCCTTTATTGCAATGCGACCTACGACAGGTTTCTCTGTTGGCCTCCAACAGCAGCAGGCGAGGTTGCTGCACAGAACTGCCCGGCCGCCAGGCTCAGTGATACCTCACGTAAGTGCACACTGATATAAAATGCTGCCTACTAAATATATATGATACTTCACGTTGTAATACCGATGTTTCTACGACCTTCACCAGATTGTCTGTTCTCCTTGTTGGGAGCTTCACTATTTCTGCCGGTACATAGCCATCACTCTAGTAACTTACGTCCATCGGCCAACGAATTGCTACTTAAGTTTAACAATCTCTTTGACCATGACGGTGACCTCAGTTCTTCTGCGGATCTCGTCCGTTCTTATCCAATAGCGCTGAGAAACCTGGAACACATTCCACTCCATTACTGTTTAAATGATTTCGAAAGCGTTGGATGCTGATAGCACCAATTCTATTGACTCCAATCCAGGAAATCTTTGTGGAGACTTATGTCCATCCGTGGGTGTCTGTAGGTTGTTGATGCATAGTTATATGATTAAAAGTGGTTATGGTTTATTCCAGGACTAGCTTACCGCCGATGCGGCGACTCTGGGCTGTGGTTAGGTCGGCGTCCCAACGAGAGCAGCCTCATTGGTTGGACTAACTACACCCCTTGCTTTCCTCCCGAGGTCCAAACACTGTTCGTCAAGGTTTATGATGATGAAAAACAAGCTCAGGTCGGTTGTTGTAGATATTATGTTCAATTATATATTTATTAAATAGAATCTGTATTATAAATTTCTATTTATGTAGCTAGATCAATGTTATTATGAATAGATTGCTCGGATGGTTATCTATCGTATCGGTATCAGGTCTGTGACTTTAGAGCCGTACAAATTGCTTCAGGGATTTAAGGCACTTGGTACGAAAGTCATTAGATATCTAACATGGAGTCAGTCTACGTTTCACTGTTATAGTAAATTGTTACAAGTGAAGCACAGAAGCTGTTAATAAATTTGATGACGTTGAGTCGTTGCTAGGTTGTTTAAGAAATGTACTAAAATAAATTGAAAACAGTGCATCAATAGAAATGTGAACAAAAATAAGTAAAAACAAGAAAACCAAAAGGAAAGTAAAAATGGAAATTCGCTTATTCTAATACGATTTTTGGGCTTATAGTCGTGAAACATTTTTAACAACAGTATGCAACGAAAGAGTTGTAATAAACATTTTATTTTGGTAATACTATATTAAGACATCGCCAACCCGCACTGGACCGGAATTGGACAAGTGGCCTTGACCCTCTCTTGGAGAACAGGCTCCGAAATAATAAACTAAACACTTACTAACACTTTGTTTATTTTATTAATTATTCCTAGTTAAAATTCGAGATCGCACAACGGACAAGGTATATGGAAATAGCCGGCTTTACAATATCAATGCTGGCTTTGATCATTTCACTCGTCATTTTCTCCTATTACAGGTAAATGTTAAATAAAATTTCATATGATAAATTTATTTGTAATAAGATAGTCTTGATGTACAATTGAAGAACAATTCGATTAACATTAAAACATTTACATTGTTTAAAACAATCGCACACTATAATTTCATACATGGCGTGAAATATACACGGCCTGCTTTATTTCTCGTGTTCCCGTTGTTACACTATCGCTAGTGACCCTGAAACTTCGCTGTACTTCATTTTCAATAGCAATTAGTTCTAACAGAGAATAATTGTTATTATGTGTGATACATTCTAATGTTTCAATTTATACAGCCAACTGGTGTGTTGAAACATTAATCACACTGTAAAATTGATAAATTACTCTGATGGTAAACATAATATAAAAAATATTAAACTCGTTTTTCCTTTTGATTTACATTATCATCATCTAAACCGATGGACGTCACTACTGGACATAGATCTTTTGTAAGGTATCCCACAAAACCCAGTCTTGAGCGGTTTTAGCCAAGCGATTCTTTTCTTCTATCCGCCTAGTGGATGGTGGATCCTTCCGATCGTAGCAATTTAAGTATGTTTTAATACTTTTTGACAATTTATCAAAAATAGTCAAGATTACAAATAGAAATGTAGTATATATAAGGAATAAATTGACACTTTAACTTTTTAATTGTATGAATGCCCTAGGTCGCTGAGAAACAACAGAACGCGAATACACAAAAGCTTGTTCATCGCTATGGTGGTGCAAGTGGTGATCCGGCTCACAGTTTACATCGATCAAGTACTCGTCAGAAGCCGCCAAAGTGACCATTCAACTAATGACAACGTTACACTAAAAGGAATTGACAACATGGTAAAGATTGTGGCTGGAAAGCCTCATTGGTTAAAACTATTATAATTTATCATTGTGCTTTTGCCATTTAGTTCAGTGCGTTTAGTTTTGGATTAAGTACGAAAAAACTAAGATAGGAGCAATAATAAGAATACTCCATATGTTTCTGTATATAGCAATACCACTTTCATAGATAAATAAATATTCTCTGAAACATATATTATATCGATTTTTAACAGCTCTTTAAGGTCCCCGAGTGTAAAATTTCTTTACAAACCAAACTTTTTTCAGCACCTTGCTGACAAAGGTTTTGAAATCGCGAATTTTTAATATTGATTAACAATAAACTTTACAAAAATAATCCAGTATATTAGAACTGAAAGGGATACTCTTATTATAATACTGTTTGATGAAAGAGGAAACAAAAATGTTAGTAATGAAGATACAAAAATCATACAAAATTACTGTAACAGGTTACGCCACAATTAGTTTCAGTGATATTATATCTTTACCTAATAAAAATATATTATATATCAATAAATTAAGCCGCGGAATATTTGCTTGTTGTATTACTGACTTTTTTCTACGTCAAAGACTTAAATTTCTTTGCCAATAGTTGGCCACAAAGATAAAGTTCGAAGTACACTTGTGAATCTTATACATTTCTTATTTTATTCCCGTCTGTGGCCATTCAGAACGGACTGAAAAGTAAGGCTCAATAAAACTTGTGCCCGCTTGCTAGACTATTAGAAAATATTATATGTCCTTTTTGTCTGTAAACTGCACTGCGAAGTCCCGATATTACTTTGCTTTTGCGAATTTGTTATTGCATCCAAACAGCGAAAATGTATGCACTTGTGTTATATAACTATGAAGTGTTTCCGTTACTCCGAACTACGGCCATATTAATTATTAACTTAAAAGCAAAATGAAATAAACTCGGTTAATTAAAGTAAGGTTATAAGGCTACTTAGTCGAATGAGTCGTTCAAACACATATATCCTATATTAGCAAATTTATTATGTTGTATGTTAGTAGATTTAAACGTTTGGATGTAATTTTCCTTTAAGACTGCGATCATATAAATGTAAACGCGTAGCTTTGTTAGTTATATTTATTGCGAAGAATCTTTTCATATCAAATGTATTCAAAATATTGTGCAAGACGATCAGCAATTATTAATACTAAATTTCTTAGTTCCATCAGTCCAGTAAACATATAGACAGACATAATGGTTTTGTCCGCATTATCTATTGGTAGCTCGCTGGCCTAATGGTTAGAGCGTGCGGCCTTCATTCCGAAGGTCGCGGGTTCGAATCTCGGCATGTACCGATGACTAATATTTATGTACATATGTAAACTTTAGTAACAACAGCGAAATACAAACGGTGAAGGAAAACATCGTGAGGAAACCCACACATGAATTAGGATTTATTCGGAGGTGTGTAAAGTCACCAAACCGCATTGGGCCAGCGTGGTGACTATGGCTCCATCGCCCTCATATTGAGGGTAGACCTGTGCCCCAGCAATAGGGACGTAAATTCGCTGTTATGAATCTATTGGTAGCTACAGTATGAATAGCCAAAAATCGAATATACACAATGTCTTTAAAGTTATGTTGTTTATGTACTTTTAACATATTTCCAGCCCTACCTGTGCGAGACGTCTTACGTACTTCTGGAATATGCGATAACGGTGATGTTCATGTGGATGTTCATCGAAGGGCTGTACTTGCATAACGTTGTCACGGCGAACGCTTTAAGAGAACGAATATCATATCTACTGTACTATGTCACGGGTTGGGGCCTCCCATTTTTTGTCACCATGATATGGGCGATAATGACCGCCCTGCATTATCAGAGGGAAAGTGTAAAAACGTAAGTATGTAACTATTGCTCTCCTTGTTCCCATTTCTCCGATAACATTACCTAATACATACAATACAAGAAATCTATTTATTGTATATTCGTTTTGAATATAACATAGTTAAAAATTTTGTATCGAAGTAGCATTTATAGAAAAATATTTCGCAATAATATGATTGTTACTTTTTTTTCATTTTTCAACATTTCAAGGATCACCTTTCCTGTTGTTAATTCATTATATTCCAATACAACTGAAACTGGACTTTAACATATTTTATTAGATAAAAATAGTAATGAGGTTAGCTGGTAAACAAAATTGTTGTGAGTCAAACTCAACCGTACTATTCCACATCCGTGTAATCATTATTTGTAGGTAGAGAGTGATAAAATAAATCTAATAAATACAGTTATAGAGAATGTCGTTTTCGACAAAACTGAACAGGTATAGATTTCGATGGTAAGTACGAGTATATTTGCGTACCAGATTCGTTCAACGAAAACCCGTAAAAAGCAATAAAGAACGCATCAATCCGCACCGGAGAGCTAACGAACGGTCGGATAGCTGGCGTATCTATTTAGGCGGATGATTCAGCTCCGCGGGCGATCTGCTCGTATCTGTTTATGTTTTGCAGGTGTTGGTACGGTTACAATTTCAGCCCACTGTACTGGATCGTCCAAGGACCCCGACTGGCTGTGATAATGGTAGGTAAACGCTACATATAATATTAAGTTGAACGTTTCGGTTTTCTTTGACTAAAACATTGATTCTAGTAAGTAAATAAAACAAAAGTTGCCTGAAAACTTCTTAATCGAGTTCGTAAGGAGTTTCTTAATTAAAAGCATATGCTTTATATTCTAAACATTTCATTCTTTACTGTAATGAGTGATGATTATTCGACTTCTATGAGAGTAATCTCGATGATCTTAGATAAAGAGTATCAATAAATAAACAGGTAACATTTTTTTATACACACTAGGTAAATTTTGTTGCTGCAAGGAGTCTACTTTTTAAAATAATGATATTGCAATAATAAAAAAGTAAAATCTTAAAATGATAGCATCATAACAAATAATCAGCATAGCGCATAAAAATAACTTATTAGTTGTCGTTGTTTAATTTTACATTATGTACTTCTAGCTATACAATACATCTACCCTATTAAAACTGCTTATAACCTGTATGTAAATATTCTATAGTAACATATAAATAAAATTATTACCCTTCCTATTTTCAAATAAACAAAAAAATTACAATTCCCTTGCGCAAGAAAACGGAATACAAAAAAGTTAATTTCATTGTTTGTTCATACAAAAGCTTCGTTTAAAATATCAAGAAAGTATCGAGTTTAAAATTTCGTTCTTTAATTAATTTCGTAAACTCTTGAGACAATTAAGAGACACGGTCTTTTAATGTTTTTTTTATTAAAAGACCATATGTCTTTTGTGTTCATTAAAATTGTTTGTGTGACATATATAGTCTCTGTACCAGTTTTGTTATAAATAAATTACTTCGAATTTTAGCATATTTATAATTCTAATTTATAGTTTTTTTTCATTGCATTAACTGTCCCAGGTTATATATTACATATATTAGATCCCGAATTTCTTTTACAGATCAATCTAATGTTCCTACTCAACATTATGAGAGTTCTGATCGTGAAACTGCGTCAAACTCAGAGTACAGAAGTGGAGAAAATGAGGTACTTTAGTCATATAACTTGTTGAATTTATTAAAAAAATAATACTATTACCATTAGTTTTCAATGTAATATGTATGTAAAATGTAATGTCTATGGGTTTCTGGTTAGTTTGAAATACGTTAAATAAGCACCTTTTATCTATTATAATTTGCTTTTGTTACAAATATTTGACCGATTCATTTAAAGCGATTTCATAGAAGTAACCATAAAAAAGCCTATACATTTATTTTATTATCAGGAAAGCTGTTCGTGCAGCTCTCGTCCTCTTGCCTTTGTTGGGTATTACCAACATTCTGAACATGACGGAAGCACCGCTCGACAGCAGTGTTTGGAAGTTTGGTCTTTGGAGTTACACGACGCATTTCCTTCGCTCTTTTCAAGGATTCTTCATTGCACTTATCTACTGCTTCCTAAATGGAGAGGTATGCGAAATAAGTTTCATATTTTATTAACAATATGTAGTGGGAAATATTATTAATGTATATACAGAAATCTTTTGCTTTTGATTATTTCTAAATTTCAAACAAGTTTATAGCAGAAGTTTCACCGATTAATTAAGCAATTAAGCTTCTTAACAAAAAAAAAGAGGTTGTACAAGTCTCATTGATGAAAAAAAACTTATCAATTAAACTTTCAAAGTTAAAGTGTTGAATTTAGATTTCATTTAATTTAACTTGAATCTTACACGACGGATATGTTTCTGAAATAATGAAATGTAAGAGATCGTGGATATGAAACAATGTATACTGTAAAATTCTTCTTAGTATCTTTACACGAAAATTCCTACGGCGATGTGGTATTTTTAAGTAATTGAAACTGTAATTATTTATTCTTTTGTCTTAGTCGAACACTTTTATAGATAAAAGTTAATTAGCACACTTTGTTAAAATATCAAAGCGTAATATACAATATATATTTCGTTTAAACGCACCCTTAACGAGTCTTTTGTTCGTCGCTCGCTCCTGCCCTTATATTTGGGATAGAAGGGATCATCGAGTACTTCCAAGAGTCATAACGAAAGCACTCGGCTACCTGAAGTCTACAATACTTGGTTTCGTTTCTTTATTCATCTATTTAAGACAGCTCGCACAGTGTAATATAAGTGTTGGCGTAATGATGTAAGTTTGAAAAATTTAAATATGTTTTGATGAAATTCAAATTATTTACGGTATCTTTCTTGCGGCGGTCTTTCGATCGCGGATATATCTTCTCTAATTAAACAGACATGTAAGTTTAAGAGTATATTAATTTTTACTGAAAATCTATTGAAAAGAACAAGCTGTTACTTGCTAAGACTCAAGAAAGGTGTAAAATGTTTCTGAATATTAATATTTCATTTTCACATTTCTGAAGAAGAATAAGGTAAAGATAGACGTCACATATAGGTTAATTTATGCTGACAAGGATAAATTCAATAAATCGGTGAAAAAGCTTCTATACGTCATTGTTACCTAATGAATAATGTCAAAAAAGATTATTTTTTCCTAGAAAACTGTTCAAATTATACTCAAACTTTTTGTTGTGTACTACAAATGTGTTGCTTAACTGGGTGCATATACCACTACATGTTATGTTGAAGTTTTTTATTTATAAAATTGTATAGATTCATACAAGCAATAGCATTACCGACTAATAACAACAAATCTTTTTATCTATTAAAATAGATACTAAACGACATGAACAGACAACGACCCCTAACCGTTATCGCCACGGGGTGTCGGTATTCTCCAGTTTTATATATTAATGTCCATAGTAATTAACTTTTCTCTTTGTACAAATTTCTAATCATTTATATCTAAATTGCTACTTTTACGAGTAACCGTAAAATATATATAGTCGTAGAATACTAAATAATGCCTTGTTAATAATTGATTTCTGCTATAATAATTATTAAATTACTGGTGATAGAACTGGAGTTGCCTGAGACTGTCTAGGTACCTATTTTTGTCACCAAATATTAGTGAGAAAATGTATATTGAAGTTTGAAAGCGTAGCTAATTAAATTGTAGAGGTAATGGAGCTTACCACTATGGATGTATTGCACATCATCCTAACTTAAAGAGGGACATAAATATAATACCAAAATTTTAAAACTTGAAGGTTCGCACAGTGTTAAGGAAACACTATGAAGATTACATGGCAATGAGGGTCGACCCGCGCCGGCCGCGGTCTTCAAGTTGCGCTGATCACAGGACCTCTATAAGGAAAGAGTAAGCTAATATCTACGAAGAGTTATCGTATCTAACATAAACATTAATTTGTAGTACGCATATTTGTTGTCCTTTATGAATTTTTGATAAATACTTGCGCGGTGCAATTGCTAAGCGCCTCTATAATACATATGGTACCTAAGTCCATTTTTGTTTTTTTTGGTAAAGTTTTATTAGAGCCCGATTAGTTGCCACCCTTCATTATAAATCTGCCGCCATAATAGCATTTGAATACCCTTCTTGTCAACATATGGACGCCAGAGATCATCATGACCCAACAAAATACCGATTTATCAAGAAACAAAAACAAGCCTAGATTCATACTCTGACCTATTTTATTTAAAGAACTATTCTGGAAGTCTAATGCTGAAATAAAACATAACGTGTACGCATCTCATCATTATCATCAGTCGATAAACGTCTACTAAGTACTTATTAATAGCATTAATTTAAAATATTGAAATGATTTGTATTTTGATAACAGAGTTGAGGGCGAAGCGTCATCGTGGGTGCAGTTGAGTAAGTTAAAATGGAAAAGAAGTATTTCAAAAGAAAACAAAGAGGTGTCAGATGCTGAAATAGGACCAGAAAGCAGTGAAGAGTAAGTGCTAAATATTATATCAAGTGGATAAATATTTTTACTTAGCTCGTGTGATGTATTGCTCTTAAAAAGGAAGTACTTTTTCCAACAGCAGCTGTAAAAAAAATTATAATTACCTATAAGCTTAACCTAAAATTAATAAACATTAGACAATTCTAACTTACTCTAGATTAAAGATATGTTTAGGTAAATAAGGTAAGATTTAATTATTCACATAAGAATGGAATTGATAACAGAATAGTACTAAAAAGTAAAAAAAACAACTTGTTCGTGAAATTTAAGGAGAAAATAAAATCTTCTCACACTTTCTCTCTTACAGAATTTTCACACAATTTTTTTTTTTTTTTATATTGTCACGCCTTTTTCCCAGTAGGGGTAGGCAGAGGTGAATAAACCACCCACGTTTCGCCAGATGTGGTCAGATTAGGTCCCATGTAACAGGGGGCGAGCCTGTTGCCACTTTATTGGGACCACCACACACACACACACACAAAGATGATATCAGTGTGCGGGTTTCCTCACGATGTTTTCCTTCACCGTTTTTGTATCTCGCTGTTGTAACTAAAGTTCACAAATGTACATAACTTAAATATTAAGTCATTGGTACATGCCGAGGTTTGAACCCGCGACCTTCGGAATGAAAGCCGCACTCTAACCATTAGGCCAGCGAGCTACTGTAGTAAGAAATATACACATGTCCCGAACTGAAAACTTCCATGTTGTAGACGTATAAAATGATACATCAGAAAACTTTTCAGATTTAAGAAGAAAAACGATTTACCGAAGAGAAGCTCCGGTGACATGTTCGAAGAGACAGTTGTCAACAATTCCGCAAATACTATTGAGGATATAAAAGTGTTAGTACACTAATAATTGTAAGTGAAATAAATAACTATACTTTGTACATGGTTTTAAGTTAATATTTTTAGCTTAATAAGATATGGAACTCGTTAATTTAAAACAATATGTTTGTTTGGATTTTGCGTGAAAATCCTCCATCGCTGTAGAGGAGCTTATCATACTACTTCAAATATGTCCGCATACCTGAAATGAAAGAAAGTTATTAAAACTATATTATAAAGAACAATCAATTACAATTATTAAATACCTTTAACCAGCTTTCTGGTAGTAGCAGAAATAAACAAATATTAATGACAAATATACATACGTATACAAATTATTACAGAGATTGATTCAATGGTTTCGGTGATTATACATAACACTGGAACATTAGGATGCACAAATTATGTTAACGTAAGCTTTTGATAAAACAATAGACAATATAACAAAATATTGTAAATCAGCAATTGCAGCTTCACAAATGCAACTTAGTATTGCCATTGATTTTATTTAAAATATTTTTTAATGAATTTTATCGTTAATTTGTGATTTATGACAAAAAAAAATGTGTAAGTAGACATTATATACTATCCAGTACTATCCAATATTACCTAACAATAACTGTTCAAAGACGGAAGTTTTATATATGCAACAGTTTATGATATAAAACTACGTATTTGTATTTTATAAGAAAAAAGCGCTTCAAATAACAACAGCCCGTTTAGATTATGTATATTTAGAGTTTATAATTTGCTTACATAATATAAAATCCTTCTATATAAGGATGATATTTCCAAAAAAAAAATATAATAGTAAATTTATGGTATAATTATGAATCCGCATTAGATGAAGGTTTTCAACGCTGACGAGTCCAATAGTTTTATTTACATATAATGATCCATAAGTTTTATGAGAACAGTAATTTATGATTAGAAAAACCCTCAAATATAGTATTTGTTTACAAATTTTTAAGGAACAGAAACTATTAACATGAAATTCTTTTATCAATGAGCGCAATGTGTTTTATATATTTTGCTATGGGCTGAATTTCAGCTCACAATTCGATGAACAACCGTCTAATTATCTTCTTTATCGATATTTTATAATTATGAAACGGCTGTGAAACTGCCTTTTTGAACATTTCAATCAATATAATATACATATAAAAAATCGATAAATCTTATTATTGTTCCATTAAAAATAAAGGTTGTTCAAATATTATTTACATACAATTTTTTTTTTATAGCTTTTACATTTGCTAAGGTCCAATAATGTATTCCTATTGATTACTATTATGCATTTCATGTTAATTATATAAATATTCATAGTACCTTACGTAAATTAATATTACTATACTCATACTATAATCTATGGTAAATAAACAATTTGCATATAAACTAATTGTATGTATTTGTATAATGGTTCATGATTATCTCGCCACCCCTCGAGCTGCAAGGTCGGACAAATGTATGTCACATCACTGTACCTTGAATGATAAAACGACCCCTGCTTGTTCATGAGACCGCAGGTAGATCATCACGGGCTGCGCAAGAGATGTTGACGCCCATTTTAGCTTCCAAGTTACTGACACGTACTAAACTGGGTATACTACAAAACCTATATCCGTTTTCATCTGACTTTTGCGATTCCGGCGTATGCATTGAGCTCTGCTTCCCAACGCAAACCTTTGCAGGTTCCACAGGATATTTGCCTGCGCAAGATTGTTGAGGCAGAACTCTACGTTCAGAATGATGCGATCGGTTAGACTATAGGAATATTTGAGAGAACAGACAATTGACCATATATACGGATTCGCTCCAGTATATGCATTTCTCTACCCCGAGAATTGCTATAAGAGGCCCTCCTTTTATGCGAAACCTGTATAATTAAGACAATATTTAGTATGATCGCTAATATTTTCGTAAATATTACCTTAAATAAGTAATCAAATGTAAAATTATTTGGTTTTAAGTTACAATTAAGCTATGGTAGGGTAGTGGGCTTGCCCAGAACACCCACATTCAAAATTTATAACAGGAACAAGGCGAAGGTGTTATGGCGGCGTATTTACAATGGGTACTAGTAATAAAAATGCTCTCACCGCTGCAGTATCTGTGAGTCGGTGTTGACTTCCTTTTTAGTTACTTCTCTGTTAAATTATAACAGATAAAACAATTTTTAATTTGTTATGAAACCATAACTTCGAAATGCTTTTTAAAACTATAATTAACGGAAACAAGTATTATGCATACTTATTTAATGCTATTGCTTATGCATGTATATTGCTACTGCTTTACAAGAAGCGAGACGGCGGCATACATGTTATTCGTATAATTACAAAAAAAAAACTACATTTATTACTACTAAGTCCTTTATTTTTTGATGAGATATATATGGTTTGTCTATGGAATGTGAAGTAAGAACTTTATCTCCATTAGTTTAATTTTATAAAATAACAAGTTAAATTATACATATTTTTTTTTTACAAAATGGGTTGTTTGAACACGATCCTACAGTGTTAACTGGTGATGTGGGCAGCGGTGTTTAAACGGCCCTAACCCAGGCATGAACACCGACAAATTGTTCGACTACGTTATTCTTATAAATAATGGAAAGCTAAGCCTATGTGTATATTACCTATAACATATCGTTATTACTTACTTTTACAATATATAGTATAAAGTAGAAAAATTTAATAGGAAAAATATATATTTTAAATAATTGTAACATTTTTCTCTCATGTCATTATTGTTACGTTATTAAAAGTCATTACATTTTCTAAGACTATCCTAAAATATTATACATAGTATTTAGTTTGCATGTTACTGGCTCGTAGTCCTTTTTCCTGGTTGACTCTTTCCTTTGCTATAGATGATATCTAAAAAGAGACCTGAAAAAATAGTTTATGAAACATAAAAGAGGTTATCTATTCAATAATAGGAAAATTTCATGTAAGTAATCTTATTTTTAGATTTGCACGTTAATAATAGAACAAGTAAAAGTACTTTATTGGAATAGAATTTCATAGTCCTTCTATAAATATGTCTGTGCAAAGTTTTTCTATTGGGAAAAGACATAAAATCTCGTGTCAAAACTTACGTGATACTTGTTTAATACACAAAAGCTAATACACATGTTTTATAACATAATACAATGCTAATTTTTAAAAACATTCTTTACATCATATATGAGGGCGACATCTTAAATAAAATTTCTAGCCAAAAACTAACACATTCGTAATTGATTTCAAGTACACGAAAGAAAGACACTAACCAGAGAAAACCAGTATCGCCCCAATCCATTGTCTTAATATTAGAACATTTCCAAAAACAATGACAGAAGCCAGAACAGTAAAGAACTTTCTCGTTGTGGTAACAACTGAGCAAGGAAGAGGGCCAAATTCAGCAACCTAAAATATAAAAGATTTAAATTTAATAACCTCCAATTTTATTTCATTAATAATTAGAAATGATTGTTTAAAGCGTCATTGTCATGTGCTCCATTTTTTTTTTTAATTTTCTTAAAAAAGAATTTTAATTTCTTTAAATATACAAGAGTATTACTGTAAACAATACCAAAAATATTACAACAGCGCCATCTGTGTACGCCATCATAACAAATGTATTAAAAAGTTTTTTTTTATAAATTATAATACAATTGATTGGTTACCATGTAAAAAATAAAAAGTTGTCCCAAGGCACCCATCAGAGCAAAACTAATCAAATATATCAAGATATCGGGATACTGTTTGACAAAGAGAACAAATTTAAATATTTCTCCTGTTACTAGCACACCAATTAAAGAAATTAAAGTTGACCTGTAACAAAAGAAAACAATATACAATTTCAAAAAACTTTATATCAGGATTAAAAATATGATTTCAAAATGAAAAACTACAAAATGTCTATATATTACTGATTAAAGACATAACAATGTTATATCGGTATAAAAACTGTGAACTTACCACCAATTAGTATTTAACATCATTGAATATGCCGTAGGAGAAGATTCACTCTTGATTCTTTCCTAGACAAATAAAAACACAATTATTAAATTTGTACTGTGAGACAGTAAATCCTTTATGGTATCATACTTAAAAAATATATCAATTAAAATGTAAAAAAACGAAATTGTAAGAGAATTAAATATGTGATATAGCAATGTAACTCTCTCTCGTTTTGGATTTTTTTTTATTCAAGAAAGCAATTAGACAAGCTGAATGTTCACTTGATGATAAGTGATAAGATGTCCATAACAATGTGGCGTTAGTTAAGATCATATATACCGAGCCACATCATGCTCATTCCCTTCAACATAAGATGTTGAGTCTCATTTCGTTACACTAGAGCTACACCCTTCAATCCATAACACAGTAGTGGGGATTGAGTGTCATAACCATGTAATCTTCATAATGTTTCCTTAACACTGTGCAAACCTTTAAACAATTAGATCTGAATTTTATTAAATGATAAGAAAAATTTGTAATTATATTTATGCCTTCTGTCAAGTTAAGCTAATGTGCATTACATCGCATTGTGTTAAGGTGTCAAGTTAAACTAATGTGCATTACATCACATTGTGTTAAAGTTTGTTACCTCTACAATTTCGTTACCTACAACTTCAAAACTGAAATATAGATTTGCAAATTACTATTCAGCGGTAGAAGAGATGCTGTGGTATCTTAGTATATACCTGGCAACAGAGACAACAGAATATATCAACCATATGATGTTTCATTTACTGTAGTAAAAATGTTATTGAGGGGGGCACCTGCACAGCTCCAGTAAGGCCGTCCATAGTCAGTGAAAGCAAAAGCAGCAGCTCTCCAACACCCACCCCTTGTGAGCCTTTGCTTAAATTCTTGACTTGATCTTTGTACATAAAGAGAACCACACCCATAACTATTAAAAGCACAAATAAATACTTTTTCAGTGGATAGCTTTTAGAACCTATTAACACCCCAAGAATCATCACAGGTATTGGTTTTGCAGCCTTGCCAACAACCTGTATAGGAAAATTCATCATTAATAATTAGAATAGTGTTATTTTTATATTTCAGGTGTAATATGTAAACCCAATTTTTTTTTATATTTTATATGGGAAATACCAATAAATGTAATTATTCTGTTAAAATATAAGCAACAACAACTATTTAGAAGAAACAAATATAATACTATTAGACCATTGCATAATCATCACACTCTAATCACATCATCATAAAGAACAAATGTTATTAATCATTGTCATCAACTCATAGACACTCGCTGCTGGACATAGACCTCATCCAAATATCTCTGCACTGATCTATCCTAAGTAAAAGTGGTTGGAACTATTGTAACATATCTGAATTACCTGAGTTGGATAATTTATCCATTGTAAAGCCATAATGGAACAAACCATGGCCAGAAGATATGTCAATGCTGATGAGAAGTAATAAAAAGTTCTTGTTGTATCTTTTTCATGTTTCCATGAGAGCTGAAACAAAAGAGATGCTATTACTAGTAAAACTTTCCTTAATTGGACTCCATCTAGGTAAGAACCACATGACAACCTCATATCTGCTTCCAAACCTAGTGTCGCGCAGTCATTTCAGTATTCTAGTAGTAATAAGATTTAAAATCTTATGTTGCATGAATACAAGCACAATACTGAGCATTTTTATTCTCCTGACTACTAAAATTTTTTTTTTTTTAGTAGCGTTCTCTCGTTCAGCTAATCTAGGGCCCTTTGTTTAATTCTCATGTTTTACATTTCTCATTCTTTCTTTCCTTCTTCTTTCACATTTTGTAATTCTTCCTCTCATACTCTTCATCCTATTACTTTCTTTCATCAGTCTCCCGCCGTAAGTGAGGACAACCCATATTATTTTTGTGCTAAAGTTTAAGAATGCGAGCCGACTACAGTCCTCACTCATCAGAGAGCCGATACTACCCGCGCCTATATTCTTCATCTACTACTACATTATTATTGGTACATATATAATTTAACTTCAGGTGAACATTATTGCTTATCCAGTAGCTTCGTTGTAGCTAGTGAAATTACAGGTGTTAAGAGATTTAACATCTATCTCAATGTGGTGCTATGTAAGTCATCCTAACTTAAACCGTGTTATTATGGAGAAATGTTTCGTTCTTCTTTTACCTTGTTAAATAAATAAAGTATAAGATTTCACCAGCTCATCACCCATTTTCATAGCATTTTCATAACATCACAGCTGATATATTTATCAGCTGTGATAATGCTTTAGCACACCTCTAGGTCCCCACTAGTGTTGGCTGCACCGCGCAGCCCTATTTCAAAGAGGGTGAGCGACCCCTCTTTTCCTCTTCCCACGGTAACCAAGAGAGAAATCTGTCGGCTCCCTATGGCTGTTTGTCTTAGGCTCCGCCTATAACCGCTGCATAGCCGTGGAGGATAGGGAGAGTGGCGAAACGAAATACCGACATTTCTTTCTCTCCTTGACTCCACCGCTGCTGCGAAGGGCAGTGCATGCCTGTATCCGCAGCCCATCGGACACATCCGAGGTGAGCTCACGAAGTTCACTTGGAGCGGCCACCTAGGGCGAACTCTACCTCTCAGGCTGACCGGGTAGGTTACTTTTAGCTTCACCGTGGCTCAACAAGCCACGGCTACTAAGCCCCACCACCAAAAGTCGGAACCAGTTCAGGGTTATAGATATGTATTCTGCCCCATACAAAGTAATAGAAATATTTGAGCAAAGAACACGCCGTAATAGTCCCTGGTACTAAGTTAATTAGTAAAGTTCATCATCATCAACCGATTGATGTCCGCTGCTCGACATAGACATAGGCCTCCCCTAAAGATATCCACATCAATCGGTACCTAGATACTGGCAGCGCAGTGCCCGGATCCAGCTACTTCCCGCGCAGTTCACTAGATCGTCGGCCCATGTAGGTGGGCCTGCTAACAACGCAGTACAAGGAAGTCTTTCGAGTAATGTTCCATATAAAATGATAATACATACACAATGTAAGGTTAGCGAGTTTACAATAAAATCATAATTACCATAGTTAGTAATTATTAATACATTAGTCAAAATTAAATTATTTATTTAATATTGAGAGTCTACTTTTCAAATTACAATACTGTATTTCAAATAATTGTATATCTAGTCTATTCTATACCTTGTATATCATATAGCCTATTAAATAAATTTTTTATTCGAAAAAGAAAATAATTTATGTAAGGATTTAGTAATATAATAAAACTTACCATCAAAATTTGAGCGAATAAGTAGTTAACGAAAGATTGTATTAAAACTAAAGATAGAGCGCATGTGAATTTATCATTTGTACCGTAATTACTCCTAGTTATTTTTTCTTGTAGTATGCCAAAAATAAAATAACACATAAAAATCGCACCAGCATAAAACACGAACCGTATTTCACTACTTGATTTTGGCATTTTGTGACTCGTGTTAATTTATAAAAAAAAAATTATAACAGAAACTACACTCAGGACTTTATTTCTTAAGTAAGTATATCTATTATGAGTACATTAGTACATATACCAAATTAATGGACACGTAGTACATATTTTCATTTTGCACTAACGAAAACAGCAACGCAACAAATGCAATGACAACACGTAGAATAAGTGTCATAGACTATTGTCAAGGAGACGTTCTAGTCACAGATAAAGTAAGCCATGTTGTAACAACATCTGTGCCATATTCCAGAAAATGAAGTTGTTTTTTTGCAAGACATATCCGAGAAAACATTTTAAAAACAACTAAAACATGAACCTACATATTATAGCAGTGAACAATGAAAAATAAAGTAACAATGATTTTAATAATAAATATGAGATGTGTCATCGCTAATCGAAGTACATAATGTAGTTGTATAAACCTTCTTAATAGAGCTTTATGGTTAAATTTAGATCTACCACCATATAGACGTCTATTCATTCCGTGACCTAATTGTACAAAATTTAATATTAATCCCTATCCCCTTTTCATGCAAATAAATTAATCGGTGCAGAATTTCAAATATATTGATATATCCAATGGTTTTAGAAATGTTGTTCTCGGACAAAGTCTGTCTTTCATTTATATAAGTATTTATTTTACAATAAAAAATAATAAAATAATTGCTATACTTTGGTAACAGGAATTCATATTTAATAAAATGTTTATGAAAGTTTACATCTGATCTGCTGAATCATATTCATATAAGTATCAACTCATTATGTATATTATTTTATATTTAATGAGTTGAAAATGTGTTAATATTCTTAGATAGGTACGTTATGACGTACGTATTGTACTTCATTTATTTTTTTGGATTAAGGTTTTTTTTAAATAAATAATAAAAACGGTTTTTTTTTATGCTGCAAGCCACGTCAAAATTAATGAAGGTGACCATTCGACGCGGAATAATTTGTAGATGGTTATAGACTTTATTTTTGAATTTCAGAGATCATACAGCATTTTATTTTTAATTAACTTTTATAAACATTTTCATTTCGTATTATTTATGCGGTTGTTATAGTAACGGCTGCTATAGAAAGTCGTTAAAGGTTGCAGTTGCTTTCAAAAAATATTTCATTTATATTACGTCCAGCAAAGCAGGCGTAGAACAGCTAGTTTACTGTAATACTAAAATACATTTAGTTTAAATTTGTTTTGTTTTATAACAAAAACATTAAGTTTAATTTTTAATTACCTTAATATTTAAAAAAATATATTTTGAACCTGTTTAACAATGCCGTACTACATTTGAAGTGCAAACGGAACGTAAACTATATAATCGTTATTAAAATCGACCCTAAGTGTTAGTACTAAAGCATTATTTCCATTTGTTAATAGATGGCCTTAACTTAACCAAATATGTTAGACCTCTGAAGCAGATATGTGCGTAAAAGGTTATTTTATGTTGTTAGGAATAACTTTAGTCTGACACTTAAGTTCCGTTCTCAGATTATACATGAGAATAACTATTTTAAAGAGAAATAAAAGTTTACTTAAACTTTAACTTTATACATTTTATCGTCAGTGTTTTGAAAATTTTTAAACTGTGAGTAAACTTACTTAATAACATATTTCAGGTGCTCTATACCGTATTCAATTTAAATTTCCCAATAAAACTATGGGTTAACTGACATGTTAGTATTGCACATAACTGCTTTTTAATATATGCAGTGTAGGAAATTTAGGAAGAATTCTTGCTTTGATCATTTCTTAAGGTTAGACTGTCAATCGATGACATAATTAAGTGTGTTAAAATTAACAAAAGTTTGTTTGTTCTGACTCATAGCTGGCAAGTAATACATTCGTTTGCCTCGGCTTAATAGTTTACTTACGACCTTTTTAATATAACATCTAAAACATTGTATACAAAGACTAAAAGTTACTAACTAAAACAAATGAAAATCGAACAGGACGAACCGTAGTGTTATAAAAAATGTTGATTTCAAAATTATTTCCGTTGGATAGAAATTACTATTACTACAATTTTTTGTCTTGGTTTTTACTTCAAGATTTAACCATTCCTATTTTCTGTAGGCAATGTACATAGATTATATTAAGAAAAAACAGAATATAAAAATTACTTTAATTTCTTTTGACCACGGTAAATGAGGACTGTATTACTGGTGCGCTTCCGGACTTTCTAGGTAGATATTTAAGTAAATAGAACCATAAGATATTATGTTTGACCGGTAACTATAGTATAAGTTTAGAAATATATATCTTTGCATGTTTTAGCGTAGTATGTAGTAGTAGAATATTGTGATATTCTACTATATACGTTGGAATGCCTCTGTATCTATATATAATATTTGATTATTCGGATCTCTAACAAATTTCCGTGGTTATGTCAATAAATTATATGTAATATATAGTAATAACATATTATATATTATGAATATTACACATAATACACGTTAAATATGGCAAAAATGTGTTCAAATGAAAGTAAATAATAAAATGTTAACAAACAGATTTATCAAATTGATTTTATTACTATCTTAAATATATGCTTACTAGTTTCACGTTTAGGTATTTTTTCGTTTATCTTATCGGCATTCATAAAATCAAATACTTTGCGTTAAGTACCAACATGGGTGTGTTATACGCAGTAAATTCTATTTTAAATAATCTAATCTTACAATTTTTCGAACGATGCTGTTTTTTATTTAATATAGATTAATACTTGACCAATACCATATAGTAAACGGAGATGTAGATGATAAAGCACACTAGAGAACTGCGAAGAAGATTGACAGTGATTCCAATACTTTATTGTTCGCATTATGAAGGACAAAATGGAACTGTCTTAATGTGCGCTATATCGCCAATGGATGGAAGTTTGTTAGCAGTATGACTTTACGACCTGTGGCAAAACGACATCTCAAAATATTCTACTTTTGGACGATGAAATATACTTTACAGTTTTGAATGTCCAAAGATAAAACGTAATGTGTAATAGGATACTCATAATCATATATAAAAAAAAGTAAAAAACTAAGGACACGTGTCCAGTGCCTTTCTAGCCGTCAGTTACAAAGCCCACTATGAGAACAATTGTTTTAAAAAGTATTCATATTCTTAAACTTGAATATAATTTGATCATTATTAAAACAATATATTTTGAGACATTTCTAAAAATATGTTACATAGTCACAAAAATATTAAAAAAAAACAATATTGAAAAGTTGAAAACAAGTTCTTAAAACAATGTTATTTCAATCAGTCCAAAAACAGAAAGGCGTATTGAAATTTAATTTTGTAGTATATATTAACAGCGACCGTTCAGGTAGGTACCACCGCAGACCTTACATCTACTGCTGAGCAGTAGTATGCAAACATAACTGTGTAATAAGGAGGGCATTGTAGCTAGTAACGACACAATATCTTGTTTCTCCAGGCGACCAGCATAATGTGCAATGTATAATATCCCAACAAGGGCCATATTGTTATGGGTAAGCGTATCACATAGACAGGTCGGAACGGGTCAGGGCGTTCATCGAATAAAAAAAAAATCGCCATTTTGCGCGCTTGTTGACGTCATGGCATAGATTATAACATCCTACTGCGACGTTTTCATACAACAAAACATTCGTACTCGAAGGCATTATTATACAATAATTTTTACACCCCAATCGCTCCTACTCTGTATTTTTAACTATTTTAAGAAAAATATTACTCAAAATATTTATCTTAAACTTAAAAAAAAAAATTCGAATGAAAAGTTTATTCAAAAAAAAATTTATCACTGTTTGAATATATGAGTTGAGTATAATCATCTTATTACCTCTTCTGTGTTATATATGAGTAATTAATTAATTATTTATGAACAATTATAATTTAAACTACTACTTGCGCAACACTACCTAAAAGACGGAGTTTTCGGTAGTTTATGATAAAAACTACATTTAGTGAAGGTCCTCCTAAAGAGTCGACGTTATTTACTATTTAGATGTAGAGTTTAAAAGTTTAAAATTACAACGAAACAGATATATTTATGGAATATAACATTTAACTATATAATTAGTATATACTTGTATATTTAATACACACAAGAGCTATCATGTGTGCTAGTGTGTAATATGAGTGCTGATATTCGTGTTGAGTGCTCGTATGGTAACACGGGACCTCAATACGATTATTAGCACTCATAAACTTTATTAAGACAACAATTTAATATCATGTATGATACTGAAGGACGGTGTCTCCTATCACAGGAATTGCGATGCCGAAAAGGAGACACCGAAAACTGTCATGCATATGTATTTTGTGAAATCATATTTAAACTTACTCTAATCGGTTAGCGTAAATAATTAAGCCTTTGATCAGTTGCTATAATTATTTACGCTGTATCTACATACTAAACATGTTATTACATTTATCAATTATATGTAAAGAAGAAATGTATATGTATAATCTTATAATAAATATATTCTTAGGCATATATCCAGCAGTGGACGTCTATCGGCTGATGATGATGATGATGATAAAAATTTTATAACCGAGATATACTCCGTTGTAGCATTGTTGCGGAGTATAAAGTCCAACATGCATTGTTTTATGTCATAGTAGTTCAGACATGCATGAGAGTCAGGTTACTTATTCAAGGTCTAGTTCCAAGGCTGTCACGGACAATAATTTTTCATTCGACGCCACTTTATAGTTATACTAAGTGCACTATTAGTCTAGACATATTTTGATAACATATTATTTCACATAAAACGTTCTCTACCAGAATTTAAAAGAAAATATACAGTTATTTGCCTTACTGGGAGAGAACACCGAAAACTGTTTGAATAGTATAATTTTAATACCGATAGATGAATATGAATACGTACTTGTAAGTACTAAAAATAAAGAATGATCTTAAAATTAGATTGGATAAATATTATATACTACAGCATAGATATTTACGATACTAAAGAAATTTCAAAAATATATAGATAGATTATAATAGAATAGATAGATTTCCTTAAATGTCTTTATGATATTAGTGCATGTAAAGTTTTAATGAGTAAGGTATTAGGAATTAAATAAACAATTATATAAAATATTAATAAAATGTACCGAAAATGTCAAAGTCGTGAGTAATAGTTAACCTCCGTGAAGTGAGTCATATATATAATTGATTTAGAATAAACCGGAAGTGTTGTCTTCTTTTTGAAAAGTAAAGACAATGTTCTCGTACTAAATTTGATTTAAATTATATTTGGGATTCTACAAGTATTCCACCGCGACGGAATCTCAAGTACAGTAGTAGCATGAAAAGTAGTGCAGAAACCCAAGCACGTCTTCGCACGTGCGAGGATATTTTTAAACCATTTAATAAAGGACTTGCTAAATGAACATTGTATACCTTTATATAGTTTTTATAAATATTGAATGATGGCAAAGGAAAACTCGCGAACACCTTTCCCAAAACAAGTAACTTTAAATAAATAAATAAATAAAAAATCACACTATTTCTTATATTTTAGCCGTTTGTCTTTGCGATTTGAGTTTACGGAACTCAACGCTAAATAAAAAAGCTTACCTTTAAAAATAACCGCAAACGAAGGTATACAATATGAGGTTAATGACAAGGCAACGTCATCATCATCAGCCGATAGACGTCCACAGCTGGACATAGGCCTCCATTAAAGATTTCCACATCCATCGGTAATGCGCTGCCTGCATCCAGCGACTTCCTGCGATCTTACAGTTGGTACGGCCTCTGGTACCGCCGGGCACAAGAGCCCGTCATTTGTAATTAATTTGGGAGGATTTGGGTAATTTTCCTCCACGCTCGCCCAGTGCAGTTTGGTGGGTTAAAGTCAAACAAAACTCAAAGATTAATAAACAATTATTCCAACATTACGTACATAATGAGAAACTACTGGCAAAATTTTCTTCTCTTTAGTTTATATGATGCAACATATGGCAACAAGGCGAAAAAATTGCCAAAAATTTGGATACAGCAATTAAAAAAAATTTTAAACGTACATATTATGTTTCATTTTTTGTTTCAGATGATTTGTACATACATATAATTCAAGAAATAAAAATGAATGACAACAAAAAAAGGACAAATAGTTTTAGGAAAATATTTCCAAATTTATTTTTCTCTAGTCGTTCTAAAGACAAAAATGCAAACAACGATTTCGAAATCGGTAAAAACACAGCAGAAAGTAATACAAAAAAAAATCAATACCAAGATCCCCGTTTGTTAGTAGATAAAGATACAGTAATTGAAGAGTTAGAGGGCACACATGAACGTATTTATGAAAACCTTTCAACGAGTCGTCTATCTAAAACTGATAACAGTATTCACATTTTAAGTAATCAATCTTCGAGTAGCACATTGGTTTCGGAAAGAAACTTGAACAAAACTGAGATATTAGATCAAAATAAAAACGAAAATGTCAATGAAAACTACATGGCAAGACCACAAGTGCCACCCAAACCACAATGTGAAGTAATACATTTCTCGTCACCTGAAAATGAAGATATAATTAACATAGAGAATTCAAAATTTCCTGATGTTTATTATCATTCATTAGAAAAGTTAGCAGACAGAATATCTCCACTCGATGAAATTGAAATATATAAAGCCTTGAAAACTCAAGCAACACCGGCCTCTGTTGGCGCTGAAATTAAGAGAGTTAGTACAAAATTTCTCATTTCACCTAAGAAAGAAGCGGAGGTCAGAACTATTCAACCGACTCGAGCTCGAAGTCTTTCTTTAGATAAAGATAAATCATGGAATACATTTAGAACAAATGATAATATTAATTTTAAAAAATCATATAACTACTCAGCCCCAACGTCACCAATTGCCGTCACCCACAAAAGACCTAATATGCCAAAAACTGTTTCACCTTATGAACATGTAAGAAAAACAATGATTGAAACTGAAGAAAAACGAAATTCAATAAACAGGTCAATTGATCGAAATAAATTATCTAATATTCAATACTTGGATACACCAAAGTTTTGTGATAGAGGTAAATCAAAAGTAGAAAATCGAAACGACAAAGAAAAGACTCGCCAGAAAGTTGAGGCATTTTACTGGCAAAAACTTAAGGAGTTAAAACAGAAAGAAGATGAATATTTTCTGAAACAATCGTTAAGGAACGGCATGCAGTCTCCGTCTAAATTTGATACAGTTTACTCTAGCTCCCATTGCAGCACTCCTAATTCTTTCGTAACTGAAATCAAAAGCTGCAATTTGCCGCAGGAAAGGGACCTAAATTTTAATATGACTCAACCAATTTACACACATCCACCTTTCGCGAGAGGCGCTTCTGAAAGACGGACTGATTCATTCATACGAAATCGCACAATCGACGCGGATACAGATATAGTGTACAGGCAAGTCCGTAGAGCGAATTCAAGAACCACTTCACCTATAATTAACAGACAAATGCCAATTTTTCAACGCGGTTCTTTGCCTAAAAGGGTTAGCTTTGAAGAGCAGTATGCTAAAATTATTACACAAAAAGACAGTGATATTCCAAAAAGTGTTCCGTTGGAGATAAAATTATCTAATGAAAGTTACAAAATTTTAAACTCTCGTAAAGCATCGAACTCGAGTGAAATAAAGTGTGACAGGTCCTCTGGTTTAATCAGGGGTCCACCTCAACCTCCTGTACGGACAACCAGTGTTGGTAGTGTTGGGAAGAATAACAAATTTGTGATTAGAAAAACTGCGCACATAACAGCCGGTACTCACTCGTTGTGTTCGGAATCTGAAAGTGGTTCGGAGGCTGGCGAAATACAAAGAATACTACAGAGGACTCCAAATAACGGTAAGTAATTTCTGCTAATATCTATCTAATTTGTTAATTAATTTAATGTATTATGTACAATGACGGTCAGTTAGAATATACCTCATTAGATACGGGCTATGTAATTTACTAATTCAAATGCGTAGTGTACGGCTCGTATTGTGTTTAACATTGGTTTTATATTTTTTTAATTCTTTAATACCTCTCTTCTTGTACGGCTTAATAATTTCCTATCAATTATGGTATAAAATATAAACCCTTATGGATTCATTCGTATGCAATAGCTGTGGTTGTTGGTACATGTTATGCAGTGAATAGTCATCCAATTTGAATTTCGCTTCAGATTTCGTACTTGCTCTAAAAAATGATGCATCCCGCGTGAAGTAACCATGATTTACGCTAGAGCGTTTCCACAGCTAAAAATAAAACGAACGTTAACCAGCAACATCGCGATCTGGCCCCGAAATTTGGGTCAAATGAATAAATGTCGGGTTTTATATTTCGCATGAGAGTTAACTTCTCGCATTAACACAGTTTAGGATTGCATGTATCTGTTATATTTCGTCAGGAAATATTCTTCAGAAAAAATATTATTAAAAACAATCAAAAAAAAAAAAATACATTTGTTTAATTAATTCTTCCTTACGGCCTCGTTGATATCTTTTTTTTATATTTATTTAAGCGACGGGACGAGCGAAGTGTGGATCTAATCAGGATTATATACACTGCATCACATTGCGCTTGTCGCCTGAGGTATAAGGTGTTGAGTTTCGTTACCCCCATAATTACACTAGGTTATTTTTTTGTTTAACGTGGGGAAAATGCCTTTGCATACCTGTCCTCGCTGGGACAAAGACAGATAATGTCCAACTTGCACCGACTAAAACCCCCACAACGTTTCACAGTCGTCGCTTTACAGAGGCGAACGCTTCCGCACATTTCGAGAGGAGAGACCCTTCCCCCAATTTCCACCTCTATAAATAAAAATGTGGAACGCTTCTGGATTTTGCGAATCATCCTTGCGCAGGAGCCATAATCTTCTCTGTATCGTTCTAATTTTAGTGTATGTACTGCCGGATCAAGTACAATAATTACACTAGCCACAGCGTCTTTCAATACGGAACACAGTAATGTTTGCATACTATTATTTGGCGGCAGAGCAGCGCTGCGGTGGTACCTATGTAGACGGTCACACACACAAGGACCTTCCACCAGTATATTCGGCAAAGTGACGAGACAAGCGAGACGTTCGTCTAATGATAAGTGATATGCCCGCCTATAACAATATGGTTCTAGTTAAGTGCACCACATTTAGCTCGTTGCATTGTGAATGCACGACTCTCTACATTTAGGTTCATTAAAATGTAACAGACTGATATAAAGGGTGTCTGGCGGCAGATTTATATTTTAAAAAAACGAATATCTCAATAAGTTATAAACAGTGCGGGGGAAGGTGGTCAGTGGTCAGTTATTAGAATCACCGATCGTGCGGATTTCTTAGTCACGATGTCGCAGTGGTCGGGTGAGCATCGCGCGTTCGCTATTGAAGCATTTTTCAAGAGTAACGATTCTTACGTACTCGCTCGCCGACAGTTTTGTTCACATTTCAATATTCGACGGATAGGCGATGGGCCGAGTGTGAATTTAATTCGTTCGTGGGTGGAGAGGTTCCGCGCAACTGCTTCGGCTATGAACACACCACGGCCAGGACCTAGTCAATCGTCAAGGACCCCCGAAAACATTGAACTGGTTGAACGCAGTTTACGTGAAAATGCACGACTTTCGATACGGAAAAGGGCAGCTTCACTGGGACTTCCAAGAGCAATTGTGCATGAAATTTTGAAAAAAGATATGAAGTTTCATCCTTTTAAAATTCAAATAATTCAAGAATTGAAAAAAAATGACTTTGCGTCACGGAAATTTTTTTGTGAAACCATGTTGGAGCGTTTTCGCACTGTGAATTCCATTTTTTGGAGCGACGAGGCTCATTTTCATTTACACGGACACGTAAACAAGCAAAATTGCCGTTACTGGGCTCTAAGAACTCGCAATCCTCGACTGAAGCACCAAAAACCATTACATTGCCCAAGGGTAACTGTTTGGTGCGCTTTATCCACGAATGGGATAATCGGACCATTTTTTTTTGAAAATGCACGGGGCAAAGCGACGAATGTCAATGGTGAGAATTAACGGCTCATGATTTCGAATTTCTTTTTGCCGAACCTGCGAGCTCATTCATCATTCTCATCACACACGTGGTTTCAACAGGATGGTACGACCGCACACACGGCCAGAGCTTCGATGGATTTGTTGCGAGAAAATCTCCCTCAAAAACTGATTAGTCGCTTTGGGGACATCCCGTGGCCACCGAGGTCACTCGACCTATCTCCAATGGATTTTTTTTTGTGGGGCTACCTCAAAGAGAGAGTTTACGCCAACAATCCGCGAACTGTTATGGACTTAAGAGAAAATATTCGGCGAGAAATCAGCGCAATTGAACCAAGTTTACTGCAGCGTGTGGCACGGAATACGAGGCTCCGTTTCGAACAGTGTGTGCAACAGGATGGAAGACATTTGGATGACATTATCTTTAAAAAATGAAATCCGCATTTGTACTCTATCTTTTAATACTTTTAGTAAAATTATATAAACATATTATTTTTATTTAAATTTGAAAACATAAATCTGCCACCAGACACCCTGTATTACGTATTTGATGAATGAATCAATAACTAATGTTATTAATTCACATTTCTATTATGCGCTGGATGCGGGTAGCGGTAAATCGGTCGATGTGGAAGTCTTTAGGAGAGGACTATGTCGAGCAATGTACGTCTATCGGCTGATGATAGACGAAATATCATACATAACACATTTAATATACTTTTATATTTATAGGTGTGTTTGCATGTAACGACTAACAGACTTGCTCATAAGTAGTTTCACGCATGCATATATACGTGTACTGACAACACTGTTCTGTCTTTACGAAAAAGAACTTGTCTCTCGATACTTTTTAACGTTAACAGTGGTTTTTGATAGTGGTACAGGAAAATTGTACTAGTTATTATCACTACTGTATATCATATCACCTTGTTCTTCTTTATTTCGATCGGTCTCATGCGAGCTCATGTTGGGTAGCACTCAATTTTATGAAACGTAGTGATTTCAAACTACGTGATCGGCAATTTGTCCTCTGCCCTTTTAGTTTCATTGAGACTGATGTATGTCTCAATTGAATAATAAATTAATAGAAAACAAGTTAAATAGAAATTGATTAAATTCGTTACAAAAATAAAAAAAAGGCTGGGCAGTTAGGGTTGTTATGGTAAATCGATTAGTTTTCGTCGTTCGCGTGGTTTTATGCAAACACTTCGCAACATTCATCGTTAATTGACCCCGCCAAAAAAATTTACGCGAAAATTAAATGACAATATCTGTATTATAAAATATAGATATAATACATATTTATACTTTATAATACTTATGTTTTCACATAATTCAACCCATTAGAACTAAAGAAAAGATTTCGAAATGAAAGAAAATTTCGAAAATGTCCTTGCGAAGAGCTCCTGCTTATAAACTAATTGAAAAACCTGGATTTCTATTCACATTTTCGTTCTACTTTTTTACTGTTACAATATAATATATTGAATATAAAATATACTAAAAATGATGGACTGGTATTTAGGTCGTGGATGCGGTATTCCGTATTCAGTATATAGTCCACCTGAATCCACATTGTGATAAAAAAACTTTTGTTTTCATAGGATTATTCAATGCGGCTTGTTTAGCACGTACATTTTTTTCCATTGTACTGTATGAACACTATATTTAAAAATGTTTTAGATGTGTATGAAAAAGTATTACAAATGCATATGTTAAAAGTCGTGCTTATTATTTTTACTCCATAAATCTTATTGCCATTAGTAGTAATTCTACATAAGGAACTAAAGAATGAAATGAGTACACTTTTATAATGTGATGTTCCTGTGATTTTTCTGCCAAATTATAATGAAACATAACCGTCAATGCACATCTTACACAGTTTATTTCTCACCCTCTATTGGTTAAAGATTTTCTGAATATTGTTTAAAAGAAACTTCTACTAAGTTTAGAAATGTTCGCGTATTTATTTTGGCCCACCGACATCTTTACTCATTACATTTATATAAAGTATCGAGAATTTGTTTTCTGTTTTACCTTGTATAACAATTTTGCTCTACGTTAAATGAATCAATCTTGACTAAGATTAGAGATTATTAACACTTTGAAAGGTACACTGGAAGGTTTGCCTATATTATTGATTAATGGTGAAAGATATTTGTAATACAGTGAAATAACGAAACGAACAGGTTTGAATTACCGTTCAATTTAAGTTAATCAGCACTCCTTGCTGAAGTAGTGGTAATCTAACAAATTATGAAACAAAAAAAATTAATACTGCGAGCATACTCTTAAACTGACGCGCATGTAAATCCATTTACAGACATTTCAGCACCTGAAAATGCTTAGCAATGTACATTATACAACGACAGCAATAAGTTTATCCCGGAATCTGTTTTGTATTAGCATAAAGATTCAATAAGACCATGTCGTCGTATCGCATAACTTGCCTGTAAGGTATTCCGATTGCCGTATTTCCGCGAAGAATTCTAGGTCATTCCAACTTATTGGTTTATTTTATTCGAAAGTTTTCTATTGTTTTAGAGATAAACGGAAACGAAACGACGATTTCATCATTGTTTTACTTATTTGTTTCAAGTTCTGAAACTGAAATTATGTTGAAAAAACTTAATCATAGATTACTTTATTGTTTTAAACAACAGTTAAAATCAACAAGTTGTTTTATACGTACTTTTCACATCCCGGTAAGGGAATGCACAGATGTGTAATCAATTACTGAACACTTCTTCAAATTGAGCTGTAACTGATATTTATTCGATGGCGCGTCTCTTTCAATTTTCATTTTTATTCAATTGAGCGACGCTACGAGCCGGACGTTCACCTGATATTGAGTGATACTCCTGCCGATAACGCGGCTCTAGTTAGGAAATATAACGGCCCTTGCTTGGCGGTCCGATTCTCTTTGTCAACCGATAAAAGTGTGTGCAATACACATTTATCGTCTTTAACGTGTGGGAATACACATAATTATGAAATTTCGCGTATACAAACTGGCACTCAGCGTCGGTGTTGTATCATCAGCACTGAAAAAGATTAATTATTTTGCTCTGTAAACGTACAATCTATTGTTCTATAGTCTATTATTTTGAGGCGCATTGTATACGAGTAGTCTCTGTCGACTGTTGCATAAATCTCACATGCGGAAAACGCTCATTCACTGATGAATGGGACCATTGTCTCTGTTAAAATTTAGTAAAGATATAAGTGCAAACAAATAAACAAAAAAACGATTAATTCATTGAAATAAAGTTAAAAGATTTACTTATTTTTTTAAGTACATTATATACATACCGTATAAAGTCGGAATCGTATTTTCAACATAACCCAGACTGTTAAATCATAATATTATTTTTGTTCTAGATATTACGGAAACTTATATATTAGGGAAATAAAAATTAGCTATAATACGTATACAATTAATTGTTCTACATAAAAATACTCACGTTGTTCGTGTGTAAAAGTGATTACAAGTGTTAATACGGCACCACTCACTAGAATATTACTTTTCCTTATTAATTTACTGCTACAGCACAATGTCTCAGTTTGAAAAAAATAAAGGTAGCTCAAAACAATTTAGAAAAGTGCTTTTCTACAAGAATGACCGAATGGAAGCGTAGTTGTACCGCAGTCCTGTGGCCCAGCTAAGAATACGGTGGCGAAAGGTGTATCTTCTCTAGCCAACTCACTTCACATACCAATTTCTCTTTTGATACTGGAATTTATACTTTTCTCTGGCGTAAAGCGTACATTGTACTCAACATTTTGTTATTTTCGACTAATAGATATTCTCCTTTTCTTACATAAAACTTACTTATGTATATAAACAGTTATCATAGTTTGTGTACCATAACAAGCTATACGCACCTTTCAGTCTGGCTTTAGTGTATTAGCTTAATTATTTCCGTCCGTAACCAAAGTAATGATTGCACAAACTTTAATTTTACCTGTTATTGGCTATGGTGATGTATGATCGTACGACCCGAATAAAAATCAAAATCTCTTCAATGAATAGACCGCCTTATAAATAATTGCATTCGATTCATTTTTGACCTTCGTATATATGATCATGTGGCTACGTTCTCAGTTAAAGTGGATACCAATCAGTTAGCGGCGAAGTCTCTACACCCTGTTTTCTATTTTGATATCTCCGCGATCACCTACTTTTCTTACATTTTGTTTTTAATATTTAGGTTCTAACCATGACTAAGATCTTCGCTCCTCTAACAACACGCTTCCTTTGTGCCCTTCTCATACATCTGATAATGTTGACTCGTCTATTTCTTTCAATATATTGTTTTCTGGAATGCGCTCTCGATGAAGGAACATTAAATCAATCGATGTACTTCAAGTCGAAAGTACCGGAACTTCTCTTCAAGGAAACTAGGAATGTGTTTTCATAGAAATTAATTTTTATATAAATGTTTCGATATATATGTTTTATACTTGTATCTGTGTACTTGTTTATTTTTTTTTTTAATTTGCTCTCGCCAATTATTTTTATATTTGAAGCACCTATCTCGTAACATCTGCGCACTTTTCAAGGTATACTGAGAGATCATTTGAATGGCTTTTGTTTCACCTTTACATGACATTTTAAAGTGAAATAAACAAATAAAGTAATAAATAGAAGAAGAAGATGTTATATGGAAAATATGGAGCTTATGCCTTTACAGATATGTTGATCTTTAGGACAGTTACTGTGAAATAGGTGCTAAAAATTATAATGACAGTTGTGATCAAGGCATCTTAAATTCTCATTTCAATATTTTTTATTTTAATGTATCTGAAAATTCCAAATATCTAACGATATCCTCCTTAATAGTCTGGCGCTGGACTAATGGAGATTTTATAACGCAATTAATAATTCATTAGTGTAGATAACGAGAACTGAAATGCAAAACTCGCGCTATGGCACTGAAGTATTGCAGGCGCTGCGGCTTCATTAGTGATTGGATGTTGTGCTGAAATAATTAAAATTAATAACAGAAAACGTTGCGATATTTTATAACAAATACAGTATTTAGAATAGTATAACGGTATTTACAATGCCGTGCCTCTCTGCTAATGAATTCATTGTTTAGAGTTATTTATTCGCTGTGAAAAATAGACAGTGGAAAAGGGTAAAGTGAAATAAAGATAAACAACTTACATGAAAATAAATGACTATTCTCTAATGGAATTGAAAAACAAAGCCTGAGCTCAAAAAGAGTAAATAATACATTGTACCACTACTATCTTGATCGGGGTGTAAGAGATAGTAACAACTCATGGGATCCAAGCCAAGCTCACCTGCGCTTGGTGCAACCTGCTAATCAACAAATGAGGCTCTGGCTCTCACCAGGCCGTATTGGGCCAGCGGGGTGGGAAATAGCCCGAATCCCTCAAATGTACGTCTACAAACGGCGGTTCGTGGTGCCCGGCAGGTTTCGAGAAGGAGATATGCAGGCAGCGCAGGAGGCCTACGTCTAGCAATGGACGTCTATCGGCTAATGATCTTGATCGAAATATCTTAATGACTAAATAATGAAACATTACATTCATGAGCTTTTCTTCATTTTGGAAATCTAATATAGTCGTCGGTCGTGTGTTCAAGATTTAGTATTAATCTTACTGATTTATAAACTGTATCTAACGCAACAATTGTAAATCAGTTTTTTTTTTATTAAAGTTAGTGGTATAAAAAACTATTGTTATTTCGATTTGCTTTTATCAGTTCAAAGGGCTTAGTTGTAAGCTGGCTTTGGTTGTGTCTGCCATTGAAATGAAATTGTGTGGTTTCACAGCTTATATAAAAACACACGTTCGAACTTTTATGAATAGAAATAAAAATCTCTTAAACCATTCTATTACAAATATCAATGCTAAAAGGTTTAAATACTGTTTTACAAAATCACAAAATCAGTACTACAAAACATAAATTTATCCCATATTGTACATTAATTTAGAAATCGATAATGTAATGTATGATGGAATACTGTTTTAAAATGCATAATTTGCAATTCAATTTCTAGTTTTAGATCAACAATCGCTTCAGCTGAAGGTTATAGTTCACGAACATACTGCTACAGAACCATTTAGTAATTAACGTTAGGGGTCAAAGTTGTCATAGTATCTAACTATAAATGTTGATTGTTACCTTAGCAACATTAAATTGGAAAATTTTGCTATATAGATTTTGGAAAATATACTACATTTTAGAAAAAAAAATTCATAACAGCCAATTTACGTCTCCACTGCTGGGGTACAGGCTTACCCTCAATATGAAAGCGATTGGGCCATAGTCACCACGCTGGCCCAATGCGGGTTGGTGACTTCACACAACTTAGGATAAATTCTAAGTCATGCGCAGGTTTCCTCGCGATGTTTTCCTCCACCACGAGAACATGAAAAAAATAATCACGCACTTCACATGTACAAATGTACCATATTTTTTCATCATAACATACTGAAAAGTATCTCGTGGGTAAGCTGCAGACAAACAAATGGATATATATGGCGTCAGTATACGAGTCATAAAAATCACCAACACATTCGAATTTGTAAAAACATTTTTTATAAAATCCTTTTAAAACTGCTGCAAAATGTATTTTTAAAAACTGATAGATAACAGTTGCTGTATGGAAAATGATTTTAACGCTGTAACTGAGTCCCACTCCATGACTATAGCAGGGATGATCGCCGGCTATTTTCGCACTATACCGAGAGCATAGCGAGCTCTATTGAATTTATAAAAATAATAACATCGACATGCGATACTTTGCGCTGATTGAATAGGTTGTTTTCTTTTTTGTAAACTAGTCTATAGTTACAGATTATACTGTATACACTACACGTAGAATGAATACACAATGAAGTTGCTGTGTAATATTTAGTGATGAGTAAAATACGTTATTCGCAAGACCAAAGCGAAATGAATAAGACCAATACTAAAATCAAGACAGATCTATTATGCAAGACCATGATTAAATGTGCAAGACCAAACGATTTAATAAAAAATCCGTTGAAATGATAAGACAATATTTATCATAACTTGAATACATGTATTTCGTCTGGAATCAAAATATTTAAAATATTAAAAGACTAAATATCTAAGACCGAACAGACAAGATCAAGACAAGTCTTGGTCTTGTTCCTCCTTTGATCATTACTACTAATTTTGTACAAAGATGATTAAGTAGTTATTCATTACAATGTTAGAGTCTGAGGAGAGATTCCGAACAAATTAAAAAGAGATACGATTTTCGTAGTACGTACGATGGGATTGATATGCCTCGTAGGGGTAAAAGTAACAAAGAAAATATAAAAGAATCACATATACATAAAAACCACTGTAATTTACAATCAATATATAATAATATGTACATACATATTATTATATATTGATTTCAAAAATCTCTCGTAGAATCCTTGACGTCCCTTTCGCTCCGTGTTTAAATATACATCGCGTCCAATATTGATGCCCTTTAAGGTGTTTGAGAATACCAAATAAGGTATATCTTTTGGATTGGACTCGCATAATAGTAAAACCTTAAATTTCTGTAGCTGATGTGTTGCTAACGGTGTTTATACCTTTCTCATTTATTATTACCTGAAAATGGCAAATTTAAAAAAATTCTAAAGATTTGACATATATTAAACTATATATCGAACAATGCACGATGTCACAGAATAGAGGTAGATGTACCAGTTTTGCATGCAGTATACGTTTCATTTATATACTATGTTAAGTCTCAAGTATGCCGGAGACCGTCTAGGTAGATACTACCGCATCGCCTAATTCCCGCCAAGCAGTAGTGACAGAACATCACTGCGTTCTAGTTCGAAGGGAGCCGTAGCTAATGTAATGTATCACTGGGGTGGCGGTGTAACAATGTCGTGCAGTATACGTCAGTCTAACTAGCTCCACGTTGTTATGGGTAGGTGTATCAATTAACATCGGGTGAACGTACCGCTCGTCTCGTCAATTCGCTGAATATATAGATACATGTACTAAAAATCAATGTACTAACGAAACGTAATGTCATTAATACCTGGCATCATTAGCGCGCTTCCGTTTGATTAAATCCGCTTGTTTAACGTATTTCACATGAAACATTTAATTAGCTGGATTGCAGTAAATACCATTTTCGTGTTATTCATAGGTTTATACGTTTGATAATTGATGAAATTTTCATAGAAAAATTTAAATGTCCTCGTGTGGTATTTTGATGTATTTAAAGGCTTATTTCTGAATAAAGTCGGATCTTATATACAGTTCCCTTGTGTAATATTTATTCACTCGGTCTCGCATTCGCTTTGTGGTTTGGTCGCCGCGGGGCGTCCGACGCGCTGTGCAAACAACATGAGCTCTTTTATATTGATTAAAGATAAAATTAATCGTTGACAGTATTACTTTTTTACAGTGTTTACTTAAAAAAAAGACTTTATATGTATTTTTGCGATCATATTATATACTTAAAGTTACGGAAATTTCTAACGCTTTCATAACAAATCCTTTCTATAATTATTTTCTCAGACAAATTTGACAGAAACGATTTCATAATTAATATTTCCATATTTCCTAACTTTAAATTTTTATGCAGTCTTGTTTGAGATGTAAGTACAATCAATAAGAAATAATTATTATAATACAAACATTCTCTTTATAGTCGGCGTAGTTTAAAAATTACGTATACATCGATCACATAATTTTCTTATATATTGCAGACTACTACTAGATGGTGCCTTTACGTTTAATATATTTTTTTTTTATTTTATCACGCCCTTTTCCCAGTAGGGGTAGGCAGAGGTGCATAAACCACCCACATTTCGCCAGATGTGGTCAGATTAGATCCCATGTAACAGTGGGCGAGCCTGTTGCCACTTTATTGGGACCACCACACGCACACACACAAAGATGATATCAGTGTGCGGGGTTTCCTCACGATGTTTTCCTTCACCGTTTTTGTATCTCGCTGTTGTAACTAAAGTTCACAAATGTACATAACTTAAATATTAAGTCATTGGTACATGCCGAGGTTTGAACCCGCGACCTTCGGAATGAAAGCCGCACGCTCTAACCATTAGGCCAGCGAGCTACTTATATTATGAATAATAGACCAACTTAATGTTTGTAAACTTTTGTTATCATACATTGTAAATAAGTTTAAAACATTTCATGACAGTCCTGTGTCATATTTAAACAGCACACACAACAATATTTATGATCTCAAAGCAAAGAAAAATAGAGCCGCACAAATATTTTCCAATAAACTTGATATCAAACTTCAATTTTCCTTGTGTAACTTTATGGTTATAATATTTAGAAGATAGAAATGGAAATCATGTTTCATTCCTGGCAACATCCACTTGGTTTGAAAAACATGAAATACATTTTTCATTTCAGCTACTTCCGGTCTGTATTTAAGTCAGTCGTCTGAAAAATTAAATGGCACGCTTGATCTGTTACCAAATTTCTTGTAATATGCGCTTTCCTCAGAGCAACATTAAGGCTTCATATTTTGAGAACATCAGATATTTAGGTATAGATATTTTATAAAATCTGTTTAAGACATTTATATGTTTAATAATATGTATAAGGCACATAAAAGCCGTTGTCAAATTACAAAGCGGAAAGTAATCAAGTTAATATTAATTAAATAAATTCGGCAATAGAGAAACGTCTTTTGTCAGCAAACTTTTCACTTTCAATCCCTCTGTTAAAGTTATCCATCGAATTTAAAGCGTTCCCGTCGTTTCCGTACTTTAGACAGCTGTCATTGTGAGTTTTAGACATGTCTGCTATGAAAACTTCCACTTATAGTACTATCTTTTAGAGAGATTTAAAATTGTTGGTTTCCGTCCATTGAAACCGTAGACGGCAACACAAGATTCTCACTTCGAAATTCATGAAAAATATTAAATGACAAGTAACTGTTGTGATTTTTTTCATTATAAAGAAAAGCAAACTACATCTTTCCCTTTGAATGAATACAATTGTATATATTACTATATACTTCATATATAACTCATTACATTAAACACGTAGTAAAGATAATTGAAGCAGCAATAGTTTTGTTTGTAAGCCAAAGCGTACAGGCTATATGTATAACTAAGACACGGGTTAGATCCTGAAGATTGAGCTTCCGGTGAATAAAAACATAGTGAGGAAAACGATATGATCCATTAAAAATAATGATCGTCGAGATGGAATATCCACCTGCAGTTGTTGTGGTGGAGAAACAGTCTTGTATCTTGTGAGGGGGTAGGTCCGCAATCCCAATAGTGGTAACGTAATAAAGGATGTTTATTTACGTCGTAGTTATTAACTCTCTTCTAATTGGAAGATTTAAATTATCTAAATAAATGTATGTATTTGAAGCTTTACTCTAACTTTATTTATTTATGCAATTTACTGTTGTTTATCATAGTAGACGGAAACTGGCAGAGCATGAAATTTATGTAATTTCCCTAACTAGTTACTGAAGTCGTTTAATTTTCGCTCTACAGTTTGCTGGTGGAGTTATAAAGTTAACTCATTAAAACATGTGCTGTGGATGTTAAGCATTTTTGTTTTTATAGAAAAATATAAAAGACATATTTACATTTCGCATATCGAATAACTTAACACACGCAAAGGACATATGAAAATGTACATCTTATTAGTTATAACAGGAAAGACGATTTTAGATACAGACTTCCGCTGATGGGATCGATAGAATTATATGAAGTAGGTGTTTGACTTCCCCTTCTAATTTCGGATCCCCAATCAGTAGCAAGGGTCATTATTATATTTATACACGCATCCCACGATTACCATGGTTCTTGGAAAAATCGTGCAAAATGGAACCGTGTAAAACGAGAGACAGAATTCATATCAAGTAGACGGATATGTTCATTATATTCGTGTAAAATTAGATAAGGATTGAAGAATAAAATGAGGATTGTTGCTTCATTCATTTCATATTTTTTTGCTACCGACTTTGAGTCTTGTCGAGACATTAGTTTGTCTAAAATTTCAACATTTTTTTCCAAACTGATTGTTTTCCTTCCCATCTGTCTTATTAGGTTATAACAAGGTTGTAACACTATTATGAAATAAGTTTATAAAACTAAAAAATAGATTTTTTCACCTGTTATTAAAATTAAATCAAAACATATGACTATGAAGTTTCTTCATTATGAGGATGATGCAAGCAAGAGCCTCTTATTGTTTTGGATAACGGTATATTCGATAACTTTGAACGAGCTTTTGAAAGAGTAAGTTCATCAATATGATACTGATAAATGGCATAATGCAAAACTACCCGTTCAAGAGCAAAAACAATTTTATTTAAATTTAAAAACAGCGTAAAAGCGGAACCGTGTAATGCAAATACTGTGCAAATCGAGGATCGAGTCTATCTTCAAATTTATCTCGTTTACTTTGAATTGTTTCTGATTGATAGACTCACATTTTTCTTGACGTTTGAAGGTTTACAACATCAAGGTTTTTGTAATATCTTTTAACTTGAGGTGAAAGATAAATTAAAAAAGTTTCCTTATCAAAACTTTCACAACAGAGAATAAAGCGTTGAAGCTAACTTAGTCGATTTGAAGTTACTATCTTTTTAGACTTTTTCAGAAATGGACATTTAATCTAATATACATTCACACATGGACGATTTTATATTATTGAAAATACTTTATCTCTTTATTATATGCAGAAATTGGAGACAAAGTGTCATAGAACAAATTGTGTAATTTTTTTTGTTATATAATTAGACTAACACAACTATGATCCTACCTAACGGTGTACGGCGACGTTGCCTTTAATGCGCACATATCTAGAAGTAATTCATTCTCTTAAATATTCACATATAGAATATACCGGATAGAAGCACTGGCGGACTGATTAGGAGTTCTATATTATTTAAATATGTATGTTCTTTTATTTATAGTACATAGGCAAGGCGACGTTTAATTGAAGTTGCGGTAGGAACTACTGAGACGGTCTCTGGAGACAAGAACTTAATTATGATTCAATTTCAATATGCTTCAGCGTTGATGAACTGAGCGAAATATTAATATATTTTAAAGGACTTTTCATAACAAACCTATGTAGCTAATTTTATCATTTATAGCTAACAGAAAACCTATACAATACTCTTTTGGTCTTGTTAATATATTATATTACATCAGCGATAAGGCGCTCAGTACTGAGCTAGAGATATATCCAAGTTGATTACTCCTCCGCCCGATCCGCCTGCTTCTCACGACCTTCACCTGAACCTCGATCCCTTAATCATATAGTTTTCTCAAAATGTATATAGTAAGTTAGTCTCTATATTTAAAATATAAGAATAGGATTTAGTGATCGATGTTTAATTAAATTCTGCTAAAATACTTCATTGACAAATCTAGTTCTTTTAATATACAACTGTAAAGGGAATTTATACAAGATTTTGTACATGGGTAATGTAAATTATAAATCGATTATTAAACTAAAAATATAAAAGAAAAACAGGTCTCATGTATATCAACCCCACCGGCGTTCACAGAGATAGAAAATACTTTTCACGTTTCACCGGGCTCATGTGAATCTTAGGTATAAAAATATCGCCGGGGCTGCCCATACTTTTAAGTATATGTATTACCTACCTTACCTTCGATAACCTTGCTACAATATCTGGATTCACTAGGATTGAACAGCACGTTATGCAATAATGCCCCTAGCACTTTGGCACAAAGTCCTCGCTTATCTTTGTTACAAAAGTATATCTAGATGAAGTAATAAGTAGTAGCAGGAATGAATACAACAGACAATATTAATGTTTTTATGTACTAAGATTGTTCTATGACTAAAGTGAAAATTATATTTACAGTATAATATATATTACATAATAAACGTACATGTTTTGGATATACTTTAAATCTTTATGTTTAAAATGAACATCATTGAATAAGGCGAAGATTTTTCCTTAACAACTTATACTTCCTGTTTCAATGAAAAGTGGTTTTCCTTATTTCTTACATCGTTTACTTTAGCCCGATGGAAATGGTATTAATAAAAACGTTACTGAATATTGAAAAGAGATATAAATTAAATAAACGAGAGATATAATAAGTTTTTCTATTTAATACGTTTACAAATATGTATAAGTACATTGTGTAAATACATTGTGTAAATACTTTCATTGTTACACGCGGTACTTAGACGATGTATTAAAGTAACAAATGTAACATGTGTTGCATGAATAGTTTTATGACAACAAATATGTACAGTTTTGATAGATACATAAAAAAACTCTTGTTGTTTTTATTAAAATTATGGAAAACGAATTATAACGACGAAGCCTAACGTCTATAAGTTATGATTATAAGAACATTTACTTTGTAGCAAAGGTAATCTTCTCGAAACATAAGCTTAAGAAAAAATCCCAGTTTCTTTTATGGATAATATTTATAAGTGCCGTAACCAATCTTCCACATTTCCATATTGTTTGAAATCAGCTTCGATACTTACTTTGTAAGAGGAACGATCAAAAGAAAACTTATCACAAATATCAATGAGTGGTATATAACTGGCGTACAGTGTTGAGTTGTGAACCTCCTCTGTTAAATAAATTGCTACAATATCGCATTTACATTTATACTTAACTGTAACAGTGTACGTTGCTAAAGAGGACGATACATTTTAAAACAACAGTGTTCAACTCACCGTGACTGATCTCTCTTTCACGTTATGTTAACTGAACATCGTCTGATTTACGTAAATATTTTATTCATATAGAAATTAGTCATGTAGAAGATTATATAGAATTCTTCATGTCTTGAAAACGATCCCCGAAGATTACTATCTTCGCGGGGACGTAATGTTCGTTAATAAAGGACACTTGTCTAGAAGTACTCTATTCACTCTTCTCTTGAAAATTCCAATGTCATATCTGGACGGAAACACTGTCGTCAGCAGACTGGTCGCATTGCAAAACACGAGACAAAGAGATGAATGCTTGCGGTATGCTTACAAGCTACCCAAGTTTAGTACTTGTCAGCTCATAGTCCCCGACCTATAGCGCGCCTCTAAGTCGAGAGCGAGACAGCCAGTTGATATTTGGCAGCACCTGATCATATGTGACAGCAGTAGTTTACAAATGACCGGACCAGCGCTTTATACAACACTAGAAGCTATGCCCGTGTGAAGTATCGTCTTACTTTGGCAAGAACTCCAAGATTACATTAAGCTATCTATTCTTCAAGACTCAATGAATCTCCAAAAGTTGACTTAATTTCTTAAATCAGAGATTTTGTATGAAAAATAATTTTATTGTACGAAATACGATAGCATTAATATGTATTCAGCATTTTCCTTTGATCGCCCGTCTTAATCATACCCGAGGGAGCCTGCCATCAATGTCAGATGAAATTAATTTAGAAAATTATCAAGAATACCACCTACGTATATTTTTTTGGTAAATTGAAGCGATATTCTTTGTAAATTTATAAGAAATATTTATTATAGGTAAACGTTTTTTTCATAAGTTCTTCATTTCGTATTAAATTTTTCTGTAAGGTTAACTATATTTAGCGAAAAATCGGGCTCATCCATTTTTTGTTATGAAAAACAATTTCAATACAACGAACCTAACAAAAAATTCTAGTTAGTTTTAATTTCGGGAATATATATTTTTAGTTCGTTTTCGCGAATGTTCATGTTTTAAATTTTACAGATTGCTCCTTTTTTATTTACATTTAGAATCGACGAGACGAGCGAGAAGTTCCCTTATGGTAAGTGATACGCCCGCCCATAACAATGGCGCTAGTTAAGATGTTATACACCGTAACAGTGTGTGCTCGTCGCCTTGAACTATAAGATATCAAGTCTCGTTACCTCAATAATTTCACTACGTACAATGCCCTTCAAACCGGAATACAGTACACACTTCTGTTTGGCGGTAGAAATAGACAAGTAGGGTTAAAACAACAGCCATCCATCATCCAACCATCAGGATATTCTAATTTTATTCAAGTGTATATCTCTAAGTTAGTCGCACTCGTCTTTATTGTTGTTTATTTTTATTAGAGCAACTTGAGAATTATTTTTCACACTGAATACTGTGAATTTATTTCACTTAACTCAGTGTAAAAACTTTCTAAGGGTAAAATTTCGCCTTGTTGGTATAGACGAATATTGGGGAAATTCTCAATGTGATATGTTCGACCATTTTAAAATTGTGGCTGCCACGTACAGGTACGTTTATTAAGAATAGATCGAATACGGCAAATAGTCAAGCGATCAATATTGCATTGAAAGGGTCTAGCCACTGGTTTATCAGGTACGGTAGGTACGGCTCCCGAATCCGCTTTCCACTTTGCTGTTATTATGCCAAATACAGACTCGCTCATATTATAGTATTGTTTGATGGGAATAAAGATGCTACATATTTACTTTTTCCTTCCAGAATATATTTTCATTTGACTAAAGGTCTTTAATATTTACTTTGCGCATATATAAACTGGGGGAATCGTAACACTTTATAAATTTCCAATATTTTAAATATTTACTAGTGCTACATCTCTGTTGCCTGAGATCTTCTAGGTAGGTACTACCGCACTATGCACAAATCTGTCGCAATATACTACTGTGTCCCTGTTTAAAGGGCGCTGCTAAATTACTGACGTAACGAGACTCAATATCTCATGTCTCAAGCGATGAGCGTGAAATGGTGCAATATATCCATTCTAATTAACGCCACGTTGTTTTACGTATACGTATTACCATGAGGTGAACGTCCCGCTCGTCTCAATAATATAATCAGAAATGATTCAATTCTTTACATTACATCTCTGGAATAAAATATTACAGTGAAAAATTACTTTCTAACAGGAAAAACAAAGTATTAAACTTTAAATTCACTTCGAAGTGTAAATGTGATCTTGATAGCTTATCGTGATTGTACTTGGCGTGTTGGATCTTATAAAAATATTATTTGTAGCCTCTGACACGAATGTTTACATTTTCGTGAAAATTAATAGACGCCGAAATATCGCATTATAAAGTATCCGTATGATTATTTAACTTTCTTGTCGTGGACTTAAGAGTAGTGTACAAAATTACAGTGTTCTAGTTTGAAGGGGACATTACAGTGAGTATGTAATATCTTCCAGCGCGATCAGCCAACGTTACGGATGTGTCGTCGCTTCGACGATAAAAAAAAACAATGTACATATTTGAATTACAGGGATTGTTTTTTACAATGAAAAATAGATTATATTATATGCCCAGCAGTGGATGCTATGGTAATAATGATTAAATAGTTTAAGTAAGAGAAACGTAAACCTCGGAGGGTGATATATACACTTATGAAAGACGGTTATATTCTGTATACGCAGATTTTATGTCAAAAGTCTAAGTCTTTTAAACATTATATTTAACAATATAACATAAGCGGAATAGTTAAAATTGTATGTGTAGTAGGAAAAGAATAATTTACAGCTAAAAACATATACATACAGCTACAAGGGCAAAAATGATTTAATATTTACTTAGGTTAGGCATGCATAGAGTGCTTAACTTTGGCGATTTAAATTACTGTATAAGAAAAGTATTAACACAAAATGTATAAAACTAAAGAATAATGTATTGTTACTTTTTATTAGTCTGGTATATATTTGATCTCGATAACACTTATCAATAAAAGGAGTCTTTTACACGAGGCTGTAAAATCGAAACGATCTGTATATCGTCTCAGTATAGGCTGTCAAATGATGTCGTAATATTTTACTGTATCCTTGGACATCACAATAGGATATCGTTCATCATAACAGCCATCTTACGTCCCCACTGCAGAGGCACAGGCCTACCCTCAATATGAAGGCGATTGGGCTATAGTCACCACGCTGGCACAATGCGGGTTAGAGACTTATATATACATATATATCACGCCTCGTTTCGTGGGGTGGGCAGAGATCACCTCTCTCCACCTGCTACGATCCTAGCACACCTCCCTCGCTTCCTCCGCTTTCATAATTGGTTTGTTGACTTGGACTGAGGATATCGTTAACGAGCAATAATTTAACATCCTTCACAAACGCGATCATAGTTATTTGGCAATAGATAAAAAAAATATTTTCGTTTGCTACAAAGGTTTTTTTCTACCGATGCTAGTTTCAATTCATATGTTACAATGTATGTGGTGTTTCAAATATAGTTCTTTGTCTAAGGTGAATTCTGCTTCTCGTAGACTTATAAAAAGATCTTCTTTGTGATTTAATAAACAGGCCCGAAAGATGAAAATAATTCGAAGTGGTTACATGTTTGCCGTAACTTAGTGAGGGCGTTAAGGAAGGCTTTACTATTCTTTAAGACATACAATGTAAAGAGAGACAATGACACATTTCGAGATGACCGTAGTAGTTTTAATGGGTGAAAATCCCATATAGCACTACTCTATGTAACGAAAACGCTTTTATAAAAGATAAACCCATCGACAGCAGAATAAGGGATAAAAAAAATCTTAAACTGGCTTCACTACCATAATTTTTACGATAAACGATGTAAATATAAACATTAAGTAATTAACCAGTACGGAATTGTTATGTTCATATTCTCCGTAACTTTAACTTGTATTATGAAACACATAGTTATAAACTTTCCTTAGATAGAAGGATAGTAATTTAACACTGCTTTAACAGTAGCATCCAACTTTGTCAGAGCAAAGAGCTCATATAACTGAAAGTTTCAGACAATGTTATACGGAATCCTTTTAGAACACCGATCGTGAATTCATTACGGTAAAAAGGATAATTATATGTTTATAATTTGTAATAAGTTTATATTAACCTTATTAAAAACCTACATCTATCGCCATGTATACAGTTATAATATATACAGTCTACACTAAAAAGCAGAAGTAAGGGTTTATTACTTTTTCGATCTTAAGGAATAATGCTAGTGGGGAAAGTCTATTACTTAATAATACATATGACGTCGTCGATCACATTTTAAATGGTTTAATCTATGGGAGCATCCATTTAAAAATATATAAAGTAGCATAGATATATAAAACAATTATGTTCGCGGAATAACTACTTCAAATATAGAAATTTTTTCACATTCAAAAATTGTTTTCGATACGTGTATGTACAAAATAGAGATAAAAACTTACTGAAAGAAAAATGAATACGTTATTCGTCCGCTGCAGAAAATATGCAATTTACTTTTTAACAGAATTCAATACCTCTGCGGGCATTGCTTTTGAACGTATATATGAAAAGGGCAAATAACGTTTACAGTGCCGTGCTACGGTTGGAGTTCGAAATACCTACTATTGCCTTCATCGTCGAGACTCACTTCCGACAGCAATAATTGCAGTTTGTTGTAGTTTTAACGAGTTTCCGCTTTCATATTACAATTGACGTCTAAAGAGATTATTTATCGTCGTGTTTAGTGACCACTTTGCTTTTAATGTAACTACGAAATTATTAAGCGAAATTATGTTTAGATTACTTAATCTTTAGTGGTGGTAGGTATTACGGCAGGGCCTATCTCTGCCACCAAACAGTACCGTGCAAACATAACTGTGTTCCGGATTGAAGGGTAGCTAGGGTCATTACTGGGGTAACGAGATTCAACGTGTTATGTCTCAAGCGACGATCACAATGTGGTGCTGTGTATACCACCCAAAGTAGCTCCACGTTTTTAAGAGCAGGCGTATTACTTACCATCAGGTGAACGCCCTGCTCGTCTCGTCACTTAATTGAATATAAAAAAAAGTTATCATAATTTCGGCTTCATCATTATCAGCCGATAGACGTCCACCGTTGGACAATTTTTTTTATATTATCACGCCTTTTTCCCAGTAGGGGTAGGCAGAAGTGACTAAAAACCCACTTTTCGCCAGATGTGGTCACTGATTTCAGCTTATAAATTATACATTTTACTTTAAAGAAAACTTCAAAAAATATATGTTAAAAGTACTGTACCCTTCTTGAACATAAATTATAAATTAACTTTACCTCAAGAGAAGGCTTTTTTCTTTGTCCTTGCTTATTTTTCCGTATTTCTTTATATTTTCAGTCCTAACTTAAAACTAGAGCGTATTCAATGTAAATAATAAATTCAACTTAGTTGGCTTTATACTCAGTAATTCTTCTAGGGCTTCTAGATTCAGTGTACAAATTTCAAAAAACATTTTCTCTAGTTTTCTATCACTTTATTAATATTGATTCTCCCATTTAATAAATTCAGGATTCGTTCATAAAATGTAGATATATATATTAAGTTATTAAATTTCACTGGTAGTAGGTCTCTGTTGCGGGAGATCGTCTGAGTGGGTAACCGCAACTTTTCTTTCTGTCGACTAACAGAAGTGTACAAACGTTACTGTGTTCCGGTTTGAAGGAGTTACCGAAATTACTGGGGTAACGAGTCTCAACATCTTATATATCAGGCGACGATCACAATGTGGTGCAGTGTATACCATCCTGACTAGCACACCTATACCTAAATAAAGTTAAAATTAACTTCTTTACACGTAATCACATCAATATATTAAGTTATAATAATTCTCTAAGTTAAATACACCACAAATTTCGCGAATTAATTATTCCCTTTATTTCCATTTACTCCATATTGACAGTTAAAAAAATAAATCCGCTTATCATTGAAAGTCATATTCAAAGAACCTTTTTAATATTTCTCTGTGAGATGTTTCCCTCGTCGAGAATATTTCACTTTCATACTTACTTTAATTTTTTTTTCGTTTTTACTTCCTGAAGTCTATAAAGGTGTTTGATAAATTTTTTTTTCGTTTTTACTGCCTGAAGTTTGTAGAGTTGTTGGATAATTTTATATTTGATACATTTGAAACAAGAAAAAGAATTTAACACTCAAATAGATTAACTGAATAACTAATCGTATCTAGTTGTGTATTGTAATAGTTAAGAGCATCAAGTAGAATAAAGGACTGTAATAAAATATGTTTATACTCTTTTTTAACTGTTATTTACTCGTATTTCATATAAATGTGTAAGCATAATATAGATATGTAGAATATGATAGGAATACAAAAGTATATGATCGTAGTTGCAATATTCTCTCGAAGTGCTGATGGATAAGAAGGCAAGTATGATAGAACTGGCGAAATTGTTACATGACTAATACAGTCACAGGTTTATTTATCATTAGCTCCCGAAAAAGGACAACACCATTGCAAAACCGACATGTTCCAGAAACAACAGGTTTCGAGGATAATAATACCAACCAAAGTAACCCCTCCTTGACCAGTGTCGTCTACGACAGCACCGAATCTCAGGAGGCGCTGAGTCTGAGCTGTATGAATAAAAAAGAGAAGTACGATCTGTGATAAAATAATTAGTTCTTAATTATTTTGTTCTTTCCTATTTTACGTTCATAAATGCTCGAAAAGTGAATTTCATATTGTCAAAGTTCGGTTTGAAGGGCGCTGTAGCTAGTGCAAATACTTGGGTAATAAACCTTAACAATTTATATCTCAAAGCGAGGAGTATAATATACCATTTTGACTAGCGTCATATTGTTGTGGACAGCCGTATCAATTACCATCATGTGAACATCCGGTTCGTCCGTCGCTTCGTAGAATGAAATAACTTTAGTACAATAATATTGTTTGAATATGTTGAACGTTTCTTTATGAGCCAGTAAAATTTTTAGTCGTATACACTCTCTTCCCGCGCGGTTCAATTACTTGATAGTTATTTTAAGCAACTATTAGATATTTGTATACAAAGTATTCATATTCACTGAAAGAAATCTAGATAGTTTATTCAGAATAGATAATTTTTCTTTTCCTTTCACTTAATATTTATCTCTCTATTACATCATCATCATCAGCCGATAGACACTGCTGGACCTCCCTCAAAGATCTGCACATCGATCAGTCCCCCGTTGCCTGCATCCCGCAGTTTCCCGCGACTCAACATTTTCATTATGTATATATCATTCTACCGATGGATGTCTACTGCTGGATATAGGTTACTTGTAACGCCCTTCAATTCGGAACACGGTAATGTTCGTAGACTACTGATTAGCAGCAGAAATAAGCGCTGCGGTGATACCTATCCAGACGGAGCAGGTGTCGTTGTGTATATATATATATAAAATAAAAATGGGTTTTCTTTATTCATCAATCACGTGAAAACTAGTGAACGTATTGATATGGTAACATGATCACTCGAATCGAAATGATTTGTAGATGGTTATAGGTTATTCATTTTTTTACTTTCGTAGATCTTTCATCGTTTTATTTCTAATTAACTTTTATGAATGTTTTCATTTAGTATTTTTTATGCAGTTGCTATAGTAACGGTTGGTATAGAAATTCATAAGACAAATTTCAAGTTTCATTTATTATTACGGCTAACAAAGCGGGCGGAGAACAGCTAGTATATTCATAAGCATAAATTTAAACTTGAATACTGTAAAACTGTGTAATAGTTGTATAGTAAGCTTGATTAGCTCCTATGGGGTAGGTTTGGCTAGTGGGGGGCCATGGATAAATGATATTTGATGTTTATATTAGTAAATAATATCATTATTTACTAATATTATATTATTATATTTAAAATATATATTAGTAAATAAATAAGTTATAGAAAAACATCACTTTAAATACCCTTGTGGTTACGATAAAGTATAAAGAAGGATGCTAAGCATTTTAATGAGGTTAAGCTCTCTATTAAACATACTTTTCACAGTAAAGGAGCACCTTAGGAATTTACTTAATACCGCAGTTCCAAGTTGTTCTGAATTGCATCTGAAGTTGGAGTAAATTTACTTAAATTCGTTTGTTCATCGAAATTTCTCATTAAGAAGTTAAGTCTTAAAATACTTCATTTTGTAATTATTTTTTTAAGTAATCTGTTGGAAGTGAAGTGCTTTATCATTTATTGGTGAGGTTTATATTAACGGACACCGTTCATATATGTACCACCGCAACGCCTATTTCTACCGCCAAACAGTGATGTGCGAACATTACCGTGTTCCGGATTGAAGGGCGTTTACATCATAACGAACGCCACGTTGTTATGGGCGGGCGAAACACTTACCATCGGGTGAAGGTCCCGCTCGTCTCATCGCTTAATTGTACAAAAAAAAACTTGTAACATATGAATGCTTATACAATACTCTCATATGTTCCATTTTATCGAAGTTTCCCGAAAATTTACTGTACGAGTGTACTGTCGTCAATGGACGTAACCGAATTACATGATTGATGAGATTAACATATGATATAACACGTTTTAATTTTTCGTTTAAGTTTTTTCGCTTTCAATCAATCAATCAGCCGGAAGACGTCCATTGCTGGACAAAGGCCTCCCCCAAAGATTTCCACTCAGACCGGTCCTGGGCCACCCGCATCCAATGGTTGCCAGCGACCTTGACCAGGTCGTCGGTCCACCTTGTGGGGTGTCTGCCCACGCTACGTCTTTCGGTACGTGGCCGCCACTCGAGAACCTTTCTGCCCCAACGGCCGTCGGTTCTGCGAGCTATGTGCCCTGCCCATTGCCACTTTGCGACGGCGATCCTTCGAGCTATGTTCGAGTTCGAGTTATGTACCTTGGTTCTCCTGCGAATCTCCTCATTTCTGATTCGATCTCGAAGGGAAACTCCGAGTATAGCTCGCTCCATCGCCCTCTCAGCGATCTTAAGCTTGCGGACAAGGCCCACAGTTAGCGGCCACGTCTCTGCTCCGTATGTCATCACTGGCAACACACACTGGTCAAAGACTTTTGTCTTGAGATACTGCGGTATTTTGGACGAGAAGATATGTCTTAGCTTCCCGAATGCTGCCCATCCGAGTTGGATTCGACGAGAGATCTTTCTTGAAGTTGGACCTACCTAGTTGGATTGTATGTCCGAGGTAGACATATCTGTCAACAACTTCAAGTGTAGAGCTTCCAACTGTTACTGGAGTGGGTACAATATGGACATTTGCCATGATTTTGGTCTTGTCCATATTCATTTAAAGACCCACTCGTTGTGAAACTCTACAAAGATCATCGAGCATTGTGTTGAGGTCCTCCATGGTCTCAGCCAAAACCACGATATCGTCGGCAAATCTAAGGTACGTGATGTACTCGCCGTTGATATTGATGCCATATCCTCCCCAATCCAGAAGCTTGAAGACATCTTCCAATGTAGCGGTAAACAGTTTCGGAGATATGATGTCTCCCTGTCTTACTCCACGCTGCAATCGGATCGGTTTCGAGCTCGGGTCTTCGAGGCGGACTGACATGGTGGCGTTCTCGTACAATCACCTTAGGTCATCGACGTACCGGTGGTCTATTTGGCACCATTGGAGGGACTGCAACACGGCCCATATCTCAATCAAATCGAAGGCTTTCTCATAGTCCACAAACGCTAAACATAGGGGCTGGTTATACTCATGGGACTTCTGTATAACTTGCCGCAGCGTATGAATGTGGTCTATGGTGCTGTAGCCTTTACGGAATCCAGCTTGTTCGGGAGGCTGGAAGTCGTCGAGCCTGATTGTGAGACGATTCGTGATGACTCTGGAAAACAACTTGTAGACATGACTCAAAAGTGAGATGGGTCTATAATTCTTCAACTGGGTTTTATCTCCCTTCGTGAAGAAAAGCACCACCACACCTTCGTGCCATGCCCGGGGTTTTCTAGTATGACGGAATTGAACAACTTCTGCAGGACTTCGAGGATCGGCTTTCCACCAGCTCTCAGAAGTTCAGCTGTTACTTCGTCATCACCAGGTGTCCTGTAGCCTTTAAGCTGATTCAGAGCCACACTAATCTCGTGTAGGCTGACAACCGAGTTATCTTCAGAGTAGTGTCGGGCTACACCAGCTCTTGGATCTGATGCTAGTCCACCAGGAGAACATGTAGTCGTGCACAGCTGTCCATAGAACCGCTTAATCTCCTCCAGAACATCGGCCCTTGACGATACAATCCTGCCGTCCTCTGTCTTCAGCCACGTCAACCGGCTTTTGCCGATAGACAGATCTCGTGCGAACACTTTTGAGCCTTTGTTCTGCTCTATTGCCTCTTTAACACTGTTAGTATTAAATCGGCGTATGTCGCGAGTCAGAGACTTAGAGACCTGCCTATTCAGCTGCCGATATTTGGTGGCATCTTCAGGAGACTTCAGGACCAGTTCTCGTCTTTCGGTCATGAGGTTTAATGTGTGGTCAGAGATCGGCTTCTTCTTTCTGGTACGGGGGACTTTAAAAATCTTAAGTCCTGCCGTACGGACAGCATCTACGAACCTGGTGTTGTAATCGTCCACATCAATGCACTCGCCTGAGGATGCAAAGCGATTTCGTAGTTCAAGCTGAAAGCTCTCGGGGTTTTAGAGTTGGATGGGCGCTGGCCGGAGCGTGGACTTTACCAGTCGAAATCGTTCGAGCTTTATGTTGATATTCAAGATGCCTCTCACGATTCGGTGATCGCTGCCCATTTTTAGAGCATTGATCACTGAGACATCCTTGAATATCTGCCTTTTCGTCGACATGATGAAGTCTATCTCATTTTTAGTGGCTCCATCAGGACTAATCCACGTCCACTTACGGCTGGCCCGTTTCTTGAAGAAGGAGTTCATTATATAGAGACCCTCCTTCTCCATGAAGTCGGCGAGCATTTGGCCTCGTGGATTTCTCTGTCCATATCCAAATTGCCCCACTTTCAGTTGTCCACTACTTTGCTGCCCTAGTTTTGCATTAGTCTCCCATGACAACGGTGTACTGAGTTTTGGAACTGTGTATGGCTTTAGAAATATCCTCATACACAGTTACCACCTCGTCATCAGAGTGTGCCGTAGTCGGTGCCTATACCTGTATGACCTTCAGCGTGTAACGCTTGGTAACTCTGAGTATCAGGTACGCTACCCTTCCTGACATACTAACGATGTCGACAACGTTATTCACAAGAGTTGCGGACGATAAACCCGACGCCACCCTGGGACTGCCGGTCGCCCTCCCGGAAATAGAGCAGGTTGCCGGATTTAAGAGTTATCGTGTCCTCTCCCTCTCTTCGGACTTCGGATAATCCTACTATATTCCATCTTAATCTGCTCAATTCCTCCTCCAGCTCAATTATCTTCTCGTCAGTCCGCAGTGTACGAGTGTTGAGTGTTGCCAGGGCCAAATGTCGTTGGTTTTGGTAGCCTGGCCGCTTCCGGAGATTCTTTGCACCGGAGATTTTTTCGCTTTATTTATTATGTAAATAAAAAAAAAACTATTTTAGCGAAACACTTGAACAATTTAAACTTTAATGCAAAATCTGCAGTAAAACAGTGCTGAAAATGTAATATATGTCATACATATATTTATGCATGAATATTGGCCACAAGCGTAACGTAAGCGTTAAGAAACGTAAAATCTCCTACCTCGGTCACGTCTACGTCATCAGCGATATGTTCTTCTGCAGCTGATTATAATGGGTAAAGCTTCTGGAAAACGAAAGGTGGGGAAAAGGAAAAAGTCATAGTTGAGGAATATCAGGGTATGGACTGGCATATCGGAGGCATCCGAATTGTTCCGCCGAACCAGAGACAGAAAGGAATGTACCACGCTAATCGCCAACCTTCAGTAGTTGGAGAGGCACTTTAAGAAGAAGAAGAATGTTTGTCTTGTGTTAAATATTCTTTAATAAAGAACACATAAGTAGATATTAATAAAGCAGCTGTTTATGCCGTTAATTAGACAGATCATTAGTCATTTCTGGTTACTTGCGTAATACTTGACAAACAAGCCTAATTTTGTGGTTACTTAGAATGATATCTTTGTAATTACTACTAACATAATTTTATTACAAAACCAGGAACAGCACAAACGTACCTTATTATTTGATTGCAGTAATTGCATTTGTTAATGAAATATTCGTCTAGTTTTGTGTGTGAAACCAAATTTTGCTGTAAAATAATTCAACAGTATTGTGGTTGGTTCCAACACCAACAATGCTCATAGAATTGAAGCTTCGCTCCATTGCTGGGAGAATAACATGTTTATTTTCCTGTAACAAGTTATTTTTACATATCATTCCACCTCATTTAATTTATTTTAACGCTTTATTACACACACAACGTAGACGTAAGTACGGTTGTTGATGTAATACCAGCGAGCACTACAAAAATACGATCGACTTAACTTATTATACTTGATATACACAGCTATTACTGTATAACGGCCTCATTTTGACCCATTTTATTTCTTCCTTTAAAAAAGTTAAAGTAATGAAATAATTTACATTTAACTTGGTTTTCATTCAACTATGCGACGAGATGTTCACCTGATGGTGGATCCGCCCAAAATAACGTGGCAGTAGTATATCTACATTGGTGGTAGACCTCTGTTGCACTGGTGGTAGGTCTCTGTTGCCGGGGAATGTCTACATGGGTACTACTGCAGCGTCTATTTCTGCCGCCAAACAGCAGTTTGCAAACAGTAATGTGTCCCGGTTTGAAGGGCGCTGGAGCTCATTAATTACAGACGGTGTCCAGCGACGGAGACCTACCGCCAGTAAATTGAATTACATATAATTTCCTTATCAAAACACGATTTTAAAGGTATATATACTAGTTTAATTAATTCTTGTGGTGAGTTAACCGTACTATGTGTTTGCGGTTAAATTAAATTTGATATTACGTTAATTCATGTGGTCATTTAAACAATTTCGGGGCAGGTGTGATTATTAATATTTTGTTTAGCACAATCATTCTTATGTAAGGTTTTATTTGCCATTACTACGTGGTATCATAAATATATCAGCCAATTACCACTTTAACTCAATACTTAACTTCTATCAGCAGTAGGCATCAGGAAGAGCTTTCTTAGAGAGATACGAGAGATAAAATATATGAAGGCTGAAACTAACGAGATAGTTATCGGAATATAAAGGTTAAGTATCAATCAAAGGTCTAAGAAACATTCATTTTACTTTATCAAATTACAAATGACTCTAGAAAGTATTTTCCATCGTAAACAGCTCTGTAACCTTAATAACAACACATTGATTTATGATCAAGTTTTTATTATTTATTAATGAAAGCTTAATGTAGACTTAAGCACTATATTTACACGAGTCTAGAATACTGAAGGCATGTGTTTTTTGTTCCCTTTTATGTGTTATATCCTTCGTTTATTACTACAGTAATATAACAATCGCATGTAGACTGGTTTCATTTCTTGAGATTTATTTCATATTATTTTACATAGTATTGTCATATACACTGTCATATAAACGAATATAAACATGAATTATTAAAAGTAGATGTTTTAAAAAGTTCGCAAAATTCTATCCTAGCTATCTAGGACTTGGACTATTCTAAAGTAAAGGAAAGGAGTGGCGCTTTGATTCATCAGTCCTTTGAGAGTAAATGTTTAAGAGACCAATTAAAATGGCTGAGTCTTTAGGAACGACGAATATTGATAGAGTGCTTTTTGCTACGAAAAGGAAATAAGCAATCAGCTCCGTCTGGCTTTCTAATTAAATCTTAGGTTCGTTTTAAATTACTTTTTTACTTATTAATCCTATTATTGAGCAAAGAACTTTGATTCATTCAACTCTCCCTTTAAAGTATCCAGTAATTTCTTACCACCTTTAATTAAATATTTTCTCGTGTAGTCTTTTGATGACAAATGTTAAGACCATGAAAAAAGATCTAATACTTTGTTACTTTGTTTATAAAATCGATGATATAAGGTTGTTTCTTGTGGTTTTAGATGGAGAGGCATTAGAACCTTCCAATCTAATTTATTCAACATGATGCCGACGTTACTCGTCCGGGATGCTTTCATGTCAAAGGCGATTCCTCAGCTTGTTTTATTTGCATATTATATAAATTTCTCCGTTAGGAATACACTACCATTATATTTTTGAAGCAAATTTAATATTTTGATGTGATTTTATCGTATGTAAATAAATGGGTTTCCTTTGAGCTTGTTATAAAGATGCCCTGTAAAGCGACGGTGAACCATTACAAGTAAAACAGTCGCATTGTGTTGCTTTACCGTGCCCAGAGTAAAAGCATATTGTTATTATTTTCATTGAGTACTGTACTCTTTTAAAATGTATTTTTTTTTGTTCTACGAAGCGACTAGTCAGGAGAGACTTTCATCTGATGGTAAGTTATACTATACATATGTCCATAACAACACGGCGTTGTTTAGGAAGACTTACACAACACCCACATTGCGCTCTTGAAGTACGGACAGGTCTTTAAAGAATACGTGCGTATAAATAAATAAAATTTGGTTAATATATATTTGCGCCTTGGGCCATAATAATTTTACATGTATAGGCTATGAGTTCGCATTAGTTGCATACAAATGTCTGTCTTTAGCAGTCTCATTTGAGCAGCATGAAGCTGTACAGTTTCGAATCAACATCTGTGATTTGCATTAAAATTCTAGCCGCTGAATGGCTGCGGTACACTGCAGCAATATCAGTAGTGTTCAGAGATGCGAGGCTCAAAGTATATTCGGCCCAATTGTCACTTAAAATTTTGTTACAAATCTATTAATGAAATACTACTACTAACAAATCACTCCTTTGTTTCAATATAAATAATTTCAGATCATCTGACATCAACTGTCATTGTGTTTGAAATATGTATAGTTTGAATTTCAAATGCAACGTTAACTTTATCTCTATTTGGCACACATTAGTAAAATTAACAACGAAATAGGAATCGATATCTCATTATAAACGCAGATGGCAACTTTGAGCGACCTAGATCTATGTTACAGAGCGAGTATTATGAAATATGTACATACATACATACATTTATATCACGCCTCGTTCCCAGTGGGGTAGGCAGAGACCACTTCTCTCCACCTGCTACGATCCTGGCACACCTCTCTCGCTTCCTCCACTTTCATAAGCGTGTTCATGCATGCTCGTCGGTTGCGAGTGCTTTTGACCCGGCCTTTCTTTAGGACATCTCCGACTTGATCGGAATAAGTCCGCCTAGGTCGACCTGCACCGATATTTCCAATCATTCTTACCTTGTATATCTCTTTCGTTAATCTCCTTTCATCCATTCTTTCGACATGGCCGAACCATCTAAGCATCCCTTTCTCTATCCTTGTCACTACATCTTCAACCACGCCGCACCGCTTCCTTATCACACTGTTCCTCACTTTGTCCATCCGTTTCACTCCAGTTATACTTCTCAGGCTTCTCATCTCCACAGCATTAATCCTACTTTCGCGTTTCTTCTGCCATACCCAACATTCACTACCATACATCAGTATGGGGACCAACACGCCTCTATGCACAGCCAGTCGTGCTCTTTGTGATACGTTCCGACTATTCATAAAGTTATGAAGTGCCCCATTTATTTGATTCATGAATTCATGAAATATGTAACTATGAATATTTAAAAAGAGTAACTCCTATCATCAGAAGCATCACTTAATTGGGTGAATACTGTTCAAGCAAAGGTTTTACAAATGTATTTGTTTCTAATTAAGTATTTTTTTTTTTTAATTCATTTTGATATATTATATATAATATAAAAATTGTGCCTTGATCATATTTACTGTATATGATATAAAATTTTATTTGTCAATAAAGAATATTTCACTGACACCGTGTTGAACTTAGTAATAATTAAAATATGCCGTAAACTATCACCATAAGGGTTGTATTTGTTTTTTATGGTCTGTGAAGCGACGAGGGCCGCGGGACCTTCGCCTGATGGTAATAGATAGGTCTGCCACAATGTGGTGCTAGTTAGGATATGTCTCGTCAATCAAATAATTACATGACTAGAACATTACCATAAATGTTTGCATAGTACTATTTGGCGGCAGAAATAAACGCTGCGGTGGTACGTTCTTAGATAGTATCCGGCATCAGAGACCTACCAGTGAAGTGTTCGTTTAAGATATTAAACATAAATGAATACAATGAATTATAATTTATCATTGATTTGTTTTATAAAGTCCTAAGAACCAGGCATCAATAAATATAAAAAAAAATCTTTCGTTAAATACAACAGAACAGCAGTGTTTTTTAATAGTTCATACTTTATGAGTACTCTATAAGCATTGATCATTTTACTTCTATAGAAATATTTAAAATTTAGTTATGTTGCTTTTAATATGTATCTATTAATAATAATTACATACTGCAGTACAGTAAGTTATTTATCACATCATTTTTTACTATTTAGTTAATTATATTATGAATTGGCTATTACAACGAATTAGTAATGGCTGAATGTGTAATTAGCAATGCAAATGCAATTATTGGTAATAACCAATTTGCCTTAGTCAATGAGAGCTGATTAGTTTAATAATACTCTACCGGCTACCGCGGTACAGCGCCCCCACCCAATTTGTTGTCTGTAACACCCTCGCAACTCCCGTTGGAGAGGAAACTTTGAGCAATCCGTGACCTAGACCCGGCGAAAGTAATATTCCTAACAAATTTCTAGTCTGTAGCTCTAGTTGTTGCAGGGATATCGTGATGAGTCTCTACATAGGTGGAAATCTGTTATATATATCATCATCATCAGCCGATGAATGTCCACTGCTGGACATTCATACGGTGGGATTTAGCCCATTTCCACTATGCTGAATCTATGCGGGTTGGTGGGAGCCAGAGACTCATTTGTTGACTAGCAGGGTGCACCACGAGCAGATGAGGTTATCTCGGATATATATATATAGATAATAAAAGTATTTCATAACTGATAGTTTCATATTGTGTACACTTAAAAATGTTAAGTATAATTGAATATTTTTAAGTTTACGCCTGTGATATATTGAAATTAAAGTATAGTATTTGTTGATTCCGGTGCCGGCTGGTGAATACGGTATATGTAGCAGTCTTCAAACAATACTGGACGTTTATTAATATCAAACAGTTCGTTGGTGGGTGGGCAATGTTCGTAGCTTCTGCTATGTTATTGTACGAACGCGTTTAATGCTGTGTAAACAACGTATGCCTGCCTGTTAACCACTGGTGCAATACAAAACTACTCTAATTATAAAATGATCCACACCGTTGGCCAATTCTGTTATTATGCGTAAGTTTCATTCGCGATTTAACCACTTATACTTCTAATAGGAGCAAAATCCTGTCAGTATACAGATTGTAAACATTTCAAACTTGCGTGTATTGTTTACGATCATTTTGTTTTGTTATAAAACGAAGCGACGAGACAAGTAAGACGTACCCCTAATGGTAATGGTTTCACGCTTACCCATAACAATGAGGCGCTAATTAAGGTGATATGCACAGCATCACATTGCGCTCGTCGCCTTGAGACATAAGATGTGAAGTCTCGACACCGCAGTAATTTCAGTAGGTACGACGCCCGTCAAACCGAAATCGATTAATGTCTGAACACTACAATTAGGCGTCCGGAATAGGCACTGCGGCTGTACCTAAATAAACGGTTTCCGGCAACAGGGATTTGCCACTAGTGAAGTAACACTAACTGACAGACTAATATGTTTCAAAATTGTATGTGATAAACGCAAATATAGTTCAAAAATATTCAATGAAACTTTGCTTCTTATTCTACTTGCACAAGACGAGCAAAAGGGTCTGGTGGTAAATGGTACGTCTCCTTCCATACACATTCTGTTCCATACAAAACTAATTTTTTACTGGTGGTAGGTCTCTTGTTAGAGACCGTCTAAGTGGATACAGCTGCAGCGCCTATTTCTGCCGATAAACAATAGTATGCACATATACTGTGTACCGATTTGAAAGGGGTTGTAACTAATGAAATTACTGGGGTAACAAGACTTTTTATATCTCAGGCAACGAGCGCAATGTGGTGCTGAGTATATATATTACAAAGCTTATCACTTACCATCAGAACGTCGTGCTCGCTGCGTCGAATAAATAAAATATGTAGCTAGCTATATATAGGTGATCAAATTATCAGTTTAAAATACCAGTAAAACGTGTAGCGTCATAGAGAATAACATAAAATTCCGTGTAATTTTTCATATTGTCTTTGAGAAAATAGTTGGAAAAATACGAGTAAATAAATTGTGGAACATTTTCCGCATCTTGAGAGTACGCTACGGTGTGGGGTGTGTTACTTAAGGAAATGTTGCACCGGCGTATTCTCTAAAAGCATCTTCAAAGTGTTCGCTTTTGCGACAACACCTAGATAACATTTGCATCTAATTTCCGTACCGCTTCCGCAACGCCACTGCATCCCTATTGCTCAGTTTTAGTGCAATAATTTTACATGTGAATATATTCCGCCTCACCTTTCAGTTTAGTTCAAAGCAATTTCTCAGTATGAGACAATTTGTAACACGGGCATTTCAGTGATTTCGACATGTTTTTCTAATAAAGTGATAATTTATTCATTCATTACTAACGTACATAAATATTCATATCATTTTATGAAATACCTACGTCACAGCTATAACCTGTTTAGCGAAATTACTCAGTTATAGTTAGTTCAGTCATCTGTTATGAAAGTGAGCGCCTGAAGCTAAAAGATACTGACATGACGACGTTATGCAAAATTAATTTCAACGGAATTCTCCTTAAGCAAAGCTAGAGGCGCGTAAGTTTAGATTGTTGTTAAGAGCTTACTGAAATATAAACTTGAAATGTTTAAGATGATATTAACTATTTTCTAAAAACGTAATTATTACGTAAACGTAGATAATTATTAAATGCAGTTAGATGATTTGTTTCACTCGTCATAGTTTTGAAAGAATTTCACCTAAGTTATGTAAATCAAAAGCTGTACTTTAATTTCGGTACCATCACAGAATATGTAACAGATAGATTTTTTTATGTGGCAAGATATAAAATAAAAGATGTGTAATTTGGGTCATGTATTGATTTTAGGCAATCTCTGTGCTTATTTTTAAGTACACCACGGGCAAGGCGGAATGTGGGATTTGGGATACATACTACGTTCTTATAGGAAGGAAGAAGAGTGGCTATAAATTTGTGTATATGCCGACTCGTCATAGTACAGTACACCATACTATTACAAAAGGCATAACAGTTACTTGTAACTCATTGTTTTCTTATATAGAAATAAGACTGATAATTTAAGCTTCTTTTAAATGAAATACCGTGTACAAAGAGTTTTAGGTTAAATAAACGTAAATAGCAAAATTGAAGTGACACATCAATAGATATGAATTTTAATTTTCTATTAGTAGTCGGCTTAATGCGACCTAAACTCAGCACAGACGGCAACATATATTTTTAGTGCGATGTCAATATGACACCTTATTAATTATTCAAAATTTGCCTAATGATTTGCACTGCTTTAAAGTTTTGACGCTTTTATTGCTTTGTTAAAATTGTCTCATTTATTCCTCCAAACTATTAAACTATATAGACGCAAAATAATTTTGAAACATCTGTCTTATAATAGGTAATTGCTCCAAAGCTATTAGGGGTAAGTGTTATCGTTCTGTTGCAAACCGACAAATCAATACCACTATTGTGGCGAAGATTAACGGAGAGTTATGGGAATTCAAACGACGCATCTTACGTCATAGGACCTATCTGACAACCTTTTTATAGATGTGTGGAAAAAGTATCAAAGTATTTCTTTCCTTATCTAAATGTAGCAAAAAAAGGGATGTAAATTTCAGTTAGAAACGAGCTGTATAAAGTAGTTTTAAAATGGCGTAATAAATTTGACCGTTCTGCTTTGAAAATGAAAATGGCGCGCATATTAACTTTGCAAGGCTGTTTAAGAGAAATTGTTTTGATATTAACAACACACATTCTACTTACCTGCTTGAACAATTTATTCACTTAATTTTTTTTATAGTATCGGAGTGTGGAGACTGGTGGTAGGTCTCTGATGTGCAGAGTCCCGTAGTGAGTGAGATTACTCTTTAAATTTGCAAAAAGGTTTACAATTTATGATTGGATTAATGAAATTAAATAGTCTCTATTATTGTTATTGGTGGTAGGTCTGTGTTACCGACTGTCTAGATAATTTACTATCGCAACTCTTATATCTGACCCCAAACATTATTAGTTCCCGTTTGAAGGGCGCTGTAGCTAATGAATTTTCTGGCGTAACGAGATAACATTATGAAGGCAGCGAGGATAATGTGGTGCTATATCACCTTAACGAGAGCTACGTTGTTAGAGGCAGGTGTACCACTTTTTATTACGTACATAACATATATATGTGCATAAGAAAATTCATAACTATATAACAAAATATTCCAAAATATCGTCATTTAGAATAATAATTTATATAGTTTTTTAAATTTTATTATAGTACGCTGTGACAATGACCAAAGTTGGGAAAGGACCGATCAGACCCCACCAAGTAAAAACGCACCCGTCATTTACCTCCCCGTCTCTCACTGAGAATTACAACCATAAATAGCGCTCGTAGTTACATACTCGTAGACGTGTACGTATTAAAATTTAGTACTTACTGTCAATACTTAGAACTAGTGACGGGTACTTTGAACTCGGCAACAAACCGTTTTATCGGGATAATAAAGCGTCGTCAAGTTAATCATGTGTGTACTTGCTCGCTTTATTCTCATATAATACAAAGAAAAATGAAAATTTACAACAACGATATCATTTTGGTCGAACATTGTTATATTTAGTAATATGTAACAGCTACTAGTAAACTAAAATATGTAATACAGTATTACTAAGTACTAAGAAAAACTCAGAGCACGCCTCCTCGGTGTAGTAAGCAATAAGTACAACATGTCTACAGCATTCCGTCCTAGATAAATTTGAATCAACCTGTAATTTATTTGGGTCGACAGCCGTTATCTTAATGTTGTAATGTAATATTGCTGACTCAGCTGACCCGGATTCTTGTTTCATTTAATTAAACTGATAATTTAATACTTCAAATAATTTCTCATCTCTAAAATCTGAGTCCGCAACAAGCGAGCAGTAACTGTAACAGACGTTTATAGGTGGCAGTGGTTGTATAACATCAGTGGGACCGTTTGCCTTCGTTATAACACAATTTAATTTAATTGTATGCAAATACTGATTTAAAAATATATATTAAGTAAAACAATAGTTCAGCAACCAATTGTATTATTTACATTTTAACTAACGGTTATTTTTTGTTAAGAAACCTGTATAAATCTACTTAAAGCCGTTATAGTACTTCATCGTATTATACAACTCGTCTTTCATCTTATATTTTTGCGTATTAAAATCTTAAAGCGTTATATTTTATAAGGTGATTGTAAATGGTATAACAAAGGACAGCTAAATTAAGAAATTGTAAGATGCCCGCTATATTGAAATATATAAAGTCACACAGAAAGACGTGAAAGCAGTTTCTTGGCAAGGCGCGATTGCGAGGTACTTTGCATGATTTACTGTTCAAGTTTAATCCTGTGCCTTATTTACTTCTGCATACTTACTGCCTTTGGTAATAATGTTTCTACCTACATACATATTTGTTTCAATTAACGCTTATTACTTTCAGAGTATATGAAAAGAAATGCTGTTATTCCTTTATTTAATAATTTTGTTACGTTCAATGATAAAGCTGTGTCGATTTCTAACAGTTTCTTGGTTACTTTTGTGACTAACAACGGAACTTGCAACGGTGACTCACGATTAGTTTAGTTAAGGAATCTTTATAACTTTCACAGAGCCTTTACCGTTGATTTCATCCATAGAGGATTTACTGTAACATTTTTTTTTTTACATTCAATTACTTGTCTGATGAAGTTTAAAGCCAAAATTATATCAAACTAAACGTTGAACGAAGTAGCTAATGGTTATTTTTTAACCGTTCCACCCTAGTTTTTTTTTACCTAGGGCCCTGTCTTTCATGTATCTTTTTTTTTCTGTAGTCTCTTATTATTTATTTGCTTATTCCTTATCCCTTATCCTTCTTTCTTGCTCCATTCTTCCTTCCTTTTCTTCTTTCACCCTTCATTTCTCATCTCTCACTCTCCAACCTCCTTTCGTCCCTCATAAATGAGGACAACTCGCTCCATCTTTTATCTTTACCACATTCCTAGATTATATTACAGTTTATAGTTTGCAGTTAACAATTTTTCATCTAATAATTTTTTTTTAATTATTTTTTATCACTGTATTGCTTAATTTATTATTTCACATTTCCTTGTCTATTATCACATTTCCTTATTTCTATTCAGTCTATCCATTTTTTCCCTATCTTTCCATTATTTCTTCTATCTATGTATATTCATTTGTTTATTACAACACTATTATTACTGGCCTAATGGTTAGAGCGTGCGGCCTTCATACCGAAGGTCGAATATTTAATGTACATTTGTGAACTTTAGTTATAACAGCGAAATACAAACGGTGAAGGAAAATATCGCGAGGAAACCGGCACATGAATTGGAATTTATTCCAACGTGTGTGCCACATTGGGTCCGCGTGGTGACTATAGCCCATAGCCCTCATATTGGGGATAGGCATGTGCTCCATCAGTGGAGTCGGAAATTGGCTGTTATGGACACGTTGAAAATGTTTTCCTTATTAAATACAGTTTAAATGTTTAACATATTTAACTGAATCAATTTGCATTTATATCAGTGGTTATCATTTAAACTTTGTTCCTGAGGTTAGTGGTGTCGTCAAATATATGAATTTATACTAAATGTTTTTATATGAAGTGTAATTTTATAGTACTTTGTAAGATCTCGTATATTCAATTATTTGAGGTCGTAGTAATGAACATACAACAACACCAATTAAACGATTGTCGGAATACAAACGATGTTGTGACATAATAGTATTTCACAGAGATAGTAATGTAATGTATATTAAGTTGATATTAATATATGTAATATATCGTCGGGGGCATTATTGTTTACTGAAATATTTACAGTGAAATATTTAAGGTAAAGTTGGGGTCACGCGTACGATTTCCCTTGGACATCGTGTAAAGTTTGAATGAAATATTCGCCGTCAGTGACGCCGTGGGGTGGGCGGTGGTTGTGGGGGTGGGTGTGTGGGTGAAATTTACGCTGAAATAAAGCCCGTCTGCGCAACTATCGACAGCGGTGTAACCTCGGCCGATCTCAAGGACTTTCGATAATGAAAGTGAACTATTATCGCTGACGCTGATATTCACAATACACGTGGTAAATTGTTATCATCAAAATGACATTAACGTTAAATACGTGTACTTATTCTAACCATAGAATTATTCGAATGAAGATGTCATTTTGTTATTTATATATTGAATTTAAGTGTAAATTATATTACCAGGTCTCGTCCATATGGATAACAACTTCCAAAGTTAGACTTCACTACATTTTTCAAAAGCTGACTTATGTATATACACCTATATGTATGACTGAGGATTGTCTACGAAATGCACGGTTCTGAAGTAAATTTTTAATAATTGAAGCGATTGGCGTACGGCGTACGGCGAACGAGACGTAGTAAAGTGTTTGTATGAACTCCTACACGAGTTCAAGTATTGAAGTTAATAAATTTAAACTTACAATATACTATATAATAAATAACAATGTTGGGTTAGTTTATCTGGTATCATTTGTTAGTTAAACCGGTGAATATACCGTTTCGATTGTTAAGTGTAGTAAAATCTGTTACAGCTTAATCGTCGTTTTAACCCAAAGGGACGAGCACAATATTGTGCAATGTGTATCACCTTAACTAGCGCCCCAGTTTTATGGGGATGATCTTCTCGTCTCTGCGATTAGTTAATTTATTTTTATTAAAACAAAGCTGTTCCCTCTGTATAATATATGAAGTAACACTTCGTTATTTTAAATAGTATCTTTGGATCCTATAAATTTTTACCTCAAGTCCAAATTGTATCCTACATTCATCTTTATTGATGCGATTGTTATACACAACAACAATAGAATGATAGAAGAAAAGTCCTTTTCAACGACTAGTACTATACTTTTAGATTAATATGCCGAAATTGTGAATGGTTATTGTATGTTTTTTTTTTAATCAGACATATTTGTAAACATGAAAAGATTGTTTTTAGTGAATAATTATTTTTGTCATTCAAATGATGTTATGTATGTTTTATAAAGATCACGCTTGCACTGTCGCGCGATGCTTTTATTAAAACTGAGTCGAAGTGAAAGGCAGCCCTCTGAATTATGAATCTCACACGAGTCCACTTTAACTGAAAATCTACTGGAACAAACGAACGCACAACAAAGGCTATTAACGTTTGAGTAGAGGACGAAGTCCCTCGCGTAGTTCGCTACGAAGAACGAATTCATTCCTTGTGAACAGTTCACTTCATCGTTTATTTGCAAAGAATTCAATTCAGATCATAGTTCGTAACGCATTCATGTATTTCTATGTGTTTTATATGTATTACTCAATCATTTTTAATACAATATAAAATGCGAAAGTGGTAGATTATTCAGGTAATTTTTTATCTACATAGACACTTAAATGACGAAATAGACAAAACGAAGGAGAAGACGGGGCCTGCTTCCATACTTCTTTTATTGCGTGAAATATGATAGGCGTTAAAATTCTATGTCGAATCAAACTAGGGCTTACAATACCGGGATTCGGGATCCCGAATACCGGGAACCCGGACGAACGGACGACCTAAATACCGATATTTTGGTATTACATTAATTGATAAAAATTTATTTTATGCACAATATAAATCTAATTTAAAACGAACGAACGTATTTAGAAATGTGTATGATTTCTTAATGACAATAGTGCCTACGCGTGGAGAATCAGAAAGAGCTTTTTCGGCGGCTAGTTATATTTGTACGAAAATTTGGTCCTCGCTTGATGATGAAAAGGTTGATTGTTTATGTTTTTTAAGAGCATACTTTAATAAACAAAACGCAAGTTATTAATAGCTTCTTTTATTACATAATGCCATACGAGCCTCCTACTCTCTATGTAATAAAACAAATAATATCTACTCATTTCAGAACAATATTTATTGGATTTCATATATTTTTGTTAACAAGTCAATATAACAACGGAGGTAAGTAAAAATATAACTAGAATTTTTTTATTAATAAAACCGGTTTTAATACCGGTATCCCGATATTTCAAATTTCAAATATCAAATACCGGTATTCAGATTTTAGTTCGGTTTTGTAAGTCCTAAATCAAACATATCATGTACTTTTTCTTACAGCAATGTTATGATTAACGTTTGCATAAGGTTAATCAAAATACGCGGTAAAGCCTTTGAGCAATCGTGTTTTATAATCACCGCAAGCATCATTACTACTTGAAAGCGAGAAACTTTTCCGTAATCTAGCTCGTTAGCTGAGGGAAAAATGGATGCATTTTCTAGCTTTTAAAATTCGAAATTAAAACTAGACTGCAGTAATTCCAGCTGGTATTCAATTCACAAGTGGCCTGACGGCATGCCTGTTGCTGTGGTGAAAAGCTCACATTGCCTGTTTTATATCTAGTATGCGGCTAGCACAGCCGCTTTAATCTTTTGTTTGTATTGCAAACAAAGCATTCCATATGTTGTTTGTTTGTTCATTTAAATGTTAGTAACACTATATTGCGAATATTGTACTATCGAAAAAAACACAAGTACTATAATATCTTTATAAATTTTTTAAGTAAGCTATAAAGTCTGAACGTGAGTGGTACGTTTTATCAAATCAATGATGTTTGCTACCACAATATTGCGCTCTTCGCTTTTAGAAATTGAACGCTACGTCTTATTATTCCAACAATTTCATTACTTGTAACTAATGTCGCTATTACCTTGGATAAGTAATTTTTACACACGACTGCTTGGTAGTGAAAAGAAAATTAAAATCCACCGCTATCACATAAACAAATATATGAATACTATGAAAAGATTCTTAATAAATATGTATTGAAACATTGAGGACCTGTATCATAGACAACTATTGACATTTGATGTTTTGTGTTAGATTACAAAGATATAATATAATGTTCGACGGAAAATAACTAGATTTTATTATTAAGAGACGTTCTCATCTTTATGAACAGACAGTGCCATAGAGCCTTGATTATAACCAATGAAATGGGTCTATTTCTTACCATGTTTCATAGAGGTTTCTATATCATTTTTAATTTGTGACCATACACTACTTTTTACATAGTATTTAGATGTTTATTTTTTGTTTTGAGTAAGTACATACTATCAGAACTACATAAGGAATATGACATGATTAGTTCCATGTCAATTTTCTTTAATTATTAAACAAGTAGTGTCATTTGTCTGCACTAACGTGTCGTTAACAGAACGAAATATATTTCTGTGTATTTTGCACGACTGCAAATGGGATGCTGCACGAGATAACTACGAGTATTCATATGCCAACACGTTCTCGTTAGTACTGTAGCATCGATATTAACATTTCGGACCTTTACGGACCAAGGTCCGGTTAACACTGAACACCATTTATCTATAAGTCTGTTTTATGGACAAAATATTGTGCATTAATGTTTTAAAACGAATACACCACAATAAAAAATACGTTATAGTAAAGATACATAGTCAATTTTCCAGTAAATTTCGACTATGTGTGCTTAGTAATTTCCTTTCAACTTGATCAGCTTTGCCGTACGTGTAGATGTAAAGTTATTAATAATAAATATATCGCATCGCATCGTACGAAGTATAAATATTTATATTATAACTTAGACTTGAAAGATGAAGTTTGCTGTAAATTTCTTGTTTCCACAAACAATATACAAAATGTAATCAAAAACTTTAATTAAATCGGGAGAGAGACGAAAATCGTAACAGCAGCGTCTATCTAAACATCGATCTGGTTATCTAAACTGGAAGCAATAATATTAACTTCAAAATTTTTAAAATACTCCGTTCAGAAAATATTTTGTTTTCCTCTTACCGGAGACTTCCTTTCACTGGAGATCGCTGTTGCCTGAGACTGTCTAGGTAGGTACCACCCCAGCGCGTAACCGCAAACAATACTGTTCCGTCCTGTAAAGTGCTGTAGCTACTGTAATTACTGGGGTAACGACACTTAACATCTTGTTTCAAGGCGACGAACACAAAGCGGTGCTGTGTATATCATCCTAACCGGCGTCATGTTCTTATGAGCAGGCATGTCACTTATCATCATTGTGAACATTCCGCTCGTCTCGTCACTTCGTATAATAAAAAAAAGCTTATAAAGAACTGTCAATCTTAAACTACTGAATCGGCTATTATTATTCATAGCTAACTTTCATGCCACCATAACATAAGATACGATAACTTTTAGAATAATCGTATATATATCTTAAATCAGGTTAAACAGTTCATTGATATTCGAAGTTATAAATTTGAATAGAAACTCTGCTTCCTTTCGTGTGACCTTAACTTGAATATTTTCGTCCGACATAAACAAACAGAAAGCATGTCATGAAATTTAATTAAAACTTTAATAAGCTTATGTTACTTTAAAGTTACTTATAATTGAACCAACAATAAAATTAACTTCACTGTTCATTTAGCTGGATCGTATCGTAGTTGATTTTTCTTCAGCAGTGCAATGTTAGTATGCACGTTCAAATTTTTGACTCATTTTACGTATTAGTACTAGTTTGTGCTGTGCACTAGTTCAATATCATAGGAAACGCAATGTTTTTTTTTTTATTCGGCGCACCGGCGAGACGAACAATACGTGCACTTGATGGTGATACATGTGCTCGTAACAACGTCGCGCTAGTTAGGATGATGTACACAGCACCACATTGTGCTCATCACCTTGAGACGATACTTGTTGTTGATTCTCGATACCGCAGTAATTTCACTAGCTACTCTTATTCTTTCTTTCGTGTGTATCACTGAAGGTCGTGCTTTTTCTGAAATGGAGTAAATGATGAGTCAACCAGCTGCCTCCACACCGCTCTGTTCTCGGCATGTCTCAGGGCATTCGGAATGTTGTGTTTCAAATTCAAAAACGGTCTCCGGCCACAGAGGTCTACCTCTAATAATTATTATATAGACTATACAAGTTTATTAATCCAACCATAAATTATTAAAACTTCGTTGTAAATTCAAAGAGTTTAATCAGCCCCACTAGGGAGCTTCGCACTTCGCTATTCAAAGAAGTTCTGTAACTCGAACGGGCTACTGTGTCAGCCTGCCTAATGTACTGAGACACATTCTTGTTTAATGGCCGTTTCCTCCATTGTCGTTTAAACTTTTACTGCTATTAATGATTCAGGTTAAATTATAGTATAAAGTTATCGTACAATATTGTTGCACTAAGTAAAAATTTATATTTTTCGGTTTAATATATCTCCCTCTATTATTTAATTAGAACCGCCCTTGGTCAGATGCAGACTGTCCAATTAGACACCACCGCAGCGAATATATCTGCCGCTTAGTATGCAAACATAATACACAATTGTGAAGAGTAGTTTTAAATACGTTACTGAAGTAAAATCATCGTAAGTTTCCTAAACAATACTATATTATTATGGACAGGTCAAAGTCAAATTCATCTCGTCGCCAAGTAAAAAAACAATGACACAGAACAAATCATTACACATCAAAGTAATTCTTGCGAGTTATTCTCCGTTATCTATTTTTAGTACACCTAGTAGTATTTAGTAATGAGTAATAACATTGTCACCTAATTAATGCTATGCGATAAAGCGTTCGCTCGGCATCTAAATTGCATCATTAATTTCATTACTGCTGCCGGATAAACCTACTTATATAAAGTTAGATAGGTTTTATCTAACGAGGTCAGTTTTAGTTTTAAAGCACAGTTCAGGGGGTAGACATACGGATACATAGGTAAAAATATCCGTTAAAATTCGTTAGGTAAGCTGAACTAATTAATGCGTGCTAATAAACGTGAAAATAATGAGAACATAAGAAAGAAGTCATTTATTAGTTTATTCATAAAATTGTTTATATATTACGGTTAAGTATGTACTTTTTGCAATCGCACATAGCTTGTTGTAAAATATCTTGTGCTTAATTGTTCTGAATAGGTATTAAGAAATTTTAAAATGTATTTGCGTAATTAAAACCTATTGCTAGTTCTCATTTATATAAAATTTTTCATTTCATTACTGAGAGAATTTAATATATTTTTGCAATATAAAAAAACACTTCCAAAGTTTAAGTTTCAGGTTACGTGATAGAGCTTAAGAACGAGATCACAGCTTATTTTCTAAGTAATTAACAACCTGAAGTGGAAGCACGACGTTGCATCTATTAAGTAAAAACGGTGAATATTAAGTTACTTTACACTTTAAATCGGTCGTGAAAATTATTCAGTTAAATGCTACAGTTATTTTCTCACAGGGATTTGTTAACTATACACAAAGTAGTTAAAATTTTGTGTGATTAAAAAATATATTGCTGACCTCTCTACATGTCAAAGTCAAGCAATTTTTTGCTCTTATACTGCCCCTACTTTAGCCAATATACACATAAGATAATATGATTGTGTATTTTAAGAAAACAGTTCAAATAATCTATAAAAAAAAGTGAAAAAAAAAACATTGACGTGGACGTCCGGAATGTTTTTTTTTAGGTAGTTACGACATATACTTAGAGGTAGTAGATCAATGTTTTGTTTTATCGTTCCCTTGCGTTTAGTAGGTCAGGGCCTTTGGGGTGCTTCACACATACCATCACATTACTTTCTACTCCCTACTAAATCTAATCTTTTAATAAAAAACATCATGCACAGTGTTACATTAACAAAATATATTTCAATACTCATTACTCTCACGTGAAAACTACATGCTTATGATTTTCTTCAATTTTTTTTCTTAAAAACTAAATCAGTAGGTACGTACTTTTGGATTTTCCAAATAAGTTTATTTCATCAGCATCAGCCGATAGACGCCCACTGCTGGACATACGCCTGTCTCAAAGATTCCCACATCGAATGAGAGCGGATTCATATGGAGGTATTTGGCCATTCCTAACCATGCTGGCCCAATGCGGGTGCGTAGGAGCCATCCTCGTTTATTGATTAGCAGGGTGTACCACGAGCAAGTGAGATTGGATTTGCCTTTATTATTACCCTCATATTTTGTTTAAAATCCTTTTTTCTTTACAAACACATATTGATACTGAAAAAATTCGTTACGGAGAAGTTATTAATATTTTGATTGGTACTGTGGAGAGAAAGCAATTTTTTTTGAAGTTTTTTTTTTTTAATTAAACTGTAATTGAGTCTGCTGCAGACATTCGAACGAGAACAAAATATGTTTTGGAAAATCGGTGAGTATATACAAAAACTTTGCAACAAAGCCCGTTTTCTCAACGGAGTAGAATGGAATGAAGAATGTCTATAGCTGTGAAAATCTCTCTTTGGAAATTATTATTTCAATGTTGGTATAGAAATTCTTGAGTTTACAATTTATTTTCGTGCTAATATATTTGAAAAACGCATTATAAACAAAACTATTCAAAAAAAAAAAATTCTGGTTAACGTCTACATTGTTACTTTATGTTTTGAGAGGATAAAGTTTCATTATTACATTGTGGCTACCGTTTGATAGAAAAAATGCCATTCTTTTATTTTCAATTATGATATTGATACCGAGCACGGTGTATCTTCACATATACATACAATCCATACAACATAGCGTACACGAGCGGAGACCTTCAAGGTCGTGGGGTGAAGCTTCGCGCACGCTCGGATGAAAACAATACTCTCATGTAGAAATGGAATAGCAATATAGTGAATGTTATTAAATTAAGTTGATATATCTATGATTGTATATTACATTATATATCTTATTCAGCCTTATTACAGACAAATTTATTATCGTCAGATGTGTTTTATCTGTTTATTTATTGTTTAAAATTTACTGGTAAGTGCTGCGCGTATACGAATATAATATCTTGTAGTTTATTACTCATTTGAACCATTAATATCGTATTGTTAATAATGCATTGGAGATTCTTGTGAAGGTCATTAAGAACGGTTTCAACAAAAAAATATATTGTGCTTTTAAACCTGAAAATAATTTTACATATGAAATTAGATATATCTAAATTTTTAACCTGAAAAATGTATAAAACGTTCTCTCTACTGTAATTTTTTGAGTTTTCAGCTAGTTAAATTAATGTTTTTACTAATACTTAAATGAATTATAAACCTGTTTTTTCCTTTACACTTAATTTTAATAGTAAATAACACTTCTTTCTAGATATTTATAGAATCATGAATTTATTCTGTAAATGGAGGAGTAAGTAGTAAGATGTATGTTCATCATCAGTGTTTTAATAAATAACAAATTATATTCTGGTATTTCTTAAAATAACTCAAAATAATGTATACAGTTTCTAAACAGTTTTAGTAGTATACATACATATATATTATTTCCAACAAACTGAATTTTTGTTTTATACAAAACGTTGCCTCATTTACATAACAAGTGATATGATTCTAAAAATTGACTTCGATGTCGTACTTATTCTCGTCCAACGTTTAATCACAACTTACGGCTCTTAAAATCCTTTATAAATCTGTTGAGTTTATCGATTTATTTGCTCCGCCCTTGGAAACTACATACCTATCCACCTATTTGTTCGTACGCTCTTAATACATCGTCGGCGGAGGGATAGAGAGAAACTATATCCATGGGATGTGTTTACCGATACCATTTGTGGAAATTTCTAATATAATGACTATCTCTTAGAAATAGAATTAAAAGAATTTGTTATCGTTACTTCGAATGTATCATTTTTAGAATACTGATTTATACGATTGAAACGATCTCACCCGTTGTTAAGTGGTAAAAGTTCACTATCTAACTATATATTGAATTTGGTTGACGAATCATTAAATAATTGTTTATATCGCCATTATACCAAAAAAGCTTTAGTTTTAATCATCATAAAAATATATAAGATTTTGGCAATATCCTGAAACGTCATGCTCGTCTTTCTATTGTATATACAATTTGACGATACGTTCACCTAATGGTAGATGATACGCCTGCCCATAACCTAGCGCGAGTTATAATGTTATACACAGTACCATTATGAGCTCGTCGCTTTAAGACAAGATGTTTAATGTCTATATCTCAGTAATTTTACTAGTTACAGCGCCCATTAAACCGGAACTCAGTAATATTTACAAACTACTGTTCGGCGGCAGAAACAGACGCTGGCATGGTATCCCACCTAGACGATCTCTGGCAACAAAGACCTAACACAAACAATATAAAGTTAACATTAGTATTTAAATTTTACAAAAATACTTTCATTTCATTTTAGTACCAAAAGTTATATATATGTATAATATACATGAAATAAATTTTCGTAGACTATCATTATTAGGATAACTTTTATACTAAACGAGTATATCTAGTATTTAGTTACGTAATAATATTTGATTTAATTATTTACCATGTACTTATACACAATGTTATTAATTATATTATCGAAAACTAATAATAGCAGGTCATATTGATTTCATAGCAACGCCCCTAACTTCACCTGCGTGAGTCGAGTGTAGCTTGTGATAACATAACTCTTGGTATACGTAGAATACATTATGAAATTCTCGAATGTAACTTTATCCTATTTACCTTTTACCTTCAATCTTTAATTATATATTTAATAGAATCCGATTGTAAAATCTATTAATTTAATTTTTTTTTATTTTTTACTGGTCAAGCAAAATTATCCTTTCCTATGGAGCGTAAAGCATCGTAGTCCACGGATGAAAAGACTAGCCGAGGCACGTTATGCATTTACAATTCATTAATTTCATTAATATCGTTAAGAAATTATTTCATTCTATTGAATAAAGTATGAAAAAACTTATGGGTTACATGAAAATAAATATACATATTATAACCTTATACTCCTTTCTTAAATATACTATGTTTTAAATACTTTTAAAACAATATTTAGGATCTCAGATAATCATATTTTACGTGACCAGGATGATGCATACTATTCTTTGTAGTATGATTAATGTTTGTTTTGGCCATTAATTATTTATATTAATTTGTGATCGTCTCCATTAGGATCTTGTTCTACGTTGTGTTTATAGTAATATTTAGTTCTTTTAGGTTTATAGTAATATTTAGTTCTTTTAGGTTTATATAGAAGCATGAATATTTGTTAAGGTAGTCTGATGTCGTTTGTGTGGTTTATTTTCTTATTTACAAACCCTTCACGCTTGTAAAGGGCTCCACGTCTTGTTACGGGTTTACAATATTTATTAATTCTTAAGACCCCGACACAAGTGTTCAAGTTCGCATCCTCACATTTAAAAAAAAAATGTGGGGATGGCATACGGCTCCAGTAAATAGACCCCGTCGTATGCGGTGAGCGCCAACCAAATACTGCGCCCCCCCTGAAACAGGGAGAGTTTAATTTGCCTCAGACCGCAGTCCACAGCAAGAGCGCTCGGCTCATTGTTAGTGCGTAAGCACAAACTGTGATCAAATTACGCATGGCAATGTGAGTAGGCATTTCACAAAGTAGAATCGTTACCAGATACACAGTGTATGGTTAGCGCACATTCCAGGACACATAATAGATATAAAGGGTACTCTGATTCAAAGATTAGTCCTTGTACGAGCCACCACCTTCACTAGCCTGGTGCACTTGCACACGCATTGTAAAGTGTTGGAATTGACATCACCTCCAACTACGTAAGCGCGGATCGCAATCCGCTGAGTGCATTCAAGAGCTCATAGCTCACCTCATAGAATGGCAAAGCGATTGCATCGTAGCCTTGAGAGATTGTACTCCCACCAGATATCACCATACAAGAAGTAAATGCATAACTCCGCCAACCACTGTAGTGGATATAGCCAATAAACATTATTTTTATTATGAGCCATCAGGCATAGAGTCTTTGTCGTTGAGTAAAATGTTGTTTTGATCAAGTTTGTCTCGCTCACCGACAACTCGCCACATATCTTAAAACATGGGGAGCTATTGAGGCCTTCATTTGCAAATTTCATAAAATAGGGAGAGCAGCCAGTCTGCAGCCCCGTCATCAAGGGACCCGAATTGGAAAAATCTAATAAGATAAAACGTCAAACCATAACGCAAAGCGCAACCTTCAAAGGTGACATTTAACCAAGTAATCGTCGAAGACGTCGTATCACTGAACTGTGACAGACATGCAATCAACTATCATCGTGAAAGGCGCACAAGACATCAATATCTTGCAAAAGTCCTCAGCCAACCCCATCTGTAAGACGCATCAGTTCAGTATCGGTGCAAACGTTACGCTACGACAAGACGCAATATCAATGTTTGATAAGCATCGAGGCATTAGCTTGCGTCTGCTTCCGCTACCTTATAATGCATAGACACAGTTCGATTTGACTTTGGAATAAACAAATGTTTACACACGACGTATCATAGTGGCAAGACACTAAGACGCCGAGCACCCATGTATCATAGAGCCGAAGCCCTAAGACATGGTTCTGAGTATTTCGATATCACCGAAGTGCTATCTAACACTCTTCCCGAACCGGAGTATAATCAAGTATTTACTTAAATAACCACCAACTATACCCGGCTGGTATCTCACCTTCTCCAACAACTTGATGTTACATGTTAAATTTGCCATGTACCATTTTACACGGTTTCGAATCGATATACTTTATAAATTTCATTTTTAAAGACCTTCACACTCTTACTTTATTATATTGTATCATAACACAATATTATTTGCATTCTCATATTTTTCCGGAATTCGAACCGATATATCTTTTATAGCTCATCACTGGAGACTTTCACACTTTTATATTTTCATAAATTCTTCACCATACAATCGTATTTGTATTTTTATATTTTAGCATTTCAATCAGTATACTATACATTACACCATTCCTATGCATCCTTTAAATATGTATTAGAGGTCAGTAATAATCTTCAATCAATTTGAACGAATCAAATTTTTGCATTCGACACGTACGCAGTACATGTCCGGAGCCCATGTGTACGTAGGAGCGCGAGTATGCGTCTCCGCCGCGTCCGCTCGCCCACACGGCCGGTCGATACACGAACTGTTCCTAATTACGTCCTTAGGACGTGTCACGAACACCCAACTACTTGGACTTTAACTTTTTTATTTATTATAATGAACCTTTTTCATACTTAACTTCTTTATATATATTCATATTTTAGACATAGAATAAAGTTTGTTTGAAATAATTTGAAATATTTTTTGTATAGTTTTATATTTTAGAAACATCTTTTTCAATCTTTAACTTTCGTTGAATTATATTTTCATCTTTATAAATTTTATTTGATCTATTTATTGTTTGATATTTTTTGTGCAATCATTAATTTATTTTTATAAATTAATGTATCTGGTTATAATATGTATATAGTTGAGAATTTTAATTGAATGAATAGTTTAAGAAATGTGTTTGTTTGGTTCATAACAGACGAACTTAGTGTTATTACTATTACTAGCCTTAGTGAATATTGCCGGCCTGGCAAACGAACCTTTTTATTTCATAGTCTACATAACATTCAAGTAATAACTAAGATAAATACAAATAATGGTTTAAAAAAGTTCAGTTAAATTTAATACCTTGTACCTAAAAATTAGAACTAAGAAACAAAAATTAATAATTAATCGAAATTAAGAATCGCATATTAATAATTTCTGTTTCTTCCAGCTGCTGGTGTGCTCTTTCTTATAAAAAAAGTTTTAATAAAATCTACAATAACGCTATAGATTTTTCATTAATAAACCAAGAAACGAGGACGCATGCGACGATTTGAAAACTTTCTCCAAATCGTAAGTTAAAAATGCATTATACGATTTAATCTCATGGATACGATGCCCTGGAAAGATCTACAAACAGTTATAATCTAATAGCGTATCAGCACAGCCTGGAGAGGTTCCGTGATCCAATTTTGAATTACCTTCATCCGGAAGCTTCTCTTACTTTAATATTATATCGTCGCTTATTACCTAACCTGTTTCCTCGCTGACGATTTTCATGTATTTTATTGCTATGGGAACGTCGAGTATTTAGGTCAAGATGGACTTACAGTATATGATAAAAACGATGGACATGTGATAAATATTATTTTACTTTGTGATATTATAATTGTGTTTTATTCTGTGATGTTGGTTTAAAATTGTTACTAGCGGCTGGTATCTGTTGCTGGAAACCGTCTAGGTCAGTCCCTATTTCTACCGCAAAGCAATAGTGTGCAAAGATTACTGTGTTCTGGATTGAAGAGTGGTAACGCGACTTAACATCTTATGTCTCAAGGCGATAAGAGCAATGTGGTACTGTGTACATCATCCTAACTAGCTCTGCGTTGTTATGGGACAGCGTATCATTTATCATCAGAATGTCTTGTTCGTCTCGTCGCTTTGTCAAATAAAAAAAAAATTAAAAGAAATAGAACTATGAAGATAATAAAATTATTATTCTTCTAATAAAGAAACATTTTCAGTATTAAAATACCTATTTAAGCTAGTATCTAGTGTTATAAGGATAAAAATAAAGCTCCAAAGAAATATAGTAACGATAACTTTTAATATTGTAGACCTTTCAATCGCGGTTTAATTAATGTATAGAACGTAGCCTAAATTATTCTGTTATAATAAACTTTGTTATAATTGTTCACGTTGAAATAAGTTAAAATTTATCTAGTACCATTTAACTTGAAACTTCAATATTGAATACAATAGCATCTTTTGTTTAACTTCGTGAATTCTTCACGGTTCGAAACGATTTTAAAAATCTTTTAACGAAACGGAGCAGAGAGTTTTCATAAACTTCACTACTTAGGGGTACTTGTAATTCTGAAAAAACGTACCTAATCCAAATGTACCATAAATCTTTAACTATTATGCCTGGATATTAATTATCGATCGCTTGTCTGCTATCACCAATAAAAAAATACAGATATCTGAATTTTTTTTATATAATCAATGTTATGATTTCTTATATCGATGCGAATTTTGTCCATAGAATCAGTAGACGAGTGACCCCTCCATCACATGACATAATGGTTACGCAGAAAGGGAGAAGCACATCTTTTATTGCAGTTATTTATTGAAATTATCGGAATAAAATTAATCTCACTTATATTCTTATTGCTTTGATAGCTCTCCTCCGGTCGACTACTTTATAATAGGTCTTTTCTACGAAATTGCCGTTCTGCAGTACCGGCTATTTCTAATCAAAATAATATTTGTTAGGCTAAGAATTCTAATTTCAAATTGATTTTATTTTAAAAACATGGAATTCTGATTAGTGTTACATTTTCACCGAACTTCAATCTTTTTCGTCATCATGGATACGTTAAAAATTCGAATAATTATGGAATATGAGCACCGTCGTGGCAACAACGCGGCACAAGCGGCGCGCCACATCAACGACGTTTACGGAGCTAACACTGCAAACCAACGCACCACCTGTTATTGGTTTGCTCGCTTCCGTTCTGGAAATTTCGAGCTGAAATATGAACCTCGCGGTCGACCGAAGACTTTGGTCGACAATGACGAATTAAAGACGATTGTGGAAGCTGAAGCTACACAATCTACGGCTGAATTAGCAGCAGCTTTTGACGTTAGCGTTAAAACAATATTGGTCCATTTGCGTCAAATTGGCAAGGTAAAAAAGCTTGACAAATGGGTGTCCCATGAACTCAATCATTGCGAGCACTAAGTACACGTCGAGACATGCCTTGTACTGCTCAACAGACACACAAATGAAGGAATTTTGAACCGCATTGTTACCTGCGATGAAAAATGGAATCTGTTTGATAACCGCAAGGGCTCAGCAAATTGGTTGGATCCTGGTTCAATACCTACACAATACCCTAAACGAAAACTTACCCTTAGAAAAGTGATGGTCACTGTTTGGTGGTCTAGCGCTGGTGTGATTCATCATAGCTTCTTACCAAACGGAGTAAGTATTATTGCAGATGTGTACTATGAAGAACTGAACACAATGATGGAGAAACTGGCAAATCTCCAACCAGCATTGGTCAGTCGCTCGTCACCGCTTCTCCTGCACGACAACGCGCGACCTCATACTGCACAGCAGACGGTCTACAAGTTACAAGAACTGGGGTTAGAAGCTCTCCGTCATCCACCCTACTCACCAAACCTTGCGCCTACAGACTAATACTTTTTCCAGAATTTGGATAACTTCTTGGCGGAATAAAAATTCAATATCCGAAAGGCAGTACACGATGCCTTTGAAAATTTCCCATCAAGCTGATTTCTTTAAGAAGGGCATCAATAAACTGCCACCGCGTTTTCAAAGATGCATTGATTGCATGAGTGATTACTTCGATTCATACAAATAAAAAATACATGAAAAGAATTCGTTTAAATTTATTCATACAAAACGGCAATTTCATAGGTAAAGACCTTATATTAATGTGTGGAATAAACTTGCCATTTATGAGATTTTGTAAATTTATTAAACATATCTTTTCACTTTAACAAAAACTAATATACCTAAGATGCGACTTCCAAATTAAAAACCACAACAACGTTAAAAATAACTGTGTAAAAATATGGAATTGCTGTTAGTTGAAACAGAACACGTATTGGATGAAACCTTCATTACAAAAAAAAATGGGAGTTGTTTATGTAACCGTAGCAGTATCATTAAATTTCAACTGCTGTTTCGAAAAAGTATTTAGAATTCAGGTGATTTTTTTTTATACATTAATTATTAAATAATTGAAGGAAGTAGTAATATTATTAAATATATACTCTTTATTCTTGTATATCATCATAATATTATTTTAATACTTGAAATGGATAAAGAGTCTACACTTATTTAAATTCTCTTCTTTGTGAACATAATGCAAAAGGAAAAAACGCATTCAATATATAACCTCTTTGTTGCCGGTTCAAAATGAAATCGTCGTTCGAAACCGTATTTCAAAGGGATAAGATACTGATATTTGCTTAAATAAAACAATTCATATGAAACAGATCGGAAAGCCAATTATAATATAATCTCATTCTATACACAATCCTAATAGAGTGGGGGATAAAAAGGTTTATAGTTTAGACCATTAACAAGTATTTTTAAAGATATTTAACATGTTACTTTCCAACTTTATTACTTTCCGGAGTTGCAATGAAATAGCTCACAGTAATCCGAGTTAAGCTTGGTGCAGCGTCGTTCATGCAGGCATAAGGCTTCGGTCAAAACTGAAATTGGAAGCGGTTAGGCATATCGCACTTGACTGTAAGTTTCAGGTCAGAAATTAGCTTGCATTAATTGCCACATACACGCAATCATTTCTATTCATCAGATCGTCCATTAAAGAATTAATTAATATGAATTTAATGCCTATTAAAGAATACCTTAAAATTTTTTTAGCTATATTTGTCTTCCAAGCTGATGTGTTTTAGTTAGTTTGCCGGCCAAAACATTTATAATATTATTATTATAATATTGGGATATAATTCCAATGGCATTAAGTCCACCTTTACGCGAAGTAATAATATAAAGTTAAGTAAGTTAATAATAAATATGAACATTAGACAGGAAAGGTTGCGGTTGCGATTAAACATGTAAAAATATTTTTTGGACTGTACAAAATATTTTTTTTTTATCTGTGTGATGAAAATTTAAAAAAGGCCATGAAAAACCTTTGTTTCGCTATGCTAGCTTTAGACAAGCTTTATTTCAAGAGCAATACAGCGGAAACCCCAGATGAATAGGTGCTATTTTTATTCATTTGTAGGTCTGTGAAGAATTTCGCCCGTAGTTTGTATTCATTGTTAGAGTACCACTTGCGAATTTATGCGAGCTTGCTCTTATTATGTGAATAATTCTCAAAATTTTAAACATTGTCAATAGTAATCCAATGGAAATTAAAAAATGGAACCTTTGGGAAAATATCGTGATAAGTGTTAAGTGCGAGTATTTAGGATGATTTCCCTTGAGATAGTAATATCTAAGAAATATCATTACCTATATCAACATTAGTAAAAGGTTCATCCTGGTGGATTCTTAATTTAATAATTGAACACTTTTACTGTTAGTAATTACTGTGGGCCTTGTCCGCAAGCTTAAGATTGCTGAGAGGGCGATGGAGCGAGCTATGCTCGGAGTTTCCCTGCGAGATCGAATCAGAAATGAGGAGATCCGCAGGAGAACCAAGGTCACCGACATAGCTCGATGGGTCGCCGTCGCAAAGTGGCAATGGGCAGGGCACATAGCTCGCAGAACCGACGGCCGTTGGGGCAGAAAGGTTCTCGAGTAGCGGCCACGTACCGGAAGACGTAGCGTGGGCAGACCCCCCACAAGGTGGACCGACGACCTGGTCAAGGTCGCTGGCAACCATTGGATGCGGGTGGCCCAGGACCGGTCTGAGTGGAAATCTTTGGGAGAGGCCTTTGTCCAGCAGTGGACGTCTTCCGGTTGATTGGATGGATACTGTTAGTAATAAAATAATGTATTAAAGGAATGGTTCATAGGAACATTTTTCTGAACCCGCCTGGTAAATTAGACACTCGTTTTTTATATCTGCTACATAAGTATTCCGGCTGTCAAAATGAGTCTAAGTCTCATCATTGTCACATCACAAATGATAAAAATATTTTACTACTACTACACAATCAGATATACATACTAAATCTGCCACGTAATTTTTGATTGACATACAGCGCGGAGCTAAGTTAGAATATTTAAAGCGACTATATTCACAAGAGGGCTGGTAATGGATTCCTGAAGGATTGCTTTGTGGAATACGCTTAGAGAAGCCTGAAGTTCAGCAATTCTACTAGTTCACTTTATGTTAGTGGTAATTTATATTATACAATATTACACTCATCATAAGGGGGGAGCGGTCTGAGTGGAAATCTTTGGGGGAGGCCTTTGTCCAGCAGTGGACGTCTTCCGGCTGATTGGATTGGATTGGAATATTACAAAAAATAATATTACAAATCTGCCGCTCCATCATCATCAGTCGATGTCCATAGCTGGACGTAAACAAATCTGTCACTTAATTTGTCAATATTGTAATTTGTTAACAATTACGTAGTATTAAAAAAAAAAACAGGAAAATAATAAGAGAAAATATAATATTTATGCATATTTCAGGAAATAATTGAGAAGTACATTTTTTATTAAGTGTGCGATACTAAACACACATGACATGTATTTTTGTTTAGTTAGCATTGATTGTAGCGTAGTTGAAAGTTTTTAATTTGTTTCAAATATTTATTAGTAAATTTTACTCCCTACCGCCTAACATACAATACAAATTTATTTCGTTCTCCTTCAATATCAATTGTATAAAAGTCTTTCTGTTAATAAGAAACAATTCAAACACCCACTTCCACGAACTCGGGGAATTTAACTCTTTAGTTGCCTTTGAGACGTGTCGTTCTAATTACTCTTCAGCTTCTTTAAATATAACGCTCAGACGTGGTATAAGATATACGTTTTTCCGTTTAAAAAGGAAAAAGAAGTGGTGACGATGTATTAATAAACATTTCAGGGTAAAACTACACTATATGAATCAGTTTTTTTCTCATTTCGTCAGAAAATGGCCGATTGGTTCAAAGAAAATGGATAATAAATTTGGCACTGTTTTTTATTTATCTATTGTTGTATTAAACATTTACTATTCCATAATTTTATTAACTGCTTATTGCAAACTATATTTGATGACAATTTGAAACACTGATGTAAAGCATGTTAACCCACCACTTCTAGTTTCTTCTACTTCTACTTTTAAAAAAGTACCGAGTTTATAACTTTCAAGCTGCGCGCCATAATAACTGAAACTTCAATTTGAAATTTCCTGAACTGCCGCGATGCGCTTCGATCGCCGGCGCTTTGTACCGGAAATCGCGGCGCGGCGGAGGGCCTGATTGGGACCATCGTTAGGGTTGGACTTTAGCTCGTCCTGTGCCGAAATTTACCGTCTGAAGGATCATACGGATGGCGTCAGCATAGCGGGTATACTCATAGCGCAAGGTCGTTGCCCGCATCGATCGCTGGCGACAACTGGCGCGCCTGTGCGGCACCGCACACGCCGCGCAACAAGCTCTATCTAACCACCATTCTCGTGTATAGCAAAAACTGAGTGTTCAGTTTGAAAGTGGGCGTCCGAGGGCGCAGTCGGCGCCCCGAGCCGTCGCGATCGTACCGGCATCGCGTCCACGACTTCGCTACACCCTTAACTGTGATATTAAACACCAAGTAATGTTATGTATGTCGCCATCTCACTCCCGACGTCGGCCTTAGTACTTACGCATTACTTTTAGAGTTGTTTAGCCACAGGTGCACTTCAACTTTACTTAAATACGACTTTACGAAAAGTACTGAGGGTGCGGTGGCCACGTGTTTTATCGCGCGGACGCCGACGCCCTCCCTCTCGGGAGTTGCAGTGCAACTGCCCGATTTTGTATGTTGCAACCATACACTTAAAGCACTATTTGCAGCGGGGGAGGGAAGGCACCACGTGCTGCAGCTGCGCAGAACTAGACCTTATGCAATGAAAGTTTACATCAGTTATGTTGACATACAAGTTCCATTTGTGACGGCGGCAATATTTACTGCAGCGTGTGTATTGTTTACAGCCTGTGAAATATTTCTTACGCTTCTATTTACCTCTTTACCATTGACAGTTACATTTATATCATAAATAATGACTATCTGCTGTAAATGTTTGTAGAAATTTTAATTATTCTATTACATGAAAGTTACCACAAACAGTTAAATCGTCATTCAAAGCGTAACAATGTATTTATTTTAACTTTATTATCACTGTTTTCAGCCATGTAGTGAAACATTGTTGTAGTAGTTAAAAATTTGTGTGAACAAAACTTTTATTAACATGTAAAGAAATGTATTTTGATTCCTCGACATTATTCACGAACGAAACTGATAATAAGCTTACTAACCATTACCTGGTTTCAATTTATTGACTTTTCATTATAATACAATAACTATCTTCGAAACATGAAATATATTATAACAAATATCTCAATATGGAACTGTAACATCATAATATCAATACGAAGCCAGGCTTTGTCTTAGGCAATTTCATTTGTTTCAATATCTTATTGCGACGCTTGTTGCAGTATTTAACCTGCAGCTTGCTAGGTAAGTTATCCTGTGTCTGCATAAATTAATGCTATAAAGAAGGAATTATAATTGAAATACTATTTTGAAATCAATGAAAAATAATTGTTATAGTAGGAAAACAAGAAAAATTATCAAATAGTACGAAACATGAAATATATTTATCTGACGGAAATATATATATATATTATATATTATGAACTATTTAATAATAACAATCTTCCAATTGCAGATAGGGTTTGTTTAGAATGCTACGCTTGATAGATATGTAGCGTCCAGTTACGACGCTGCAGTAATTTCACTATCTGCAACGCCCTTGAAAAGGAAAACAGTAATATATGCACACTACATTTTGTTTAGCGACAGAAACAAATTCAGCGGACCAGTAAATACAAATACTAACACATTACTATTATTATACCTTAGCACGAACAGACAAAGACGACCCGTTTGTTACGGCGAGTAAGCTTCAGACAATACGCTGCTTCTGAGGGAAAGAGAATGTTATGTGAGATTTGTATCCAGGAAACACCCCTCGCCGGTCACCCTTAGTGCGTTGCAAAGGGCGCCGGCTTCGAAACGCGCCCTTGCCCTAATGCTCTACGCTTATGCAAGGAAGGATAGATAACCTCAAATTTGTTGCTTCGAAATTTTGAATTTTGAACAAAACAGTTTTTAGTCGCTGTTAAAAATACGATACCTATGTTCAGCAGTAGATGCTCGTCGGCTGAAATGAAGATGATGGGTGAAAAAATACTTTTATATTCAAACATTTTCTTTTAAACGGCTATGGGCTAGTAACAGTTACCTAAATTTCACACGGTGTTGACGTGACATGAATGGGAGCCGGAACAAAGCTGTCATGGAGGCAAATTTAAAATACATTTAGATGGTAGCAAGTCACCATCTAAATGTATTACTTTACATCATATTACAACGTCACCGCGGTATTTCAATTAACATCTTTATTAACTTTGTAGTCTTGTCGTAACTACTGTAAATTGGTTATAACATTATTTTTTTATTTAACGAAACAACGAGACTAGTGAAACGTTCCCCTAATAGAAAGTGATACGCCCGCCCATAACAACGTGGCGCTAGTTAGGATGGTGTACATTACACCACATTGCGCTCGTTGTTACATTTCAAGTTAAATATCATTGCCCCGGCAATTTACCTAGATACCACGCCTTACAATCCGGAACGCAGTACTATTTGGCGGCAGAGATAAGAGCTGCGCTGGTACCAAAATGGTCTCCGGCAATAGAGACTTACCTCCAGTATGAAGCGTTCGAGCAAATATTTTGGACGAATCTAAATATATATGTAGCGATATTCGCTATTATAGTAAAGAGCTTCTATACTGTATTTATTCATAATAGTGAATAGTCGGTCTCGATTTTTAAAATGTACACTGAGTTGAATACGAGCTGTCATAAAGAGGGGATAATAAAATAACTGACATGAGTATGCAGATTCTTACTGATTTATCATTTCCTTTGTTGCGATAACGATTTACCATATAACATAAAGCAAATTACATCTTTTTTTATCCTAGTTATTTTTATAAATAACTTAGTTGGACATCATTCCCCCACTGACCTACATATAAAGTATGTAAAATTTTAATAATATGCTTATAAATGAGATTTTTTTAAGTTTCATATACCGCGCTAATATCAAACAAGCTACGTTATTTATTAACGTCTATATTATACTTTTAATGAGTACTGTAAGCAATGCCTTGTAGAATTTAATATATGTTTCAGTAAATCTCATTCAATTAAATAAACATTAGTTACAGAAAAAAAAAATCTACAATAGCACCAGTTTTAATTTATGAGCCTCGTTCATTAGCAAGATATGAAAGTTAACAAGGCTGAATACACTTCTTTATTAAGGCCTTTGTTATACGTAGAGATAATAAAGGACCCTGCTGCAAATTGCTGCATGACCATTTTAGTTCTACTCTTAAACTTTCCATAACGAAAGAATCTATTGTTATAGAAAATCTTTAACAGGATATATAAGCGGAAAACTACGATCATTATTACTTACTTGCTATATTCGTACATTGAAGTTACTCTATTATGAAACAAGCAATATTTTTTTGTAGTTTCCGTATCACGTGTCACTGCCAATTGTAGTCGGCAAATATCACACCAATACTGTTAAAAATACAAATATAAAAGTTAACAGTTATAACTAGGCGAGTTCGAAACTTACCACTATCCAAACTCATCCGCATACAGCCTGTAAATAAACGGAACCTTCGCATCTCGTAGAAAGCAGTGTCTGAAAAATGACAAATAAGTCAATAATAAAAAAAAATATTATGTTAATAGTTTTAAGTTTTATAACATCTTAAAAATAACTGATATTATCTTGGAAAAAGGATATAAAAAGAGATGCGCTTTGTGGAGGTGTTGATGTATGTATGGGACTAATTTAGTTACTCAAAGTGGCTCTCCTACACTTGACGCAGTGTCGGTACACATGATATAAGACTCAGCGCGTCACGCGGAGAGAATTAGTAATGAGTCTTTACCTGTTGCACATCTTGTTTTAGTAATAGTGCAATTTTTTCTTACAAAAAAAAAACCAAACGATGACTCGTAGAAGTTAAAAAAACAAACAAGTTTCAACAGAAACTACTGTCATAATCATTAAAATCAGTCGATACATATTCGCTACTGAACATAGACCTCCACTGAAAACCTCTACACGTATCGGTCCTGCTCTACGTATGCTCCCAACGATTTCTTGCGAGCCTCACCTGATAGTTTGTGTACTAAGGGAGGCCTTGCAAGCCTTGCAAGGATCTACTAGTACGCGGTCACTACTACAGAACCGTACAACCCCGTTGGCAGTCAGTCCTTTGCTAATTTGCCCTGCCCTTTGCGTGGTGAGAGACCATCTCTCCATCGTTTCGTTAATTTTTCTAGATCAAATATATTTTAAGTGTTTTCTCTTTAGTCATTACAGTAATGAGGTCGAGAAGATTCTGCGTATCGTTCCAAGTGTTTTCTAGTACGCACGTATACAATAAGAGTTTATGATAGCTGTTAGGAAGAGAGTCAAGATATTTTTTTATGACATACATTTAATTAGCGTTGACCGGGAAATGGCAAGGGCAGGAAGGTGGATGTCCACATCCTGCGCTTATACCCTAATCTGTTATTTTTGGTACATACGTATACTATAATTTCCTTTGTCCGTCCATGATTTTGGCCAATAATAAGTCGACCCTTTACATAAGGTACTACATAAGATGTTTTTACGGCACCAATTTTCTGTTTTCAGTTTGCTTGGTGCGTTCAACACGATTTTTCTCGTATATTAGTATTTTTTAGTGTGCTTTTCATTATTCCCTATGGAGATAAATATTAGGTCTTTACATATTGAACTTGGCGTTTTGTACGGGAGAAATTTAAAGTAATTTTTTTTTGTAAAATATATTAATTAATCATAGTATGCACCGTTGTTATCTATGCACTTTAGCCATCTCATAGGTAGTCCATTGATCCCTTTACTAAAAAAAAACATGGGGGGTGAGAATCAATAAACTCTTTGAAGTCGGTTTGGGCTGCCACATCCGAGTTGAATTTTTTCCCTTGTAAGAAGTTCTCCAAATTCCGGAAAAAATGGTAATGTGTTGAAGCAAGGTCCGGGGAATGCGGTGGATGTCGAAGACATTCCAATTGTGGCTCATCTAACTTAGTGGTTGTTTGTTGTGCACTGTGTAGCCTTGCGTTGTCGTGAAACAGCGATGACTTAGAGCGACTGACCAATCTCGGTTGTTTAGTAGCTAGTTCTTCCTTCATGGTTTGCAGTTACTGACAATAGATCACCGCCGTAATCGTTAGGCCAGATTTTATAAAGCTGTAGTGAACGACACCGGCGCTAGTCCATCAAACACTCACAAGTAACTTTTTCTGAGTAAATTTTTGTTTAGGGCAGGATTTGGCAGGGTCTCCAGGGATCAGTCATTGCTACGAGCGCTTCCGATTATCGTACAGTATCTACTCTTCATCACAAGTAATGATTCGATTTAAAATCTCCTCAATTGTGTCGGTTGAGCAAAGTAACACAGCAGTCGACGCGTTTTGCAAGTTCGATTCACTCAATTCATGAAGTACCTATCGTTCAAGTTCTTTTACTTTCCCGATTTACTTCAAGTGGATCAATATAGTTTCGTCAGTTACTCCGAAGCCTGCAGCTATCTCTTAAATGTTTTGTGATGGATCCGCTTCCAAAATAGCCTTTAACTCTTCATTTTCCACTTTGATCTCAGGCCGTCCACGGGGTTGGTTCTGAAGGTCGAAATTTCCAGAACGAAAACGTTGAAATCAAAAACGTACCGTGCTTTCTTTTGCGACACCAACGTCGTACACATCATTAACCCTTAGAGGCGTTTCTTATCATGATTCGTTTACTTTAGTGCAATGAGTGACTTAACTTTTTTAATATATAGATATTTCTAATGTAATGTAATAAAATAGTGATTTAAAATAAGTAAATATAGAATTTGTTGGAAATTAAAACTACTACAAATTTTTTTTGCTAAATTTATCTGTTCGTTGGGCTTAGGTATCAATCACCGCGTAATATCTTTAATCTTCGTATTATTTAACTATTGGAAAAATCATTATGAAGCATATGACAATGATGCAAAGCTTAAATTACACATTGAAAATGCTTGTAATTAATTTCTTACTTATATATTTGGGATTAAGCGTAGTGACTATTTGTTTAAAAATTGCGGTTATCACAAACATGATTTTATAAAAAAATTGTTTAGGACTTCGCTACAATTACGAGTATAATTCGTACCTTCACAAGTAATGTCCTTTAATCGTGATTTATATGAAAAGCTGTAAGTAAATTTAAATATTAATTTAGCCCATTATTTGTTTACAAATCAATACATGTAGAGTTTTTTTTATTTCAATCGGTTTTTAAGACTTTTCTTTGTTTGTCTAAAAATAGTGTTCCTAATTCTTGATGTAGACAGGGCTGCAAGCTACAGCGGCTCTTACAGCTCATCTGACACTGGGCTCGTGGACCCGGATCCACGGCCTGAAGTTTCTAGAAACTAAACTGCGCTACGCGGGATGTAGCTATCTGGCGGATGATTCTGTATATTGTGTGTGTCTGGTTCTTGTTGTGCTTTATCTGGCGATTCTACTCGGTCGTCGAGGCCGGGCGGGGGCCCGTTCCCCGACTACCTTCGCCTGTATCGGAATCTCTGGGCGGCGAGGACCGCCCACGATCGCGGGTGTACTTAGTGTACGCGGTGTGTGAGTAGCTGCGGCGCCGCGTTCTGAAGCGAGGGCGGCGTGATGCTGATATTCGGAGCGTGTTGGTAGTGTCCGAAGTGTATGTGGTGACGTCGGTGCTGTCGGTGACTGTGGGCGTGTGTGTGGTTTGCGGGACCCCTTGGGATGTCGGAATAAGCGCGTGCCGCGGTCTGCGCTTTTTCTTCCTGGGATTCGGAGATAGCTCGTAGTTGGCCGCGCTGGCCACCAGAGGGTTGGGATAAGTTGCCGCCTTGGCGAAGTAGGTCACGGAGCACTCTCTGAAGTGCTCCTTGATCGTTGGGAGTTTAAGGTCGCTGTGGATGTCCACATTGCGCTGGTACCATTCGGCACCAGTCGCGGTGCGGGTGAAACGGTTCTGGAGGGTCTGTAGAGGTTTGAGACGGTCTTCGGACGAATGGGCGAAGACAACGCTTGCGTAAGACATTATAGGTGTTACGCATACCTTGTAAAGGTGAAGCTTGTGTCTGAGAGAAAGCTTACTCTTCTTACACAGCAGGGGGTATAGCTTGCCCAGTACGTGGGCCGCTTTCTTTCTCACCTCACGGATGTGGACGATGAAATTGAGTCTGGCGTCGAGCGTGACGCCGAGGTATTTGACCGATTTCGTCCATGGGATGGACTGGCCGAAGAGAGAGATCTGGCCGAGTTCATGGCCGCGTTTTTTCGCCATCTTGACAAGTGTCGATGGCTTTCGGTGGGTGAAGTGAATGGCTTCACTTTTCTCCGGGTTTACGTCGGTTCGCCACGTCCGGAACCACTCGCCTAGGCGGGTGGTCGCGTTCTGAACGCGCATCGTTATAAGACCCAGATATCTGCCGGAGTGATAAAGAGCTGTCGTCCGCGAAAAGGGCCATCCTGACAAAGGGGTCTCTAGATATGTCGCTCGTGTAGAGCGAGAAGAGTAACGGGGAGAGGCAAGAGCCTTGAGGGACGCCGGCTTTAATCGGCCGGGGCGAGGAGAGAGCGTACTCGGCGCGAAAGCGGAAGGAACGATTCGAGAGGAAGTCTCGAATGACGGTGACTAGATGGTCTGGCACTTTGTGAGTGTAAAGCTTGTATATCAAGCCTTCGTGCCAGACTTTGTCGAACGCCTTGGCGACATCGAATAGGACGGCGCAGGTGTCGATCGTATGTTTGTGCTCCAGACCCACCAGGATGTGCTCGGTCAGTCGGTGCACTTGGTGAACGCAAGAGTGGTTGCTCCTGAATCCGAACTGTTCGTCGGGGAGAAGGTTGTTCTCTGCGGTGAAATGGCGCAGACGCTCTAGGATGATGCGCTCGTACAGTTTGCCCAAGGTGTTCAGTAGGCTGATCGGACGGTAGCTGTTGGGTAGGTTCCTCGGCTTTCCGGGCTTCGGAATACCTATCACTACGGCCTCTTTCCAGGCGTCTGGGAAGGAGCAGTCGGCTAGCAGGGCGTTGAATATGGCCACTAGCAGACCGACGATCGGGGGCGGGAAACCTTTCACAACTCTATTGGAGATGTTGTCGGGTCCCGGGGCTGATCTGGTTTTCAGCCTCTTTATGATGTCAACGACCTCACCGGGGGAGACCGGTTTTAGTGGAGGACCTTCTGATGGGAGAGTTGCCCTACGGCGCACCTCGTCCTCAACCAACTTAAGGTGATCGGGGTCCACTGGTGCGGTATAGGGAGTGCACTGGCTCTCTAGACTGTCGGCGAGACAATACGCTTTTTCGGCATCCTCCGACGCAAGGGAGGAACCATCGCTCATTACAAGGGGAGGCATGCGGGCCATGTTCTCCGCTTTGAGACTGCGAGCCAGACGCCTAAAGTTGGCGCTCGAAGGCTCCAGGTCGCAAAGCAGGTTGTCCCATCTGTCGGATCTGAGATCGGATATGCGCTCTTTTACCTGCCTTTGAAGGCGGCGCAGTTTTATCCTGAGTTCCTCTGATCTGTATCGTGAGTAATCTCATTGTGGCGTTTTTCGCTCTTATCAGCCGACGAATATCCGCCGGGAAGGACCCGAGCAGGTAGTCCGACTCGGGCACCGTTCTCGACGATTCCTCGACGGCTGCGGCGATGTGCTTTGTTAACGAGTCGATCGCTCGGTTTGCAGCGCCGAGCGAGTCGATCGTATCGGGGATTCCGTCTAGGTGCTGGGGGTTCGCGGCCTTGAGTTTGACCTCCAGGCTGCGCCAGTTGACGATGGTTTTGGTCAGAGGGACCTCACCAGCGGGCCGGCCCAGCTTCATAAGAACGGGGCGGTGGTCGGATCTGAGATCGTCTATGGTCTCGATCGAGTGCAGCGGGATGGTGACATTGTTGAACAACGCAATGTCTAATGTGGATGGGTTGTGAGACGCGATGGTAGGGTATCTCGTCGGGGTTTGCGGAGCTACAATGTTAAACTTGAGCTTATCCGCGAGACTGGAGAGGATTTTACCATTTCGGTTTGACTTGTTCGGGTCCCAGATGCTATGCCTGCTGTTGAGATCGCCAGCGAGGATAACAGCTGGGCCTAGGTCGAGAAGGGTTCTTATGTCTGTTTCCCGCAATTCTTTTGTCGTGGACAGATAGACGGACGCTAGGACGATCGGTTGATGACCGGTGAGGGAGATTTTACACGCCGAGACTTCTATTTTGGCGAGGGTTGGACTAACTAGCGGTATGCAGTGCAAGGACCGCTTGAAGTAAATGAGTGTGCCGCCTCCTGGGGCGGTCAGCCTGTCGTGGCGGACGATGTGGTAGTTCCCGATTTTCGGGTCGCGGTGGAACGGTTTGAGAAACGTTTCCTGAATGAGCATGACGTCAACGTCATGGTTCCTGAGAAACAGGCTTATTTCCTCCTTTTGACAGCGGATGCTGTCCGCATTGAAGTACGCGACAGTCAGAGAGCGGGGTTTGATTCTTCCTAAGACCCTGTGTGTCTCCATAACGTTTGAGATGGAACACCAAAGGTCACGGACAGAGTCCTGGGCGGTGGCTAGACGAAGGGTTCTTCGAGTGCGGCGAGAGTGTCGGCGTGCTCGATGCAGGCCCTCAACCTATCATGCGAGCTTTTCGCGGCTCGCACTTTTCCTCCTAACAGGAGAATGTCTGGTATGCTCACCTTTTGGATGTAGGCGAGAATATTTTCGAGCTCCGTAGACGGAGGTGTTTGGCTGGGAGCAGCCTGTGGTTTCGGCGGCCCCGACGAAGGGGCGGCTTTGGGAGCCTCGGCGGCTTTCGGCCTGGGGAGCGGTTTGCTCCACGCCGACACCGCCGGCGGAACGGCCGGCTGTGCGGGCGGTGGCCTAGACGAGGCTGATGGGTGCGGTGCAGCCTTTGTGGGGGCGGTGATGTGCCTTTGGGCGGCCCCGGTTTGCCTGCGCGGGGCTTTAGTGCACCCGCGATAATTCGCAGGGTGCCCCTCGGCTTTGCACAGGACGCAGCTCGGGGGGTTTGTCACTTCCGCGGTGCGGGAGCACTCCTTCGTCCCGTGGTCCCCGGTGCATTTGACGCACCTTGGGCGGGCGAAACAATTTCGGGCCGAATGGCCGTAGAATTGGCATCGGTGGCATTGGCCGATGATGCCTTTTTTGTGCGGGACCTCAACGCTTACGCTGGTGAGGTTGCACAGGCGGGTGATTCCAAAAATCTTTTTACCCTCCGGAGAGAGTTCAAGACTCGTTAGAATGAGGGGGAGTGCGGCCTTTGTTCGCATGCTAGTCATGCGACGGGCTTCCAGCACGGGAAGTTTTGTTTTTTGAGGTCGTCGACGACCTCGGAGATGTCGATCTCCGTTGGGATTCCGCGTATGACAACGCGGAGGTGCTTCTCCTCGGGGAGAGCGAAGGTGTGGAAGCCGAGTCCGGCGTTCCGCAGGTGCCTGGTGGCAGCCCGGAAGTCGTCAACCGTTTGGAGGTTGATCCTGATGCCCTGCGCGGTGTTCTGCGCTTTGGGGCATGCAATTTTGTGGTTCGCGAACCACTTGGAAACATCGTTCCATTTTGTCTTGTCCTGGAGGACAATCGGGGGAGGCGGCTTCGGGCCGCGTTTTTCGGGCGGGGTCGAGGTGCTGGAGGGGTTGCGCGAGAGGCGCAGCCTTTTTTGCCGGCGTGCTGGTCGGCGAGGAGCGGCCCGAGTTTGACTCGGAGAGCCGCTTAGAGGCGCGTTTGCGCTTCTTGACGTAGAGGGTGAAGCCCTCTTCGTCGGTGGTCTTGGAGGGTGGACGGTCCACCTCCACGTCGCTGCCGCTAGCGGTGCCCTCCGAGTCGGATTCGGAGGAGGCGGGCAGCTCGGGCTTGGAAGGCCCCGCCATGGGGGCCCTCGCCTTGTTAGGCGCTCGAGTCGCGGGGGTCGGGTCCGGAGAGGCCGGGCTATCCGTGTCAAAGTTCACGGAACGCATGGGAAGGGTAGAGGCCGACTTGGTGAATTGTTCCCAGGCCCCGGGGAACTGTTTGCGTGCAAAGCACGCAAATTGGGTGAGTAAGGCGTCCATTTGCACGGACGCCATTTTGTGGAGCAGCCGTCCCGCCGTGTGGCGGGGGGTTGTGTACCTAATCGAGCAGGGGACTTAGCCGTCGCCTAATGCGACAGGCTCTATGCTATAACCTCGCCTCTGAGGTGATTAAAGAAAAAGCTACTTACAGTGCCGGAACCAGGCTCCGGCAGAGTTTTCGCGTGCTGGTATCTACACTTCACTTCACTGCACTTGCACTGGCGCACGAAAGCGCAAATGGCGACCGCCTGAGCGGCGTTGTGGCGCGCACGAGCACGATCGATTCGAATACATACACGTATACATACAGTTCCCGTACAACAATTCACGGGACCCAAGCCATCCTCACCTGTTCGTGGTGCACCCTGCTATTCAACAAACGAGGCTCTGGCTTCTGCCAACCCGCATTGGGCCAGCGTGGTTGGAAATAGCCCAAATCCCCTCATATGAACCCCTACATACGACAGTCTCTAGTGCCCAGCAGTACCAGAGGCTATGCCGACTGTCCTGCATGCCCGTGCTATGTCCAACAGTGGACGTCTATCGGCTGATAATGATAATGATGATGATGACGAATACATACTTGGTCGTTAAGATGGAATACGATCCTTATTAGAAAAACTTTAGCATTCAACATAGTAATGATTATTCTATATATGATTGAGCACCAAAACTTCCAAGAAATAATTTCAAGATCTATAGTGTACTTTTATTAATAATATTTTCTTAGAACTAAGGTACAGGAATATAATAATTATTAATAATGTTAAAGTACATTATTGAACAAGCTTTGATGAAGAGCGAAGTGATTCACGCTTTTCCATTTGTTCGAATAAATTTACACCTATCTAGGCACACGCTAAGTCGCAGCCGGGCCTCATTTGGTTATTAAAATTCTATATTCCATTGCTGTACTCTATTTTCTGTTGTGGATTTTAGTATAGGACTCAGTACATTTGTCTTTATATGGAATTAAGAAAATAATAGATTGTGTATTAATATTTAGGCATAACTCATCGGTAATGGGATAGTAGGTTAGTCCTTGCTCTCAACCTTTTCCTAACGATCTCAAGTTAATGAAAAAGCTGTGATGGTCGTAGGTAACCGTTTTACTGCAACTATAATCACGAGCGATAGGTTCATTTAAGAATACCATATATTACCACCACCTTCATATGTTTTCCACTTTTTCGCAAATAAATTTAACTTCAAACTCTAGAGAAGTAAAGTCACTGTCAGACAACAGCCAGTATTTCTGATGATGATTGTTACTTATGTGGAATTGATGTCCGTGACATATGTCACGGTCGTAACAAAAATTCACGAGTTAGTTCCTAAATGTTCCATAGACCATAAATTTATAACTATTATTTAATAAAACTGACAACGTAACACGTATCGCAATTCTGATGTGACACTTAAAAAAATAGGTAAATACTAAAAAAAGATTCTGATGGGAACATATTCCTCACTTGATTCAAAACTGTTTTTAGTCAACTCTGTACGCATAATGTTTTTTTCTATTTTAAGCTACGTACCTAGTTCGGCCCTTTGGCTTTTATACAGGCCTTTAATCTGTTTGGCGAATCGATGGATTTACGCAGTTTCCAAGGGAAATTTCCACCACCGCCACAGCTTGCTGCAAAGATTTTTTAAGGGATTCAATGTCGCCGTGTCGTCCAGAGCAGACCATGTCCTCTAAAACTGACCATAATTTGAAGTCTAAATGTTTCGGCTAAATGAGAGCCAGTCTTCAGCTCTTATAAAGTCCGGAAAGTTAATTTCAAGCCAGGCTTGGGTAGTTTGTGACTTGTGACCAGGTGCAGAGTCCTGCTGGAAAGTCCACGGTATATTTTTAAAAAGTGTATTGCTGAGAGGTTTAACAACATGATCCAAGACTGCATCTATCAACTGATACACTTAGGCTGAAGTTTTTACTCCTTGTTCACAAAAAGGTAGTTTTGTGGCTCCTCGATAAGGCAAGCCCCACCAAACCCTCACTGATACAGGATGATGACCACGTTGCACCTTTACGACCATTTGAGCAGCTTCTTTAAAACTGTAAGCGTACACTTTATCATTTTGCTTATTGTAGTGTTCTTCAATCGTGAAATTTATTTCATCAGTATAGGAGATATATCTATGCCTTTCACCTGTGTATCGTGACAGGTTTGATCGTTTTGATCGATCCACTCCATTCATTTTTAATTTTAAAGATTGATTGATTTAGGGTATGTTCCGTATGTCGGCATTAAACACCGAGCATCAAGTATTATTTTATAACACGCGATCCGCGACAGAGTCCTAGCGGTAATCTTTATTTCTCGGGATAATAATTTTTGATTTGCTTCCTAATGGGTTTTCGACGAATTCCGGATTTAACAGCATTAACAGCCTTTGTAGTTCTAACATCACGCGGCCGCTCTGATCTTTTCTGATCTTCTATAGAGGAAGTGTTGTTGTGCGTGTTGATAGTACGATATACGAACATACGGCTGATAGCAAGCTTTTGAAGTGTCTGGAATATAACCGACCGGACCTGCTCTATACCCACTTTGTGCAAGGCGACCACTGCAGTCCCATTTTCTTTAACACCAATTAACCATTCCATATTGTAATTTGATAATTAACACGAAAAACTATGTGAAATGGCGCTAAAACGAAAGTTTTTAATATATTATAATGTACGTGTCCCAAATTCAACATAGTTAATAAGCTGAAAAAAAGTATTTAGAGCCAGAATAGTTATTATATTTGTCATTACATATTTAAACAGATTACCTCTACGATTGTTTCTCTAAAAGCTCCTACATATATCATCATCGTCATCAGCCGATAGACGTGCACTGCTGGACATAGGCCTCCCCCAAAGATCTCCACACCGATCGGTCTTGCCCTGCCCGCATCCAGAACTTCCCGCGACCTTACAGTCAGCATGGTCGCTAGTATCCCCAGGCACTAGGAGCCGTCGTTGGTAGGGGTTCCTATGGGGATATTTGGGCCATTTCTCACCACGCTGGCCCAATGCCGGTTGGTTGTAGCCAGAACTTAGTTTGTTGATTAGCAGGGTGCATCACGACCAGATGAGTTAGGCTTGGGTTCCCTGAGTTGTTGTGTATGTCAGAACTTAATCTAGTTAATTCCATTTCAATAAAATAAACATACGTTGACGGTTCTGTTCTGAAAGGTTATAACTAAGATTACTGAATGTATAAAACCGAAGTATGCTCTTGACTTGAGGTTAATAATAGTCTTTTAAATATCAGGGTCAAAAGCGAAAATTTAATATGAAAATAGAAATCGGCCACGATTTATTTCTGTCGAAAGGAACTCTCCTTAATCTCTAGAGCCAATTGATTTCCTAAATCCGATTTAAAAGGCTCCAACTAAAGAGGCGTAATATTTTATCAAAGAGTAACGCTGCAACTGATACGCCATTAATATTGAAAATTGTAGTCAACTATGTTCACAAGTACGTAATTCATATGTTTCTTTGGTTCTTCCTACATAATAAAATGCATGTGTTCATAAACCGTTTATGTTGTATGTAATGCAACATACACAAGGTACTATTTGTCTGATTTTATTAATTATGTAGTTCATATTTATGAACAGTTAGGCGATAGAGCAAGAAGTATTTAGAGAAGAATAACGTTGTTTAACTTTCTAGGGTTAGTATTAATATTATTCATTGCTGGATGCGGGCAGCGCAGGATCAATCGATGTGGAGATCTATGGGAGTGGCCTATGCCTAGCAGTGAACTTCTGTCTGCTGGTAATGATGATGATGATTGCTGCAAAGTAATATGAATTATAAACATGTAATAATAAATGGTACTTAGTTAAGAAAAGTTACTTTAAAACATTGTCACCACAATGCATGTATTCAAATTATTGAAATAATGTATATTTTCGTAGTAATATACATTTAGTAGCTCGCTGGCCCAATGGTTAGAGCGTGCGGCTTTAATTCCGAAGGTCGCGGGTTCGAATCTCGGCAGGTTATGACTTAATATTTAAGTTATGTACATTTGTGAACTTTAGTTACAACAGCGAATTACAAACGGTGAAGGAAAACATCGTGAGGAAACCTACACACTAAAATCATCTTTGTGCGCGTGTGGTGGTGGTCCCAATAAAGTGGCAACAGGCTCGCCCCCTGTTACATGGGACCTAATCTGACCACATCTGGCGAAAAGTGGGTATTTATTCACCTTTGCCTACCCCTACTAGGAAAAAAGCATGATAGTATAAAAAAAATATATAATTTTTTTTTGCACATTGTTCTAATAAGGAATATTCCAGTTCTCAATCAGGTCTGAGCAGTGGTTCCACAGAGACGGTTTTCGGCTACGGAGGCCTATCATCAATATAAAAGTATTCAGTGGCGGCATTATTACATTTTAACGTCTGATTGGTTGATGGCTTGACGCATGTGCAGTAGTATCCAACTACGCATGCGTAATGAAAAAACTGTCAGATAACTTGAATATCTGACAGTTTCTTAATTCAAAATGTAAATATTTATATAAGCAAGAAATAATCACTATTATTTTGTATATTTTATTATACTTATAACAACATCGTAGATAAAATAGTGCTTGAAACTGTAGTCTCTTGTTCAAAACGTACAGTACTGCCTGTGCTCACACTTGTTTCAATTCCTTTTAAAAAAGAAGTTATAGAAATTAATATTGCATTAATTAGGAAAAGTTTTATCTAAAGTACCGTTTCGCCATAGCATAGACATCAACGGGCTCTCTTTGCAGTGACATTGACAATATTTCATATAATTTTTACAATATTTTGATTAAGAGATGGAAATTATTACAATTGTATTATTTGCTTAAAGTATAAGATGCAAAGGTATCTATTAACGGTATTAATTTTATAATCTAAGTTATTAGTAAAAAAAAAAAAACGCGTACAAATATTAGCGAGTTAATAAACATAGCTTTTGATTTAAAGTTATATTAGATGCGTAGCTTAGCATGATTAAGTACAAAATATATTAATTAATTAAAAATATGTTTTTTTTTGTGTAGATTTTTATTGTAATTATGGATGTGTATATTTAAAAGAAAAAAAAAGTAAGGTAATCCGTATACGCGATCAGGGTTCGATGCTGAAAAGCTCTGTTAACGCGGCGCGGTCATTTGGGGCGTGGTGTGCGCAGTGGAAATGGAAGGACTGGGGGAAGGTGGGGCCGGGGGGCTTCGGGAGTTGTCTGCTACCGGTCGCCGCGTGCGGTTTACTCGAAACCCGCCTCGAGACTACGTTAGCTATTTTTCCTCAGCACGCTGTTCCCCTTACCGCGTTTATGATCCGTTCCGCTTTGGGCCGAATCCAGCGGCCGCGTGCGATTGCGTCCGTTCGCAATTAATTGCTTTTCAAATTCAACAGCGGCACCATTACACAACGCTTAAAAGTTTAAATTTATTTAATCGTTGATAATGTTGATAATAATATAATACAGTTTCTTATTCATTCACATGTTTAAATTTAAAATATCTTTTATTTTGTTATTAGAAAAAAAAAATCAATACAGTTAAAGATACCATAACATTAAAAAAATTATATTTTTATTAATAATAATAATGACCATTTCAATTTGTTTAATAAAATAAGTAAAGGACATTCATCCTTCAAATTTTCTTTCCTTGCAAAAATACTTGATTTTAAATTTTACTTTTGTAATAACTTAATATACTCCATATTATTTTATACTTACAGTGTAAATGCATAGATACGGTGCATAGTGAGATTCATAAGTTATCCAACAGGTAAATTTTTATCACGGGTATGTAATTTTTTTTAATTACTTATAATAAGTAGATTAAATAAAAAAATAAAGAAAACGTACGGTTAGTAAAATATCCTTTTTTTTTACAAAATACAATGTTTATATTACTGGACTTATCCAGTTTTCCTTAGAAAAATGCAACAAATGATCGCAAGAATTTTTGGTCATTAAAACCATTTTATAACCTTGAATGGTGAAGACGTTATTTGTTATCTTAAATTTTTGTTAATGTTATGATAAAGATAAACTCCGTCAACGTACTTGTAATACCCCTGATTGTAAGTTATGATAGCTGCTTACCATCAAGCCAAATACCATTGTGTTGTAGAAAAAGTGGTTTTAAATTCAACGCGTACTATTTACTATTATGTTACCAGCACGCCAAAAAATTATGTAAAGTATATAAAAACCTCAAATATGTAAATTTAACATACATAGAAATGGAATTTTATAAATTAAAAAATGCTTGAAGTGAGAAAATCGGTTAGATTGATTTGCTTCCGATTATAATTCCTGTTAGAACTAAGTATTTGTCATTTCGGTTTCTTTTAATCGATAGTAGGAATGATTGTGATAATTTATGAAAACAAATATAAATTTAAAAACGCTTGAAGTGAGAAAATCGGTTAGATTAATTTGCTTCCGATTATAATTCCAGTTGGAACTAAGTATTTGTCATTTCGGTTTCTTTTAATCGATAGTAGGAATTATCGTGATAATTTATGAAAACAAATATAAATTTAAAAACGCTTGAAGTGAGAAAATCGGTTAGATTGATTTGCTTCCGATTATAATTACTGTTGGAACTAAGTATTTGTCATTTCGGTTTCTTTTAATCGATAGTAGGAATTATCGTGATAATTTATAAAAACAAATATAAATTTAAAAACGCTTGAATTGAGAGAATCGGATAGATTAATTTGCTTTCGATTATAATTCCAGTTGGAACTAAGTATTTGTCATTTCGGTTTCTTTTAATCGATAGTTGGAATGATTGTGATAATTTATGAAAACAAATATAAATTTAAAAACGCTGGAAGTGAGAAAATCGGTTAGATTAATTTGCTTTCGATTATAATTCCTGTTGGAACTAAGTATTTGTCATTTCGGTTTCTTTTAATCGATAGTAGGAATTATCGTGATAATTTATGAAAACAAATATAAATTTAAAAACGCCTGAAGTGAGAAAATCGGATAGATTGATTTGCTTTCGATTATACTTCCTGTTGGAACTATTTGTCATTTCGGTTTCTTTTAATCGATAGTAGGAATTATCGTGATAATTTATGAAAACAAATATAAATTTAAAAACGTTTGAAGTGAGAAAATCGGATACATTGATTTGCTTCCGATTATAATTCCAGTTGGAACTAAGTATTTGTCATTTCGGTTTCTTTTAATCGACAGTAGGAATTATCGTGATAATTTATGAAAACATATATAAATTTAAAAACGTTTGAAGTGAGAAAATCGGATAGATTGATTTACTTCCAATTATAATTTCCGTTGGAACTTAGTATTTGTCATTTCCGTTTCTTTTAATCGATAGTAGGAATTATCGTGATAATTTATGAAAACAAATATAAATTTAAAAACGCTTGAAGTGAGAAAATCGGATAGATTGATTTGCTTCCGATTATAATTCCCGTTGGAACTAAGTATTTGTCATTTCCGTTTCTTTTAATCGATAGTAGGAATTATCGTGATAATTTATGAAAACAAATATAAATTTAAAAACGCTTGGAGTGAGAAAATCGGATAGATTGATTTGCTTTCGATTATACTTCCTGTTAGAACTAACTATTTGTCATTTCGGTTTCTTTTAATCGATAGTAGGAATTATCGTGATAATTTATGAAAACAAATATAAATTTAAAAACGCTTGAAGTGAGAAAATCGATTAGATTGATTTGCTTCCGATTATAATTCCAGTTGGAACTAAGTATTTGTCATTTCGGTTTCTTTTAATCGATAGTAGGAATTATCGTGATAATTTATGAAAACAAATATAAATTTAAAAACGCTTGAAGTGAGAAAATCGGTTAGATTGATTTGCTTCCGATTATAATTACTGTTGGAACTAAGTATTTGTCATTTCGGTTTCTTTTAATCGATAGTAGGAATTATCGTGATAATTTATGAAAACAAATATAAATTTAAAAACGCTTGAATTGAGAAAATCGGATAGATTAATTTGCTTTCGATTATAATTCCTGTTGGAACTAAGTATTTGTCATTTCGGTTTCTTTTAATCGATAGTAGGAATTATCGTGATAATTTATGAAAACAAATATAAATTTAAAAACGTTTGAAGTGAGAAAATCGGATACATTGATTTGCTTCCGATTATAATTCCAGTTGGAACTAAGTATTTGTCATTTCCGTTTCCATTAATCGATAGTAGGAATTATCGTGATAATTTATAAAACAAATATAAATTTAAAAACGTTTGAAGTGAGAAAATCGGATAGATTGATTTGCTTCCAATTATAATTTCCGTTGGAACTAAGTATTTGTTATTTCCGTTTCTTTTAATCGATAGTAGGAATTATCGTGATAATTTATGAAAACAAATATAAATTTAAAAACGCTTGAAGTGAGAAAATCGGATAGATTGATTTGCTTCCGATTATAATTCCCGTTGGAACTAAGTATTTGTCATTTCCGTTTCTTTTAATCGATAGTAGGAATTATCGTGATAATTTATGAAAACAAATATAAATTTAAAAACGCTTGGAGTGAGAAAATCGGATAGATTGATTTGCTTCCGATTATAATTCCCGTTGGAACTAAGTATTTGTCATTTCCGTTTCTTTTAATCGATAGTAGGAATTATCGTGATAATTTATGAAAACAAATATAAATTTAAAAACGCTTGAAGTGAGAAAATCGGATAGATTGATTTGCTTCCGATTATAATTCCCGTTGGAACTAAGTATTTGTCATTTCCGTTTCTTTTAATCGATAGTAGGAATTATCGTGATAATTTATGAAAACAAATATAAATTTAAAAACGTTTGAAGTGAGAAAATCGGATAGATTGATTTGCTTCCAATTATAATTTCCGTTGGAACTAAGTATTTGTTATTTCCGTTTCTTTTAATCGATAGTAGGAATTATCGTGATAATTTATGAAAACAAATATAAATTTAAAAACGATTGGAGTGAGAAAATCGGATAGATTGATTTGCTTTCGATTATACTTCCTGTTAGAACTAACTATTTGTCATTTCGGTTTCTTTTAATCGATAGTAGGAATTATCGTGATAATTTATGAAAACAAATATAAATTTAAAAACGCCTGAAGTGAGAAAATCGGATAGATTGATTTGCTTTCGATTATACTTCCTGTTGGAACTAAGTATTTGTCATTTCGGTTTCTTTTAATCGATAGTAGGAATTATCGTGATAATTTATGAAAACAAATATAAATTTAAAAACGCCTGAAGTGAGAAAATCGGATAGATTGATTTGCTTTCGATTATACTTCCTGTTGGAACTAAGTATTTGTCATTTCGGTTTCTTTTAATCGATAGTAGGAATTATCGTGATAATTTATGAAAACAAATATAAATTTAAAAACGTTTGAAGTGAGAAAATCGGATAGATTGATTTGCTTCCGATTATAATTCCAGTTGGAACTAAGTATTTGTCATTTCGGTTTCTTTTAATCGACAGTAGGAATTATCGTGATAATTTATGAAAACAAATATAAATTTAAAAACGTTTGAAGTGAGAAAATCGGATAGATTGATTTGCTTCCAATTATAATTTCCGTTGGAACTAAGTATTTGTCATTTCCGTTTCTTTTAATCGATAGTAGGAATTATCGTGATAATTTATGAAAACAAATATAAATTTAAAAACGCTTGAAGTGAGAAAATCGGATAGATTGATTTGCTTCCGATTATAATTCCCGTTGGAACTAAGTATTTGTCATTTCCGTTTCTTTTAATCGATAGTAGGAATTATCGTGATAATTTATGAAAACAAATATAAATTTAAAAACGCTTGGAGTGAGAAAATCGGATAGATTGATTTGCTTTCGATTATACTTCCTGTTAGAACTAACTATTTGTCATTTCGGTTTCTTTTAATCGATAGTAGGAATTATCGTGATAATTTATGAAAACAAATATAAATTTAAAAACGCTTGAATTGGGAAAATCGGATAGATTGATTTGCTTCCGATTATAATTCCTGTTGGAACTAAGTATTTGTCATTTCCGTTTCTTTTAATCGATAGTAGGAATTATCATGATAATTTATGTAAACAAATATAAATTTAAAAACGCTTGAATTGAGAAAATCGAATAGATTGATTTGCTTCCGATTATAATTCCTGTTGGAACTAAGTATTTGTCATTTCGGTTTCTTTTAATCGATAGTTGGAATGATTGTGATAATTTATGAAAACAAATATAAATTTAAAAACGCTTGAATTGAGAAAATCGGATAGATTGATTTGCTTCCGATTATAATTCCTGTTGGAACTAAGTATTTGTCATTTCGGCTTCTTTTAATCGATAGTAGGAATTATCGTGATAATTTATGAAAACAAATATAAATTTAAAAACGCCTGAAGTGAGAAAATCGGATAGATTGATTTGCTTTCGATTATACTTCCTGTTAGAACTAACTATTTGTCATTTCGGTTTCTTTTAATCGATAGTAGGAATTATCGTGATATTTTATAAAAACAAATATAAATTTAAAAACGCTTGAATTGAGAAAATCTGATAGATTGATTTGCTTCCGATTATAATTCCTGTTGGAACTAAGTATTTGTCATTTCGGTTTCTTTTAATCGATAGTAGGAATTATCGTGATAATTTATGAAAACAAATATAAATTTAAAAACGCTTGAATTGGGAAAATCGGATAGATTGATTTGCTTCCGATTATAATTCCTGTTGGAACTAAGTATTTGTCATTTCCGTTTCTTTTAATCGATAGTAGGAATTATCATGATAATTTATGTAAACAAATATAAATTTAAAAACGCTTGAATTGAGAAAATCGAATAGATTGATTTGCTTCCGATTATAATTCCTGTTGGAACTAAGTATTTGTCATTTCGGTTTCTTTTAATCGATAGTTGGAATGATTGTGATAATTTATGAAAACAAATATAAATTTAAAAACGCTTGAATTGAGAAAATCGGATAGATTGATTTGCTTCCGATTATAATTCCTGTTGGAACTAAGTATTTGTCATTTCGGTTTCTTTTAATCGATAGTAGGAATTATCGTGATAATTTATGAAAACAAATATAAATTTAAAAACGCTTGAATTGGGAAAATCGGATAGATTGATTTGCTTCCGATTATAATTCCTGTTGGAACTAAGTATTTGTCATTTCCGTTTCTTTTAATCGATAGTAGGAATTATCGTGATAATTTATGAAAACAAATATAAATTTAAAAACGCTTGAATTGGGAAAATCGGATAGATTGATTTGCTTCCGATTATAATTCCTGTTGGAACTAAGTATTTGTCATTTCGGTTTCTTTTAATCGATAGTTGGAATGATTGTGATAATTTATGAAAACAAATATAAATTTAAAAACGCTTGAATTGAGAAAATCGGATAGATTGATTTGCTTCCGATTATAATTCCTGTTGGAACTAAGTATTTGTCATTTCGGTTTCTTTTAATCGATAGTAGGAATTATCGTGATAATTTATGAAAACAAATATAAATTTAAAAACGCCTGAAGTGAGAAAATCGGATAGATTGATTTGCTTTCGATTATACTTCCTGTTGGAACTAAGTATTTGTCATTTCGGATTCTTTTAATCGATAGTAGGAATTATCGTGATAATTTATGAAAACAAATATAAATTTAAAAACGTTTGAAGTGAGAAAATCGGATAGATTGATTTGCTTCCGATTATAATTCCCGTTGGAACTAAATATTTGTCATTTCCGTTTCTTTTAATCGATAGTAGGAATTATCGTGATAATTTATGAAAACAAATATAAATTTAAAAACGTTTGAAGTGAGAAAATCGGATAGATTGATTTGCTTCCGATTATAATTCCCGTTGGAACTAAGTATTTGTCATTTCCGTTTCATTTAATTGATAGTAGGAATTATCGTGATAATTTATGAAAACAAATATAAATTTAAAAACGCTTGAAGTGAGAAAATCGGATAGATTGATTTGCTTTCGATTATACTTCCTGTTAGAACTAACTATTTGTCATTTCGGTTTCTTTTAATCGATAGTAGGCATTATCGTGATAATTTATGAAAACAAATATAAATTTAAAAACGCTTGAATTGAGAAAATCGGATAGATTGATTTGCTTTCGATTATAATTCCTGTTGGAACTAAGTATTTGTCATTTCCGTTTCATTTAATCGATAGTAGGAATTATCGTGATAATTTATGAAAACAAATATAAATTTAAAAACGCTTGAAGTGAGAAAATCGGATAGATTGATTTGCTTTCGATTATACTTCCTGTTAGAACTAACTATTTGTCATTTCGGTTTCTTTTAATCGATAGTAGGCATTATCGTGATAATTTATGAAAACAAATATAAATTTAAAAACGTTTGAAGTGAGAAAATCGGATAGATTGATTTGCTTCCGATTAAAATTTCTGTTGGAACTAAGTATTTGTCATTTCCGTTTCCATTAATCGATAGTAGGAATTATCGTGATAATTTATGAAAACAAATATAAATTTAAAAACGTTTGAAGTGAGAAAATCGGATACATTGATTTGCTTCCGATTATACTTCCTGTTGGAATTAAGTATTTGTCATTTCGGTTTCTTTTTATCGACAGTAGGAATTATCGTGATAATTTATGAAAACAAATATAAATTTAAAATCGCTTGAAGGGAGAAAATCGGTTAGATTGATTTGCTTTCGATTATAATTCCTGTTGGAACTAAGTATTTGTCATTTCGGTTTCTTTTAATCGATAGTTGGAATTATCGTGATAATTTATAAAAACAAATATAAATTTAAAAACGTTTGAAGTGAGAAAATCGGATAGATTGATTTGCTTCCGATTATAATTCCCGTTGGAACTAAGTATTTGTCATTTCCGTTTCTTTTAATCGATAGTTGGAATGATTGTGATAGTTTATGAAAACAAATATAAATTTAAAAACGCCTGAATTGAGAAAATCGGATAGATTGATTTGCTTTCGATTATAATTCCTGTTGGAACTAAGTATTTGTCATTTCGGTTTCTTTTAATCGATAGTAGGAATTATCGTGATAATTTATGAAAACAAATATAAATTTAAAAACGCCTGAAGTGAGAAAATCGGATAGATTGATTTGCTTTCGATTATACTTCCTGTTGGAACTAAGTATTTGTCATTTCGGATTCTTTTAATCGATAGTAGGAATTATCGTGATAATTTATGAAAACAAATATAAATTTAAAAACGCCTGAATTGAGAAAATCGGATAGATTAATTTGCTTTCGATTATAATTCCTGTTGGAACTAAGTATTTGTCATTTCGGTTTCTTTTAATCGATAGTAGGAATTATCGTGATAATTTATGAAAACAAATATAAATTTAAAAACGCCTGAAGTGAGAAAATCGGATAGATTGATTTGCTTCCGATTATAATTCCTGTTGGAACTAAGTATTTGTCATTTCGGTTTCTTTTAATCGATAGTAGGAATTATCGTGATAATTTATGAAAACAAATATAAATTTAAAAACGCCTGAAGTGAGAAAATCGGATAGATTGATTTGCTTTCGATTATACTTCCTGTTGGAACTAAGTATTTGTCATTTCGGTTTCTTTTAATCGATAGTAGGAATTATCGTGATAATTTATGAAAACAAATATAAATTTAAAAACGCCTGAATTGAGAAAATCGGATAGATTAATTTGCTTTCGATTATAATTCCTGTTGGAACTAAGTATTTGTCATTTCGGTTTCTTTTAATCGATAGTAGGAATTATCGTGATAATTTATGAAAACAAATATAAATTTAAAAACGCCTGAAGTGAGAAAATCGGATAGATTGATTTGCTTTCGATTATACTTCCTGTTGGAACTAAGTATTTGTCATTTCGGTTTCTTTTAATCGATAGTAGGAATTATCGTGATAATTTATGAAAACAAATATAAATTTAAAAACGCCTGAATTGAGAAAATCGGATAGATTAATTTGCTTTCGATTATAATTCCTGTTGGAACTAAGTATTTGTCATTTCGGTTTCTTTTAATCGATAGTAGGAATTATCGTGATAATTTATGAAAACAAATATAAATTTAAAAACGCCTGAAGTGAGAAAATCGGATAGATTGATTTGCTTCCGATTATAATTCCTGTTGGAACTAAGTATTTGTCATTTCGGTTTCTTTTAATCGATAGTAGGAATTATCGTGATAATTTATGAAAACAAATATAAATTTAAAAACGCCTGAAGTGAGAAAATCGGATAGATTGATTTGCTTTCGATTATACTTCCTGTTGGAACTAAGTATTTGTCATTTCGGATTCTTTTAATCGATAGTAGGAATTATCGTGATAATTTATGAAAACAAATATAAATTTAAAAACGTTTGAAGTGAGAAAATCGGATAGATTGATTTGCTTCCGATTATAATTCCCGTTGGAACTAAATATTTGTCATTTCCGTTTCTTTTAATCGATAGTAGGAATTATCGTGATAATTTATGAAAACAAATATAAATTTAAAAACGTTTGAAGTGAGAAAATCGGATAGATTGATTTGCTTCCGATTATAATTCCCGTTGGAACTAAGTATTTGTCATTTCCGTTTCATTTAATTGATAGTAGGAATTATCGTGATAATTTATGAAAACAAATATAAATTTAAAAACGCTTGAAGTGAGAAAATCGGATAGATTGATTTGCTTTCGATTATACTTCCTGTTAGAACTAACTATTTGTCATTTCGGTTTCTTTTAATCGATAGTAGGCATTATCGTGATAATTTATGAAAACAAATATAAATTTAAAAACGCTTGAATTGAGAAAATCGGATAGATTGATTTGCTTTCGATTATAATTCCTGTTGGAACTAAGTATTTGTCATTTCCGTTTCATTTAATCGATAGTAGGAATTATCGTGATAATTTATGAAAACAAATATAAATTTAAAAACGCTTGAAGTGAGAAAATCGGATAGATTGATTTGCTTTCGATTATACTTCCTGTTAGAACTAACTATTTGTCATTTCGGTTTCTTTTAATCGATAGTAGGCATTATCGTGATAATTTATGAAAACAAATATAAATTTAAAAACGCTTGAATTGAGAAAATCGGATAGATTGATTTGCTTTCGATTATAATTCCTGTTGGAACTAAGTATTTGTCATTTCCGTTTCATTTAATCGATAGTAGGAATTATCGTGATAATTTATGAAAACAAATATAAATTTAAAAACGTTTGAAGTGAGAAAATCGGATACATTGATTTGCTTCCGATTATACTTCCTGTTGGAATTAAGTATTTGTCATTTCGGTTTCTTTTTATCGACAGTAGGAATTATCGTGATAATTTATGAAAACAAATATAAATTTAAAATCGCTTGAAGGGAGAAAATCGGTTAGATTGATTTGCTTTCGATTATAATTCCTGTTGGAACTAAGTATTTGTCATTTCGGTTTCTTTTAATCGATAGTTGGAATTATCGTGATAATTTATAAAAACAAATATAAATTTAAAAACGTTTGAAGTGAGAAAATCGGATAGATTGATTTGCTTCCGATTATAATTCCCGTTGGAACTAAGTATTTGTCATTTCCGTTTCTTTTAATCGATAGTTGGAATGATTGTGATAGTTTATGAAAACAAATATAAATTTAAAAACGCCTGAATTGAGAAAATCGGATAGATTAATTTGCTTTCGATTATAATTCCTGTTGGAACTAAGTATTTGTCATTTCGGTTTCTTTTAATCGATAGTTGGAATGATTGTGATAATTTATGAAAACAAATATAATTTTAAAAACGCTTGAATTGGGAAAATCGGATAGATTGATTTGCTTCCGATTATAATTCCTGTTGGAACTAAGTATTTGTCATTTCGGTTTCTTTTAATCGATAGTAGGAATTATCGTGATAATTTATGAAAACAAATATAAATTTAAAAACTCTTGAAGTGAGAAAATCGGATAGATTGATTTGCTTCCGATTAAAATTTCTGTTGGAACTAAGTATTTGTCATTTCCGTTTCTATTAATCGATAGTAGGAATTATCGTGATAATTTATGAAAACAAATATTAATTTAAAAACGTTTGAAGTGAGAAAATCGGATAGATTGATTTGCTTTCGATTATAATTCCTGTTGGAACTAAGTATTTGTCATTTCCGTTTCATTTAATCGATAGTAGGAATTATCGTGATAATTTATGAAAACAAATATAAATTTAAAAACGCTTGAAGTGAGAAAATCGGATAGATTGATTTGCTTTCGATTATACTTCCTGTTAGAACTAACTATTTGTCATTTCGGTTTCTTTTAATCGATAGTAGGCATTATCGTGATAATTTATGAAAACAAATATAAATTTAAAAACGCTTGAATTGAGAAAATCGGATAGATTGATTTGCTTTCGATTATAATTCCTGTTGGAACTAAGTATTTGTCATTTCCGTTTCATTTAATCGATAGTAGGAATTATCGTGATAATTTATGAAAACAAATATAAATTTAAAAACGTTTGAAGTGAGAAAATCGGATACATTGATTTGCTTCCGATTATACTTCCTGTTGGAATTAAGTATTTGTCATTTCGGTTTCTTTTTATCGACAGTAGGAATTATCGTGATAATTTATGAAAACAAATATAAATTTAAAATCGCTTGAAGGGAGAAAATCGGTTAGATTGATTTGCTTTCGATTATAATTCCTGTTGGAACTAAGTATTTGTCATTTCGGTTTCTTTTAATCGATAGTTGGAATTATCGTGATAATTTATAAAAACAAATATAAATTTAAAAACGTTTGAAGTGAGAAAATCGGATAGATTGATTTGCTTCCGATTATAATTCCCGTTGGAACTAAGTATTTGTCATTTCCGTTTCTTTTAATCGATAGTTGGAATGATTGTGATAGTTTATGAAAACAAATATAAATTTAAAAACGCCTGAATTGAGAAAATCGGATAGATTAATTTGCTTTCGATTATAATTCCTGTTGGAACTAAGTATTTGTCATTTCGGTTTCTTTTAATCGATAGTTGGAATGATTGTGATAATTTATGAAAACAAATATAATTTTAAAAACGCTTGAATTGGGAAAATCGGATAGATTGATTTGCTTCCGATTATAATTCCTGTTGGAACTAAGTATTTGTCATTTCGGTTTCTTTTAATCGATAGTAGGAATTATCGTGATAATTTATGAAAACAAATATAAATTTAAAAACTCTTGAAGTGAGAAAATCGGATAGATTGATTTGCTTCCGATTAAAATTTCTGTTGGAACTAAGTATTTGTCATTTCCGTTTCTATTAATCGATAGTAGGAATTATCGTGATAATTTATGAAAACAAATATTAATTTAAAAACGTTTGAAGTGAGAAAATCGGATAGATTGATTTGCTTTCGATTATAATTCCTGTTGGAACTAAGTATTTGTCATTTCCGTTTCATTTAATCGATAGTAGGAATTATCGTGATAATTTATGAAAACAAATATAAATTTAAAAACGCTTGAAGTGAGAAAATCGGATAGATTGATTTGCTTTCGATTATACTTCCTGTTAGAACTAACTATTTGTCATTTCGGTTTCTTTTAATCGATAGTAGGCATTATCGTGATAATTTATGAAAACAAATATAAATTTAAAAACGCTTGAATTGAGAAAATCGGATAGATTGATTTGCTTTCGATTATAATTCCTGTTGGAACTAAGTATTTGTCATTTCCGTTTCATTTAATCGATAGTAGGAATTATCGTGATAATTTATGAAAACAAATATAAATTTAAAAACGTTTGAAGTGAGAAAATCGGATACATTGATTTGCTTCCGATTATACTTCCTGTTGGAATTAAGTATTTGTCATTTCGGTTTCTTTTTATCGACAGTAGGAATTATCGTGATAATTTATGAAAACAAATATAAATTTAAAATCGCTTGAAGGGAGAAAATCGGTTAGATTGATTTGCTTTCGATTATAATTCCTGTTGGAACTAAGTATTTGTCATTTCGGTTTCTTTTAATCGATAGTTGGAATTATCGTGATAATTTATAAAAACAAATATAAATTTAAAAACGTTTGAAGTGAGAAAATCGGATAGATTGATTTGCTTCCGATTATAATTCCCGTTGGAACTAAGTATTTGTCATTTCCGTTTCTTTTAATCGATAGTTGGAATGATTGTGATAGTTTATGAAAACAAATATAAATTTAAAAACGCCTGAATTGAGAAAATCGGATAGATTAATTTGCTTTCGATTATAATTCCTGTTGGAACTAAGTATTTGTCATTTCGGTTTCTTTTAATCGATAGTTGGAATGATTGTGATAATTTATGAAAACAAATATAATTTTAAAAACGCTTGAATTGGGAAAATCGGATAGATTGATTTGCTTCCGATTATAATTCCTGTTGGAACTAAGTATTTGTCATTTCGGTTTCTTTTAATCGATAGTAGGAATTATCGTGATAATTTATGAAAACAAATATAAATTTAAAAACTCTTGAAGTGAGAAAATCGGATAGATTGATTTGCTTCCGATTAAAATTTCTGTTGGAACTAAGTATTTGTCATTTCCGTTTCTATTAATCGATAGTAGGAATTATCGTGATAATTTATGAAAACAAATATTAATTTAAAAACGTTTGAAGTGAGAAAATCGGATGGATTGATTTGCTTCCGATTATAATTCCTGTTGGAACTAAGTATTTGTCATTTCGGTTTCTTTTAATCGATAGTAGGAATTATCGTGATAATTTATGAAAACAAATATAAATTTAAAATCGCTTGAAGGGAGAAAATCGGTTAGATTGATTTGCTTCCGATTATAATTCCTGTTGGAACTAAGTATGTGTCATTTCAGTTTCTTTTAATCGATAGTAGGAATTATCGTGATAATTTTTGAAAAGAAATATAAATTTAAAATCGCTTGAAGTGAGAAAATCGGTTAGATTGATTTGCTTCCGATTATAATTCCAGTTGGAACTAAGTATTTGTCATTTCGGCTTCTTTTAATCGATAGTAGGAGTTATCGTGATAATTTATGAAAACAAATATAAATTCAAAAACGCTTGAAGTGAGAAAATTGGTTAGATTGATTTGCTTCCGATTATAATTCCTTTTGGAACTAAGTATTTGTCATTTCGGTTTCTTTTAATCAATAGTTGGAATGATTGTGATAATTTATGAAAACAAATATAAATTCAAAAACGCTTGAAGTGAGAAAATCGGTTAGATTGATTTGCTTCCGATTATAATTCCTGTTGGAACTAAGTATTTGTCATTTCGGTTTCTTTTAATCGATAGTAGGAGTTATCGTGACAATTTATGAAAACAAATATAAATTCAAAAACGCTTGAAGTGAGAAAATTGGTTAGATTGATTTGATTCCGATTATAATTCCAGTTGGAACTAAGTATTTGTCATTTCGGTTTCTTTTAATCGATAGTAGGAATTATCGTGATAATTTATGAAAACAAATATAAATTTAAAAACGCTTGATTTGAGAAAATCGGATAGATTAATTTGCTTTCGATTATAATTCCTGTTGGAACTAAGTATTTGTCATTTAGGTTTCTTTTAATCTATAGTAGGAATTATCGTGATAATTTATGAAAACAAATATAAATTTAAAAACGCTTGAAGTGAGAAAATCGGTTAGATTAATTTGCTTACGATTATAATTCCTGTTGGATCTAAATATATGTCATTTCAGTTTCTTTTAATCGATAGTAGGAATTATCGTGATAGTTTATGAAAACAAATATAAATTTAAAAAGTTATGAATTCCCTAAACTAACAAGTACGGAGAAAAGTTATCTAAAGTTTCGCTGATTTCGCTATCAGAGGCGAAAAGTGTAAATAATAAATGACTAAATGTTCTCAGCTCGTACACCGGGTATCCTGTTTAATATTTACAGTTGCTCTAGTTTCAAACTCTCCTTACAGTAAACTGCTGTAAGTCGAAACTCAATTTTGACTTTTAGCCACTTTGGTAGTTTATTCATTAACCTTCGATGGGGAACGAAGGTACAAAGTTAATGATCTAACTTTAATTAATAACCACACAGACGCGTATTAAGTTTTTTCGACGATTAAGTTATATATCTACCAATTTCGCTATGTCATGTGCGGTGATATTTTTATTGCTAAACTGCACAACTATTACAGTAGACGTAATATCTACTTGTTTTGTGCTTAACGTACATAAAATATTTTATAAATTTGAAGGTACATTACTGCCGATTGTCGGAGCTGATATTGATTTTTTAGTGTTCGTGCTTGTATTACCAAATAGTTTGCAAGCATTCGTCATTTACCTTCAAATGCGACTTTAACACGTCAGTTTCGGTATATTATTCGCATAAAATTAAATTGAGAAATATTTGAACAGAGTAAAATCTTCTCAGGTGTAAATAAAAACTAACGAAACAGCTAAATGAAAACTGGAAAAACAATGATGAAAAACTTGAAATGTATCAAAATACTATAATAGTGCGAAAGAAAACGAGGATGTTAGATATCGATCTAGTATTATAGTTAGAATATAGTTGTGCTTATATTTAATTAGATAATCATGATTATTTTCTATGTGTATAATACTTATTACAAAAGTAATTATTAAGCTAGGTAACTTCATCTGTAAGTGTATGCTTATTGTTGCGAATATTACTTTAAGGTATGAGTTGTATATAAAGTGCCTGGCTTCATGCAAAACTTATATTATAGTTATGAAATTGGATATGTTACATAATAGGATTAGATAAATACAATATACGAGAAAAAAGTGTGTAAAAACGGTGGCGTTTTTATAAAGGATGAAGAAATCATTCTTAAGGAGTACGCGCAGGTGATGTATGAAAAAAGCGTTGCAAATGCGAAAATATTTTTTTCATATAATATTAATGTGATCCTTGTATTCCTTTAAAAAAACCCTACTGTAGATTTATGAAAATGTTACGTTGTCCTGTGAAGATATATGTAATAATTTAATATATATATATAAAAATATCTCATATTTGTGTATCTATAAATGTTAATATATGATGCATCATATTCAATTAAGCAATGCTTTTGGGCTATACGCATAAATATTTAATTTTAGTAACACCTTGAGATTCGCATGAATATAGAATTATTAAGTAGATATACAAAGGATCGCTGGGAGCCACTGGATTCAAACAGCGCTGGCGTGTTTTGTGGAACACATTATAAGAGACAATGTCCAGCAGTGGACGTTCATCGGTTGAAATGATGATGAAAAATTTTTGAAAAACTACATAAGCTTAATATCATTTTACAAAAGGATTGGTTTGAATCTAGCAAATACGACACGGTTGTTAGAATATTTTTGTTTTATATTTATGTCTGAAATATGATAGTTAATACTATAAAGCTTGAATGGTATAGAATTATAGAAAAAGCATAATGAAACCATAAATAACAACATTTCACTGTAATCGCTTTAAGACGAAAGCCAATGTTATCTGATGATTCACTCAAGGCATTCTGTGAAGTGATCTAACATTATCATCTGTAAATTGTATAAAAAAAAATTGTTTTAATTAAACATTTTGTGTCTACTTCAACCTTTTATGAAGTGAGAATGTGAGTCATAGGAATATTTCAGTGTTGTGATGTACTAGTTTATATTTTTATTAAAGATTCCTAAAAATGTCATAAAAATGATCAATAGACGATTCCTATGTATAATTCGAATGTTTACTTTATAAAATAACATATTTTTTATGAGATGCATCCTTTTTAATATAATTTTTGTTTAAACACATAAGCATTAAATAACTTTAATCACATTTACCGCTTTATGTACTTTGCATGATATTTGAAAGTAAATAAATTATGAATATGAAAAGTAACCCATTGTCGATTTCATTTACATATGTTTTAAATCAATTTTTATTATACTTATTATTGATATGCAAGTAAATGCTTTGGTTAAGTTACAAAACGAGGAATACTGTCACTGTTATTACAGATTATATAAAGTGATAAGATTTATTAGGTGAAACTGGGCAACTAGTATTATATCAATCTATATTTTTTATATTTTCGTATGCAAATAATAAAAATTGGAAATCGTTTTCGTTTTCGTTATCGTACTCCTTCCTACCATATGAAGCAATCTTCGTATGTGAAAATTAAATACGAAGGTAAAGATTTGTTTTCAAGTTGAGAATGTTTTATTTTTTTACACATAATAGATATATAAAAAAAAATCGCAATAGAACAAGTAGTAAGCTAAGAATTATTTAACAAATTCTAGGGTTAGGTAATAACTAAGAAATTAGAATATTTTGTATTAAGGCTCTCATACCGATAAACATGGCTAATTAATTTGTCAATGATGTTTGAAATTTTGTCATAATGTATTAGGAATCAAGCTTAAAACGATTTTATTACACCTTCAAATATATTACAACATCTTGTCACTAAGACATCAAAAGTAATGCATGTTATTCATTAGTACTAATTTCAATAAAATCAATACGAAATCGAAATTTAGTAGTAGTAGTAGTATAGAATTATTATACTTTTTAATAATATATATCATTGACGGTAATAAAAAAAATGAAAATAAACATTATTCTACATCAGGAGATATAAATATTTTTTTTTCTGATTGTCATCAACAATATGAAAGTCAATACATATTTTAACTTAACTACGAAAACAAAGCAAAATCGACACATTTATCTGTTGACCGCAACGGGAAACGTTTTGTAATTCGACAACATCACATACGAAAGCAATGCTTGCTTTATCACTGTTGTACAAATTTCATATCATTTAATATATTACACCTCATAATCATTATATATATTTTAAGTTAGTACTTACTATAAACACGCTATACATTTTCTTTATATTTTAATGTATATTAAACATGTACGTTTTTATTCATGTTCAAACGTTTTCATTGCAAACATTTAAATTACTTTAATAATGCTTAATAGTAAATCATTCATATAAATTGTATTATGGTTCTTTGCTCCTTTAAAGTCATATGATCCTTGTTTAATTAAAAATAGATGGGTAGTCCCTGTCCGCCCACAGTGAGCGTATACTGCGTAAATCTTACTGTAAATATTAATTAAAAAGCTGTAGGTACTCCGTGATGGCTATGATGTCAGGACATGTGTCGGCTCAGTCCTCCCGTGACCGTGAGTGCTAAAGAGCACTCGAAACGTCGCAGTAATAAATAATCAATGAAACGCGATGGAATCCGTAATATTACGTATTATTAAATATGCAATAATCGCGTAAATATAAGAAAACATTAACGATTTTTTTATTTTGTCGTTGCTTAAAGTGAAGTATGACCAACGAACAGCTAGTCTTGTTCTACAGCAGTATTCAATTATTTCATTCGCTGATTAATATTAAATTTTACTTTTAGAATTCACTGCTCAATAAAAATAATTATTATTCCATTGTTTGTAAGATAAGGAACATCCTCATCACATGCACATGCACGGGAAATAAGGCCCATCCAGGTGCTCGATCTTTCATCGGAAATTACACTACCTGGAAGTTCAATCGTACTTTTCAATTGTGCGTTTAAATTTTACAATAATACAGTCAATCTATCTACAATGTATACAAAGATAAATCAGAAATATATTATAAACAGAACGCAAAGGGTCTCGTACACATATTTTTGGCAAAACGAAACGTGAAATGATGCAATCGTCGCGTAAACCAATCTCAGAGATTGAGTCTTCTGTATCGACATTTTCGTTATTATTGAAAAGGGTGAAGCTAATATTTATCTTATCATCGCTCGTATCACGTGTCATAGTCCACACGAAGTATATAATGTATTGTGCAATCGATATAGCTCACTCGGGGCTTCCTACCTACTTCAAGTCTTCCTGTATGTAACGGTTTGCGGTATTGGGCAAATTGTATAACAAACGCGGTCACATTTTCAGACGCAATAAATTTCACCCAAATAAAATGTTACATAGCTAAGCCAGAGAAGTAGTAACGTAAGCACTTCGCGAATTTTATTTTAACCATATGTTATTTCTAATTTTTACGAAAATCTACTTGCTTTGCGTAAATACCACTTGTATTAGCTTTATAGCATTAGCGTTTAATCAAGTATCATGTTTAAGTTCACATATTCCTTTAATCTACAGAAACGTACAACAATACACGAAAGAAATAATAATTTATTGTTGTAATAGTTTATGCTTATGAATTGTATAATATAGTCTTGAATGTATAGAATTGCGTATGTTGTAAGTAATGTCTTGTATGCATGGAGTGTGAGTTTTCAGTATATTCTGTGCAAGTTGTGTCCGACGCCGCATGATCCCATCGACTGAAGCGGGTTTCTGTTACGAGTTTCTCACATGAATACATTCAGATGAGTCATTTCCGCACTCATAATACAGCAAGTTGATACTTACAGGTTGGCAGACTACCCGGTGGTACTAACAGCTTTGATGCTTAGTTTTTATCGTAAAATATTACAACTGTTACGCTTTTTACGCTATTAATTACGGTCGCGGCCACAATAAATTATGGCAATGTAATATAGGTTAATTTTTACAGCAACAGCTGCTCGAACTAGCTTTTTTAGTAGTGTCGACGCGCTATTGATTATTCGTATATGTTGATATTCACGCCCTCTCTCGGATCTTGTGCTACCTTTAGTTAGCAAACAACATAGTGCGGCTTCTAGTCTGTAGATGGCGCGCAACAGTAATATCTGCACTGACAGTTTCTTTCTAAGCTATTGTGTTTACTGTAGGCACACATGGATGTCGCTGTTTTCACAATATATTGGTCATACACAAATCGACTAATTTAATGCGATTAATTATCCATAACATTTAAAACTCATAAACAAAATTGATTAAAATACGATAAGATATTAAATTACTTTTAATAATCAATGAATATTTACTTTACTTCATATCGCGCCCTCTAGTGACACTAAACGACACTACTATACTTAGAGATTGGTCGTTTTTATATTTCTATACACAAATGTTTATATATTATTTGTATCAACATCCAAATTATTATGATCTTTCGCATAAATTATATTTTTTATAACTTTTAAATTAAATTATCGATATATTCATTCGCGACAACTTTAATTGAACAATCAGCCGAGTAGAAATCACAACACCGTTTTATCTCATAAATTAAGAGTGAAGACGATGATGATGGGAAACAATTGTCAAAGACAAGATATATCATTATAAGATTTAACAGTTCAAACTAATTTTCAATAACCCCCTGGCACTTCATATAAATAGCTCGAAAAAGTAGCACGGAGAAAATAGTTAATTCGGCGGCAAAACTAAGTAGCAAGTGTCATTTTAAAACCATCAAAAAGTATTTTCAGATTTATGTACTACTGCTAATTTTTTATTTAATTAAATTCAACCACATGCATATCCCTTTTTCGATTCACTGGCCAGATGGTGGTGGAGTGTGGATTGTCATCGAGTTTTCCAAATCATTGCTTGGTTCCATCTTCATGTAATAAATCTACTTCTATAATAGCATTACTGTGTCCCCGCGCTTATTTGATTGCCCGAATATTTTAGTTGCAAGTACACTCCACCATATTTAGCCTGCTTGTAACTTAAATTCTTTTGAGTTTAACGTCAAATGTATAATCACGAACCACAGAAGAAAAAAACAAAGCAAATTTTCTTTCAAAGTTTCTTTATGTTACAAACAAAATCAGTAGTTGGTAGCAACGGTTAGAGCATGCGGCTTTCATTCCGAAGGTCGCGGGTTCGAATATCGGCATGTACCGATGACTTAATATTTAAGTTATGTACATTTGTAAACTTTAGTTACAACATCGAAATACAAACGGTGTAGATAAACATCGCGAGGAAACCCGCGCACTGAAATCATCTTTGTGTGTGTTTGTGTGTGGTGGCCCCAATAAAGTGGCAACAGGCTCGCTCCCTGTTACATGGGACCTAATATGACCACATCTGGCGAAAAGTAGGTGTTTATTTACTTCTGCTTACCCTTACTGGGAAAAAGGCGTGATAATATTATATAAAAACAAACAAAATCAAAACAATTTTAACCAACTAAGTAAGAATTGAAATTGAGTTGCGCCTTGATTGATTTGATTGATTGATTGATTGCGCCATGATTCTCGTAAAAATAAGCGTATTTCAATCTTACAAGAGATAATTAATTAAAGATAACTTTAGATTTTGTTGAAACAAGTATCAAAGGTGGAAATAATCGTACTTATCTTCCATTTTTGCATATTTGATGTGATAATGGAGACTCACGAGGTCACCACGGCCATCAGTGACAGTTCGCAATATAGTGCGCTAAAATTTTAACTCAATAAGTTAAACTGTATACATGAATCATGTTTCGTAAAGAAAACTACTGCCGATTAATAGAAACACATAAAATAGAATTTCGACATAAATTGATATATTTTTTTTCACAATTAAAGTTGATCAACTTCACGGTGTACTTCTGACGACATGATTATAATAGGAAACATATCGTGTCATAAAAAAAATATTTATAATAAGATATTAATGTTATGAATTAAAACTGTCATCGGAAACATCGTTTTTCTTCTACATGAAACAGAATAAGATACAATCACAACATTTAGTTCGCATGCATACAGAAAGACAGATAAAGAATTACTATGTAATACATAATCTACATCCACATAGATAGTATGCGTGATAGCCTAATACTGTGTGTTAGGAGACAGCTTCCGAAAACGAAGACAGACGATAGTGCTAATGACACCGATGATGATAGGACGGAAAAAAAAATCGATTCTGATAAAAAAAATCATTTTTTTAAAACGTTTTTTTAGTATTATTTACGCTCTACAATGTTAGTACGGCTAAATGAAAATTTCATAAAAAATACATTAGTTTACTTAAAAAAAACCAGCAATGAAACAGAAAATCAAAACCAGCTGATGCTCGGATATGCTCGAGATGTATTTGGTTTCAATTTGAACCTTATATCATAGGGCCACGGAGCATATAGATTGCGCGCGATGATTTTTTTTCCGTCCTATCATCAATGGTGTCAGTACTATCGTCTGTCTTCGTTTTCGGAAGCTGTCTCCTAACACCCAGCATAGGTCTATCGACATCCTTTTATTTTACATATGTTATATATGTATTATGAAAATGTTTTAGCGTAATTTAAAAATTTCCAATTGTTTTGCGAGTATCGATTTAAGTACTTTATTTTTTAAATATTAATATTTAAAAAGATAAATATACCAAAAAGTCTTGGAGTGTAGGGCTGGTCGCTCAGGTCCCAGCAAAAGCAGCGGCTGAAATAACAGAGAGGAATTTATTTTAAAATTTTATAGAGATAACACAGGTAATATATTAAATATTGTTTTTTCTAAAAAATATAATTAATTTCTTTTTCAATCGTTAGTGCGTTTATTGTTTTTTGTTTTAAATTGCGAAAATGATTAAAAATTGGATTGAAAGGGAATATTTATCAATAATTTTTCTGTAGTTTTGTCTTATCGCATTGCGTTGTTATTTACTTCGTGTATAGACATTGCTTATGTATAAATGGATTTTTTTTATATGATCACGCCTTTTTCCCAGTTGGGGTAGGCAGAGGTGAATAAACCTACTTTTCGCCAGATGTGGTCAGATTAGGCCCTATGTAACAGGGGGCAAGCCTGTCGCCACTTTATTAGGGCCACCACACACACACACACAAAGATGATTTCAGTGTGCGGGTTTACGGGATATTTACAGTTGCGGGATATCTACTTATGTGTTCTTTATTAAAGAATATTTAACACAAGACAAACATTCTTCTTCTTCTTAAAGTGCCTCTCCAACTAGTGAAGGTTGGCGATCAGCGTAATACAGTCCTTTCTGTCTCTGGTTCGGCGGAACAATTCAGATGCTTCAGATATACCAGTCCATTCCCTGATATTCCCCAACCATGACTTTTTCTTTCTTCCTCACGTTTCGTTTGCCATAAACTTTACTCATAATAATTAATTGGAGATGATCATATCCCCGATGACGGAGTACATGACCGATGTACATTTTTCGCTCTTTGATAGTAACCATAAGGTTACGCTTTTGGCCAATTTGTTGCAAAACACTGTCATTGGTAACTCTCTGAATCCAGCTAATGGACAACATGCGTCTATATGTCTACATCTCAAAAGCTTCAATAAGTTTCTTAAGATATTCTTTAATAGTTCAAGCCTCATAACTTAAGCATCGGTACATGCCTAGATTCGAACCCGCGACCTTCGGAATGAAAGCCGCTCGCTCTAACCATTAGGCCAGCGAGCTACTGTTTAAATGTAGAGCTAGCTTTAGTTAATTTTATGTACATATAAAATTATTTTTATAGCTTTGTTCTGTAATAGAAAAAGTTTCTTTCAATGTATCTCGATTTAAATGTATGGTGGTCCCGTTTTATGTTGATATCATTCCTCAAATATTTGGTTAAAAATTAAAATTCACGGCTGTATTATATTTCCTTTATTACGTATGTATATATAGTTTACATGAGTATTTATTAAATTTCAGTATAGTAAGTATATACATACATATATATTATATATATAAATACTTATGTACGTGTGAATTTAACAAAGTGTAGGTAGTCGTAGGTTTTTATAATCGTTTTTTAAATTTTTTTTCTCTTCACCATCCGAAGGGATGACTGCAAGAGAAAGCCTATAATATTAAATTCGCGTTTTTCATCGATTTTTCCTATATTTTTAACTCGTTTGTTTAATCTGCCAAAAAGTTTAGATAAAATAAATATATATGTCTTCACGAATTCATCTCACGGACTCCCACTGCTTAACATAAATCTCTTGTATGTATCTGACAAAATACAGTTTTGTATAGCTTAAATAGCTTGTAACATTTAGCAGTAACGTTCTAGAGACGCTTAGCTCAAGTCATACAATACAATACATGGCGCTCCGCTCATGACAAGTATCTCATTATTACAAATGCCGGTTTTATGAATAAAAAATACTCACTGTTTAATGGTTGCATGAAAATTTTCTTTTGAGATGACTGGAGATGTGTTGCTGTCTACTGCTTCTGAAATTGAGTTAATATGTAAAATTAGTCAAAAACACACTGATAATTATTTGTATACAAGTATTTTTTTTTTAATAATATTCAAAATCTAAACTTATTAACATAATTTAATTTAATGTGTTTTATAGTATATTCCATTCAAAATCCATAAAAATATGCGTAGTCTGAAAGTACTTAGGTGTACCGGTACGAAATGAGCGTTTTTTTGTGAAAATAAAACACTAATTATTAATGAGAAAGTAAAAAACATTTCATTCAAAGTATTGGCCATTGTTTTCTACACATTTTGACCAACTTTCTGGACCACCATTATTTGTGGATACCACGCCAATAAAATTGTTCGTCTTTTAAAGCAAACCAACCAGACACCCAATTTTCGACCTCCTCGTAGGAACCAAAGTGCTGCTCAGCCAATGCGTGTCCCATCGATGAAAACAAATGGTAGTCGGAAGGAGCCAAGTCTGGTGAATACGGCGGGTGGGGTAGCAGGTAGCAGCTCCCAGCCAAGTGTTTTGATTATATCCTGAACCGGTTTTGCTTTGTGTGCAGGTGAATTGTCATGGAGCAAAATTACCTTGCCGTGTCTTCTGGCCCATTCTGGTCGTTTCTCGATCAATGCATGGTTCAAATTGATCATTTGTTGTCGGTAGCGATCAGCGATCAGTATTAACGGTTTCACCAGGTTTTAGGAGCTCGTGGTCAGCCACACCTTTCTGATCCCACCAAACTCACAGCATTGTCTTCTTGCCGAATCGATCTGGTTTTGCAGTCGATGTTGATGGTTGATGGTTGTCCCGCATTAACCCATGATTTTTTCCGTTCAGGATTCTTAAAATAAATCCATTTTTCATCGCCAGTAACAATCTGATGCAAAACCGATTTTCTTTCGTGTCTTTGAAGCAAAATTTCACAAGTGTTTTTTTCGGTTTTCCATCTGTCTTTCATTCAATTCACGTGGCACCCATTTTCCACACTTTTGGATCTTTCCCATAGCTTTTAAACGGTCAGAAATTGTTTGTTGTGTTGTTGTGCAACGTTTAACATTTCTGTCATTTGCTTTTGATTCAAAGTGTCATCTCCATCCAATATCGTTTGCAATTCGGGGTCTTCAAACTTTTTTGGTGGTCTTCCACGTTCTTCATTTCTCACGTCAAAATAAATCATTATTTCTTAACCGTTGAAACCATCTTTTGCATGTTGTTTCTGATAGAGCATGATCACCATATGCCTCGACAAGCATTCGATGCGACACTGCAGCACTTTTCTTCAAATGAAAACAAAAAATTAATGCTTTCCGCGAATCATCACTTTCTGGTACAAAATTCGTCATTTTTAACACGATGAAAAAATATGACGTTGTCTGTTCAATGACTTGTTGTAGACTAAATATGTTTCACAGATGTCATAGCAAACTAACAAAAAAAAAATAAAGGCTCGTCCAAAACAATGTTCCCTATCGAGACATTTGTATTTTGACGCTCACTTCATACCGGTACACCTAGTATATACGAAGTTTATTATCACCATTTCGCCAAGTGCAATAAAGATCTATAACATATTAAGTTGGGGAAAAAGTTTCTTCACATTTTTTTTTAAGAAAATTCAAAACATATTTTAATAAAATTTATTTATATTTAACTAAAGTATGTAGGTACAATTTTGTTTGATAACTTGTAGGTAGGGGACATGAAGCCATTGCTATAGAAATTTTGGGACTTCTGATCAAAATACCGCGACAAGTGGTTTTAGCAGTCCTCTCGTGATGTTAACCTGACACTGCCTAAAGAATTCTGAAAAGACCGAAACAGGTGGAAATCGGAAGGTGGGCCAGGTCAGGACCTATACGACGGATGCATTAACATCTCCCAGCCAAACTCTCTTAATTTTTGCCGAGTGGCTAAAGATGTGTGAGGTCTAGCATTAACATGATGAAAAACCACACCCCTTCTGTTGATTAATTCCGGCCGCTTTCTCTCAACTTCTTGCTTTAATCTCATTAGTTCTTCGCAGTAGAGTTCAGAATCGATGGTCCTGCCTGGTGGTAACACCTTATAATGAATAATGCCCTTTCAATCCCACCATACATACAGCATCATCTTATTGCGCGTTAACCCGGGTTTCGCCAGAGTATGACCGGCGCGGTCAGGCTACTGCCCCACGACCACGACCTTTTTCGCACGTTCTTGTCGTACGTGATCCACTTTTCATCACCAGTTATCAGCTTCTTCAAAAATTATTCGGTTTTATTGATTCGTAATAAAGAATCACAAACGACTACACGGTTCCTTATTAGGTTTCTCTCAGTGAACTCGTGAGGTACCCAAATATCGAGATTTTTTGTGTACCCAGTTTTTTTCAATGCGCCAAAACTATAATATTTTGTGGTCAATTCCCAGTACTTCAGCTGAGTCGTAACTATTGATATGCCGATCTCGGTCCACTTTTTCAAAATGGCATCCATTTTATCCGTAATAAGGCGACCAGAGCAACGTGTATCTTTGACATCAAAACTTCCGGATTGAAAACGCTTAAACCAAATTTGTGCTACTCTCACAGACGCTGCGTTGCATTTTCACCTTTTTTGTAATAAAATTTTAAAATGTATCGAATTTCTTCATTAGATTTACTCATATTGACAGTACGAAAAACAAATGAAAATCACACATTTTCCTAATTTGAATTTGGAATTATGTCCTTTAAAATTGGTATAGTTGAAAGTATAAAACTATACCAAAACCAGCAGCAAACACAAATAGTATAGCCAAAAAGATTTTATTGCAAGTTCATACATACTATAATGCGAAAAGACTTTTTCCCAAACCTAATATAGTACTATGTCTATATAAAAAGAATGCCAAATGTATCTGAAAGACAATTCATTAAGTAAGATCGTCAGAGAATTGCCTTATACACACTTTCTATGTCCTTAAAGCTACAGTCAGTTCAAAGATATTAAAAGAAAAAGTTACTCTTACTACTTTTAATGATTATCGATTATTTTATTTTTATATTTTTTTTAAGGAATTCATTCATGTGTTTGTCATTCAAAAAACGAATTATATTGAAAAGTGTTACATTTTTATATCATTTCAATATTAACAAGTTATTTAACTATTTCTTTAAAATTTACTTTCTGTTAGTGGTAGTAATAGCACCTACGTTGTTATAAATGAAAACGAGGAGTTTAATTACAGAACGTAAATTAACGCCTTTACAAAAAACGAGTCATTTACTTTATGTGCACAATGACGTGTTTCGTTATACAAATTCCTAATCACGGAACCATAAATTTTTTTAAATTGAGAAAATAATCGACAACAGTCGAATGTCGGACACGATTTGGCAATCTCGGTTTCGCAAGCTTATTACATGATAATGTATTAGTTAGAGCTTACTGAATAATAACAATCAATGTAAAAGACAGAGATTAATAATTAGGTAGAGCTAATTATAAATATAAAACAACTAGCTGTTTCCCGCCCGCTTTGCGTGCCTTAATGTAAAATTAGACTTGAAATAAGAAACCCTTGAGAGCAACCGGATATGACTTTTTATAGCAACCGTTACTAAATTAAAATGTTTATAATAATTAGAGATAAAATGATGAAGGATCTATAAATTTCCAAAAATTTATAACCTATAACCATCTACAAATCATTCCCGTTGAATGGCCAACCCGGCCATATCAATACGTACACCAGTTTTCACGTGATAAGCATAAAAAGGAAACACCTTTTCATTATAATATATATATAAGATACTGGTGAACCGCGCAAACAATTTTTGTTTTTGATAGTTCGCTCTCTTATAGACGTGGAATGTGCTACGAAACTGCTACGAAGTCTCGTAGACATAGCGTAGCTTTGAATGTAATCACCGCCACCGAAATTCAAAACAAGAGTTAGTTATTTACTTTGTTATACTTATTGTTCATTTTGTCATCATCATCAATTATGCCTAATCATGATCAATGATTAAGATGTGCACACAATGAAAAAGGTATTCTATTTACCGTAGCTACGCCTGGCATGCGAGTTTGCGAATGTAATACATTGGCAATGGTCACAGTGATAGCTGCTGCTCTTTACCTAGAAATATCGCTATTTTAATGTCTAAATCTTTGTGATATTAATTCAACTAACTTTATAATAATATTTCATAAATACTTAAAATTAAGTTTACAATACACACAGTGAGATTTCTCGTTACTCTTTACAGTTACATAAGTAATTATTTGTACCATTATATATAGTTGAATTTCTATATAGGTTAACATTTTTAATATTGACTTACTAATAAATAAACAGGAGCACGGTCTACGCAGCCATCGACAGGAGTTGCAATGTAATACATTAAGTTGTCAGTTTTTCTTTCTTAATACATTTATTTGGTTACTATATCACCAATATTCCCACTCGCGACATGTGACACTTGTTATTGATCTGAAAACAGCAAGGCGCTGAACTGCCCAGCGTGTTGTTTATATCCCACCTGTTGAACTAGTTTTCACAAAGCTATGATATATAGTTAAATTTTATATTATTATTACGTGATATTTTTATGCACATAAACTAGTATCTTTATTTTTCATTGAATCACTATTCACGAAACCAAATATAAAGACAGCTTTTGAGTGTTGACACTTCTACAATTGTTTATGATTTATGACCAATATTTCGTTCACAATCTTCATAAAATTTTATTATCCATTATGGTTTTATTATCCATGTAAATTCTATTCTATTATAATGCTCGAATTCACCAAATTTATATTATAATAATGATATTTTTATTTATTTTTTGTTAAATTTGGTACTTGGCAACCATTCCGTAGTTGGCGCCTGCAACGTCCCGCGGCGGCAACTACGTCCAATTGCGGATGCACTTCCATCTATCGGGAAACTCAAAAACGAACTTCAAGTAAAGTAGTACCTCTCCCTGTCGCTAGATCTCTCCCCGTCACAATTGCACTAAATATTATATTTTTAAATAAATCATAAATAATAAAAAGACATTCGAAAACATTAAAGGAATTTATCTTTTAAATATCAATAAATAATTGTATGTCAGGTGTTTGTGCTCCTCTCACTATGAATATTCATTAATAAAGGATAGTTCTTAATGTTGGCGTACATAACTTATTTCGTAACTTAAATCACTTTCTTATTTTATAGCTATAACTTTTTCTATAATTTAATCTTTTAAAAAATATTGTTTAGTTAGATATGTACGAATTTCTAGTATTCATTACGAATGGTTAAATTTTTATTAAAGTCTTATTAAATTAAGGTCTTTAAGACTTCGAGTATGTTTGATTTAGTATTATTTTTTCATACAAACTCTTTTTTTAACATTCACTAACTCTCTTGTGGCTGTTTATTTTTGCAAATGACCTTAACCAAAAGAACATAACCGGAATTGATTGAACTTTACATATCCTTAAGATAACAAATTAAAAAAGTATTGCTTTAAAAAAAACAGTGATAGTTACCGTGGTAGCTGACAGTGAAAAAAGAAGTGATATTATTGAAAAAGTGCGCGTAAAGAACTATAAATAAAATCGTTAACACAGAATGGGTGCTGTGAATATGTGCGTAGTATTATCAAAGGATTACTAAAGAAGCTCAACATGCTGAGCCGTTGGAAAAGTAAAGATAAATCGGAGAAGAGCGGGAAGTCATCGAGCTCCGCGGGGAAAAAAAAAAGAAAAGGTCGCGATAATGGTGAGTGTTTTTAATAGAACGGTTACGTTATATGTATATACTAGTTAATCAGACAACTTGGTGTTAAAACATTATATTTAATTGTATAAAGAATACAAAGTGAATCACAGAAATAGAGAGTAAAGTGGTGAATGCACCAATATTTATATTACAAAGTTTTTGTTAAATCTATTTGTTTGTCTGATTGATTGAGTAATATTATTAAGATCCCGCAATTTCTTGGATTTAGATTTCTGCTAAGAAACGTCTATAAATAAATTCCTTGGTGGCAGGAGCGAGTCTCGGAAGCGTAAGCGTTCTAACATACGTCATTTTTATTTATTAGACAAAGCGGAAAGACAAGCGGGGCGATCAACTGTTGTTAAAGGATATGCCTGCTACTTAGGATTATATACACAGCACCGATTCGAGTCATACCATTCATTAATTCATTAGGTGCCCTCTTCAAACTAAAGTTTGCCGATTAGATTGGGAAAACCAATTCGATCCTCAGCTATTCTTTTTAACTGATGGTATTTAAACCCGGTCCATTCCTTAATGTCATAAAATGCACTCCAGGATCAACCTTGGGAACTCATAAAGGGATCCTCTTTGAAGGTGTCCGAAAAATGCAACCTTTCTTTGCATGACGGTTGTCATCAGCCTGCGTTTACATTTAGCTTTCTTAAGGACTTTAGCATTGAAGACTAACAGCATCCACGTAATCTTAAGCATTCGACGAAGTCCCCTCATTTCAAATGCTTGTATTCGACGACAACATTCCTTTTTTATAGTCGACGTCTCACAACTGTATAATAAAACGGACAAAATATAACATTTTAGGACACGGTATCGTGTGGGAAATGGTATCTTGGGGTCACATAATACTTTAGACATTCTATTAAAAACATTTTTAACTTGTCCAATTCTACATTTTATTTCTTCGTTATGATCTAAATCCGATGTGAAATAACGGCCTAAGTATTTAAATGACGTTGCTGCTTTAATTTTTGTTTTACTAAGGTATATTTCAGGAGTAGGTATCGCAGTTTTGGATCATCATCATCCATTACCATTGTTCTCGTCTTTCTGACATTGATGTTCAAACCCATTACATCACCACTAAATCCTCCAGTAGTCTCTGCAGCCCGCTTTCAGAACCCGACATAAGCACGGCGTCATTAACGTATCCGATATTATTGATCCGTGTTCCATTAGCGTTAAATCCCTCTGAACGACTTAATAGGAGATGCGTTAGAATAGCCTCTGATTATAGATTAGAGAGTAAGGGGGACAGTATGCATCCTTGTCGGACACCTCTCTGATTTGGTTTCTACTCTGATAGTTTGCCTTCAACTTTTACAGCAGCTTCCTGAGACCAATAGAGAGTCCCGATTATTCTACGGTCCTTCTCATCCAACCCTTTATCTCTCAGTATCTCCATCATTTTATAATGTTGAACACGTCGTAATTCTTCTTTCTATCTGCGGGCCTACTGGAAGAGATATCCACATGAAATAAGTAGTGCGCTTGTACTCTGTATCGTTATTGTCGTTTCTTCTAACAGCTGTGTGTACAAAATTTATTAAATAAATAAACACGATCAAACGCTTTCTCATAATCTATGAAGCATAAATAGACGCACTGTTGTTGTTCAATTGCTCGCTCTGCTAGGGACTGCTATTCCCGGTCTAGACCCAAACTGTAGAGCACATAAGTCTTCTGAGCACTTGAGCCTAGTTACCCCTATATAATTACATTAGTTGCAGAGCCATTCCATTTGGAACAGTTTTCCTACTGCTTCTCTTTGACTGTAGAAATAGATGCTGCGGTACTTGCTTCGACGTTCCCAGTAATAGGGACCTACTACCAGTTAGTCTTAAAAAATATTTATAAGAAAAAACAATACAGCTATCGTCAACTTGATAACCGGTGATACGAGCGGCTTATAAAGTTGTATTGCTATTTAACGAGGTATTAGTTTCATATTTACCTATATTTACACAAATATCTGTTCTAAATAAATATTAAGAATACATGTTCTGTATTGTATAATAAGTACGAAGCGAATTTTGATGTTTCGTCCAGTTTTAGTAAAAAAAGTTAATTTTTACTATATTTACTACATACGTTGTATAACACAAAAATTATAGATAAATTCGTATGACGTTAAATACATTCTAGGTTATTGTTTTCCTAGACTACAAACAAGGGAATTGTGTTATAGCTATAATATAATAGCTGTCATACAATTTGTCGTCTGCAGTCCACAAAAATAATAAGAAACAGAGAAATATTATTAAAACAGTTTTTGAGTGTTACATTAGTAATTATAAGTTTTACAACTATGAATGTTGGTGTATAACATGACAATGCTTTGTTTCAGAAGAAGATTGGCATGGCGATGGCAGCCGCATGGATGGTATGTTTATTAATTTTTATTTTATAGTACTTATATATATATAAATTATTCAAAGACTAAGGCGCTGACGTGTTTCTCTTCAGTTTTTCCAAGCGTAGTCGCTTTAAGACGACAGAATAATTAGCAGTGTTTTTAAGAAAGTATCTTAAATTTAAAACAAAATTAGCAATCAACTCCATTTATGTATATATTCATAGTAATTAATGTTAAAAAGAAGGAACAAGTGATTTATATAATCCATCAATTGGCTATCAGTGAACTAAGGCTTTCCGTGTTAGTTTAGTTAAATCTAATTCTGATTTTCAGGACTTATTCGACGTTTTACAGATTTCATAAGTTGCTTAATACAATATAAATGTACTTTTTTATATTTTATACTAATCAAGTTACACGTAACTTGCTCTTGATTTTAAAACGTATATGATAACTTTAAATTTACGAAAAACAAACATTACCTACGTGGCAACAATGCTGTTTAAAATACATGAACCAATGTACGCATTAAAGGGAAATGTCCATTTTCATTCAGAATTGAGAAATTTAATAATGGCTGGATTCAGTTACGGCGAACTGTCAAACTTTCTGCCGCAAACTAAAGTGGGCAAATCATACAATGTTCCGATTTGAAGGGTGCTGTAACTAGCGAATATAGCGGCGTAACGAGCTTTAATTAATATATCATGGCGACGAGCATAATGGATGCAATGTGCAGCTTTATGACTATGTTTTTTTTAATTTTATTCGTTCTTTCAATCTTCTTTTCAATCTCTTTTTAATCTTTCGTGCTCGTCACCTTGAAACATAAAGACTTAAGTCTAGTTACCCCAGTAATTTCACTGGCTACATAGCGCCCTTTAAACCGAAACATAGTAATAATTTCACACTGTTGTACGGCAAAAATAGGCGCTACGGTTACCACGTTACGGCTACGGAATACCACCGTAGCGCCTATTTCAGCCGGAGACCGTCTAGATAAATATTATATATCTAGACTGTCTCACTTTTCATTATTCATATATAACATGTGTACGCACATAATTAGCTGTTACATTAATGAATAATATACCTATACAATGTCTATGCACTGGTATGTGTCGATTCGTAAATAGGGAGGTTGTAGCACAAGCAAAGCAATTAAAAGTTTTTACCAGGCAGTTAAATGAAAAATCACTGAAACCGTATTGAATTTAACTTCCGCTAGGCGTTAGAACTGAGTGGTAGTTACGTTTTGTGCAACAAACTAATGTTACACGTAGAAAGTTAAAAGTTTTGGGACTATAGGTAATCCTGCAATGTTTCTAATTCTCAATGTATTTCTCCTTCCGGTTAAAAGTTATAATACTTTCATTTCATTTATCATATAAATAACAGAGTAATTTGTAATATAATAAGTACATTGATATTATTTTAGAATGTCTATACGTTGCGTTTGCTTTTGAATCAATTTGAAAATTGCGTTATTGCGCATAACAGTGAAGCATAAAACCGTCCATCAGAACAGGCGAGGGTAGCTTTGATACTCCATTTTGTACCTTTTAATTGATTGGTACATCGTGTATACGGATACACAATTCGACAGAGTGCCAGGCTTAACGAATTTTTCGTTCGGAAAAAATCTGATTACAAAGGAATAATGTAACCAATATTCCTATCGATCCTTGAATCTCATTAACAATTTTTATATTATTGTTGTAATTAGTAAGAAAGTGTTAGTAAATCGTTGTAACATTACATTCTTATAAGGATGCAATGATGAAACCAAATCTTTGAGAATCATTCCAACTTTTAGTCAGACACTAACGAACTCAAGAAAAGTTAAATCATAATGAAATATTAAAAAAAAAAGCAGACAATAATATAATAAATGGCTGTATTAATTAACAAGGCACAAATAAATATAACTTCCGTTCAATAAAACGGAAACACAAAGACATGTAGTTTTTGAATTAAAGACTAAACTATACGAGGTGATAAATGTAAATAGTGTTATTATTCATAATAACACTATTTACTACTAAATAATATTAATATTAATGAAACTAAAGTATTTTATATGAATTTAAAAACTGTTATTTCATACTATGTATTTCATGTATTAAATTTCTTTTTTTTTTCTATCAATTATATTGCAATTATATTTAATTTTCTAATAAATGCTATTGAATCTATTTCGTTTTTGCGGTCTTTTAGTGTTATAACTAAGACACTTCCGTCTATACGTCTTTGCTTCGTCTTCAGTTCCTGATTTTTCAATCAGAAGAAAGTACGAGTACTCTCTCTGATTGAACTCTCTAATACTCTTAAATAAAACTTTAAAAGACTAAGGTCTTTTTCTAGCAATCTGAGGATTAGTTGAGAAGTATTATAAAAAATCAGAATGTGTCCTACATTGTATTTCCAAGTATTAATGCTTTAAATTCCAAAAATTAATGCTGTATATAGATATTTGCAGTCAAAAAGCTTAATGTATAATATGAATTAATATTTACTGGAACTCACGTGTTCTGTTCATGATTTTACAATTTCGTGGAACAAGGTACGTGCAGCGAAATTTCAAACATGATTCCTAGAAACAGGTGAATTTCATATGAACAGAATACATAAGTCAGAAAGCTACCTTCCATGAGATAAACATTAACAGAAATAACTAATATGATTTTTTGCGTTTGTTCTTTCTGTGTTATATCTTTTACAGCAGTTTATAAGTTTAAATTAATTAAGTCATCAGAAAAATTTAGCACCGAAATAATATATATTGGCTGTTCCCCTCGCAAGAGACAAAGTTAAATTTGGAGAACTGACCGCCAACCTTCGCTAGTCGGAGACGCACCTTAAGAAGAAGAAGCTGTTCCCCGCCCGCTTCGCTGGCCGTAACCCTCCTGCAACTCCCTTCGAGTAAGGGATTTTGTAAACATCTGTAAGTAATTGACTTACACTCGCCAAAATATCCTTACCAAATTTCAAGTGTCTTATAGTTGCAGAAATATAGTGAGGAGTCTCCACACAGTTCGAAATCCGTTATGCATATATGGATTAATATGTGTATAGTCCACTCTCCCCTAGCAACTGACAATGGCGCACATCTCCCTACACCCCCACCTAGTTAATGGCTAACGATTATCGATACACTGAAGTAATATGCAAATTAAATATATTTCCTATGATCATTTGAATTCCAATAACTAATTGTAAAACGAGCTGTGATAAAGGACGAATATAATTTGTTTATTAAATTATTTGTAATGGCGGCAAACATCGATACTGGTTATGGTATAGTTATTAATTATAGCATGATGTAGGTGTTACCCGTGGTAGTTCTTCGATACTACCGTATAGTTAAATCCTGGGCCACGATCTTTTTCTACCGACAACCGAGAGTGTACACCTTATTTTCTAGTATTAGGGGGACCGGAAAGTAATGTCGTTTTCTTACGCTAAATACAAACACATACATTTTTAACGAGTCTTTATTTTTAATCAATGATGTATTCCCCATCATTGTCAATAACCTTTTGCCATCTAGTGAGTAAATTTTCAATCCCTGATCGATAAAAATTAATTGGTTTTTCGGCAAAATATCTAGAGATGGCATTTTGGATATCATCCAAATTTGCAAATGTTTTGCCACTTAAAAAGTGTTGCAGCGCTCGGAATAAGTGGAAATCCGATGGTGCAACATCGGGCGAATATGGTGGATGAGGCAGCACCTCCCACCCCAATTCATTAATTTTTTCTAGAGTTCGCCTTGCGCAGTGCGGTCTTGCATTGTCATGTTGGAGAATGACGCCTTTTCGGTTGACAATCGCTGGCCACTTTTCAATTAAAGATTGATTGACTCGCTGCAATTGTTCGCTGTAGAGGTCTGCAGTAACAGTTTCTCCAGGTTTCAGTAATTCAAAATGAACAATGCCGCGAATACTCCACCAAACACACAAAAGCGCTTTTTTGGGGTGTAAACCTGGCTTAGCAGTACTCCGAGGGATTTCATTTGGAGAGAGCCACTGCCTTTTGCGTTTTGGGTTATCATACAGGACCCATTTCTCATCTCCTGTGATCAAGCGATCAAAAAACGCTTCTGTGTTGTGTCGTTGAAGCAATAAGTTGCATGTGATTGATCGGTTAGCCTTATTCTGTTCGGACAGATTATGCGGGACCCAAACACCTGCTCTGCTTACTTTTCCAATCTGCTTCAAATGTTCTTGGATGGTCGACCAAGGTTTGTTGAGACTGTTTGACAATTCCTCGATCGTCTGACACGGATTTGCTTCCACTTCCGCCCTTAACACGTCGTTGTCTAACGCTGATGGTCTTCCTGATCGATACGAGTCGGAAAGATCAAAATTACCCGATTTGAACTTGGAAAACCACCTTTGGCATTTACGAATGTCCAGTGCATTTGGATAAACATCGCAAATGTTTTTGGTAGCAACTGTTGCGTTATTTCCCTTGCGAAACTCAAAGAGCATGCAATGCCGGATGTGTACCTCTTCTGGTATTTGGCTGGCCATTTTACCCAAAATTACAAAAAAAAATTGTAATTCAATTGTCTATAAGTAAAGAAATCACTATAACCTCACAATGTCTTTGATACGCCTCTGAACAAAACAATGAGCTGACAAATGACAATCAAGTATTGGCATGCGCAGAAACGACATTACTTTCCGGTCCCCCTATTAATTTGAGAAGCGCTGCAGCTGGTAAACGTACCAGGACGAAGGGGCTTTATGGTAATTAAAATTACAACGTTTTTGAAATCCAGAAGAGAAGTAAGAAGTTATTGCTTCATCATCAAATCAAACATCTTATGTATCTTATCACATACTTCGATATGAATATTCTACTTATTTTTTAGTTTAGTTTTACATACGAATGTATTATCATTTAATTTATCACGTTTTATAGTATTTTCTCCCGGTTGGTCGCTTTGTAAAAATCTTCAATTTTCTTAAAATGCGTACGTTTTTACTAATAGAAGAACTCAAAATCTATTAAGTTTTCTATATTTATGGAATCTGTCTACGTAAGGTTATAGATAAGTTGTTTTTTTTTTAATATAAACAATAAAACAAAAAATAAGTGTTTTATTTATAAAATCTCTCTCCTTCGCGTAAACCTGTAAAAAAAGTTTAATATTTCTATTAAATTATATATGGCAGTCAGCAGGCACAGCAGCAGGCACAGCAGGCACAATTATATGTGGCAGATTTATGTTTTCAAATTTAAATAAAAAATAATATGTTTGACATATAATTTTACTAAAAGTATTAAAAGATAGAGTACAAATGCGGATTTCATTTTTTAAAGATAATGTCATCCAAATGTCTTCCATCCTGTTGCACACCCTGTTCGAAACGGAGCCTCGTATTCCGTGCCACAGGCTGCAGTAAACTTGGTTCAATTGCGCTGATTTCTCGCCGAATATTTTCTTTTAAGTCCACAACAGTTCGCAGATTGTTGGCGTAAACTCTCTCTTTGAGGTAGCCCCACAAAAAAAAATCCATTGGAGTTAGGTCGGGTGACCTCGGTGGCCACGGGATGTCTCCAAAGCAACTAATCAGTTTTTGAGGGAGATTTTCTCGCAACAAATCCATCGAAGCTCTGGCCGTGTGTGCGGTCGCACCATTCTGTTGAAACCACGTGTGTGATGAGAATGATGAATGAGCTCGCAGGTTCGGCAAAAAGAAATTCGAAATCATGAGCCAATAATTCTCACCATTGACATTCGTCGCTTGGCCCCGTGCATTTTCAAAAAAAAATGGTCCGATTATCCCATTCGTGGATAAAGCGCACCAAACAGTTACCCTTGGGCAATGTAATGGTTTTTGGTGCTTCAGTCGAGGATTGCGAGTTCTTAGAGCCCAGTAACGCCAATTTTGCTTGTTTACGTATTCGTTTAAATGAAAATGAGCCTCGTCGCTCCAAAAAATGGAATTCACAGTGCGAAAACGCTCCAACATGGTTTCACAAAAAAATTTGCGTGACGCAAAGTATTTTTTTTTTTAATTCTTGAATTATTTGAATTTTAAAAGGATGAAACTTCATATCTTATTTCAAAATTTCATGTACAATTGCTCTTGGAAGTCCCAGTGAAGCTGCCCTTTTCCGTATCGAAAGTCGTGCATTTTCACGTAAACTGCGTTCAACCAGTTCAATGTTTTCGGGGGTCCTTGACGATCGACTAGGTCCTGGCCGTGGTGTGTTCATAGCCGAAGCAGTTGCGCGGAACCTCTCCACCCACGAACGAATTAAATTCACACTCGGCCCATCGCCTATCCGTCGAATATTGAAATGTGAACAAAACTGTCGGCGAGCGAGTACGTAAGAATCGTTACTCTTGAAAAATGCTTCAATAGCGAACGCGCGATGCTCACCCGACCACTGCGACATCGTGACTAAGAAATCCGCACACGGTCGGTGATTCTAATGACTGACCACTGACCACCTTCCCCCCGCACTGTTTATAACTTATTGAGATATTCGTTTTTTAAAATATAAATCTGCCGCCAGACACCCTTTATATCATTATGCCTTTTTCCCAATAGGGGTAGGCAGAGGTGAATAAATACCCACTCTTCGCTATATGTGGTAGGATTAGGTCCCCTGTAACAGGGGGAGAGCCTAAATTCAACAATACTTTTAATATCTCTGTAGCGCACCGAACTTTAATGGAATGGATATGAATTTTTTGAAGTGAACTGTTGGCAGGGAGTATTTCTCTATTTTTTATCGGAAACGTAACTGAATTCTGAATTTTCCACTGAAACATGTTGCTCTTTTTTATGCGGGAGTTTCATCAGACAAAGTATTGTAAATTACATGTAATGTTTATAACATTTTTAAGTAATAGTATTGATAAGTATAATTTAGACTACGCTAGAAAGCAATGTATGAAAACCAAATTAATATATTCATTTCGTTTTATTTGAAAATGTATACTTCTGTTTCTATCTATTACATTTGTAAAATATTAGGTAAAATATTTTAAGCTGTGTTAGCTTTTTTTTTTGATAGACAATAAAATAAAAAATTAGATCAAAATTCCGTTACTAACAAAGCGGATATGAGAATTAATACACCTAATTAAATGTTGTTGAAAAGCCTCATTCTTTCAATAAGAAAATAATTATAATTATCGTTATTGTTGTCAAAACGTTTACCCAAAGTATTTAAAAACTTGTGTTTTATCCAGGATGTACACAAATTTAGTTTCTTATAAATAATTCTCAGAAATTATACATGCTAGATATTTATTTATGCCTGTTTGAAAAATATGATTTGTTCGCCGAATGAAAGTTTCCGGTTAAAGTTGTGCAGTTTTGACAGTTCGACATGTGTACCACGTGCACGTGCTCTCCGACATTTCTGGATCCGACTGGTTAATTGTCGAAAACAATTTTTTTCAGAATGGAAACGATTCACTCAATTTTTTGTTCTCTTGAAATTCACGATACCTGATCCCTGTACTGTCTGATTCTGTCTGCTGTTCTGGTTTGAGCAAAATATAACGATTTTTTAAAAACTTTGATAACATGTTTTTATTTATCTAGTTTTATAAAATCGTTACATTTTAAAGATATAACGACTATCAATAAGTACGAATATAACATTTACATTAAACCGTTACATTACATTCACCGTTGACCATCTTATGACTGAAGTTCCAACTATAAAGACCATTATCACGCCAACGAACGGTTCACTCGATATGTATGTTCTTGCTTTAGAAATAAGATAATCAAACAAGAGTACTATAGTATTTCTGTTTAATATCAAAGTGATACGTAAAGGTTACCAGTAATACTTTATACGTTCACGATACATTATTAATCAGGCTACTTTGCTCATTGTTTTCACAGGGTAGTTTTTGAATTTAATCACATTTCATGAAGACCATAAGAAGATCATATTTGTGAAAAAGGGGTTATAATAATATAGGAAGAACAGGAGAAATATACAAAAATGTTTTATACAATAAAAGTTTAAGATATTATAAACGATTCAATAGTAGATTTTTCTAAAAATATATAGGCTTGAATATATTACGAAACGTTGATTTTTGTAGTTAGGACTGCAGGTTAATTTTTTTACTGTCAGCAGAGTTATCGAGTGACCGTTTACGAGCTAAGAAAGACAATCAAAATAAATTTCTTTATTGATTATCGGCTGATAATGATGATGATGATTTCTTTTAGAGCTTCAATAACAATCTTCCAATCCAACCTCGAAGCTAGCACTCGACTAATGAACCGTAAAATTTTCATAATTTACACCAATCACATGTGAATTTAATACTAATTTATTGGAATATATACGCAGACTAATTTAATTTGTTGAAAAAAAAAAACATGAATTTTAATTGATAAGTGCTAATTGCAAGTTTCCGTATTGAGGTATAACATATAATTAAATATAACCATAAACCACAGATGCATTGTCCTCCGACAGAATTTATTCACGTAGGCCTCCGCAGAGATTCATATACTATCTGGTAGAGATTCATATAGGAGGATTTAGGTCATTTTCCACCACGCTTGTCCAATGCGGGTTAGTGGGAGCCAGAGCGTCGTTTATCGATTAACAGGGTGCACCACAAGCAGGTGAGGTTGGCTTAGGTCCCGTGTGTTGTTGTGCGATAACCCTTACACCTCATTGTTAACGTACATTGTTAGAATGTGCCTTTGTAATTGTTGATTGCATCGTCGTAAGCACAAAGAGACATGATCGTGTTGTTTATAATGCGTGCTCGAAATAATATATACATATGATTTTCATCAAAATATATCATTTAACACATTTATTTAACTTTATACACCTCGTGTAAAGGCGGACTTAATGCCATTGGCATTACCTTCCAGTCTCACATTGTGTTGATAAGATCTTCCTTCTTAAAAATCATAATGAACTTCCTCTGAATGACGTCCACAATACCTGCACGATGGAACAGTTATTGTAAAGACTTCCCCCAAGTTGCGGCAATCGCAATGTCATTGGGATATCTAATTTTGGAATAGTTTGCCGGTTAATAATTACTATCAATAATAGTTGGAAAGAATTTAAATAATATATATAATGATTGAATAACAGAAGCGATAAGATAAATGCTTGTCGAATTCCTCGTTATATTAATGTAAGCCGTCATTCTCTTCCTCACTCCTCCTAAGCCCCTCTAAAGATTTCTGATTCAGATTTCATGGCTTCAAACCCGTTTCAGATAAATTACATCGATATGAAAAAAAAACGTAATTGTTATTTAAACAGTAAAAAAACGTGTAAAATATTACTATTACTAAAAATAGTAATTAATAACAGTACAAGACTGGAAAATTGCAATTCATAACCCATTTGATGTCTCCTTTGAAAGAAACCATTTTAACGGAACTCTTACAACGTTGGATTAATTTTCCTATGAAAAAGAATATTATATAAACTAACTAGTTTTACAAAGTACTCCATGAATAATAATTTTCAGTAAAAAATAGTCAACTATTAGTTATGTTTCGAACTAACTTAAAAGATTTAACCTTTATAATTAGAATCTAAGTTTAGCAACAATTTATATACAATATGAATATAAATAGCTTTACTACTTGAATTTACTAGCACTAGAACTTATTGTATAAGTATATGATAACGTTATGGCAATATCGTGAATTCAGTATCATATTGATATATCCCTATAAATATATTTTTCCCTATTTAAATTTTCCTTAGCTAAAGAAGTATGAATTCTGTAATCATTGCATTACATGGTTACAGATTTCGCTACTTCCTTCCATTTGTGCGATTCGTGAGCATGCACTAATGGAAGTTCGCGTCGTTGATTTTTCGAACACGTCCCGTACGTACAAATCCTACCGGCTTGTGTAATAATCCCCTTTTCTAACAGATGAAAGAATATTTCATTTGTGAAGTATCCGAAGAAAACACTTATATCGATAACTTTACTATATCATATAAATAATTTTAATGCGAGTATCAATTTAACAACAGCAGTCCAGATTCGAAGAATTTATAATACGAAGAATGTAATTTGTATTTGAGAAAACGTTTCCTCAGTTCTTTATTACTATAAGACCACATAGATTAAACAAGAAACAATTATTTCGATTATAATAAAGTTTTATTTACTCAACGGAGCAACAAAACGAGTGGAACTTTTACCTAATGATTAATTAGACGCCTGCCTATAACCAACTAGCACTAGTTACGATAATATACATAGCACTACATTACGCTCGTTGTCTTCAATCAGAAGATGTTAAGTCTCGTTACCTCAGCAATTTCACTAGCTACAACTACTTTCAAACTAGAACACAGTAATGTTTGCACACTACTAGTTGGCGGCCGCAATAGGCGTTGAGTGATATCTACCTTTTTTTTTTCTCGGGGGCGGAAATCTTCTTAAAAGATACCTTGCTTCCGGGGGGAAGACAAGGTTATGTAAGTCTTCTACTCACTAAAACCCCCTCGGTGGTCTCCTTCAGTGCATTAGGAGAGGCTCCGGGATCTCCTACGGAACGCACCGGTGCCCCTCTGCACTCTGGCTAAAACATTCCACGGAAGGGCCAAGCCCTCCTTAACACCCACGCTGTGCCACGGCAAATATAATACAAGACCACAATGATTTTACCGTCCTCCTAAGGGCCGCTTATTAAGCTTTGTGGGCCCCCACCCTCCAAGCCCACGAAACCAAGAACCCTTATAGTCGCCTTGTACGACAGGCGGGGAATACCTTAGTCCTATTCTTAATGACCCGGGACTACGGGGCTGGAGTGATCCCTACCTAGACTGCTACTGCCACAAGTAACAAAAAAAAATATTTATTTACAATAAGAAAGTGTTAAATTTTACTATACCATTAACTAATTAAATTAATAAATAATAATGTTTAAATATAAACACAACTTATAATGAAATATTGCACTGCTCGGAGCCAGATAACGTAAACTACTAATAACGTAAACTAATTATAAATATAATATATACTTGCCTACAGTCTATACAATATACAATATTTCATTAAAAACTTCAATGTATTTTCCTCTTATCTTAACGATAAATTATTTTCCTTACTAGTCCTGATACTGAGTCTGTTACTGATACTGAGTCGTTGTAAATTCCTCGGCAAAAATCTCGACAGCTTTGTTAACATTCGCAAAAAAATACTAGAGATATTCAGCTAAGCATAGATTCTTGTAAATTTTCAGCGTTGAATTATTAACTGTGCAATCTTAAGGCAAAACTTCCAAAAATCGATAACGCATGACGATATAATGAATGTATTGTTTTCCCAATTATGTTATGAGCTGTGCTGTAAGACGAAGCTAGTACTTGTACATATCGTTATAAACATTTTTTTAGAGCAAAAAGCGTTATTAATTTTAATCTCTCTGAGCAACGACTTATAAATCGGATTGTTCTGTCATAACGGTTCGCATGTTATTAATATGCTGAGTGGTCTACGCCACACCTCCCCCAGTTCATCCTTACAAAGTATACCTTTGTACAATACCTATACTATCTCCTTCAGCATTACAGATTATCGAAGATCTATTTGATATTCGAAGTAACAAAATGTTACTTTATAATATGAAATATTTACCCGCTCATAATATTTTATTTGCGAATTACATTTATATTTTATTCTGCTCAATTATCGTATTCACGGATGTGAAAAAGGTTACCTGTTATACTCTATTAACACGCGCGACTTTCCGCTGATATAAAACGAAAAGTTACGTATAATAAGACTATGTTTCACTAAATCATTATTTTATTTTTATTGAGTCTTTCTAAACTTTCTAAGCAGGTACCAACGTACCCGTTTCATATGAGTTGCAGCCAATGAATTAATTGAGTAGAATTTAATGTCTTAATTCTCAAGGCATCGGACACTGTGTGGTGTAGTGTACATCATGCTAATTAGCGATTTGTTATGGGCGAAAAATCATTTGCCGTCGGCAAACGTCCCGCTACGCTAGCGGCGGAGCGCCGCGGGCCGTCGATGTAGACGATGAAAAATATCGCTCGACTTGTCGTTGCTTTGTGTGCTTACCGCTTTTATAGCTAAGAAAAATAATCAGCACCGTGTGAAGGTACACCAGACTTGCTTTTAGCTGTAACGTATACAAATGACACCAAAAAATAGCATCGCCCTTATCTGTGATTGATTTTTAACCTATACGTATATAATTTATTAATTTTCTCTTGTTTCATTCTTAAGTACGACGCGAAATAATATAATAAAAATAATATAGAGCTGATCAGGATGATATACATAGCGCCAGATGTATGTATATACATACGTAGGTGTAAGGTATAGATTGTTGTATAGACCAACGAACGTTCAGAGCTTACCATTTAATTTTTTTTTAATATTTAAATGTACTCTTAATCTCTATACATATAACTTAAGAGATATTCAGCTAAGCATCTTTTTAAGTGTTTAACGAATATAACATTTTGTAATTTTACGAGAGATTGAAAAGCTTTCATTCGTGTACAGTGAGTATACCACCTGTTGCGGCGGCGGAGTAACCTAAGAGTACTTACTGAAAGAACCTTGTGGAAATTTTCTATTTGTAATTTGAATAATTAGAAGTATTTAATTTGCTTTAATATTATTGCTCATGCCCTAAGGTTACGATTTGTATGATAAATTATATTTATTACGTTTGAATAACATATTATTAATGATAAACAAAGAGAAATAGAGTTTATAAAACATAATCTTGTTTGAAAGGGTAGCCTTCCAAAATATTTTAAAATTGGGTTTCGTAGAAATTAATTGCGCCGCCTCTACACACCTGTGGACGTTAGTAGTCTATTTACACGGCACACAGAGGCACACGGAGACACACAGAGGCACGTTTAACAGATTGTTAATAAATCCTTATCTATGTAGTAGTGCACACTACATGCATTCGATACTGCCCATTCTCCCGCCAACTCCCGCCAACGGCCGCCAACGGCCGCCAATGGGAGCTGGGGGTGTTCTGCGCATGCCTGCCCTGGTAGGCGACGTAACATTGAACTTGACATAGAAAACACGCAAAACATCACAAAAACACGTTCTTAAGACATTTTTATAATGTAAAAAGCTTGTAAGTACGTGTAAAAAGGAATAAATAATAAAATTACACTATTTCCCACTAAAAACCTTATTTTTTTTTTTGGTAAAATCAGAATAAAAACTATTTCAAGTATACACATCAATCACTATCTTGCTCGCTCTATCAAATAGAAATCTTATATATAGCTATATATATGTTGCCATGACACCGGTCTTCTAGTCAGGACTACACCACTTCCCACAGTCCAGCCGGCTTTCGCCTCATTCATGTTCTGCGCTTGGAGCGAGCTGGTCATCTAATAGCGAAAAAATAGTGACGCGAAGTAGACCTGTAAAAATGTGTCAGGTTTTCATTGTATGTTACAATGAGATATCGCGGTTGTGCGAGGTTGGTTTTTTTTATTTTTTATCGATTTTTTTTTATTAATTTAAATAAATTTTCGAGTTTTTTATTAACTTCTCAAATTGTGTAGAGGAGGCAGTGGAGGGCTAGGATCGCGGCGAGTTTCCGGAACTATGTCTGCTGCGGGAAGTGCAAGTCAGGCGCTGTGGAGCCGGAACGTAGAGTGATCCCACCAGTGGTCCACATAACATCGTTCAACTCGGAGATGGAGTTGAAGACCTACAATAGGTCTGATTCGGAGAGCAACTCCAACAACAGCGTCAATATGATCCAGGAGAGGAGTCCGTACAAGGAAATAAAAATCAAGGGTAGAAGAACCCCCCCGTTCTTCGTACCAGCCAGTAATTTTCCAAAAATATTATTGTGTTGTGAAATTTAGCAGTAAAATTTAAATATTCAAAAGTGATTGAAATTATAAAAAATTGTTTGTGATTTGAAGTGATTTATTTTAACGACGAATTAATTATTGCTTTGGTGAAAAGTTCGATAGTTTGTTCGGATAGAATCAAAATAATATTTGCATCCTATTGCTCAGTGATAAAAAGTTATGCGGTGGATATTAAACAAAAAAATAACCATCCGCTTAAATAAGTTTCTCAAGAAATTAAACGCCTGTTTATTATATTTTTAATTAGTGAAATATTTTTTTTAACACAAAGTTGAAACACTCAATGAAAAATATATACTTATTTCAGGCAGTGTTTCCGTTAAATCTGTGTTAATTTTGCTTGGCGTGGAAATTAGTTTAAATACGTATTAAATTAGTTTAAATTCATGCATACATAAATAAAAAGACCGGTCAAAAGTGATGATAATTTTTTTAGTGGCGGTCATGGCAAATTTCCGTAGGTTTAGGACTAAACGGTGAAGTTTTCACGGATTTTACATAGTTTTTCTTTTTCCAGCTCACGTGGTGGTGCAGGAAACGAAGAAGTAATCCCGTCGTAGCGAGCGGGATAACGCAGTACTTCTTCGTGTAGCTTCTGTTCTTCATTAGAGTAGTGAATTAGATGTTCTGGTTATTTTGATTAAATTTTGTGTTGCGCTTGAAAAGTGTTTTAATTTATCTGAAATAAATATATAACAATTTTATCCAATAATTCACATATATTAAAATTAAATTTACCTAAAGTTTTCGCATTACACAATAATTTCATATACATAAAATAATAATTACATGATAAATATTTTAATAGGTATTATTATTCAAATAAATTCAAGAGAATAACTTATCTTAAAAATAGAACAATACTTAAATGAAAAAATAAAATAAAAAAATATTACATAATTGAGAAATAGGTCTAATGATCATTTATACGAAATTCTTTGACAATGCTGCAATCGCAGCGTATAATTATTACTGGAAAATATTTAAAAAAGTACATGTATGTACATTTTTTATTCGCTGAAACGATACGACCTTCACCTGGTGGTAATAGATACCTCTGCCCTCCACAACCTTTTTTTTTAACGGGGCGAAATCCTCTAAGAAGATTTCCTGCTGTTGCGGTAGAACACAAGGTTTTGTAGGATTTTCACCAACTAAAACGACTTCGGTGGTCATCCTCGGTGCGTTGCGGCAGGACCGCGACCTTCTACAAAACGCTCCGGTGTCGCCTGGAACTACGCCTAAATCATGACCCAGGGAGAGCTGCAGCCCTCTTCGGCGGCCTCGCTTCGACCAGCAATGAACCACCCCGTACTTATAGTTCCTCGCGAGCTCGCTTAGTGGACAATGAGGACCTACACCTTTAAAGCCCACTAATCTGAATATTCTTTTAGTCGTCTTCTACGACGGGCAAGGTTATTCTTTATAACCTGAGACTATAAGGCCAGATACTCTAAAACCTGGCGCTAGTTAGGTTTATATACACTGCACGACATTGTGCTCGTTGTCATAAACATAATATGTACTTTATTTAGACATACTTAAAGGTAGATCAAGATCAAAATTTTTAAATAAAACATCTATTCATTTATAAATTAGACAGTGTAACTTAAATATACTGTACTATGAATAAATGAACTTTGTGTTTGTCTCATTCAAAGATCAAGCATCTTTAGTGTCTTATTCCTGTTTTATAATCTCTTTATTATTAATTTATCAATCAATTTATTAAAATACCTTAAAGTTGCTTTTTCGTATTGTTCGTACGAGAATGTAGGTCAGGTTATGTTGCATTTACATCGAACTAGCTGTTCCCCGCTTAAGGGCGGTTTAAGGGCCCTAATATAAAATTATTTCTAAAGCAACCGCATAAATAATACGAAATGAAAATGTTTAGAAAAGTTAGTCAGAAATAAAATTATGAAGAATATATGAAATTCAATAAATAAATATCTTATAACCATCTACAAATCATTTCCCATCGAGTGGTCGATACGATCACTAGTTTTCACGTGATTGGAGAACAAAAAGGCCCATATTCATTATATATATGTGTGTGCGTAACCTCTGTGTTTCATCTTTACTGAATTAACATAGAGCTACGTTTTACGTGCACTGTATGAGATGATGCGATGATGCATCCTCATCGCAAAGGTGATCATCATCCCTTAACATGTGATGAAGTTATTAAACTTCAATATACATGTTAACACGATGTTTTAAGTTATATTAGAGTACTTGGAATAAAGTACTATTAATTTTAAATAATTAGAATATGTACTATTTGGATACTGTTAAAAAATCATAAAAAGGAATAAGGACTTAAAATGTCATACGAAAACTCCTTGACATTGTTATAAGTGACTTTCATACATTTTGTGGCGTTTTCTTTGGCATTTTAATAAAAACATTAAACGTTTGAATAACATTTTTATTTATTGATTTTACTCTTTCTACTGCTATTGCTGTAGTAATGTGATGCAGTGTATACCATTCTAACTAGCGGCACGTTGTTATAAGCAGGCGTATGACTTGCCAGGTGAACATCCAGCTCGTCTCGTCGCTTAATGAAATAAACAAAACCTTTTGTTGTGACGTTTTCTCGTTACTCTCATTGTATGATTATTTTTAACTCTTAGAATATTGCCTATAATATCTTGAACATAAGATTTATAGGAAAACTGTTTCAAAGAGACCTGAAAATGTTTAGGCTGAATATTTTTTCCATGTACTGACACGAATAATATTAATATCCTCAGTATGATCTGAAACGTACATATATATTTTTTTTCAAGTATATAGGGCAGTAAATATTAAAGAGTATATTATGATAAAGATAAAGTATATGAGCGTTCTGAAAACTATAGAGCGAATTATCTACTACAAGAAATAAGTTCGGAAAGTAATTTTTTTTTTGTATTTTTTTTTACTTTTTAATTAAAAATTAAATTATCGATTTTTGTAAGATATAAATGTCATGGTTGTAGGTAGGTCTCTAATGCCGAAGACAGTCTAAGTAGGTACCACCGCAGTACTTATTTCTGTCGCCAACCAGTAGTGTGCAAACTTTAGTGCCCCGGTTTGAAGGCGGCTGTAGATAGTATTTACTTAGTATTTACACATACTGGGATAACCAGATTCAAAATCTTATGTCCCAGACGACGAGCTCAGTGTGGTGCTGTACTATCTAGCACCACGTTGTTATGGGCAGGCGTAACACTTACGATCAGGTGAACGTCTCGCTAGTCTAGTCACTTTAATGAATTAAAAAAACAAAGGGAAATAAGATTAATGGTTTTTTTTTAACATTTTCACAGATTAAATAATAAACAAGAGTCTCTAAAATTTTCTAATCTGCTACATCTCTGTTGACATGGTCATATAAATGATTTTTTTATTAAGCTATACATCGAGACAAGTCGTTTACTTGTTGATTAGCGATACGCTCACTCGTAACAAAATGTAGTGACATTTTGTTACGAGTTATGATGACTCCACCACCAACCTAGTTACTCCGGTAACATTACCAGTTACTACGCCCTACAAACAGGGACATCGTAATTTTTGTTTAGTATTACTGTTCGGTGGTAGATATAAGAGCTGCGACGGTTTCTCTGACTGGCAAGGCAGAACTACCCCAGTAAAACTTAATTTCAATGCTTTACCAGGGTTGATGTCTAATTTTTTTATTTGAATATAACAGAATATTAAATAAACCACATTCTGTTATTAAAATAATGTTTGCTGATTAAGGCAAGAAATTGTTTAATTAGAATTTTGTTAATATTCGTATAAATAATTTTTAACGGCGTCAATTTTATTTATTTTCTCTGTATTATTGTTTATTTAATATTTTTATAAATTATATAGAAAAATAATAAAAAAAAATAGAATGTTAATTAATATTTCGTGTATAATGTTTTATATTTAAAATTATTATTTTATATGTACTATTTTCTATTTATCTCGACAGTCCTCGCTTTTATGATTCGTCGATCAGCTTGTAATATACATCTTACCTGTTTAAATTTTCGTTTATTCATAACATTTATACAATTACGTCTAAGATAAAACCTTAGTTTCGGATAATGTCGTTATATCGTACTTATAGAAAATTCACTTAAATAACAAAGCAGTAAAGTGAGCGCTTAAGTTTTTACAACAACTTGAATATATAATAAGCCTATTGAGTAATTGATTAAGTTGCTGTCTAAACAGCAACCTTTTATCTTGCGAGTTATGTTTTATTGGAAGTAGCGAATTAATTTAAAGAGATTTTTATAAGGCCTTTGTGTTTTAGGTGGCATGTCGGATGGAGAAACTGGTCGCGTACTACCACGAGGTCGGCCATCGCGTCGAGAAGATCCTCGTCGCCATACACTAGCTGGAAATCATCTCTACATGCATCCCCATCACCCCAATCAAATAAACGCTATAGAGCTTGAGGTTAGTCTTTCATATTTTACTTTTTTTATTACGCAGCACTACTGTGGTACATAAGCTTTGTTATAGCGGTAGATATTTTTTTTTTGTATTATTTATATTTCGTCTGTTGTATCATTTCCTTTTCTATACTATTCCTGCTCGCATAAAGCATTTTAAATTCTCTCCATGCCAAAGCTTGCTGAAAGAGAAGTTTATTAGAATCAAGCATGCCTTTGTTACATATATAATAACCGTATATGATAACCATGTTTTATTTTTCATGATGTGTGTACGGAAAGAATAAATAAAAGTACTATAGAGAAATACAGTATAATCAAAAAATATTTTGCTTAATTAGTTGAATTCAATGTAGCTTTTGAGTCATACGAATATGATTCTCGTTGAGCTTTCACAACACTCGGGACGATGTTATGGAAGTTAAATATAAATTTTTGAGTAAAAGCATTTTGCCAACTTTGAAGTTTTCGTAACGTTTTAAATATTTGTTATACATCTTATACAAATCTTTAGGACATTTTAATTGCCACTAGCCCTAACGTAATACTATATATTTTTTAAAGCCGAAATGATGCAAATTCAAACTCATACGATTTCATATAAATATATTTCGTTTTAATAATTATTCCAGAATTAAAAAACAGCAACGTGGCTTACATATATCTTGTCACAAAGCTTCCATTATTGTGTAACAAATGTATCAACTGTCAAGGTATTAACCTTTAAAAATCACACCATGGTACTGTGATATATAAATGAATATAGAATAAAAAAATGGTGTGGAGAGAAAAATTAACGTATTAATCAAACATTTATAGGAAAATAGATTTTGATACGAAACATTGCTAATATTAAACTGTATTTATTTTCAAATAAGTCATAAAATAATACTTATCATTATCACCTTTTTCTATATTTATTTTTGGCATAAAGGAAAGTGTACATACATTTTGCACGTATGTACCTAGTTCACTTACAATGCCCTTTCAGTATTGAAATACGCGGTTTTGGTTTATTATCTCTGAATAAAGCTTTTGCAGTGATATTTTACTGCTGTTCTACAAAAGAAGTTATGAGTGCTGTAAGGTATACCAAAATTTCGCTTTTAATTTATAGATTCATTGAAGTATTTGACATATTCGCAGGGATCGATTTGTAGCCCGTTAGCTATAAATATATATCGAAGTTTACGTATTTCGATTAAAGCATCATCATCATCATCATCAGCCGATAAACGTCCACTGCTGGACACAGGCCTCCTCCAAAGATCTCCACATCGATCGATCCCGGTTTGATCAAAGTATAAACGATTATAAAGTAACTTAAAAATTTATTAACGTTACTAGAGACATCAACACCAAGTGGATACATAAAGTAGACTCTTGATGTTAAGTAATATAAACAAAAAATATATACGAATATTTCTAAAAGGAATAAGTTGTAGAAATTTTTAATTCACTAAGAAATATGCTAGATCCTTCTGTGATAAAAAAAATAAAAACATTCACTCAAGCAAATTTAAGTTTCTAATGAATTACCGGCTGTTTATATCTGATGTAGACATTGGTTTGCCTTTAGAGCATGTCGAAAACCTAAATAACGGTTTAAAAATTAAACTTATGTTTTCTTTTATTTACTTCTTGACTATGCTTGACTACTATATTTTAAAAAAAAAATATGAACTGAAACTTTTAATTATAAACCATGTATTGTATACGTATACCATTTTTTTGAATATTATTTTTTGAACGTTTTTCACCATCGAGCTTTTTTTGTTTTTTTTTTTTTTCCTTATCATTTCATTACCTTCATCTTTCCTGATCTTCAGCATTATGTTCCCGCGGATACAGCAACCAACATGCCGGAGTATGCTACTGTCACCAAGTTACGCGACGCGACAGCGAAAATTTTAGATCCTCAAAAGCGAAAGGTACTTAGTATGACAGTCTTTCGGTTGCGACTTTTAACGCTTTAATTATCATTATGCTGGTTATTAAGTAATTATTAAAAACTTTTCACACTAACAATATGATGAAAAGGGTTTTCAATATTAAAAAGATATAAAGAAGGTTTAAGTTTATTATAATAGGTAGACCGGAAGGTAATGTCGTTTCTGCGCATGCCAATACTTGATTGTCATTTGTCAGCTCATTGTTTTGTTCAGAGGCGTACCAAAGACATTGTGAGGTTATAGTGATTTCTTTACTTATAGACAATTGAATTACAATTTTTTTTTGTAATTTTGGGTAAAATGGCCAGCCAAATACCAGAAGAGGTACACATCCGGCATTGCATGCTCTTTGAGTTTCGCAAGGGAAATAACGCAACAGTTGCTACCAAAAACATTTGCGATGTTTATCCAAATGCACTGGACATTCGTAAATGCCAAAGGTGGTTTTCCAAGTTCAAATCGGGTAATTTTGATCTTTCCGACTCGTATCGATCAGGAAGACCATCAGCGTTAGACAACGACGTGTTAAGGGCGGAAGTGGAAGCAAATCCGTGTCAGACGATCGAGGAATTGTCAAACAGTCTCAACAAACCTTGGTCGACCATCCAAGAACATTTGAAGCAGATTGGAAAAGTAAGCAGAGCAGGTGTTTGGGTCCCGCATAATCTGTCCGAACAGAATAAGGCTAACCGATCAATCACATGCAACTTATTGCTTCAACGACACAACACAGAAGCGTTTTTTGATCGCTTGATCACAGGAGATGAGAAATGGGTCCTGTATGATAACCCAAAACGCAAAAGGCAGTGGCTCTCTCCAAATGAAATCGCTCGGAGTACTGCTAAGCCAGGTTTACACCCCAAAAAAGCGCTTTTGTGTGTTTGGTGGAGTATTCGCGGCATTGTTCATTTTGAATTACTGAAACCTGGAGAAACTGTTACTGCAGACCTCTACAGCGAACAATTGCAGCGAGTCAATCAATCTTTAATTGAAAAGTGGCCAGCGATTGTCAACCGAAAAGGCGTCATTCTCCAACATGACAATGCAAGACCGCACTGCGCAAGGCGAACTCTAGAAAAAATTAATGAATTGGGGTGGGAGGTGCTGCCTCATCCACCATATTCGCCCGATGTTGCACCATCGGATTTCCACTTATTCCGAGCGCTGCAACACTTTTTAAGTGGCAAAACATTTGCAAATTTGGATGATATCCAAAATGCCATCTCTAGATATTTTGCCGAAAAACCAATTAATTTTTATCGATCAGGGATTGAAAATTTACTCACTAGATGGCAAAAGGTTATTGACAATGATGGGGAATACATCATTGATTAAAAATAAAGACTCGTTAAAAATGTATGAGTTTGTATTTAGCGTAAGAAAACGACATTACTTTCCGGTACACCTAATATATCTTTTATTCATATCTGTCTCTCCTTTTATCGTGTCAATTATAAAAATTGTCTTTGATCTCAGCTTAAAGTTCTTCTAAGTTTTCCATGGTATAAAAAAATATAAATCATTTAGAGCTCTGTGCTTCAACTGACGTTCAAGGAAATTTCTTACTTTCCTGGCGTCGTCATTGAACACGATATTTTTTAATTTCTAACGGTACTTAAAGAGGGATTCTTATCTATAGTTACTATAATGTTTCGCCTACTTCGTAAATTATGTTACAGGTGGTCAGATCTAAAATACGAATAATATGATATAAAATTCTACTTCTGGACCCACTTCGTAACTGCTTAAATATTAAGTCTATCCATTATTAAGTTTTTTTTTTGTTTTTGGTCATTTTAAATAATTCATCACCAATGAATTTTATTTATTTCAATGGTACGGTATGTTGCATTCCTTATTTTTTCTATCGCTTACATATGTTACAGATATGTATTTTTATATGGTGCATAATATCAAGCGTTAACAATACTAACATATAGTTATAAAATATTAGAGATTATAACTAATGTAAGAAAACAATAATTCGATGGAGGTACTAATATATTAATAGTATACATACATTAAGATTTATATCTACATTTATAATAATATGGCACTTATGATGTTACAAACAATTTAGGTAATATGTAAAGCACTCCATTATATCTTATTTCAGTACACGTAACTTTTAAAAGTATCGCAACGTAATATAAAATTTATTGCACATTGTTTCTATAATATTGTTTGAGATATTAAAGTTAGTTATTTCATCTAGTAGATCTTCGCAATATATCTGCATCGTCCTTTGAAAGCTAATGACTAAATATTACGTTCTCTCGTTACTCTAACCTCTTCCGGCCCGCTTTAGCTCGTAACGTTATAACTTCAAAGATAGGCTTTATAAAATAGCGGAAACATATCGTAAAGTTGCTCGCCGGCCTAACGGTTAGAGCGTGCGGCTTTCATTCCGAAGGTCGCGGGTTCGAATCTCGGCATGTACCGATGACTTTAATATTTACGTTATGAACTTTAGTTACAACAGCGAAATATAAAAACAGTGAAGGAAAACCTCATGCACACATGAATTAGAATTTATTCTTAGGTGTGAAGTCACTAATCCGCATTGGGCCTGCGTGGTGACTATGGCCCATCGCCCTCATATTGAGAGTAGGCCTGTGCGCCAGCAGTAAGGACTTAAATTGGATGTTATAGAAAACATATAAAAAATAATTCACAAGCTTGTAGCCTAATTGTAACACGGTGCTCCTTATTAATAGCCCGGCTGTCGCTCGACTACTGAATTTAATATAAAATTAGTGCTTATAGTTAAAGGGTTGAACAAGAAAGAAACAAACTAATTTTTTTGAAATAGTAACTTTAAAACTTCATATAAATATATATAAAAATATAAAATTCTATTATAATTCATTTCAATGCGTAAAAATATCGTTCTCCTATATGCGGCGTCATAAGGACCTGTTATAGTCGTGTCGTGTGGGCGCTGCTAAATTACTGATGGTCTTTATTGCAGGAGACCGTCTAGGTAGGTACCACCGCAACTCTTATAGCAGCCGCCAAACAATAGTATGCAAACATTAGTATTCCGGATTGAAAGGCGTTGCAGTTATTGAAATTACTGGGATATCGAGACAACATCTTATGCCTCTAGGCAATAAGCGCATTGTGATTCTGGATATATTATCCTGCCTAACGCCGTGTAGTTGGGAGCAGGCGCATCACTTACCATCAAGTGACCGTGATATCCGTCACGTCGCTTCGTTGAATAAAAAAAAATCAATTCAAATATCATAAAATGTTTAACACGAGTTTTAAACGTGAATCCGATTAAAACTATGAGGATTTTTAAGGTCCAACATAACGATTGACACAAACAAGTTCCTTATATTATAATAAACTAATGAATACATTATAAAATTTAACTTAACACTCTATAAACAAACAATAAAATCGTCCTTTTTTTCAAAGGTATTTTAACTGTGTCTTCAAAAGTCCTACCCCACTGGGAACGAGGCGTGATATATATGTATGTATATATGTAAAAGTCCTTTAATAAAAATACGAGAACTGTAAGAATATTCCTGCAGTACTCATATAGAAACTACATTACACGTCAACATTAAGTTCTATTTATATTTAACCCTTAACTTACAAAATATTATTTTTGCAATATATTAATTTTTTTCCTTTTCAACTAAACAATAAAAAGATTCCTATACTACTTCTTGAAATATTTCTTTGTTAACAAAGTACAATGATGTTGGAAGGTTGCGTAAATTCTCCAACTATTTGTGATCAACGTATGAGTTTCATATTTTTGTATCCATACGTATTTTTAGTGTCCCGTTCGTCTCCTCGCTTAATACATTAAAAAAAAACAACGATGTTATAATCCTAAAAAAAAAAACAAGTATTAGTTCTCCAACAAATATATCATGATTATCTTATTACTAGTAATTATAAAGTGAAGTTTCAATAATATGTTTTTCGAGAGTTCAATTAGGATAAGATTTCGCTGAGTTATTTTTATTCTCGATAATTTTCATTTTTTTTGCTAAACACCTTGTTAACTCGCGATACATTTAAAAAAAAAATATTATAACTCACATTAACAGTACTTATAAGCCGAGCACAATCAAATCCACAAACAAATTTTTTTAACTACACTGGACCTGAATTTTATACTATGTTAATTTCAAATGTAGCTTAAGATGATAGAGCATGCAAACCCAAAGCTATTACGGTTGTAGCTTATCAACAATAGCTAGAGGCTACCGCACCAACTACACCATCCTAATTCTGTGAGTCCAGAATCGAAACTAGAACTTTTTTAATTTAAGCAGTGGGTCGCTGCGCCACAAAGACGGTTAAGCGGACAGGTCATCGCGACGTGATGAAACAAATCTAGATACATTTTTGTCTTTCAGCCACCATTCCCGCGCAACTATCCGCAGACCAACAACGCTCTTCTCTTTGAAGATGACCCTGGGGTAATGTCAGAAGTGGAAACCGCTTCTACAGGGTTTCGTCGAGGTGGGAAGCAGAGGTCGTCATTACCGGTGGTGCGGACGCCCAGTAAGACTTTGGAACGGCCTTTGGGTAAGCAAAATCAGTAAATTTACGAAAAGAAAAATTTTGTAAGCTATGCAGAATTATTTAAATAAGGCTTAATATAATTTCCACAGTTACACTGTGTTGTGTGTTTTTAAAACCCATACTGTTTCTGTAAATAACTTTTTAGTATAATTTTTTTTTAATTGTCTTATCTCTAGGACTTGTCTTCCTTCAATATCGGAATGAGACGAAGCGTGCTCTTCTACCGAACGAGATCACGTCCATTGACACTGTCAAAGCTTTATTTGTAAGAAGTTTCCCTAAACAGCTTACAATGCAATACATGGAATCTCCGATGGTCAAGATCTACATCCACGACTCCTCTAAAGACATGTTTTATGAACTAGAAGACGTACGGTGAGTGTTAATTATTTTATATTATTAAGCCAACGTGAATAATTAATGTATCGAAATCTAATCGTTGCATATCTTCGAAAAGAAAATGAATATTTTCAATTTCATTAACAGACATGTATGAATTTATGAATTGTCTATGAATTAGCAATTAATCATACAACGATGTTTTTTAAACCTTTTATTAAGCGAAACTTTTTTATGCGGTATATAAATCTCGGCGGCGTTGGTAGGAGTTTAATGTTTCTTAGGGGTATTAATATAAATGTTACGAATAAAAAAAAAAAATCGATTGTAAACGCATCTTCAAGTAACGTAAGAGATTTTTAATTTTTAACAAATTATATCTTAAACCACTTGAAATGCCTGTGTTAAAATTTTATCTTGCTTAAAATTCTCTTTAACTATGGTAATAAGTATTGTTCTACAAATATTAAATGGTCAAGCTTAAGCTCAAGTTTAAGCAAATAGAAATGTCTATACACTCGAATTATATTACTTAAAAAAAAAATTCAATCATTCAACAGTGAATATTTTACTTTGTTGTGATTACACCTTGTTACTTGACTAAGTTTACGTCGTCAGGAGTAATATCGAACTTATAACTTCCTTCATCCAGAATAACTTAATCAGGTTCACTGAGCTTTGACTCTGCATTTCTGTTGCTTGTTATTTTATTCAAATCGCTTACAAATATAAGTTCGCATACATTTAATTATTTTCTTCTTCAAAAAAAAACCATTTGGATTTAATACAAAGGAGAATGTGCAACATAATTATATTTCGGATAGAGTTATTTCCATTTCTTTTCATAATATTTTCTTTCAAGTAGAAAATTTTACGCTTGCTCTACAGATTATAAAAAATATGAACGAACTAAAAGGAACCTTAATAAAATACTTATTTTAATATCCGCTTACATTCTGCATCATATTTTGATAAGAAGCGTTGAAAGCGTACTTTGTAAATGTGTTGGAATTTAGAAATTGTCACTGAGCTTCAGTTTCCATTGAAGAAATATATAGTCAGGAAGCAGACGCATTCAAAGAACAGCTTTAGTGACGTACCTCGTTCATTAACTTGTACTTTAGTAACGTCTCCTATATTATATTTTGGTACAAGGCACGGAATCCCTGCAAAGCGGATGTACGTACACTGGGGTGGTTTCTTTGTCACGTATTCTCTTATGTATGTTTTTTAGAGATGCTTCAATACGTTATTATGTATACATTAAAAACTCAATATTGAGAAAATTTCTGGTTGTACAAATTGAAAATAAATGTTCATTTAACTTGACAAAAGTAAACAAAAATTGCTGCATCCGTGTCTAATTTTATTTGAAATATACAGCCGCTGTTTTCATCACATAGAGTATTTTATTACGCGTTTTAAAGTTCTGCTTAAAGACAAACATGGACAGTGATTTGAAATAACTAATCCTACCGTGCGACTAAGTTGCTATGGTATATTATATGGTCAGCGTCTTTGAAGATTATGGCTTCACATAATTTCAACATAATTTCCTGGAACCATGTGGAATTTCCTGAAACCTCTCTGTGGTAACTATTAATTATAATTAGTATTGCCAACAAGTAGCGATGAGGTATTTTAAAATCTAGGGGAATTTTCTTCACTAATATTACTAACTGACGTCCATGCTTCTCTATAATATTATTGGAGATTACACCTACGTAATGGCGCCCGCGTATCGGAAGACGTAGTGTTGGCAGCCCCCACCAGGTGGTCCGACGATCTGGTTAATATTGCAGGATGCGGCTTGACGCAGGCAGCGCAAGTTCGATCGATGATCTTTGGTGGAGGTCTATGTGTAATAGTGGACGTCTGTGGGCTGGTAATGATGATGGCAACACCTATAAATACGCACAATATATTTTATTATTCCTTCCACAAAATACTAAAAATTAGTTTAGTATTCACTTACAATTTACTTAAAAAGAAAAAAAAAGCGTCATACGTAATAAAATTTAACGCCATCATCATAATCATCAGCTCGCAGCAGTCGTTAATGCTATATTGATATTGGGTACTCTTAAAAAATTATTGACTTATGTTTCATTAATTTCGTTTAATATTTTATAAAGTATTTGTTTGTGGAATCAAAGATATCGTTAAAAACTCCTGAATGCTTCATTAAAGGTACACTCGCACAACATTTACTTTATGAAAATACTTTTCTGTTGTCATGGCGTGTTCGTTTGTGGGATTAACACTGTGAGCGGGAAAGAGAAATCGCTTGTAAATGCTGTGGGTATATTATCAGCTACGTATCGCAATCGCAGCAATCGCTGAACCCTACTAAATTGGTACGATCGCACTAACTACGTCTGCCGCCAAACAATATTATGCACACATCACTCAATTTCGGTTTGAAAGGCACTGGAGCTATTGATTTGGTTACGAGGAGACAACATTTTATATTTCAAGGCGTAGCACTCGATGTTGAGCAGTGCTTATTGTCCTAACTAGTAGAGAGTATCACTTTCTTACTAGTGAACGTTTAGCCTCTTCTCGTTGCGAGAAATTAGACAAAATAGATCTAAAAATGTAAGTGTTAGGAAGAACGGGATGTAGGACTATCTTTCAGGTATAAAATATACCTTACCTACTAATTTTATAAATATCTTTAATTCATATGGTTAAAAAAAAAAACACATTGGTTTCAGTTTTTTTTTTCATAATGATATAGATATAATTTGCATCATACTTTGTAATTTAATACCGATTATGTATCCAAAGTTAATTATTGATAAATCAGAGTAATTACGTATGATATAGTGTGTAAGTGTATACAAAGTATTGCGAATGTCTGATCGTAAAGTATAAAGTCATTAATAAGTTTCATTAACGAATACAATCTAATGTAGCAACATGCCCATCCTGGCTGCGTGAAGCGTAAGCTTCGTGATAAGGGTGGGTGTATACTCGCAGCTTGGCTGTAGCGCACTATGTGTATAATGCAGACAGCACCCTTAACGGGTCAATGACCGCGCATATTTTTTTTTTATATCTCTTTGTTAATTGTTTTTTTCGTATGAACGTGTGTTATGTTTGCAGTGAAATTATTATTGTCTTCATCATAAGACGTAAAAATTTTTTATTTTAGTTTCTTTATGGGACTTCTATGGGGACTTCTGTGTGCTTTATTCATACATTTTTTTTTTTTTAATCTATTAACATTTTAATTTATGTTCTATTGAAATTATATATATTCGTATCCCGGAAATTGTACGGGGAAATTTGGGGCGGCTCCGATGCGCGGCGTCTGTTGCGCCCCCTGTAGACTGTTGGTCCGTTCCATCAGTACCACTTCCGACTTTGCCATAATCGTACGAATGGTTGGAAAACGGCGTCCGGTTCTAGGGTGTTCAGTGTGAAGTGTGTGTGATTGTGTGGTGAGGTGGTGCGTGAGTGCATGAGTGCGTGCAGTGATTTTTCATAGTAATTATGAACGGGTGCAAAGAGTTTTTCCACATGTTCGACTGCTGCTGCCCGTAAGTAATTTGATTCTAACGAATTTTACTGTCAGTATGTTTGGCACAAGGACATTTTCTTTTTTACAAATTAAGCGTTTTATATAAACTTTTACAAAATAGATAAATTATGTCTGAACTTTTTATTTAAATATTTTCTATGGGTTAGATCTTCTTAATAGTGTTTAGGGAATTATTTTGAAAGTAACTTAAAAATATTTAATTTTTTTTTCTTGATTTCGTTAATTGGAAATCGTATTTTTAAAATTCTTAGCATAAATATATTTATGTCAAAATATTGACATAATTATTGAAAATTAATATCAGCGCGTTTAGTATGTACCATGCCTTTCGTTTCAAGGTCTTTTCAGCTAACGTTCCCGTTGGTTCTGGCCTTGTTCCAGTTTCACCTACTGGGATAGTTTTCTTAACCAGACTTTAAGAAATATAAAATAAAAAAAATTAAAGGATTTGAAATAATTATTTATTTTTCCAAAACTGAATTCTATATTTGCTATACTAAAAAAAATATTTTTTTTTTAAGTTTTATAACTTCCATTGGAGGTTAAAAATTTTTATTATAATAAAATATTTTTGTTACGAAGGAATGTTTATTTATAATAAAAATTATTTCTTTTTTAATTATTCTCAGTGAGGTTTATGACTAAAGTAGAAATTTTAAACTTATATAATGTAATAAAATTTAGTAATTAATTTTTTTTTTTTTTCGAAACTTCAATTACAAATATAAGAAGTTTTTAAAAATTAAAATGATGAAATAGTTTTTCCGTATTTATAAATAGTTTTTCATATAAAACAAAATATTTTTTTTTTGCGTTAATTTTTTTTCTTTATCGGATTTGAAATAATTATTTATTTTTCCAATACTTAATTCTATATTTGCTATACTAAAAAAATTAAAATATTTTTTTTTAAGTTTTATAACTTCCATTGGAGGTTAAAAAATTTTATTATAATAAAATATTTTTGTTACGAAGGAATGTTTATTTATAATAAAAATTATTTCTTTTTTAATAATTCTCAGTGAGGTTTATGACTAAAGTAGAAATTTTAAACTTATATAATGTAATAAAATTTTGTAATTAATTTTTTTTTTTTTCGAAACTTCAATTACAAATATAAGAAGTTTTTAAAAATTAAAATGATTAAATAATTTTTCCGTATTTATAACTAGTTTTTCATATATAACAAAATATTTTTTTTGCTTTAATTTTTTTTCTTTATCGGATTTGAAATAATTATTTATTTTTCCAATACTTAATTCTATATTTGCTGTACTAAAAAAATTAAAATATTTTTTTTAAGTTTTATAACTTCCATTGGAGTTTAAAAAATGTTATTATAATAAAATATTTTTGTTACGAAGGAATGTTTATTTATAATAAAAATTATTTCTTTTTTAATTATTCTCAGTGAGGTTTATGACTAAAGTAGAAATTTAAAACTTATATCATGTAATAAAATTTAGTAATTAAATTTTTTTTTTCGAAACTTCAATTACAAATATAAAAAGTTTTTAAAAATTAAAATATTGAAATAATTTATCCGTATTTATAAATAGTTTTTCATATAAAACAAAATACTTTTTTATTGCCTTAATTTTTTTTCTTTATACCGCGAAATAACAAAAAAAATATTTTTAAGTAAGTTAAGAAAAAGTAAGCGACGATTTAATTTTATTTGGAGAAAGTACTATTTATATTTTCTTTGAATAGTTTTCATGGAATCTAGACATTTAGGTTCTAATGTCCACATTTTTGAATGAGCGGACCACATAACTTAGGGTATGATAACTAGGACGGAACACATAACTAAGTTGTATAATTTAAAAATTATGTATTTATCAAATTAATACAGATAACAAGTTCATTAAAAAAATGTATTATACATACGTTATCGAATAAATAAGGTACGATGTATAAATTAACGAATTTTCAGAATTTGCTTGCGCTTCTGATCGCGTTATAATTTAACTCTCTTTCAAAAAATAACTAGTTATGGCTCCCGAAAATGCTACGAACATCACATATTAATAATCACAGTACATGAAGTTCGTAGAATTATAATTTTCCGTGTTAATCGATCGCCTTTGTGCGTTTTAATGAAACTCCTTTTAACGCATATACTGAATGTTTCACGCGAATATTATATTTAAAGTCAAATATGTATTATCGACTCATGACGTCGGCTGAAATACGGTTTCGAAAATGTTTCATAATTACTATACCAAAAAATATTTATCGTTTTTTTTTTTACGTATATTACTTAAATTGTTAATAATGTTTTAAATCTTGTTGGTCTCATGTTATCGCGATCACAAATGGAAAATAATATATGAATTATAAAATTTTCTATTTAATACGAAGACTAATGCCTCGCTTAAACAAGTATTTGTGTGAATAAATCATAGTAACATCATAGCTTTATTATAGCTGTAGTGAAAAGCACAATTTGTTATTGAATTACCTGTAATTAACTATTTTTGCAAGAAAATTTATACATTTTAATTATGCGATCTCCTGAAATAGTAAGAATATTTTCAGTGATAATTTTTTGATTACTACTTCATCATTTTATATGATTTTCTCTTTGTTTTTAGAATGAAATGAAAGCGAAAATCGATAAACTTGTAGATGTTTTTTCACTGATGAAATAATTAATGATTAAAATATTATTCTTTTGTTGGAGTTCATTGAGGGGGTAGACATAGCGTTGGCAGGCCCCCCACCGGGGTTGTTCCGATAATCTAGTGAAGGCTACGGGTAGCGCTCAATCGATCGATGTGGAGATCTTTGGGGGAGGCAGTGAATGTCTATCGGCTTAAAATGACGATGATGAAAATATTATTCGTCATTAATAAGTTGCTTATAAATATAAATATTTTTGTGGATAATAATTTCGACTAGCAACTTATAATTAGACTTATTTTTATTATCCCGTTATCGCATTGCAGCAACGTTATGCAATAAAATCCGTAAAAATTAGTTTAATTAAGTAATACATTAAATTGTTTAAACAAAATTCTCTCTAAACATAGTACTTATGTAATTTAAAGTTAGTTTATCATTTTAAATCTTTAAAGTATTTAAGCTTTGCGTATTAATCATACTATAATACATAAAACGAAAAAGAGAAAACTTTAAGTGTACATTTAAGATGATTTTATTTCGTTGAAATCTTTTTCTTCCCCAAGTATACGACATTTTTACTTTGTCTCTTCATATAGATAGATACTTGATGTTATGGATGGATTTACTTATTAGCAAATTAACATAGAAGCAGAAAAGTGCTTTCTAGATTTCTCTAGGATGCAGTTAAAATTTGTGGCAAACTCAAAATTACTAAAAAAACTTAATACGAATGTATCGAAGACAAACGCTTTCAAATTTATTATCTTTTATTTCTTCTACCATTAAATTATAATTATAAAATGTAGCACAAAGACATCAATATTACAAAGACATAATATTTAATAAAGATTCTTGATTCTTTTGATGTTCGCTGCTGCTAGGACTTATACGGGTTCATTGAATAATGCTTGCGAACTCCGCGACAAGTGAATAGCGGCGGTTAAATTTGTACAGTTTCATTATTCTATTATCTTTAATGTCTGCTCTTCAAATAATATATTTTTTAACATATAACATTTTAGTCATAACCTTAGTAAAATATCAAGAAGGTGACTTTCGAAATATAACTGTTTTCGTAGCTGTAATAATTGTCTGCGATGGAAATAAATAATAGTTATTCATAATGAATGGTAACCTTACAAAAAATCTGAAGGTGTGTTTTTTTTTTCATGCAGTAGTCACCTACGTGATATCCGCGACCGATCGGTCCTTCGACTTTTCGAGTCGAATGACATCGGTGGCGGTGCTTTTCCTGGTGCAGTGGGCGTGGGCTCACTGTCCATGCCCGCCGGAGTTGGTGCCTGCGCAGCCGCTTCAAACTGGGACCAGGTATGTTTTCAATGAATATTTGGTGAAATACTTAAATAATTCAATGTAATCGTACTTTACCTGTAAATCTACCACAAATTTTATAACATTTATATTAGTTTTCCGTAAATGAACAGTAAAATCTAAGACATTTCATATTTTACAAGTAGATTGGATTGATTTAATGTCATACAATATTTCATTAATCCAATTCTTCTTTACTATAATTGTTATGTACTTTTTAATAGTCTTATAAACGCTTAAAATATTGCATTCCGTGAAATCTTATTATGAACAAAAGAAAGTTGCAAAGACTTAGAAACTGATCTGAACTTAGTGAAACGAGACAAACTTAAAAATACTTCTTTTGTGTTCAGTCAATGAAAACACCGGGAACAAGTGAAGACCGTGCTTTTCTTTTAAAGAACTGCATTTGAGACTCGCTTTACTTATTATTTAAATATGAGAAAAATAATCAAAATCTAACGGAAAATATTAGGATTTCGAGAAAAAGAAACAAAAAAACATTCATAGCATACTATTATAGACATATTTGTCCAACAATTTGATCAGTTTTTTTTTATATTGAATAGAACAGTGGTTGACTACGATCTTACCTGACGGTAAGCGAAAATTTAATCTGTGTTAAAGCGTACCAGTTTAGAAGCCCATTCACTCCTCTATTTAAAAGTTAAAGTTCGATGATACTTCAATTCCCAACAACTAAAGGCGATCGCTGCAGTCCAGAGTTGCATTTCGGAAAGTGTGGGCCCATTATTATTATACCTGAGTACTGACAACGAAAATTTTTAAACAGGAGCTGAGCTACTTCAGCGAACCAGAAATTGACTCAGAGTACCATCATCATCATGTGCACAAATCTAAGGTAAGCGAAAATTCTTTTTATCTCAACAGGTGAAAACGTGAATTGTTTCAGCAGCAAACGTGAATTTTCTAATGTAATCAATAATTGAATTTCTTCGTTGGAGGAAACTCGTGAATTGAATTGATTTTAGTTTTTGTTACTTTAAGGAATCCTAGGTTTAAATATTGTCGACAAAATTCTATTGACCATTCCACGGACCATGCTTTAGCTGCGGTTTATCGAAGTGATGTGGATCTGATGTGTTTTTAAAACTATTGTTGTATATTAGATGTTCATACACACTTTAATTTATATTCATGTGGTATTCAACAGGTTCGGTTCAGTCCAAGATTTATTTTCATGCCTGAAAGTTTATATAGGCATACCTATTAGCAGAATTCACTTGTAAATGATTGAATTAATTATTTTCAAATGTACCCAGTTTGTCAGGGGTCCGTCTCTGTTGTCGGATACCGTCTAGATATTCCTAACAACGCAGCTCTTATTAGTGCCACCAAATAGCGATATGAAAATTACTGCGTACCGGTTTTAAAGGTGTTGTTGCTACGAGTACTTAAATTACTGGGACGACGAGACAACATCATATCTCAACGTTTTGATTACAATATGATACATATATGGTTTATACTATTCCAACTATCTCCACGTTGTTATGGGTAGGCACTTACCATCAGGTGAATGTCTTTCTCGTCTTGAACATTCGTAAAATAAAAAATAGGATTGAGCAGGTATCTAAAATATGGTTGAGTAAAACGGATATTAATCCCTTAAAGGTTAATTATATCAAAATTACTCGGTAATCAAATTAAAAATAGTTTATTAGTTGTTAGATCTGTTTAGTTTCAATTATCACTTGAAATGAGATACCTCTCAGGTTTATATATCAATCATCCTATAACTTTGTTACGTAACTTACTCAAATAAATGTGGAAGCTGAGAACAGAGTAATGCTTTTATATCATTAGAAAATCATTCCACTGATCGTGATTTATGATATTGAATAATAGCGTTAGGTTGCATGTCCGCGCGTTATTGTTGATTTGATCTGAATCATTTTAACTTCAAAAATATAAATATGAACCTTAAAATATAGGATACTTGCTAATAGTTCATCATATATCGTTTATATTTAATATATATTAATATTCTTCGCTGGCAACCATTGGATGCGGGTGGCCCAGGACCGGTCTAAGTGGAAATCTTTGGGGGAGGCCTTTGTCCAGCAGTGGACGTCTTCCGGCTGATTGGATGGATGGAATATTCTTCTTCTTCTTAGCATTTGTCCCGTCTTATGACAGGGTCTGCTCTCTTACTCCTCTCACTCCACTTCGCTTTATTTGGGTTCATCATTTCTAACGCTTTGACAGTTTTGGTTTTACTAGTCTAGTGCCGCACTAAAACCTGCTCTTTTATGATGCAGAAAAAAACCACGAATCTATGGTGTTCATTCGTCGATGTAAGGTATTTAGTCCTACATAAAGCGGGTTCAGGTTATACCGCCTGATATTCAGTCGTACATCGATAATATATATAAATAATTTACGTAATACAATATCTTCTTGTATATAGGATTGTTTGTATTAAAGCGCTAAGTAATTTATCTTTCATTATTAAAGAAATAAAATCAACAATAGTTTATTTAGTTATACAAGATTTATTTTTATAATGGTAACAAGAATATTAAAAACTCTTAAGACTATTATTTATACAAGTTAGAAGATAACGGTGTAATAAGTGTTCTTAAGATTACAAATAAATAACGGCTACTGCACTTATCCGGGACAAAATTGCGATATATTTGAAGTACTTGATATTCCAAAATGGATTCAATCCAATGGATATCCCATCCTTAATGACGATGCCTATCTATATATTTTATATCTAGTAGCCTCTTTATAGATGCTACGTTATAATAACATAAAAAAAAACCTTCAATATGCGAATAAGACTACACAATTCTGGAATATGAGTCCGAGTGAACTGACACACCAGAAAGACCAACAGTTAAATTTGATAAAACATCGAAACGGTGACTTGGTACTGAAAAAGGCATTTCAGTAACTGAATAAGAGATAATAACAAATCCTTGAACATTTGTATTACAAATTTAATTTTTTAATCGACTACAATGTTCGGAAATTGATTTGTACCTAAAAAATTTACTTGATTGTGTTTAATGTAATAAACAAGTTTCATTCGTAGTCTTCTATTATCATTATAATATCGTTACTAGTGCCTAGAAAGCCCGACAAATCGGTAATCCTTTATAGTAATGTGCTCCGCTGTAGAGTTTTTTTGGTGTAGCCCTCCAAGATAGCACCAGAGCCTTTTTGAAAGGTTCCTGCACGCAGCCACTACATACTTGCATAACTGCTTTCACTTCGGCTTCAGCCGGTTCTCTGTCGTCGCTCTGCGTAAAGACAAATCATAAATAATACAACACATAGGAATAAAAACGGGTTTTATCTAACAATATTATCATATTAGAATTAATACTTGAGAGGAATCAAATAATATTTAAATATATATATGATAGTAGCTGTTCCCCGCCCGCTTTGCTCCCCGTAATACTCCTGCAACTCCCTTTGAAGGAGGATTTTGTATAATCCGTTCTTAGATGTCCTCTAAATGGTAGAAGCGATATCTTTACCAAATTTTGAGTGTTTAAGTTTAACAATATTGGAGATTTCGTTGAATCAATCAGTTGTATATATTATATATAAGAGATACCCAAATGACATAAGGTAGTTTTTTTTCGAATAATAACTATTTTTATATATGAACAGTTACATACATTTTGTTTTTGTACTTTCTGAACCGGTATGTTTCCGACGACACCGGCGAGCCCTTGCAATAGAGACCTCTCAAAAACTGCATCTTCATTATCATCCGTTATACTGGGTGTGAGCAGCGCCTCGTCTACTACGGAACCGTCTGATAACGCTATGAGGCCACGTTTGTCTTTTTTACCTGAAAGTTAAAAATATCTGCATAAAAACTCTTTCAGTATAAAATATTTCATATTTGATGTAACATGAAATTAATCAGTTATTTCACTATTCTCGTAATATTGATTGTTATGAAATCATAATTGTGATAGTTGTCAGTTTATAATATGGTTATAGAGTTACATTCGGAATGGCGGAAACGGCGCCTTTGTTTCCGTCGACCGTTATGTCGGCGCGGTGGCTGAGCTTTAATGCAACCCAATAGGTATTACCGTGTGTCTCTTCATAGATATAATATAGATATGTATTGATATTTTGTACTGTTTACTATAACTAGTTTTATATATGGTTATTTAGTACAAAAGTCATTATTTATTTAAAGATATTTCTTACCAGAACTTTGTTCTTCATTCAATGCTTTTTCCGGATTATCTCTCTTATCCCGTTTGGTTGAATCTCTTTTGAACAGTTTGTGCCCTAGTGATCCTTCAACGTATTGCACGTTTGCTGGATTCGATAAGGAACCTGATAAAAGAACGGTGGAGCTTTTCGACGGTACGATTGTCTGTCTCGGTGAATAGTTTGAAATCTGCGGTAGCGGTGTTATTGAAAGTCCTACCAACGGGATTTGTGACGCACTTGATGGTTGACCGCCATTTATAAGTTGCTCAGATACAATACGATTTCCAAGTTGGCCGTTGAGGTATTGCTGATGAATTTGTAAACCGTTAGGCAATTGCACGGGAATCATCTGTTGCTGAGCACCAGCTAAGTTTAGATTTGGCGCTCTTTGTAACTGACCACCTATTAAAAAGTTTCCATTTCCTAGAGGAGTTGCTTGACGTGATGGCGGTTCAGTAGCAACTTCCGTTGTGAGCTCTAAGGGGGATCCATCGTGCTTGAAGTGATGTGCATGGTGGTGTTTGTGATCTTTGTGGGCCTTACCAGCTGTTAATGCTACGTGATACATTTGTAGCATCGTAATTTCACCCATTAATCCAGATTGTTCTGCAATTCAATGTATCGTTTAATAGATTTAAATTTCATCGTTCTTACTTATCAATATGTGTTAACGACGTAGTTATAATTTTGTTAGTATTAGTTAAACAGCTGACATGAAGTAGACAGGGGCTCGCTGCTGATTCGATTTCGGAACCACATATTAAGGAGTCTGGTTGATGTAGAGGGGTAAAGGGTTTTATCAAATCTTCCACCTACCACCATTGTAATTAAAAAATGTGTGCAGCTAATTGAAATTCTTTTGAAAGGATCTTCGGTTTTTTGTCAATGGTTCAAAGTTTAGTGATACAAATATTGAAATCATTAATAAATAGTAGCTTACTTATGACAGGATCCAAACCATCTTTGTTGTATAAGAGAGATTGCTCTTGGCCGGATATAGCTACGCCCCCTCCTTTGATAACGTGACCCACGAGCTAAGAAAGATAAAATGTAAGAAAGAAATAATTTCCGTTTCAGTTCCGTTTAAACAATAAAAAATATTAACGTTCAATTTAAACTAATGCAACACAAACATATACATAAGTGTATATAGAAGAAGACTGGTAAAAAAAAAGTTTTAACTGATCTGTTCGATTTGTTGTTACAAAGATAACATAGAGTTTTGATTAGGTGATGAAAATTGAGTTAATATATATATAAATTTATCTCGGCAGCTTCTGAAAATTTTACTTTTAACAAATATTCATTGAGAACGAATTTGTGCAAAAAAAAAATGCACCGTATGGATAGTACCGTGATAATTCACTCCTCTAGTAACCCTTCTAGAAAAATATCATATCGTGCTTAGGCACGATAGGTACGACCTGCTTCAACTCGGCTCGATGTGCAAAATGGCGGGTAGAAGGAGCGTTGGTCGTGGGAAGAATCCGTGGCTGCTTAACATCAGGGAGTGTACCAGGATCGGACACCTGCCGAATTATCACGCCTCGCAAGTAACCGGGAAAAATATGGTGAACTGACCGCCAATCTCTTCTAGTAGGTGAGGCACCTTAAGAAGAAGTAACCCGCCAATCTCTTCTAGTAGGTGAGGCTCCTTAAGAAGAAGTAACCTAACATGTTCTTACGTCTTACTACTATCTACGATGCCCTATGTAGTTTAATAAACTAAAGTCGTCACATCGGAAGAGTTTCTGAACCCAATTACTCAGATTACAGAGTGAACTAAGAGAGTTGAATGTAAGTTAAGATAGATTTTCAAAATACGTCTTCCATTAAAACTTTAGTACATCCCATTTAGCTCGCTTTTAGTACATTTTATTAACAAAAACAAATCTTTCTGATTTGACATTAAAAACATTTCCTTAAAGTTCAGAACAAAATTACTTAAAAAGGTTTCGTTCAAAGTTTGCCTGTGCCCTCGCTCCATCTGCGATGACGTTAGGTGAGAAATAATAGTAGACAATATACGCTTCCCCAATTATTCCAGGATTATTTAAGGATATTCAAGAGCTATTTTTTTTATCGAATCTGTAAATATTATATGAAGATTTTTATGTACAATATATATTTTTATGTATACATAAAATTCGCATTTTAAATTCATAATACATGGTTGAATACAGTTGAAATCGAATCGCAAACAGGTTTTGCCGTAATGCAAATTTACAATTACGTCGATATTTTAATTAGATGACCACTGATATGCCATTGTCGCTCCATATTGAAGTTACCGTTGACAAAAGCCACAAATTTAGTCATCCAACGCAAATTCCTGTCCCCGGGAATCAATTACAATGCCGATTGGCAACAATGTATTGTTTAGAACGGAAATTTTGCCGGACACCATAATGGTACTCAACTAGTAAGTTACAATAAATTTCCTTACATCAGATATTATCATATACTCTACTTATTAACTGTTTAAACTTATATTTGATATATTAAAGAAAAAAGTTCTTTTTATTCTACTTACTCGGTTATGGAAGCCCCTACCGACTCGTTCACCGTTCACCCACATTTGCCATTCGCCAGTTTTACCGTTCCACGATTGACATGTATGATACCATCTATAAAATTAAAATATATGTTAATATCAAAGTTATTATTAAGTGATAAATTATTTTAACATCTTAATATCATAATGACAGAAATTAAAAGGAAATCGTTGTAATGTAAATATTGAATTACTGGTTTTGGAGCCATCAAACTATTTCATTCGAAGAAGTTTTAAACTAGCGCATCGGATTTAATCTAACAAGTTTAAACAGCATGTTATGGTTCAGGATAAATTTTGTTCGACTCAATCATGAAAGCTTCCTAAAATGTTTTTTAATTTGAGTAAAGTTTTTCAATTACAACGTCAACATCGTATGAATAATCCACTGAACTGACGCTGTTGCACTTACCGCCTTTGTTAATATTTGATGTTCGTTAAAACCGACCTGATATTGCTTGGTAGCGGAAAAAAAATATTTAATTAGGAACTATCGTTACATTTTTTCTCTATTATATTGCGTTGCCACATACATGCTTTGCTATAATTCGAGGATATTGCCTAAGTAGCGTAAATGCACGCCCTTGCGGAAATGTAGCTGATGAATTGCTAATATAATGCAACGTTTATGTTGTAATCCTTTTTAGTAACTCTTTATACACTTTCATTTCTGTATATGAATAACACCATTAAATTTAACAGTGTAAAGCATACTGCTGAATTAATCTTTTCTATAGATATACTAATGATAAGATAGCCACAAGATTAGCAATTATAGGATTCAGTAAAGTTAAAGGGCTCAACAATCAATATCTCAATAGAAATATAGGACTCTTACAATAATTTTGTTTCCACTAAGTATGAATCAGTTTCCTCAAAATAGAAATCACAGACGCATTTAAATAAAAAACAATACCTTTAAACAGCTTTCTCATATTTATTAGTTAGTAGCTTATTTATATGCTAGTATTCTACGTAATTCCATAGTTTATATAATATTCCAAGTAACTTGTAAATTGTGAAGCGACATTACAATCTGCTGGAGTTTCATAGAATCGAAGTTTATATTTTTAGAGTTCAGTCGTGACTTTATTAAAGCTTTAAGATTGTACTTTTGTTTATCATTGAACAAACACTTCCAACAGTTACATGAAATCCATTAGTAAAATGTTTACGTTCTTTGTTATTTCCAATAAACCATTTTGATACGAAGTTAAAATATTTGTCATCTTAATGAAAATTTCTCAGAGACTGAGACTGGTACATTCAATACATTCCAATCGCAAAGGGAACAGTTCGCAGTCATTACGAAATTTCAATCAGTACAGTTAGGTTATGTATGCAGAAGCCAGCTTTACTTTGTATAAAGCCTATTGTAATATCGGTCTAGTTTCCGAATCGATACACCCAGACTGCTTTGATAACCAACACTGCACAAATATTTCATCAGTTATTGCATTTTGTTTAATTACATTAATAACTCCTGTAATTATATTAACTATTTCGCAGGACATACACATTCTATACATACTCATATAAACATGTACATATATTTTATACGTACGTTTCATATTACCGGTATTGAGTCAAATATTATCTAAATGAAAATATTGTTCTTTGATCTCCATCAGCATATCAATCTAACCATCAAACCTCGTGAAATGAATTGGATCGTTAAGATAACCATCTAGATGAATAAGGAAAATTGTAACCTAAATAATGAACGGTGTACTCTTAAATATATCTTTTGAGACATTGGTTGTTCAAATATAAAGAGTTTTATGTTTTTTCTCATTATATATATATATATTTATGTATATATGTCTAACTTTGTTTTTTTAAAACATAAAATTAATAATTTATGCATAATATGAATTATTTGCGTTCGTCAGTGATCACAACTACGATATAATCTACAGTTAAAAATGTATCGTTTAAATAGTATAACAGTTTTTTTTCATTCTGTATATGTAACCATCACACTAGAAAATGTCTAATCTAACGTGTATTGAACGTCTTCAAATTTAATATTAGTTTAACAACTAGGAAAATTCATTATTTAATGTGTAAAAGTCAAACAGAGCTTGCAGGGAATAATAATTTGAATATATACGGCTACCAGTTTTATTTGAAATGTTGTATAGCAAACAAATAATGATTAGAACTCTCATAAATTAAATGTTATGAATTCGCATTTCATGTTCATGCAGTTCCGAGGAATAGAGCTTTACTTTGGGCTTTAAATTTACTAGAACAGAAGAACATAATTAAGTTTAAACTGGATTTCAATTAGTCCGTCTACCTTTGTGCTGCATGTTCATATTTCAATAACTCCAGTGCAGAGCAACAAATTTTAATAATGCGTATTTCAGCAAATAATTTTAAAAGAGCAAAGCGTCGAAGGCTGAAAATTCTTTGGAATACATGTTCGTACTTTTTCATTGAATTCATATATTTCATAATCCTTTGTGTAAGTTTAAAAAAATCAATACACGTAGAACGTTTAAA